>CP092095.1:20709728-20882228 GCA_029203775.1 Neoneuromus ignobilis
CAGTCAGGTCTACAGCACTTTGTAGTTGATAAATTAGACCAAAGGTCTAATGACACATTTTAGGTCATCGATATTATGATTATTTCTTTAAATCAGTGTTTCCCAAAGTTACATTTATAATATATCTTTCGTTTAATTCAATGGCGTACGTACTTAGATGAAATAAAAACTATAGAATATTTAATACATATTCTACACATACTAATATAATTTGATTCATTCTGTATGAAATGTTAATTAGAAATTGTCAATGAATATATATGTATTTATTTGTGTGTGTGGAGGGGTATATATATATATATATATATATATATATATATATATATATATATATATATATATATATATATATATATATATATAGGTCATCCAAATGTGACACCTAGATTTGTGTTTTATTAAAAAGAAACTATACATATATAAAACACAAATCTAGGCGTGACATTTGGATGACCCTATATATTAGGTTGGCAAGTATCTCCCTTCCGCTTTTTTTTTTTTGTACATAGCTGCGAAATTCAAAAGACCAGAAGGCGGAAGGGAGATATTTGCCAACCTAATATATTGATGCAAATTTTAATTTATAATATTCGTTTAATTGATTTAATGATATAGTTTGCATGCAGCTCTTATGAATGATGTATGAATATTTAATTTTATATTTGGGTTTTTTTTGTCAGTAAATTAATTAGAAAGGTATATTTTAAACTTCTTTTACGTGCTTTTTATCAAATGTTGTAACCACGTTTTAGAAAACACTAATTTAGTAATACTTCAGAATTTTGTAGATATGTTCTTTTAATCGGTAAGTATAAATAGGTTTGAAAGTTTTATTTCGTAGAAATTTGTACTAACATCTATACATTATATATATATATATATATATATATATATATATATATATATATATATATATATATATATATATATATATATATATATATATATATATAGAGAGAGAGAGAGAGAGAGAGAGATTCTCATCCATTGTTGAATGGAGACCTATTCTAAGTACTTTATTTTTGATATCTTCCCTTTTTTAATTTATTTACTTTACTGAACATAATAGTTTGTTTAAAGTGAAGATTGATGTGCAAATGTAAAATAAAAATCTAATGAAATATTTCAGTGAAAATTTCATATGTATAATACTTTTTATATATATGTTGTATACATACACAAATTTGTGTGTGTGTAATGTATACATATATATATATATATATATATATATATATATATAATCGTCATTATTAAAAAGAAAGTAAAAAAGTGTGTGTATGAAATTGAATTTATTTCATGCAATATTTTAATTGATAGAATTATTTCGAAATTAACATTATAGAAATCGAAAGTATTGTATCTATTTTAATCATGTACGGTTGTTTGATTAGTGGTAGTTTGATACGGTTAACAATTATTATAAAATAAATTATTTTGAGAAATTTCTGACAAGATATTTTTCTAGAATTGTAAATAAAAATTAAAAAAAATCTTTTCTCAACTTCCTATTGTAATATAAAGCAGTAAAAATACATGAATTTTTAATAATCGATTGAAAATTGCGTATTTTATTATTAGAAATTGAAAGTGACCCATTAATAACATGTAAAAAGATTAGTAAAGTGATAAAGTATAGGTATTTTTTTTAAAAAAAAAACTTATTTTTATATTAGTATACATCTCACCTAAAACCGATATATATCATAATAATGCATAAATATTTTTTTTGTTATATATTTTGTCCCACTGCGTCAAATTTATATATTAGCGTTGGTTGGATTGATCAGTTTTTGATTGATAACAAAAATTTTAACTACATTTATTTTTCAAACAGCATATTTTAAGTACAGGCTTTGCAGTATAAATAATTTGTGGTTGTATATCCTATAGCTCGAGAGATATTTATTTCGTTTGATTAAAAAAAGACGGTTAAAGAATTTTTTATTAATAAAACAATCTCAAAAATATATATTTGTCACATGAATATTTTATAAATTTTCATCAAATCAAATTTAATTAACGTATCTATCAAATATATATATATATATATAAAGAATCAGAATTGTGTTATAGTAAATTTTTAAAAAAAATTAAATCTATAGTATCAAAGAATAGATAAATATAGAAACTGATTACCTAAAAAAAGACACGCCAAACAAGACGGAGGTCATTAAACAGAATAGATGTTTCACAAAGAAACTGGTATGGAATATAGGTCTAATATAATTTTCGTTCATAAATTATTTTTGAAATCAACTTTAAGAATTATTGTTTCTACATTTTTACTTTATTATTTTATTAGGTTTTAAAATGATTTTTGTAAGTAAAATATATAAGGGTAATACAATTTTATACACACACACGCACATACACACATCTATTTATGACCACGTGCATCTATTGGAGTATATAAATATTTAAAAATATTATATTAATTTCATTGCTTTGTTCCCATTGTTATTTTAAAGCAAAAGTTTATGTTTGGAAACAAAAATGTTTTCTTTGTCGAGTGTTCTTAGATCATTGCCATTGTCAGTCATTAACACAAAATTAGTAACGCATAGAAACAAAGATAGTTTTTGCATCCAAATAGCTTTATTTTTTTTTGCTGGGGTACTGTGTTTGTTTGCACACATACACACATACATTATACATACATACATACATTATATATATATATATATGTATATTCATGTTTTACTTTAATCGAAATTATAATAAATTAAAATGTCACTTAATATAAACAGTCGAAGACATTTAAAAAATAAAAAAAAGTAATTGAAGCCAAGATTTTGTGTTGTATCTGAAATCTTGTTCGAATGTTTTATTTTCAAAAATATGCATAAAGAAAACATTTTGTTACCATTTTTAATTTAATAAATAATAATCATTTGTACGTATATTTTTCACCATTGTATCATTATATTGAATGTCCTTGTTTAATCTACTTTTATCGAGAAGTTAATACTTCTATTTTTTGGTATATGGACACATGAAGTAATTTTATATTTATAAAATTTAATTTACTATATGAAAACGTACTTCGGTTATTCCAATTATTTCTTATATTATGTAGGAATAATTTTATAAATATTATTCCAAGAAAAATATTTTAAATGTGAATAACAAAAACAATACTGATATCGGTGTTCAAGTGGTTATTTGATATAATTTATAATTACTATGTTATGAGTAATATTATGTGTTATACATGCTAATAAGAAATCGAATTTTTGAACTTTATTTCAAAAATGATAATAGCAAAAAAACTCGAAAATTATTTTTATTATGAAACATTTTTCTAATCTCATAAAAAAATAAATTCATTTTAGTCAGTAAATTTAGTAGCAAGCATTTTTAGAACATTAACCGAATTATGCGACCATATTGTTGACTTTTTTGCTGCTAATATCGTTTGTTCAATAATTGGTTTTCTTATCTCTTAAAATCGTTGTTTTCATTCCAAAATCTAATAGTGTTTTGGCTTCGGTACAATTTGTAACGTTCGCAGATTTACAATTGATTTACAGTCCTCTGTCATATTTTTAAAGAAAACGGTCACATCGCGGCTAGACTTTTAATTACTCATCAAACATCCGTACGTCACAACTAACAAAAATCTGCAAATTGTTTGCGTAGACATAAATTGAAATCAAATGTGTGTTTTCAAGGAAATATTCGTTGTCCAATCACTTTAATATCTCATTATACCTTGAAGCAAGGTCCCACGCGTCTGTGCTGAGTTGCCATGTGTAAATACGTCGAAATAAAATGGTGGTCGCTTTGTGTACTTACGGCTCTTCGGCTGACAGGTGATTTGTTTTTAGAAACATTCATCCATGTATAGTACTGTTCACGTATAACACCGTTACGTCTGAATTTATAGCCATTTTCGTGTTTTTATAATTAGTCTCTGTGGATGAATAATAATATTTTAATATTTCTGTATAAATGATTCAATTGTAAATGCGAATAAAATATTTACTGAATATAACATCCATGTTTTTATTTCATTACTTTTATTTATTGTATAAAGGTCACCTTTTATACATTTATATATGTGTATATATATATATATATATATATATATATATATATATATATATATATATATGTATATACACACATACATACACACTTGTATACCAATTAAATATGGATATATGTGAAGTGGGGGGTAAAGGGATTTAATCGGAAAAATACTATTGATTAAAATTACAGTGGATCAAACTTCATGATAAAGTATTGTTATTCGAAAACAGTAAAATCTTCCTGTTTTTATTATTTTCAAGTTAGTCACTGTTTATATTAGATAATGAAATTATTTTTAATAATTGTGTTCTCGTTTATAATACAATAATATGTCTGTGTATGTGCCTACATTACATACCTACAAATATATATATATATATTTATATTTATTGGGTTTATGCTTTAATTTCATTTATAAATTTAAGGACTCGTAACACTACGATCGATTTCTTCAACAAAGGAATTATTTTAGTCTCAACATAAAATGTTATTGAAAATTCCATAGTTATTCTTTCGTTGTTGCTTATGAATATTTTGATAAAAATGCCATCAATTTAATTAAATGCATTCTCGAATTCAAAAGTAATATAAAAATATATTAGTCTAATTAAATATTTATTAACACTAGATATACCAAGAATTGATATAAACTTATCTCTACCAATTGATCATTTTGATTGGTTGGTGTTTAGCCGAAAAAAATTGTAATTTTTAATCAATTAGTGCAAACAGTAATAAAAAAAAGTTCTTCTAATAATAAGAAATCATATTTTTCATTTAAATATTGAAATTACATGATATGATAAATGGTAGTTTTAGTAGCCTTCTTACTTTATTTTTCATTTCCTTTAGCACAATTTTAAAACTGGTCATTTAACGGTTAGTATATCTAGAGTTGATAAATGATATATATAAAGAGAGAGAGCGTGCTTATTTAAATTGTATATTTTAATTTTTGTTGTAATATATTTTTTTAAAAAAGAAAGAAGTTTTATTTGAATAAAAAACACGTTATAATCGCCAATTATCTTTATTTTTTAAAAATATATCCAAGTACTATTTTTATTGTATGTTTTAATTACATCTAAAAAGAATTAAATGTTATGTATAACCTTGTTGCAAATGAAGTCCGATACTAAAATAATCATTATAAAAAATATGTTTATCTACATAGATACGTTTTTTATATTGTTCATTTTTTTTCTGTTAGTAAATGCCATTCGTGAGTCGTCACAAAATTTATTCAGTAAATGTTACTGCTCATGACGTATACATTCGTTCGTTCGTTCAGATAATTCATACGAATCACATCTAAAAACATTTTGAGAACAAACGTAGTGATTATTGCGAACTTGACGTACATGTGAATGTCTGTAAGCAGACTGTAAAACCAGTCAGCTGTTATATTCTTTGAGGAAGAGTAGGGAGAAATTCTTAGTAAATAACCCTGCGAAGTCATGTCGGCCATGATAACACACACGCGTATGTGTTGTATGTTCACACATTTACTTCGTGGCCTTTGTTCTGTCTTTCTCACATCGCTTTCATTTTATATACCTATCTAAGTATAGTTGTTTGGGATTTACCTTCAGTGAACTTCTTGCAAGTCAGTTTTTAACCAGCCTTCGCGAGGAGTGGTGCTAATATTAAGTTACTACGCATTTTCCGAATTGTGGAGTTTTCTTTTGTGTGCTTGCAATTCACAATAAAATAATATTAAAAATTAAATGCGCAATAATATAGAAATAATTTCAAATAAATTAATTTTTGACGTACATGTCGGTAGTTGACTATGAAAAATATGTATTCTATTATTTCCTAATTGTTCTTTTGTGATTTGTGTTTTATGTCAGTACCTTTTATTTTCTATTACGAATTTTGGAAAAATTCAAGAATAGCTGTGACTCGGAAAGTGCTTTAAATAATAGTATTATTGGTGATTTGTGATTAATAAAAAAAAAATAACGTGCAGTGAATTACCTCTATTATTGTGCTCCTCTACATAGATATATTTTATAATTAAAGGTACATAAATATCAATAGATTTATTTTAGTTTATAAAAACGTTGTAAAATATATTCAGATCATTAAAATTTTATTTATATTGGTATTATATAAAGAAAAGCTTTGTTTGTTCATTCACATTGTACATGAAATACTTTGGATTAATGATCATGTGAAAGTAAAAAATAAAAATGCAGAAAACCGTAAATAAAAATTTAAATTGCATAAATTATAGTAATTCGATTGTACAGTCTCATTCCTTCTAATTGGCAGTTTTTGGATAGATCAACTGAAAACATTAGCGAAGACCTTGAATTATAAATATAGTAGATTTCTTTGTTGGTAGTTCGGAAACTGATAAAGGAGAATTGTCTAAATAAATGTAATTTCTAGTACGTTTTCCGCTGGAATATATTAAATATTATCATTTTATTTTTTAGATTTATTTTTAACAAAGTGCAAGTGTTGTGTATATATATTTATATACATACATACACACACGTGTATGTATAGTTTTGACTATTGTTTGAATCGAATGACGCAAATGAATTCGTATGGATGTAATTCTATTTCCTGTTATTTTTTCCTAAATGAAATCATAATTTAACAAATGAGTAATGTTCTCTTTATTATGTATAACATAGTTATTTTTTTTCACTTTCAGTAAGAATCTATTTTAATGACATGAAATGCATTCCTACTTTATATAAATTATTCCTATGTTTATATATATATATATATATATTCATTAGTTAAATCGTGTTACCTTTAAAATCTTGACAGTATCTTCTCATCAAAAATTCAACGTCTTCACCATGTATACAGTATTTGTAATCAAATTAAATTTCATTTTATTAACGAGATATAAATAGTTCGAGTATTAACGTTTTTAATTTCGTTGATGTCATGACATATATTTAAGATATTTTTTATTTCAATTATGTTAAATAATTAGTATTGTTCATTTCGTAAATACATTTATGAATTTGTCAAATCCATGTTTTGATAAGTGTTTAATATATTACGTATACATATATTGTTACAGATTGTTAATCATGATTCATTGATTATTATAAAAATCTTTTAAAATATATGTTTAATAATTGATTGAACCAATTTTAATACATTCAAAATCATTATTATTTGTATAAATCAAAACTCAGTATATTTATTATTTCATTTAAATATGATTGTAAGTCTGCCAGTTTTTTTTTTTTGTGTGTGTATATCGTTATGTGCGACTAAACACGTGTAACATCTCCGTTACGTAGTAGTTTGTAAAACATTCATTTTTCGAGGTTTTCCTTAACATTAAGTTTTAGATAAATTAATATTAACATTAATAAAGAAAAATCTTTCTAATGAATTGTCTAATGCTGCATTTTGTAATTCTATTGGAAATTAATGTAAATCAACCTACAAAATTGATCAAAGCTGTATTTAAAAAGAATCAAAATTGAACAAAAACTAAAATATAAAATTAAATTTTAAATTACAGATTAGAATACTGTTTTTTTAAAAAAAATATAGTTTGCAATGTTATATAAAAATAATGAAATATTTTGTTATTACCAATACCACTTTCATCATTTTATTGTCGTGCATGCGAGGTGTATGATATTAAAATAAAAAAATATACATTCTGTTACAAACACACACTTTAAATTATTGCAAAATATACTTATTTTGTTTGAATATAATTAAGAATTTATTTAAAAAAAATATTTATTACTTTTTATATCGTAATCTTAAACTGTTTGATATGAAAAATGTGAAATAGATTAAATTTAGAAAAAAGTTCTCGTTTCGTATTGAACATATGTTTCAGAAATGGGAGAGTTAAAAAAATGGATGGAAAATCACGATTTTAATTTACATTATGTTTTTATGGTATATTTCACATAAAATGATTTTATCAAAAAATACCTTCTGTTATGGCTAACGTGATTACGCATTAAAAATTAATTTTAAAAAATTACAAACAAACAAATCAAAACTGGTTGGTGAAAGTAAACATTTCATAGATGTGCCCAGCTTGAACTGCTCTTTATTTCAATATTTTCAAGTTATTGCTTTTCTCGTTGACTTTTAAATTCATATTAAAAAGGTGTAACAATAATTAACTCTTTACAGCATGGCGGGGTTAAAAGTATCCCACCTTTTTGATACCTAAATATGCACGGTGGGATATTTTTTATACCACCTCAAAAATTACAATAGCTTGAAGAACAGAGGATTATATATAGACCCACCTATTTAAAAGGGTTGTTTACGTCCCACCCTATAATTAAAAACAAACGACTTTATTTTTATTTTGTAATTTTACTTCTTTACTAATTAAAATAAACCAACTTTGTTAAATTTTATAAAAATAAAATATCTGTGTAACATGGGTCTTTTTATTTTCTAAAATTCCGTGCCTTAAAGTGTCAGTGATATTTTTAAAATCTTTATAGCGCCTTTTCATTGATTTGTTCTTTCATCTTTCGTGCAATAAGTCATGTTTATTTTCAATTAAAATACTTTATCATATTTATAATTTCAATCTATTTTCATATCAATTTTTTCTAGCATCTCTTTGTACACATATACACGCGCGCACATACACGCAATGTTCATTTTTGTCGATGAATAAAGGGTATTAAATATTAACAAATGTGATACATATATCCTAATAAAATGTTATGTGTATATATTCAAAGAAATAAGTGTATATAACAGTTGGTTGCAATTTTTCGGAACGGTGTGACTTGGCTATTTAGTTCACGCAATGTTCTTTCGCAAACCGGTTTAAAAGTAGAGGAACCATGGTATACGTGTGTATATACATATATTAGTGTGCATTACAAAACTCAAGAGAACGGTTGTTGTACAATGAGGAGAAATTTCTTTTGCACTCACTGTTGGCTTTCGTCTGAATAACTGTACATTCTTGTGATGGCCTCAAATTCCGGTTAGCGGACATATTTGTCGTTATCGTCGCCAAATGAAATTGAGATTCATCGAGATACACGAGTATTCGATGTATTCAGGCGTAGCAACGTCACAAGTGCCGTTGTTTATGAAATGTAAAAAGGTTCTCATTTTCAAATTTGAAATTTCGTAGTTCATTTAAAAAAAATATATATTTCAGATGAGTTATGTCTTGTTTACAAAATTTGTAATTGACATTTCCATGAAATTGAATTTTTCGTCAATGAAATATCGAAATTACTTTCTATTTCTCCTTT
Organism: Neoneuromus ignobilis; assembly: GCA_029203775.1. Lineage (NCBI taxonomy): Eukaryota > Metazoa > Arthropoda > Insecta > Megaloptera > Corydalidae > Neoneuromus > Neoneuromus ignobilis. Next base: position 20,718,995 of record CP092095.1, read on the forward strand.
TTTTACTATATTAGTGATTATAATTATAATAGTGAAACTTGACAACGCATTCGATAAACAATTTTTGACTTATTAATTTGTTCTAGATATTAATAATATTATTTCTCTAATATTTATTGGGGGATTACATATGGTATTTTTTTAAAAAAATACATGCGTATGACTAAGTTGTTATATTAAATAAATACGACTTTTATTAATAGAGAAAATAGAAAAATGCATTTATAAATAGAAATGTCTATTTATATTAGTGGTCAAGTTAGGGTTTTTAAGGTATTATTAGAATATAATATCTGTAATTACAACAGCAACTTAACAGAAAATTAAGTCATAAAAACTGTTCTTTTTTAATGCTTCTAAAATATTTCATTGTGAAAACAGTAATTTTTGAGCTTTCATATCTTGTTTATAATTTTACTAGGACTGAAAATGTTTGCCTAATAAAATTATTTGTGTATGTGTGCGAGTGAGTGAGTGAGTGTGTGTATGTGTATGTGTATATATATATATATATATATATATATATATATATATATATATATATATATTACACACTCATTCATTTATACACATCTACGTAAATACTTGTATTTTTACTATGAAAATGTTATTGTAAAACTTTTAAAACGAATTAAAAAATATATATTGTATAGTAAGTGATATGTTAATCAGCTTTTAATGTTTATATATGTGAGGATGAATAGAAAATATTTATTATGAAAATAATTGTATTATTAGATGTTAAACAAGTTTTAAAATAGTTTCCATTAAAATTATGTCAAATATTGTATTTTAAGTATTTTTATTTATCTCTCAATTTTTGTTGTATGAGTTAACCATATAAAATAAATCATATAGTTTTAATTTAAAATTATTTACTTGTACGTTTTATTATTTAGTCATGAGTGATTTGTATACTATATTCACTCTCTATAGTACTACTACTTATATTTACTTACAATCACATTTTTGCTCATAGAAATTTTTTTAAACAAAATGTTACTATAAATCATTATGGGCTATTCGTAAAACTGACTTCAATACAAACTTGTATCTGTTTTTAATTTAAAAAAAGGAAAATAATATTAATTTTTCAATATTTGACGTCAGTTGCAGATAATGAATTAAATTAATGTTTGATGACTATTATTATGTTTGAAATAATATATTTTATGTATTAATATAAACTTTCCTTTTAAATTGGATGTCATTTTTATGATTTCATAAATAATTGTGCTGTTTAGTTATAAGAGATATTTTTAGTTAAAATTGATTTAAAATTATCTGAGATATATATTTTTTTCATTGGTTCGTATAAAATAAATTGATAATTCATGATAACAGCTTTTTAACAATGTAACATTACATGCGTGCGCATATATATATATATATATATATATATATATATATATATATATATATATATATATATATATATAAATAAACGTAAATGTAAAACACACGTACGTGGTTAGTGAATCATGGAAATAAAAACCTGCATATTTGTAATCTACGATACTAAATGTTATGACGTCACTAACGGAAATTGTGATGTTGATCCAGCTCATAGTATAAATGACTCACGATGTGACATCAGCAATTTATCAAGGAAAATTTAATTTTATCATTTTTTTGTAAATATCAGAATCGTTTAATCAATAGATATTTTTATAATTAGTTACGTGTATATGTAATCAAATGTACACACTCCTCGCACACATACATTCATACTCACAGATATTGTATGTGTGTATATAACGTAATTTAAAAAATATATACAGGTGCTACTTGAAATAAAGTTTTATAGTTCAGTAATCGTAATAATTTTCAAACCCATATTTTTGTTGAAAATATTAAATTAAATATGTTTGAGTAGAAATGTGCCAATCAAATTAATATCAGTATGTGAATTAGTGAAGCTTTTGCATAAAGTTAAAAGATAACTGTCATGAAGGAAGCGGATATAGATATAAAATTAATTGTGCGCTCTATAGTTGTAATTGGATATATTAACCGGACGCCCATTTTAGAATATAAATAATCGTGAATAAATTTAATTTGTCGTGCTGTAGCTCTTCACAATTTATTAAACTTATGAATTGATGTTTTGTTGACATTTCATTAAAATTCATTCTTTCAATTTTGAAACTATTTTATATGAATCTTTACGTTTCATATTATATCCGCATTGTAAATTTAGTAAGAAATTTTTTTTTTTTAGAAATAATTGGTTTTCATTATATCGACAGTGTTGTCAGATAAATGATCTTTCCATTATCAGTTGTGTATTTGAACAGATATAAATTGTATATACAGAAATATTATAATAGGTACATGAAAACACATATCCACATGTGTGTGTGTATGTTTATATCACACATGTACACGTGTGTGGGCGTGTAGATATATTCAATCCCTGTAAATGTATTATTGATAAAGATCTGATATTTGTTCTAAATTTCATCAATCTAATGTTAGTCTTTTTCGTAGATTTCTAATATATTTTCTGTTCTGTATATTTTATTTGATAATTAGTTAAATCTCAATTAATTTTTACTATTGATAAAAATGTATGTATCTAATTTTACAATATATTAATAATTAATTACTCAGATTTTTATTTTACTCGTCAAGTGTAATCAAATGTTAAATTATTGTCGATTTTTGTGATTGTATAAGTTTTTCTCCGAGAAAAAAAATTACCATTCCAAAACTTTTATTTCTCTTGACTCAGTTAGTTATAATTATATAAGCTCTCAGTTGTTACTTTTTAATATGTATGTTTTAATTTTTTTACTGTTACTTTTAGTGACGATTTTGTTTCCGTATATTTTTAATTCACATTTCTTACTCTTGCTTTTTTATTTATATAAATTTAAGAAGATTTAAAGTAATGACTTCATTCAAAATTTAACTTAAATTGAAATGTTTTTTTTCAGTAGACGATAGATTGTTAAAATATTTGGTTAATTTATGAAATAAATTAAATAAATGAATTTGATTTTAAAATATTACATGAAACATTTAGAAAATTTATTTTTTTCGTGTTTTCTTGGTGTTATGTTATATTTACTAGTACTTATATATATATGTATGTATGTATATTATATATACACACACACGCACACAAATGGTAGAAAGCCTTAAATAAAGATATACAGATTATATATTAGATCGTCCGTCAAACATTTAACTATTCTTTTATTTGAAAAGCATAAATTATGTCTATATTTACATACATCACAATATGTATTTTTGTTGTATTAATATTTTATTGCATTTTCGGTGTATTACATGTATTAGGAAAGTATTGAGAGTTAGAATTCTAATAAAAGTAAGAGTAAATCATTTGTATACATTATTTTATGATTGTATTGAGACTATTTTTTGTGTAATTTATTTTCTGAAAAATCTATGTTAGATTATAAAAACGAAAAACCTTTTCCTTTTGGTTTATGTGATGTTAGAAATACGCTATTATTTCTAACCACTTATCCCGCATAAATCATATAAATATTCGTCATGAAACACATCATCATTTGCGAAAAACCAAATACGTAGGTAAAATGAACGCCTTGCGACAAGCGCTTGCGCCTTTGATTACAAAGTATATATATGACGTCATTATTTGTGACCTCGTTCCCCGTCTTTAGTCAGCTGTTAGCATACAAAAATGATGTACTCATGCGCACATTTACGAATTTGCTAATTGTTATTAGATGTATTATTTTCATGAAATGTATCCATTAGTATTTAATTTTATGTTTATATATATATATATATATATATATATATATATATATATATATATATATATATATATATATATTTATTTATTTATTTATTTATTTATTTATATATATATATACACACGCGCACACACCACACATTCAATTTACTATTGAAATGTTAACACAATTCTATATTTAAAGCCTAAATATAAAATTTATAATGTGTGAAAGTGAATTCGCCGCAGTTCCAAAACAAATACTCCCTAAGTGTATTTTTTGTTAAATTCTACCTTTTAACTTTAATATTAAAAACCTCGAGTTTTAAGATACTTTAATTATAAATAAATATATTTAATTTTATTTATATGTGAACTATATATTCATAAGTACAATATTAAAATGTGTATAATTATTAAAAAAATTACATATTTTACAATTTTAATTTTTGTGTCATTGTGGAGATACGTTTTTTATGAAATTTATAAAATGTAAAAAATAAAAAAATATTTTTTCTTTTCAGTTGTTTTGTTATTCCTGACATTGTCTCAGACTAAGTTGTGTCGATGAATGTGCAATAAATAAGTAAAGTATTTGAATTAAAAAATTTCTACAAGAAAGAAAATCGTATTTAGTAAAGTGTGCTCCTGTAAATAATTATCATGGAGCGTGAATCAAATCCGATGCAAGCCCTTTGCAGATCTGGTTGTGGGTTCTATGGAAATCCAGCCACAGATGGATTATGTTCACTGTGTTACAAAGTGAGTAAAACATTTTACTTTTATTCATTCAGAAAGGAAAATTATTTATAAATGTGTGTATACAATTTTTATAAGATAAAAAAAAAGTTTTGAATGTAAATTGACTAAATTAAAATATTAGTCAGGATCTTATTGAGTAAAACTTTTTAGTAGTAATTTAATTTAATGTTTTATATGGTATACTAATTTGTTTATGTATATTTAGTATTTTAACTTTCTTAACTCACAGTAAACCTTATTAACAGGTATTATTATTTATTTATATATATATATATATATATATATATATATATATATTATATTATATATATATATTATGGATTTTAATTATTTTAAAAGATATTTCATTTAAAATATTATTTTCAGGAAGCACTTAAAAAGAAACAACAACCTCCAACAACAGCACCTAGCCCAGTGTCTTCAAGTGCTAATGTGGCAAGTCAACCTGCTACTGCTTCGCTTGCTACACTTATGAATACTGCCACAGCACAACCTACAGTCCCTATTCTAATTACACCTGGAGATCATTCTAAAGATGTAAGATATTTTAATATATGTATGTGATTTATTTTAAAAATAGTTAATTGTATTTATATAAAATTCAAACATTTTATTACTGTCACAATCTTTTGAACATTTAATATGGATAATTAAAATTTTAATAAGTCAATAAATGTTTGTTTCCTGGTAACAATTCAAAACATGTTTACGTTTATTTGGCTTATTGCTTCAAAATTGACAAGTATGTCAAATGAAAAATCTAAAGGAAAAAGTAACTTAAACACTCATAATCATTCAAAACTGAATTCATCATTTCAGAATGAAATTCAAGAACCAATTAAATGTGTGGTTAGTAATTACATATCAAACTAATATGTGCAATATCTCTTTTATATTTATTTAAAGATATTCTTTATAAATACATTTTATATTATAGTTAATTAAATATTAAATGAAATATTTAAATAAAAAAAAAATTATATTAGGGACAAGATGAAGTTGCTAGTGCATCAGGTAGCCTCGCTGGTTCTGTAAGTTCAAATGACCAGGATGAAAGTTTTGATGGTAAAGACGATAAAGATGCCAAAAAGAAAAAGAACCGATGTGCTACCTGTCGTAAGAAGGTTGGTTTAACAGGTAAATGTTTTTATTTATTTATTTACACATACGTACACACGCATTATATATAATAAACACACACATAAATAGATCAACACACGGGGGAGAAAGAGATGTGAATAAATTTGTCATTATTGTAAATACGTTAATTTCAAAAATGAAATTTTTGTAATTCAGATTGTTGAATTTATTTGTTTATAACTGATATCATTTTTTTAACAATTAAGAAAATGAATTAGTTAATGTTTGTTTAGTTTTAAGAATAGTGTTTAATACATTTTTGTATCAATATATAAACGTAAACAATTAAATGTTGAATGCTTTTTTTTCAGTAAACAATTAACAATTTTTTGTATTTATAATATTTTTATTAGGATTTGAATGCCGATGCGGAGGTTTATTTTGTGCGGTACATCGATACAGCGATAAACACGATTGTTCGTTTGATTATCGAGAAATGGGTGCGCAAGAGATCCGTCGTAACAATCCAGTCGTCGTCGGCGAAAAGATTCAAAAGATATGAAGCAACGGCGAGTATACATCTCGTCCGGCCAGCGCCATTCACTCTCGACATGTAAACTTGTGTCGAGTTGACACGATATTGAATAAATTCTCTGGCAGCTGACTGACCCCACGACATCATCGAATACATAAACTTAAAATTACAGTGCCATTAATACAAAAGTGTCTAGTGTTTGGCGTTTTTGGACTGAGCGTTTATTAGACTCTTAAATAGTTAATCGATAATACATATAAAATATGAAAATATAAGAATCCTTCCCTTCATCAACATTACTATTATTAATCACTCAATTAAAAGTGGCTTTTATTTTGTTAGATTAGAGCAATTTATGATTATTTAAATAATCGATAAAAATTTAAATGAGAACCAATATGTTCATTATTTTCCTTTGTTATTTTTTCATGTGGTGGTTTAGTGTACGTGAATGTTGTGTAACGTTTTTATGATACGTGTAAAAAAATGGTCACGTCGCCACGATCACATTTTATTGGCCTATATTGTGTACAGGATTTAGAATCATAGCTCAATTATTGTTATAACTCTTCTATTAAGAAAAAAATTGATTTGCTATTTAACTATTGTTGTAAAAGAATGGTATATTTGTTTTATCGCGTGGTGATTGTTTCAAAGAGAACGTCAGTCCGCGTTAATGACTGACATAGATCACTCGCTTTGAATAGAACTTCTCTTTTTATAATTATAATTTTGCGCCGGTGCATCTAATAAATAAAAAAAAATAGTGGCGCTCTAGATGAAGGGCGGGCAGTGATTTTTTCATCGGATATTATCACTTTTATTGAATAGTGATGAGAACAGTATATCACAGCATTTTGTCAATGTCATGCATGATGTTCAACATTTTATAGTAGAATTGATGCAGTGTTAGTATTATCGATTCTATAACGCGGACAGACGTTTCTCCTTTCGCTCGTTCAAAATATTGTGGAGGCAGTGCGTGTTTAATTCTGCTTTCAACACGAGTGGATCCTTTAAATGCCCGACTGTTTTTGATTGTGTATTGTTTTTCATTGTCTTGTTTCTTGTATTATAAGATCTCTTTCGGCTTACTCTTGATGATGCTGACATATATACATATATAAAACATAATAGTGATTAATATTTGTTTTTAACGGATGCTTATGAGTGTAATCTAGAGAATTATTATTGTAATAATTAATTATTAATATCGCCTTCCTTGTATCTGATATTACAGTCGAGTGTAACAAGCACTACATGAAAATCATCTAACATAATGTATGGGCGTCGTCGACGATAAAAGTTACAGGTCATTTTATTTATCATTTTCCACATTTGGTTTGTTTTCAATGATTGCCGTCGATTGCTACTAGTCTGAATAATTTCATTGTATACTGAAGATATTTGATGTTTGTGAGCTTATTTCTAAATATTGGATTTTCTTGTGAGTATAATTAAGTACCTGCTGATATTTTAATGAAGGAATGTATATATCAGGAAAATTACGATTTGATCAGGATTATTTTCTTTGTGACTGAAGCATTGATCTGTCCAAAAGAAATATTTGAGTTGTAATTTAACATATTTAATATGTAAAATTATATAATAGAAGTATTTAAAAAGTAGATTTTTTTATTTTCAGTAAAGATTAAATTTATTAAAAGTAATTTTCATTCAATATTTCCAGCGGGTACATAACTATAAATCTTTCAAGAACAACAGTATATTGTAATTATTTATCGTTTACGTAACTGTTATTTTAAATATACTCGAAGCACAATATAACAATTGCAAAAAAATATACCTACATTTACTGTTGATAGATGTTATTATATTTAGTTTGTTTTGTTCAGTATGGTTGAATCTCCTTGATAATTTTTGATTGTGTATATGTAGCAAATGATTATATTTAATAGGAGCTTCACCATATTTTAGCATATGATTATGTGGGTTTCGTTAAAGACGTTATTTTCAAAAAAAAATACTGTATTTCTACTTTGATCAGTCTAATGTTTAATGTCTGCGTAATAGAACACGCATCTAGTTTGTTTTTGTTGAAAGTTTGTTCTCTATCGTTATTATACTTAACAGCCAATCGATGATATTAATTAAGCCTTTAACATTAAAATGAATGTTCTAATATTTCGGTTTCTGATTTGCTTTTTGTACAAAGTAAATCTTGAGAGAATCAATAATTAGACCATGAAGATAACTATAAGTAATTAATTTTAATGATAAATCAAAAATAGCATCGAGCGTTTGTTATGAATAATAAATGAAAGATTTACTGTGACACATTTAAGAAATTTTTGTTCAACGTTAACATATTATACTGATCAAATCAAAAAATGCTATGCTTATGTATAATATAAAGTGATTATTAAGCGAAATAAGTAATCAGTAATAAACATAATTATAAAAATAAGTTATTGTTATGTTTTTGATATGAAAACCTTAATTTCATATTCAAAAATATTTCATTGTTTTTCATATCATAACATGAATAACTCAAATTAATTAAAATCATTAATTGCTATCATTTTTCTTATTGCTTGATTAAAATTAAACATTTCTTGTGCAATTAGAAATCATAAATTTCATTCATAATAAACAAATTACATGTATTTAAGGTAACAACATAAAAAGGAATTTCTGTTCGGTAAGTCAGTGTGTGTGTGTGTGAGAGAGAGAATGTGTATGTGTCGCGCGCGCGTACGTGTCTCGTGCATACATACACATAATGCATATATATATATATTTATCATTTTAGTAAAATTTTTAGTTACATCTACAGTTAAAAATAATTTTCATGATCTTCAAAGATAATTTAATACTTTGTTTTATTATTTATTTTTTTTTCTTTATTTATACCATAGATATGTTATAATGATTACATTATTTTTGTAGTAATAGATGTATTAATTAGAACAATATATTGTAATTCTTTCAGATTCTATGTATATAAAAAAAGAACATTTGTGAACAAGCTTTAATATAGTTTGAATTAATTAAATTTGAACTTATTTCAGAAAAAAAATACAATAACAAATTAATAGTGATTAATACAATAAAAAAAATAGTAAATTCATACTGTAATAAATTATTTTTTTAAAAAAATACAATTATGATTTATATGTATGTTGTAAATTTAATTAATTCAAGTTTAAATGGGTGGATAAATGAATAATTTCAATTAACAAAATAAATTATATCTTTTGATGTGAAAAAGAACTGAGAACATCTACAGAATGTTAAATTAATTTCATATTTAAAGGTAAGTTTACTTCACTTATATAATATAGTAAATAGAAATTGTGAAAATATTTGAATTTCTATAAAAATACAAGTATTTTTTTTAGTTATTCTTCTTAACAAGTACTTAAGGAGGTTGGTCTGTTAAAAAATATGATAAGATTAGTCTAAAATTTGAATATAATGATCATAGTAATAATCAAATTCTTCAGGAATTTTTTTTGAAATTTTTCTCCATTCCGTTTTAGAAAAATTAAAACATGAAAATTATGTCATAACATGGGCTCTTATGGCTGTGTGGTATAAATTGAAACTTAAGTCATTGAAACCACTAAAAAATGCCAAGAATTTTTTAAAAGATGTTTTATTGTAAAGTTTATATTTTTAATAGTATTATCACTCGAGTAAAACAAATCTTCACAACGCCGTTTACAAGTTTTTAGTTGAAAAAGAATTGTAAATGAATGATTTTAAAGTTACAATCAGTACAACCTTTACAGTCAGAACGAATCACGGCGCAGCACTATAAGCACGTGACATCGATGCGCGTGTTAGTCGTGTTCATTACCATGTATACTATACAGAATTTTATTTATTTGCAGTTGGCAATCATTATTTTAGCCCATACAAAAGTGTAGACCACTACTCCTTACCCCGCGACCCTGTAAGACTACGACCAACCACCTTAAAACATTCACAGGTAATTAAAAAATGTTTGGACTCATTTATGATGGTATAATTTGGCGAAAAAATTAAATAAAAATTCAAATTGATATTACTTTTCACTATTTCAAAATTTTAAAGTTATTTAAAAAAATATTTTAAATGAATAACTTAAAAAGAATCATTAAAATTAACTTCAATTCAGAGCTAAATTACAATGAATAATATATTTTAATGCATAACAGTTATTTGAAGTTTTTTTTGTATTATTTCCAATGTTATTTTTATATATTTGACAATAATGGTTGTAGTAAATTATGTACTTTATTTTCCTCATCTGTACGTTCCGTACATACATTTCTTGTACATAAATTATATACAAAAATATGCAATTTTTAATTAAACAATTGTTGGTTTAATTATACACAACTTTATGATATTGAAAAAAAATAATTTTGTCCATTAGTCTGAAAAAAAATTCTTCAGTTATTTCGTTTCTTCCAAGTTAGTATTGTTTTTTTAAAAAAATATTAAAATCGATAGATATTCATTTACAAAGTTTACCATTTTTATTTAATTTTGTATTAAATTAGTATGTAGGTAATTTCATTTACTTTACTAAATGTAATAACATGGTAAAAATTAATCGTATTGTTTAAACATTTACTGATTTTAAACTAATTCATATAAAACATTGAATAATCGATTTGTTAGCTTCATTATTGTATTTCTGTATACAACTCTATTTATTTGTTCGGTTTTGTTTATATATATTTTAAATGATTTATTTATAGTGAAAATTGAAATGTAATTTTCTTTTACAGATGGTTTCTTTTTATGAATAAAAGTGCAGAATTGAAATATTTTTCTATAATTTAAAATATCAAACAAATATTTTACTGATTAATCACATAACATTTGAATTTTATTTTGTTACTAATAAGATAGTTCTAAATTACAATCGAAATTTCATATAAAAAATATTTGTTTTAAACATTTTATATACCTTTTAAAATAAATTCATTGAAATGTAAAATTTATTCTTGCAATTTTTTATGCAGATATATTTATATATTCCTTATTTGTCATTTTCTTATTTTTTTTAATATTTTATTTGTTTAATTTAAAAAGCAATCAATATTTAAAAAAAAAATGTTATTTTGTAATTCTGATATTTATATATTTAAATTTTATACTCATTTTCATTTTAATAAAAGATCATTTTGTTTTTTACTCAGTTATGTTCTTTTAATTAATAAAATAAGTTTTTGAATATATAAGTAATAATAAATATATATACACTGACGCACATAAGTCATCGCCATATGGGTACAAGCAATTTATTGATATAATTCAATAAAGTCGTTAAATTAAATAAAAAAAAAATATTTAATTGATAAATATATTTATTAGAAAAAAAATACAAAAAAAGTAATTAATTCTATTATATAGTAGAAATTGTTAAAATAAAAACAGTATGTTACATTTATCCGGAGTAAAAAATATCAACAATTTTTTTAAAAAAGAGTTTTGATATCTCGTTTGTTTCTCTTTTCTTTTTATAACTTCATTTAAACGATTTGGCATTGAATAAATTAATTTGTTTATTGCTTCTAATGTTATATTTGCCCACTCCTTTTGAAATAAACGGTGTTTATTTTAGCAATTTCTACTATTTTATAGAATTAATTATTGTTTTTTTTTCTAATGAATATTATATTTACCATCAATTAAATAAAAAAAAAGTTTTTAATTTAACTTCATTGAATTATATCAATAAGTTACTTGTTACCCATATGGCGATGACTTATGTGCACAGTGTATGTATATATATATACACATACTTTACACACACACGTGTGAATGTATGCATAAAATCATTTATATAGATGACAAGTTCATATTTTTCAATTCATCTCATTATATTTATAAACATATTTCTTTCAATTTATTATTTGAATAAAGACATTAAAAAATTAAATTATTTTATGCATGACTATTTATTATGAAGATGAATTAAAGTATATACATATGATTTGTGTACATATTATGTAATTATTTTAAGAAAAATCCTTGAATTTTTTAATCACATTTTTTATCGCTTCTTGTACTACAAAAGTTACATTTCCGCTTTTTCTTCATTAACTAATACGACATACTAATTAAATCTAAATAGTTATAATATTAAAATATTTCTAATTCATGTTTTTTTATGATTCATAAAATAATTATTGCCAACTGAAATTGTTAAAAATACATGAAGTTGTACAGTTGTGTCACTTTCTGATTATGATTTCATCATTTATTGGAAATATACAATGTACCGATAGTAGTATGTGATATGATTGTTATATATGAATAGGTAACTAATTTTCATATTAATAAACTTTTTTCAATTTTGAGTTTTTTGTTAATTTTTTCCCAGGGCAGGTTAAGAATTTAAAACGTAGTATTTACTACATGTTAGTTTGAATTGATGTTTATTACTTAAAATAATTTGGAGTTAATATAAAAATTGGTTATTTTTTTTAAAAAATAAATGTGAATTGTATATAAATCATATATGTATGTGTATTTACACATGTGTAAGTATATCTTACATTTTCTTTGATCTATTAGTAGATAATTGTTCAACAAAAGATATGTATTGAAAGTTCTATTAGATAATTGAATTAATTCTATGTATAATTCTATAGTATCGTGTAATGTTATTAAGCGGAACAGGGTTCGTTTGTTTTTAAAGTCTAATTTTATTATAAAGAATCTCCTTAAATGTGTCTCTTTTATAATTATAATTAATAATATTTATGTAATTACAAATTTCTTTAAGCATTTTTTAATATGATGAAAATGGAAAATATTACGTAAAAAAGAAATGCCATCGATATCAACAAATCAAGTCGGGGCTTCCTCTAACATTAAAAATAAAAGCCCCACTTTACCAGAACGTGTTGCACAATTGTACTACACTCATGGTTTATTCTGCAGTTCCTACCCGTTCTCTGTTATATCTATTGCTGTTACTGTTGCGCTAATATGCTGGTAAGTTGAACGATATATTGCATCTTTAGTAATAGGCAATCCTAGATTGAAATTTTTTGAAACATGATTTATCGTTGTATAAAAATATATTCTGTTGAATGTAATTATATTTCTTTCAAAATTATTTTTATAGTGAAGTTATTAAATAAAAAAATATGACAACATTAACATTTTATATTTTAGTTATCCGTTGCTGAACTTGCCCTTACCAGGAAATATGCCACACCAAGTAATATGGCCAAAAAACAGTTCAAATTTAAATAGTTCAGAACCAAATTTACCATACGCTTGGGTGAAATCTGATATACCATTTTTTTATATTCAACAAATTTTAATTCGTTCAGCTGTTTTGCCATGGTCAAATAATCTTGTGTTAATAGATGCATTTAGAGGACCACTTTATGAAGTTTTTAAAGTACTGGAAATAATACGGAACCATCAGGATGAAAATAGGTATTCATTTTCAATTTATTTTAATGGATAATCTTATATATATATATTGTTTGGTTTGATAAGTTGTATATAATTTATTGACTTTTTCAAACAATTGCATTTATTAAATTCAGTTAAGTACGATCATTTTATGTTAATTTTTATAAAATGTAAAACATTTAAAATGAACCAAGTAACAAAATATGTATTTACTTTAGTCATAAAATATATAATTATTTATTTTAATTTTTAGCATGAAAACATTAAGTCACCTGTGTCTACATGTTGAAAGTGTGAAAAAAAAGTCTAATAAAAAAATTGTAATGCCAGAATATAACTGTTTAGTGTTATCACCAGCAAATTTATGGCAGAATAGTTTAGAACAGTTCAGTATGGATACTAATATTTTGGGAACTGTGTATAATCATCAGGTATTTCATTTTTAAAATAATTTTTAAATTAATAAATTTTATTTTCCATAATAAAATGTTGTCAAGTTGTGTTATATTTAATTTTGTAGTTATTTAACATTACTAAATGTATAAAATATAGTAATTGTAGTTTTTAAAATAATGTAATGTTTAAATATAGTTGTGCATTTTTAATATAAACCATTAAAATTGTGAAAAATTACATCTTTATAGAATTATCAAAAGGGTAAAATATCAATGGCAGAAATGTTGTTTGGAGTTAATCTTAAAGATGCAGGTGTTAAAAGATATCCTATCCGACATAGGCAACGGATTATCCAATATACTATTACGATTATTTTTAAAGAATATGATGCACAGTAAGTTTATTTTAATATGAATATATATATATTCATATTCATAGTTAACATTATAGTACAAAAATAGAAACGATTTTGTTATTCTAAAAATTTTTGTCCATTTATACATGTTTTGATTTGCAGTTTTATTTCATCATTAAAGGAAAAATTGCATCAATATTATCCATTACATCAGAAAAGTAATAATTTGTTTAACAATTCAGAATCTGGTGATGAAGGTGGTGAAGTCGTTTACATCTATTATCCAAGTGATTTTAATTACTATGAATTTGTGCCATTAATAGTTGCTTTTATTTTATTATTTTTGTATGTTTATTTTTCTGTTCGGAAAATAGATTTAGTAACATCAAAATTTTTTATGGCTATATCTGCTGTTAGTACAGTTTTTTTATGTTTATTAATGTCCATTGGGTTGTGTTTCTTTTTTGGATTAACTCTTTCACTTCAAGGCAAGGAAATTTTTCCTTATTTAGTGATACTTGTTGGACTTGAAAATGTGTTAGTGCTGACAAAATCTGTGGTTTCGACTCCACAACACTTGGATGTTAAAATACGTCTTGCTCAAGGTTTAAGTAAAGAAGGATGGTCAATCACAAAGAATCTTTTAATTGAGCTAACGATTTTAACCATTGGATTATTTACTTTTATTCCTGCAGTGCAGGAATTTTGCATTTTTGCTATTGCTGGATTAATATCTGATTTTTTTTTACAAATGTTCTTTTTTTCAACTGTACTTGGTATTGATATTCGCCGTACAGAATTAACTCAGCTACAGACATTTAAACAAGATATGTTTCAAAATTCTTTATATGTTAATAGTAACGGTATATATGAAAAAAATTATTCATTACAAAGAGTCGGATTAAATCGGTCAAAATCACATCCACGTTTAACAAATGCACATACGAATATTGTTGCCGGTCAAGCTCATACAGGTACTGAGAAAAAGATTCCAAAACGTTTAAGATTAGTACATATTTGGGCAAGAACTAGATTTTTTCAACGTGGTTTTATGATATTAATGATTGTATGGATATCAATGTTGGTTTATGATAGTGGAATTATTGAACATTTTATTGAATCTAATACTTATAATGATTCACATAAAATTATAATAGAAGATAATTCTGTTAAGTTAGTTGTGCCAGCACCAAAAAATGAAACTGAATTTGTATCTAATAATTTGTTAGAAAATTATACAACTATGATATTTAAATCAACTGATAACCTACTGGATAATGAAAGTTTTTCTACAACTATTGCTTCTGTTAGAACTGTATATTCAGATAGTATATTGAATATAAATAACAAAACTGATGATTTAATGAAACTGAAGCATACAGAGTTCTCACCTTTAAGAAAATTATCTAGTTTTCATTGGCCTGCAATTTTGCATAATTATAATATATCTTTAAGTGGAAAATATATTATGATATTACCACACATAAGTATTTCACATGTTGTTAGTCCTGAAGATGCTATATTATTACGTAATCCTGAAGAAAGTTCTGTAAAGAATTTTCAATGGTCTGCTTTAGCAGCTGCTTTAGATCCATTGGATTTTACTGGTGAGTTAAATAAAATATATATTTATATACGAGTATTATATATTGGTATTTTAGATACAGAAAATTTGGGAAGCAGTACAAATAACTTTGCACAACATGTTACTCCATATTATCCAACATCTCCAATGGAAATCATGCTGACTACTATACTTTGTGTAATAAGTGTTATTGTTTTAGCATATGGCACGGTAGTTTTGTACCGTTGCATATGTACAAGAAATTATGCTGAATGGCGTGCAAGTTGGTACAGTGAAAAAATTGAAGAGCCAGTGACACAGGTATTTTTAAACAGAAGTTTCATAATTTTCTTTTAAATTGTATTTATATTAGTTTGTTATTACTGATGATATTAATTTAAATATATTTTTTTATTACTTTGTTATTTATTTTATCATATATTTTATATACAAGTTCTATTTCCCAGTCATTTTTTTTTCAAATTTTGCTACTGTATTAAATAATTTAATTATAATCATTATTATTATTATGTATGCTTTTTTCAATAAAGTGTATAATCTTTGATAGTACCTACAGCAGATAGATTTTTCATTTCTCTACTTTTAATAAAAATTTTGTTTATTTTTCTCTAATTATATTACTATTTAATTTCTTAATTCTAACATTATTAATTATGCTATAATCTACTGTGTTCTTTATAATTTCTATTTTATAATATGCGATTTAATAATTGTTAATATGTATGTATAACTGTATAGTATATATATAAAAATCATTCTAATAATCATAACTGATTTTGTAGTTAGTAATGGAAGCAGTCCCTGTCACTATAAATGGGCATTCTCAGCAAGTAGAGTGTTTAGCTACAGATGGAAATCATATCGCTAGTTCATGTTTAGCAGGACAAATTAAAGTGTGGGATTCTTTGACAGCTGAACTTTTAGCTTCAATTGATAGGAAAGTGTAAGTATGATTTCTATGTATTTCTACATAATTTTCTCTTCTTTATATAGAGTCATCCAAATGTGATGTCTAGATTTGTGTTTTATTAAAAAGAAAAAAAAAACTATACATATATTTCCCTATACATCAACCTATATACATGGTTCTTTTTAATAAAACACAAATCTAGTCATCACATTTGGATGATGCTATATATAAATATATATACACACACACACATACATACATACACAAATATATATTTATATTAATTGCAGTTATTTTGGTTTTGATACATCTCAAATATTACATGATACTCAAATAGAAACTGAAGATTTGTTGTTATCTGATTATGAATCTGGTTCTCCACCATCAAGAGATGAATTCACAACTTACAATAAATTTGCTTTACCATCATTGCAACAAAAAATTAATACAAAGTTTACTAATTGTAAATTGGAACCATTTAGTCCAAATAGTGAAAATAAGTCTTATGATTTTAGTTCGTCATATAATACTTTTTTTTTGAATAGTGAGTGTAATGAAAGCAATAATGCTTATAAACGAAATAAATCAGAAACTGCAACATGGGTATTAAAAAATAATGTGTCTAATATTCGAGATAAATCACCCAGTTCTTCAAGTGACTTTTCTGTATTAACAAATTTTGAAAAATTCAATAATGGTGTTAGTGATTGTGATAAAGTGCTGGATGTTAATGTTACTGTAAGTTCTTGTAATCGTGAAATGTGTGAAAATAAACAAGAACAAATGAAAGTGCCAACAATTTGGTGCATGGATTATGTAGATAATTTGATTGCAATTGGGTGTGCAAATGGAAGAGTAGAATTTTGGGAAGGTACTACAGGAAATTTTAAGGTATTTTTTTATAATTTTTTATTTTATTGCTATATTTTCATTTCTATGTAATATATTTAAAAAATAATAATAATAATTATTTTAACTTTAGTTCAGATACTTAATAACCCTTTGTTTGAGGAATATATAGGGTAGTCTAAATGAGACTGAAGGATTTAGATGTATATTTATTTGCTTACTATTCTTTAGTCTCATTTAGACAACCCTATATTTGTATTTATTTATACATCAAAAAAGTATTATTTTTTTTTAATATGAATATAAAATATGTTAAATTTTGTAACATTTACTTTTATTCTTTCAGTGTCTTTTTGAAGATGGTATGGGTGTAGGAATAACTTCAATAAAAGTAATTGCAAATAGAGTAATTGCTGCTAAACTTAACGGTTCATTAGATTTCCTTATTTTAGAATCATATAGTCAAGGTCGGCAAATTGACTGGAGTTTTACTTCTGCTTATAGAAGAAGTATGTTATATTTTTTTACAGTAATGTAGAATATTATTATTACAAAATTCAGTATAAAATTATATTATTTTGAAGTATCCTTTATTGTAAAATATATGTGAATTATAATTTGTAATAATTGTTTAATATCAGAAAAAATATTAACTGTACATTATTGATTGTAAATTAATATGTAATATGACTATTTATATATATATAATATATGACTGATTTTAGTATATAATATATTTTTACTAATATATATTGTTAGTGAGTATTGATTAGTACATAAGATACTTGAATTATTTTAAGCTCATGCAAGAAGTGGAAGTACCGGATCGTTAGGTGATTGTCATGATATGAAGACTGGTAGAATTAATACAGAAGATTTACGTTGTATTCGTTTAAATATGACAAGAGCTCATCAGCAACCAATTAATGTACTAGAGTCTGAAGGTGGAAGAGTTTTAACTGGAAGTCAAGATCATACTTTGAAAGTGAGTTAAAAATTCTTGTGTCATTAACATAATTTCAATTAATTTTTTTCACATTTATTAATTATAATCTCTTTTGTATAATTATTTTTTAAATAAGTTACTCTACTTATTTTGTTGTTCAGGTATTTCGACTAGAAGACCAAGTTGCTTTATATACTTTACATGGTCATTGTGGTCCAATTACTTGTCTTTTTATTGATCGGATATCACCAATGATGTCTGGCAGTGGATCTCAAGATGGTCTATTATGTGTATGGGATTTAATGACGGGAGCTTGTATGTACAGTATACAAGCTCATGATGGAAGTATAACAAGTTTAACTTATTCAGCTAGTTATGTTATATCACTTGGTTCTGATGAGAGACTTTGTGTATGGGAACGGTTTCAAGGTCATCTTCTCAATACAATACATGTTGTAAGTTTGTTTAATGTCTATTTGGAGAACTTGTTTTTTTTCTTTATATTTCTATTAATATAGTTTTTATAACTTAATTATAGATTTAAGTTTTAGAGAAATTTGAGCACTGAATTATTAGGTTTCTTTTGGTTTCAGTCTCATACATATGCAACAAGTATGGTAATGTTAACACAATGTTTATTGGTAACAGCAAGAGGTGGAAGTCTTGCAGTGTGGGATGTTCGTTCAGGTGAAACAGTGAGACGTGTACCATTAGGTAATAGAGATAGATGTATTCATGTCAGGCAGGTATTATTGTTACCTGATACAAATGCTGTTATTTGTGATTATTCCAAACAGTTACGTATAGTACGTTTTCCACTTGTGCATGACAAATTTGAGTAAACTAAATTGCTCTCTAGTGAAGAGTTAAAAAAAATTTATAAAAAAATCTGTTGATTAATTTTTATCCACATCTCAGAAAAATTATAAATAATATACAAAAAAGCAATTGTCACTTTTAATTGTTATAAATATTTTTATTTTATCACTGAGTATTTTTTTTTTCATTAAAAAAGTTTATCAAAGTTATTTAGGTGAAATAAAACTGCTTTATCTGTGATAAAGAAATTGATATATGCACATACTGTGTCCTAAAAATAAATTCACCTTGTGAAGATTTTTTATAAGACACAAGATAGTTAAAATTTTTGGTATGGTTTTAATCCATGTAAGTAAGCTTGTAAATTTAAAATATGTTTTTAAGTACTAATTATTATGTCTAATTTTTGTACATGTATGTAGATAAGTGATCAAAAAAGAACGTGAATGCATTTTGATTTATATATGTTGTTTAAGTATGGGATAAGAAGTTGTCTTTGAATGTGTGGAGTTAAAAAATATTTATGAGAACAGCAGGTGAAAAAATATGTATATTTATATTTTATAAAAAAATGTCATAAAAACAAATATTTGCTTTCAAATTATCTAAACAAGCAGTAAAAATGTACAATAATTATTTTAGCTATAATAATTTATGCAAATCTTATTATTGGCGTAATTTTCAAATTTTTTGTTAGTAATTGACCAAATTTTAAATTTGATTAATTATATTTATTTTAATTAATATTCATAGTTTGTTTAGAAAGTAAATGCAGCTCTCAAATAGTAGCATTTTTAGTTACTTTAAAACATTTTGTTTGTTTTGAAAAAGAATTCAGAGTATTTCATATAATCATTACACTTTTTTAAAATATATATTTTATTTTTTGTTTGAAAGACAAATTATTTTAATAATCATTAAATTAAACTTGATTTTTATTCTTCATATATAACTCCCTGAGTCAATTAAAATGTGTAGAGAATATTTTTGATTAATGTTTATTGTTTTATTATAAAGATGTATTGTTACAAATTTTTTATATTCAAGTTATTTTTGTCAAAAATAAAAAGAAATCGTTTTTGAAACTTTTCTATATTTGTAAATAATTTAACAATTTATTTTCAAAAAATATTTTTTTGGGAAAAAAACATACATTTTCATAATCTCATTTATTTATGTAGAAAATTGTGTTATTTGTTATGTTTTTATGTTAAAAAGAATATTTCCAAATTTGTTTATAATGTCTTATTTAAATATATCTATTTAATTGAAATATATCAGTAATGCTTTTTTTTGAAAAAAAAGTATTTTATGATTTTGTACTATTAAGTAAAATACAAATCAGTAAATGATTAAATGTATTTGTTTTGTTATTATTTATATAAAATTATTTGGTAGTTACTGAAATTTACTATTTAAATTTTGAAAAATAATGATTTTGAAAATATTACATTATGTGCATGAGTAATTTATAAATATATAGGTTTTTGTGTGTAAAGTAAAACAATACAATTAAATGTTTATTGATTGTAGCCAAAGCTTTATTTATATTAATTTCTATTTATTTTATTTACAATTCAGTCATTTATGTGAACTGGATTATTTATATTATTTTTCAGACTGTTAATATTTAAATTTTTGTTACCATCTTATAAAGTATACTTCATTATTTTACATCTTTTTAATTTTTATACTTATAAAAGATTAAATGATTATTGTTTTATTAATATATATATATATATATATATATATATATATATATATATATATATATATATATATGTATATAAATTGTGAAGTTGTGCATTTTTCATTTTAAAATATAAAATTAAAGTAGATTAATAATTTTAATTTGTATCACTTGTAACTTGAGTTTGATTTTTATATTTTACATTAATTTTATATTTAATTTATATTGTTCATCAAGACTTATTTTATATCAAAATTATTAATATTAACATTAATTATTCAAGTCATTATATATACAAGGTAGAGCAATTAAAAAATAATATTTTTCAATTATTTTAAGCTTTATTGCCTAATAATGTGTCTTGTTTTAAGGATTTATATGATTGTGAATTAATTGCACAACATGCATTAAATTATATTTATTCATGTTTGAATTCATTTTAATATTGTTTTCATTGTAAAAAAAGAATGATCTTAAGAAAATTACTTAAATTTTATACTCCATTTAAAAATGTTCAAAATATAAACTACCTAATTAAATAATTTTCAAATTAATTTTTCAAAATAGTCATTAAATCACAATAATTGTAGCTCAGCTTCAAATGGTAGCTGTTAATAGTATATGTGTGTTTATGTACATTACGCATATACATATGTGTGTGTGTGTGTGTGTGTGTGTGTGTGTGTGTGTGTGTGTGTGTGTGTGTGTGTGTGTGTGTATGTATATATATATATATATATATATATATATATATATATATATATATAATATATACATACATGACACTAGAAGAGACATTTATACATGATTATACACATTTTTTTCCACATTTGATCAAATGTACTTGTTCAAAATATTTTGTACTTCAGTAATATATTCATTATTTTTTTTATGAATTTTGTAATAGAAAATTCATTATGTATATGTTTGTGTCAGTATATGTATATATGTACGTTCATATATATAAATTATATATATATATATATATATATATATATATATATATATATATATATATATATATATATATATATATATATATGAATATGTATATATACATACATATATATGTATGTGTGTGTCTGCATGAACATCTTTTTAGAAAATAGATGCTTCATTTTTTTTTGTCCATGTGATTTATTTGACAAAAAAGTGTTAAATGAGTCTCATATTTTCATATCAGCTTGAAGTTTACAAAAAATAGTACATATTATATTTTGTATTTCATTTGTATTTACTACATTTTATTTGTGACATAAATTCATAGTAAGCAATTAATATAATTATCATTTTAGGTAAAGACAAGTTTTTTTATTTTCTTACCATTCCTTTACAAAAACTTTTTATTTATGTTGTTTTTGCTATAACTACAGATTATAATAACAAGCACTACTATGTTCAAATTGCTATTTTTTGATATCTGTATATGAACATATATATTTATATTAATTATAAACAGAAGGTTAGAGATAATTGTTAAATATTGCATTAATGTATGATTAAATAGAAAAGTTGGTTTGATTGTAATGTTTTATGATTTTTTTATTAGAAATTTTAATTTGTTGTACAAATCCTTTAATATGTATTTTAAAATAATTTTGAATGAAAATATTTAATCAAATTATTTGATTCAGCCTAATGGGCCTTCCAACACTAGTCAACATGAATACAGTATTCACGCCCATTACCTCGTCACACATCCTCTTATCACCAAATTACCCCACCTAAAAAAATTAGTTTTCCAGAAAGAGGGTGTGAGACGAGCGGTAATGGGCCATGAACACTATATGAATGTTGACTAGTGTGAATAGGCCCATTGAATAGTAACATAACACTACTTGCAAAGTGTATACAGTTTTTAAATATCTTCAACAATGAGAATAAAATGGAGGAAATCATGAAGAATTTTTTTTGTAAAATGTTAAATTTTTTAACAATAAAAATAAAAGTATATTTGTATAACATAGTTTTAAAATATATTTGTAAATATAAAAAACATTTTATTTTGTAAAAAATTCACATTTATATTTATTTGGCATATGCTAATATATTTTAATACAAAATTGTTTCTATAGTGCCTTTAATATAAAGTGATTGTATTTTAAAATTAAATTATAAATACCTGCACTATTTTTGTAATATATATACATATATATATATATATATATATATATATATATATATATATATATATATATATATATATATATATACATATATAATTTTCTTTAAATTTTGTAAATTTGGTAATACATACTTTAAATTAAAATTGTTTACAAAAGAAATGAAATAAAAAGTTATATTTGCCATCAAGTTTAAGTATTTAATATTTGGTCCCTATTTATTAATGCTGATTTAGACATTTAATAGTTTCTACATAGTTTATAAATAGATATTGCCTATTATTTTTTTGGAAATTAAAAACATAGAAAATAATTGCTTGTTAAAACTGTATTTGCACTGAAAACAATTTTACTGTTAATAATTTATGTACATTGAAATATGCATTGTTTGTAGTATTTTCCCAAATTATTAAAATCTATTGTATTTCAATCATTCTTTGTAATGCGTTTTGGTTTTATTGTACATAACTGATAAAAATGTTTATTTTTCGTAAAATAAAGCTTATAAATAAAGCAATATATCAGTGTATACTATTGTGACTTTAGAATGTTAAAATATAATTATTTTTAGTTTTACAATTTTTTTAAAAACATTTCATGTATTTATCACATAATGGTAAAATAAAGGGATGAATATTTTTATTTACTTAATGTGACATTAAATTTATTACTATTTCAATAAATAATTCAAAGAAAAAATATTGCATTGTATATCAATATAATATCTAAATACAATACAATATTTTTTTTGGAATTATTTATTTAAATAAAAATGATTCACATTGGAATTGGTAATATTTAGCTGCCTGTTCAAATTTGGTAGTTTTATAGTGTTAATCTTATTTAAATGGTTTTAATGTAATAATTGTAATGTTTTTAAGGCCAATTAATTTTTATAAATGTTAAGAAGCATTATTTTTAAAATTTGTACCTGTTGCTTAATAAAACAAAACTTTTTTTTAATTATGTAAATGTAATATATTACTTATAAATATGTCAAAGTAAATAGGAAAATGTGATTGTTATATATATATATATATATATATATATATATATATATATATATATATATGTGTGTGTGTGTGTGTGTGTGTGTGTGTGTGTGTGTGTGTGTGTGTGTGTGTGTGTGTATTTGTGTTTGTATACATTTTAATAATTTTTTTTTAAATATATTTTTTCTAAAAGAATACTTACAATATTTTTAAATTAAAAATATATAAAACATTTGTTTGAATGAGAATTGATAATTATAAAAAAATAAATACAAGTCAATAAATACGTGTTTTGAAACTTAATTGTACAAATAACTGTTCAATTCTAATTATAATAATAATAACAAAAGTATTTTTTGTTAGAAAATAAGTGTATACATTTTTATATGGTATTTTTTTAAAAAAAAATTGTATGTTTTATATATATATTTGTATGTGTGTATGTATGTATAGCCCATCGATGTCAGTGGCATATATTATGGCTTGTAATATGAGAGATTGCGCTCGATTCCGTTCGAAGAATCCCTTAAGTTGAGAGTTAAGGGATTATAACCTCATCTTGTAAGAAGAAACATCACGGAATTCAAATAAGAAAAACCTTTATGGGCTAGCATTGTTAAAGACCAAGGTCCTATAAGGACTATAGCGCCGATGATTATATATACGAGTATATATAAGGTTTTAATAAATTATTAATTATTTTTTCAGATATACAATAATAAATAATATTTAAGATGTAAATAATAATAAATTAATATATTTCTGATTTTGTTCACTTTGCCATTTTTTATAAGAGAGTGATTTAACATTTTTTTTATGAATTATACTTAAAAATATATTAAATATTGTTGTTAATGTGTTTAATTAGTATTTACTATTTTCGCTATTGTAATAATATAATAATTATTATGTTGCTTTTATAAATTATTTTAAGTATTTTTTAACTCTAATATTATTATAATAAGAAAAAAGCATGTAATTATTAATCAACATTGCTGTTTTCTAAAAGTACATGCATTTTTCTTTTCTCTAATAATTATGTTAGTTAATGATATTACATACATGAATGTTTGCGTGTATTGAAAATGAAATAAATTGAGAAAAAATGTAATTAATTTTTCAATCTATAAGGGAAACATCCACTTTATTATTTAATAAATATTTATAAAATTCGTTTAAATTGCATTTATATACGAAATTAGAAAGTAAAATTATTTGTACAGTCTTTTTTATGTACATGTATAAATAAAATAATTTTTTAAATTTGAAATTCATTGTATAATATAATTTTTGTATTGTTATTTCTAATAATGCACTTTTTAATTTATTTTTAGTATGGAATAAAAATTATTTGCCATTTTGTTAATTCAATTTAATGTTATATATATATATATATATATATATATATATATATATATATATATATATATATATATATATATATAATTCATTTTACCAAATGTATTTTTTAGATTATTTCAATTGTATATTAATGTATTTATTTAAGTGTTTTATTATCAAACTAAACAAATGTGTGACATATTGTAAAAAAATGTATTAAATGAAGTCAAAGATTGTAAATATTTTTTTATTATCAAAAAGTACTTATCAGAATAATGGTAATTATTTTTTTTATAAATAAAACTGCCTGTTGTTTAAATGATTTATTAACTATTGCAATAAATTGGGATAGAAACTATCTGCAAATATGAAACTGTAGAAAAATTTTAATTGAAAATATTTTACATAAGCATCATTATTTTATAAGGTATATGTCATTATACACATGTTTTCTATGTATTTTATAATCAATTTATTTTCAATAAATGATGGATTTTCCTATTTTGTAATATTTAGGTATTTTATGTGTAATTATGGTTGTATTTTTTATTTAAAAATTTTTTTTTGAATTTAAATATATATATATATATATATATATATATATATATATATATATATATATATATATATATAGACACGATTGTTTGCAACAATAATGATACGCAAATAAAATATTTTTTTATATGTACCTTTAACAATTTTGAATACATGTATATATATATATATATATATATACCGACTGGGTAGCACAGTGATTTGTATCACCGCGTGTCATGCGGGAGATTGCGTTTGATTCCTAGTCGGAGAGTCTCCCACTTTAAGGGTTGAGCATGAAGGTCGACAACCTCATCTTGTAAAAAAATAATTGTCAAAAAATTAAGGGAGTAAATCCCGAATAAAAAATCTTCACCAATCCGCCTGGTCAGCGTGGTGAATATGACCAAATACCAGTGAATGGTAGCATTCATTGAGGCTTTCGTCCAGTAATGGATTGATATGGGCTTTATGATGTGATGATTTGTATATATATATATATATATATATATATATATATATATTAAATTCTCTTGTTTTTTTTTATGTAGAGACAAAATTAATTTTAACGCGTATCGATATTTAACCCCATCTCAAACAAACCGAAAAAACCGTTGGTAATTGCCGTTGAAATGCACATTGTTGTTTAAAACAAACAAAATGAACAATAAATAATTACTAATATTTTAGGGTGATAATTTATTGTGTGAAAATGAATTCTCCATTTATATATATATATATAAATATATATAAAATAATATAGATTATTTACACCAGACGTCAAAATACATCTATAGGTGATTACATGACGATCTCTACTTTACAGTTGATCTTATATCGTTGCTTGGGGTTCATATCGTTATTTTATTTTTTGTTATACATTAACCGTTCGGTCGGATTTAGAGGTATGTTATTTATTTTTACTTCTGAATAATAAATGAAGGTTTATTCGTCTTTTTGAAAACGAATAATTTTGCATGTATACTTCTCTCTTATATTTAAAATTGACTTTGTACGTTATAGATATTAGTCTTCTTTTAAATCTTTTGTGGCAATAATAAAGAATGCATTAGAAAAATATATAAACGAAAAAGAGTACTCCTAAAGATTTTTTTTATTAAAACCAGTAATTTTTTTGCAACTCTACAATCTTTTTTCGTATAATATAGTTGATTGCTCATTTAAAAAAAAATATTTCAATAAATAATATTTGTCATGTAATATATGGCAATAAAATGTAGAGTAGATTAATAACTGATCAGAATCTAAATTGCTAATAAAATATTTGTATAAAAAAATATAGAAAATTTATCGTTTAGCTGGTAGAATCTATGTTAAAATATAATGTAAATTTAATAACGTTAAATATGAAAATAACTCGTATAAAAGAAATTAAGATTATTTTAAAATTTTAACATTACTAAAGAGCATCATGTTATTAAAAAAACATTTATAACTTTAAAACGTAGTTAATACCATAAGTGTAGTAAATATTCTCATAATGAGTTAATATTTGAAAATGTAATTTATTTTGTAAACTATTATATGCATTCTCTCTCTCTCTCTCTCACACACACACACACACACACACACACACACATATATATATATATATATATATATATATATATATATATTGTATAATATATTCATATACTGTGATAATTAACCTGTTATTTTAATAATCGTGCATTTTTACTTTATCCCACTATTTATTTTTTGTTCATTGAATAAAAATTTGTTTTTTTTTCAAATATGAAAGAGGTGATGCTAATAGATATTTTTTTTAAAGAGTACAGAATGGTTAAAATTAATTGGATTGTACAGATTGAATTATTTTGTATAATATAACAGTAATGTTACATGAGATAATTTGTTTTAATATTTTACTTTTTTGCACGAAAAGAGAACGTTAACACAAACATTTACGATAAGATAATAAGTGTTGTACGTACAGTTACAAGCTTTGTATTTTTTGTTAATAACATTTCTTCCAAATGTTTTGTGATTCTTTTATCTAAATATATTCACAGCTTTAACATGTATTATTGTAATGTAAATGTGTAATTATTTTTGCATGGAAAGAGAAAAATACAAAACTATAAAGAAATATATATTGGGATGTATAGATATATCGATTTGGTTATATTCTAGAAAGTATGAAGTTATTTTTATTTTTATATGATTGTCTATTATGCGTATTAGGGTGAAACCGACGCCCGATCGCTCACCCCGGCCCTACTCTATAGAAATCCAGTGTTAGATTTACGGATTTCGAATAAATATTTTTTGGCAAAAAACCCAAAAACTTTAAGGGTGGGGGTGTTATGTAAATTTCGGGAAAATTTCGAAATTTTTTTTTGTAATTTTTTGTTATATTCGTATTGTTTATGGTCCGTAGGTACGTGTATAAGCATTAGAAAAGGGCGCCGACGCTTATTAAGCTCGCAAACGGGCTTTGAAATTTTGGATTTTTGACGGTCCGAAAAAAGTCCAAAACAGTAAAACTTCAAAACTGTGCTGCGACGCCATTATGCGTATTAGGGTGAAACCGACGCCCGATCGCTACCATCTTGGCCCTACACTATAGAAATCCATTGTTAGATATAGCGATTTCGAAAAAATATTTTTTGACAAAAAACGGAAAACTTCAAAGAGTGGGTGGTATACACCCTCCCCTCCCCCATTTTACATACCCCATTTTTTAGTATTTATACTTATACTAAAAAATTATATACACTGTCGCACATAAGACATGGCACACAGATGTAACATAAGCAATTTATTGTTATAATTCAATGAAGTCGTTAAATTAAAAAAAAAAATATTTAATTGCAAATAAATATAATATTCATTAAATTTATTCATTATATTTATTTTCAATTAAATATTTTTTTTAATTTGACGACTTCATTGATTATACCAATAAATTGCTTATGTTACACCTGTGTGCCATGTCTTATGTGCGACAGTGTATATAATTTTTTTATTCATATATTCAAATGAAGGTGTTGAATTGTTAAAAAAATAAAATAGAAAATGTAACATTGACACCATTTAATAAGAACAATTATTATGTATTATGTACCTATTTTAGATCTATAACTGTTTTATTGTTGTTCAAAATCAGTTCTAATGAAAATGTTATTTTTCTGTAAATTAAAAAACTCTTTGTTTTAAAACTGGACAATTTACTTTTACAAATAAAATATCACCTCCAATATCAAAAGATATTAAAATGTTTAATAATTACTTATTGTAATAAATAATTATAACTGGTAATAAGTAATTATTGACCATTTTTTAATATATTGTTTTTTTTTAAAAAAAAAAACATTAATTGGAGTAATAAAAGTTTAACCGAGTTCATAAATTATTTAACAATATTATTTAATACTTTGAGATACGTAAAGTAAAATATTGTTGTAGATTCTACTTGTTCTTAGAATTTATTACGTTATTTATATAAGTAAGTCGTTTGACCACTGTATTATAAAGTCAAGTGTAAATAAATATTATATCAGCATTTAATAAGTCGATATTTCAGAGTTTCTTTGTATGCATTATATATATATATATATATATATATATATATATATATATATATATATATAAATTGATTAAATGTGTTTAATAATATATCACACAACAGGTATAGAAAAAATGTAATTATTACTGAATAGAACTGGACCATCGTCTGTACATACTACATATGAACGGGTGGGGGACTATGCATTGATATAATTGTTGTATAGAGTAGAAAGTTTAAATTCAGTCAATTTACGACTCTTGTGAGAATGCAACAGGTGATTTAGCATATTTCATCGCCGTGAGGATTTTCGTTATACGGATATCTTAACAATCGCCAAGAGTATGTCATATAAACAATGATCGAAATAAGAATTCTTAGATTCAAAACAGTTATTCCATCAAATACTTTCATAGTCGTTTTAAATGAATGTCAATCATTTTAACAATTTACAAATGATTGTTTTATGCATATATATTTTTAAAAAATATATGTTTTATAAGTGATTATCTCAGACAGTGCGTTTCGTTTTTATAAAACGAACTTTAAATATAAATAATTCTATTCAGTTATTACTTTTTCTGAGTTTTAAAATGTCAGACAGGTATGTATTTTAAATGTTTATGTATTGAATTAAAATTTGATATTGTATAGAATGTTATTTCTAAAGATCTTCATAATATGTCTTGTTATTGAGTCAATATAATTATTTCATCGCTATTGTCCCAAGAACACAATTTGTAAACATCAGAGAATGTTTTAATTATATATTATTTTTTTTACGATCAAATGTATGCTTTAGAAACGCATGTTTTTTATATTTATTTGTGAAATATATTAAAATAATTATATTTAAAGTTGTAATAACCTTTTGAGTATTTTTATAAAATGATTTTGTTTATCTATCGAAGTGAATGGATAAAAAAATTAATTCTGATGTGAGAATAATTTTATTTACATATATACAACACATATAGATAATAACTTTTTCAAATTTAGTAGCTTATGTGAAGTTTAATATATATGATTTTCATTGCGTTTTTTCTGAAATACAATATTAAAAAAATAATTATTTCGAAACACTTTAATATATGAAATGTAGTTCAAGGTAAACTGTGCATAAAAATAAATTATTATTGTCAAGTTTGATGAGTTGATATATAATTATATTTTTATTTTAACATGTCTGAGAAAAAAAAACAATTTATTTAGAGTTACTAACGTGGTAACAACAAAATTAAATATCGTATGAGTAAAAAATATTTTAATAATCTAAACGTACAAAAATTAAATATTATTTACTTGAATTTAAAATTGTTTATCTCCAATCTATGAATTAGGTATAGCATTATCTTCTTCTATTTCTTTTATTTAGCCATTGTTGTTATTTTTCCAAGCATGTAATTTTCTTTGTAAAGTAATTTTCAATTAATTGGGTATTGATTTTTTCTAAACAAAAAAGCAAAAACACTTATTAAGATAGATTTATTATATGATTGTTTATAATGGTTATTTGCTCGCTTTGTATATTATTTTTCAATATATATCATATTATTTAGTTATTATGTTTTATTTGTTGTTTTATAGAATTTGTATTTTATTAATGAGGTTGTAGCTTTCAACGTTCGATTTTTGATAAATAGTAAATAAATTATTATCTTACGTACGTAGTTTATATATATATATATATATTTAAAGTGGAATATTGTTGTCTTGCAAATTTATTGTTGTTATTTTTTGCTTTATGGTAGTTCATTTAAATATGAACTTGTCAATCAATTGATAACCTATATTTGAAATATTAGTTCATTGCTTGAGAAATTGATTTTTTCTGTCATTTTATATTCTTTACCACCGCCTCTACGTAATTTAATCAATAATTTAAGATTCATATTTTACCTGCTATAAGTGAAAACATGTGGAATGCATTAAACAAACATTTTTTTCCAAACAAAAAGGAATATTCGACTTTATAGTATAATTTTTTTTTTGCATTCACACTACCCCATTTTTATTCTTCTGTTCATTTCATCTATAATATAAATACTCTTAGATATATAAAGAAAGAGAGTGAAATCGAAGAACAATGTGAAAGAAATCAAAAAGAGGTATACAGTTTAAAACAAAAAAAATTAATGTACGTTTTTGGATAAAGTGAAATATTAATGTTTAATATTTCCTCAATCAGAAAAAATGATAGTCAAAAATGAATTATTTTTTTAATTTCAATGCAAAAGACGTTTTTTTACATAAACTTAAACATAGTTTTCAAACAAGATTCTATAAACTTTTAATTTCAAATGTGATTTCCCAAAAAAATGTTTTTCAATTTTTAAGAACAATTTTTAATAAACCACACACATATGCAAGCATATACTTATTAACCTTCATCTAAATATGCCCATACACACTATTATATATATATATATATATATATATATATATATATATAAATATATGAATGCATGTGTATTGTAATTACACTTTTTTATTAATTCCATAATTAAGAAACTTGTAAAAATAAAAATAATTACAACTTTGTTTCTCTTCATTACATATTGTAATCATGTATATAGTAATATTTTATAAATTACAATCTGTTTATGATATATCGACGTACACACATACATATTCATATTTACATATACACACGTGTGTATTATATATTTGTACATATAAATTAAAAGCTATATCATATAGTTATTTGTAATTTAGATTACAATTTAAAAAAAATATGTTATAAAAACTTGTTTTTGCCATACCTTATTCAAGTTAAATATCATTCTCTGCATTTTTTGTATTCATTTTTCTGTATTATATATTATGTTAACAAATATAAATCTATACTTCTAAAAATCAGAATTGAATTTGAGTGAAGTTCTTAGAAAAAAAAATAACATGAATAATGGATAATAAGAATTCTGAAGATTGTATGTAAAGTATTGTATTCATACTTCTTACATACATTTTCGCAAGTAAAAAAGAATATTTTTTTAGCCAGTAGAGTTGTTAGACTTACATATACTTATACAGATATGTATTTATATATATATATATATATATATATATATATATCTGCAAAAGGACATACCCTTACAATATACCCTTATAATAAAAAAGCATATACCCTTATAATACATATTTAATTTAATAGCAGACTATATGTTTTCTGTATTAAATTGTTGTCCTGATTATCTCAACATATGCTTCATTCAAATTGTATAAAATATTTGAAATTTTTTTGTGACTCGTGTTTTTACTTATTCATAAATTCATTCCTTTCAGGTCTATTATTCATTTTAATAAACTGTTTTCGTGTAAGTCGTTTAAAAAAAAATTAATTAAATAATTTTAATATTGAAGTGTTTATAATTATTTCCTATAATAGCACGCTTCATATTCCCGCTTAAAATTTTTAATCATTCTGTACATGGCCTATTAATTAAAATTTGCTACTATTGTACAATACTTTTTTAAAATATTTCTTACAGTACAATGTGAGTTTTATTTTTTGAAGTTTATTCATTATTGAAATTTATATCAGATACAATAAGCTTTAATTTAGTTTTCTACTTTAATCTGAAATATGAAAATTGAATAAAGTCACTCAGATGTGTTAAGTGGACTAATATAATATTTTTGTGGGCAACAGTTATTACTAGAATGAAGTACATTGTTCGAGTAACTAGAATAAATTTGAACATTAAAAAAAGTTTGTTGGAAATGATAACATTTTATTTATAAGGTCATTTTTGGCCAAAAAAATTCATGTGAAAATATGTGCAACTGACCATTAAACTCAACATATAATTATTATGAAATCATAATCATGTAAGATTATATATATATATATATATATATATATATATATATATATATATATATATATATTCATATTGACTGGTAGCATAACATCACCGCTTGTCATACGGGAAGAGTGTGTTCGATTCCTAGAAGGAGAATTCTTCATTTTCGAGGGTTGAGCATGGTTTGATAACCTCATGTTAAAAAAAACAACTGTCTTGAAACTTTGACAAGTAAAGCTCTATTGAGCCTGGTATTGTTATAAGAGATGTAGTGTGATCTCTCTCTCATATATAATCACAAGCACGTTATTCTTTGTATGATTTACTTTAAAATATTGTTGATAATAATTGTAAATTGAAATTTTATATCACTATTTTTCAATTCACAAAGATACTTTGTATAAAAAATCCAGAATAATATTATTTAATAATATTGTAAATCTGTATTGACATTTTAAAAGATAATAATATTTTATACATTGTTATTTATCAAAATTCATATAAAAAATCTATTATTCTTCAAATTTTTTTAATTTTTTAATCATTTTCTTTAAAGTTGTAATGCATTTGTTTACTTTTTTTCTACTTGATACATTTTTACATGATATTGAATGTACTAGATTATTATTGATGAAAATAAATATTAATTGTTTAAATATCAAAAAAATAATTTTGCTACTTTAGACTTAATCTAAACAAATATATGTATTGTTCATTACTCGTGGACTCGACTAATGTTTATTGAATCGATAAGCTTTTATACTTTTATTTTATTACTTTAAAGTTGTTTAAATTGTGTCAATAAAATAAATGAATTCTATTCACATAAAGTAGTTTACATGTACAGTTAATCAAGTGAATCAATCAAGTACTTATGCCAAGGTTATAACAGGTTTTAGATCTTAAGGCTACAACCTCATTTTCAGACGATTGTTTCTTAACTTTAGCGGAAAAATAAAACAAACTTTAAATTATTTTCTATACTTATATCGCAGCTAAAAAAAATACCTGTTGTGAGCGGTTAACGCACTTTATTAATAGACAAATCAGTATATTATTTATTATTGATTCTAATAAAAATAAAATTGTGTAATGAATTTAATGTAATTCATTGTACTTAGAGTACAATGTTTGGTAGTATTATATGTAATGAAATAACAACAATAATAATATAAGTTACCATTTAAATTTATATTATTGTTTTGAAATAATATTTATTAATTTTTTTCCAGTTCTTAACCATTTAAAATGATTGAATAGTCTAATTATTAAGAATTTATTATCATATTACTTTGTAATATATATATACGTGTATGTGTGTATGCTGTATATAAAGAGAAAAATATGATAGATTAGTAATGACACATACAATATGTACGAATTAGTATTCTAAAGCGATATTATAACCTGTTTTTATTATTTTTTAATAATTATCTCTCGAATGAACGTTCATAATTAAATTTATATACAAAACAAACAATCAAACAAATTATGTACAGTGTTTCAAATTGTTTTAAACGTAAGTCTGTAAAGTAAATATAAAAATTAACAACCTAGTTCAACGTTGATGGATTGATTGAAAACATCTAAAAATTTCGCTACGCTTGATGTTTAACGAACATCCGCTTCTCTGATTGCATTATTATACTCACGTGTATTGTGCTGAATAGTTGTCCTCAATTTACGTAATTGAAGTTTTATCCTAAAGTACATGTAATTAAATTATATATACCTATTCATCTCTTCATTTATACGAAAACTATAACCTTGGTCATATTTTTGATCGTTTGTTTTATTTACATTTATTGTAACATGTGTATTTTATGTTTAATTTTTGATTCATTATTTTTTCTTCGATTTTATCAAAGATGATTTACTTAATAGATATGTAATTTTATTAAAGCTAATTTATAAATTATTTCAATTGATTAACAATTTTAATATATTAACTATGATTAACATATTCATTTTTTATTTATCTTAAAACATTAATAATTAACATTCATTTACTATAATAAACATGTGGTTACTAATTATTATTGAATTTTTATTTCCTCTTTCTTTCTCTTTTTTTGAATATATATATATATATATATATATATATATATATATAAAAGTGATTTATACTCATTACATGTATGTAATGAGTATAAATCAATATAATTTTCTATTAAAAATACAAATACGTACTATAATAAATTTAAAACTTCCCAGTAATTTTCTAATGGAGTCTAAAAGTCTAATGTAATTTAAATCTAACTCTTTGAAATTTAATATACGGCGTAGAAAATAATCTAGAAAAAAGGTTACGTCCTTCACTGGAATTTAGTTTCATTTTTTTTTTTTTTTTTTTTTTTTTTTATCCACAATGAAGAGTTATAAAGTGATTGTATATCCCAAGGATATGTTAATTTGATTTTCTATACAATAAAAATAAAATCTTTTCAATGAAAACAATGACTTCATTTTAAACGATAAATAAATTTATATTTTAATAATATTTCTATTGCCTTATTCTTCTTCTTATTATTATAGTCAACATCCTATCATGATTCATACCTTTCATTACATACTGTAGCTTATTTTAAATATATGATTACTCAAAGTAAAATTTATTACTCAAAGTAAAATATATATATATATATATATATATATATATATAGAGAGAGAGAGAGAGAGAGAGAGAGAGATTTAAATTGGAAAATATAATAATATAATATTCATTTGCGTAGAATTATTTAAGGCCTAACACCACTGTAATCGCGAAAAAAAAGTGTTTTTTTTGGAAATTTTTTTTGAATGGAAAGGAAAGTTGGAAAGAAAAAATATTTTGATACGTTATTGATCTAACATTATACTATATTGACTAAAAATATAAAGTAAAAAAAATACAAAATGGCTGATTTAGAGCCAATAATTCGAGGCTCCTTTCATCGGAAGCGCTCCGCGGCACGCAGCATAATTGTCGCACACTTGAACTTGGAACGAAAAAAAAAATTCCACTTATTCTTGATGTCAATAGCTAGTGAATCACGTAGGGGATTTTGAAAATATTGATTTTTGTAAATTTGGCAGCGAATTGAAAAAAAAATTTCAATTTTCATAAAAAAGGCACGTTTTTGTTTATAAAAATTGTTTAAATCAATTTATTAAAAATCCCCTACGTGATTCACTGCGAAATATAATAATAAAATCATGATTAAAATTTCAAATTGATTGGAAAAAAACTGTTTAAGTTATGCTGCGTGCCCGTTGAGAAAAAGTCGTTTCGAGAAAAATCAATTTAAAGTTTCGATCGGCCGTTTCGGAGCGGCCGAAGACGGCAGGTATAAGTCCCGAAATTTCAAAAGAAAATTTTTTTTTCAGAATGAAACCTTTTGTATTATATTCTAAAAGGTTCAAAGTATATTTTAAGCCAATAAAAAAAAAAATTGATTTTTTGAAATTTCTACAGTGGTGTTACCCCTTAATTAATATTTAATTCGTTCAGTAAATGAAATATATTAAGAGTGTGCAATTGTATAAATAATAAATTTCAACTCTGTCAATTAAAGGTCTAAGATATTAATTTAAATAAAATATTTAAATACTTAACTCTATAGATACATACACACATAATTTTTTTATCTTACACAGATTAAAATCTATCGTAAAAGGATGTTGGAATAAATTACAGAAGTTATTAAAAATTGTCACTTAATTTGAAAAAATTATAATACATATTCCTTACATACATTTCTGTTGTAATTATTATTGTTATTAGTGAAACTTAGTCACTGCTTTTTATATAGAAATTTTTGCATAAAGTTTTGTGTGCCTTGTACATAAAGTATCTATTGTTTATTATTACAAATAGTTTGTTTTATATAATTGAGTTTATTATCTTTAATTGTACAAAGTCAATAATACATAATAAGTGTATCCTGCATAACTATTTATGGAAGAATACAGTAAAAAATACACTTAATAAGCCAAATGATAGTCGATAACAAACATTAAATAGGTTTATGGACATAATGCGAAGGCATGTAGAATATTTATTATTTTTAAATTATACATAATATATATGATTTTTTAAAGTAGTATTTTAATAAACATTTTTCAATTTTATTCTTTTTATTTCATACTGATAAAAATTCTCTTCTATTTCTTCCATCCATGAGCTAGTTTTTGGGCTTTTTTATATTTCTAGATTCCCAGTCAATAATTTCTCTTGTCCATCAGTGTTCTCCAGTTGCTATATTTTCATTTTGATTTTTTCACTCTTATTATAATATATATATATATATATATATATATATATATATAAAATTATTAAAAAAATGATAATTATATGAAAATAGTTTATCTTTAAGTTTGCTACTTATGGTAACTGTTTAAATAAAAATATTTTGCATTTGTATAGCGGATACGGATGAGAAAATACCTGTTGAACGTGAAAAAATTATAATAGTATTAAATATGTAAGTATCTTATATCTTGTCTTTGTTGCTAAATAAACACATCTTTTTATATTCTCAGCAGAAAGTTGATTGTACTATAATTGCATATTAATGACAATTTTGATAATGATTTTATAATGCTAGAATTTAGTTTCTAGTAAAAAGATGAAATAATTTATTTACTATTTAACATATATATTATATGCTTGAGTAATTATAATATATATACTTAAATCTTCACACACACTCGCACACATATTATACACACACGTATTTTCACAATTTTTTTTAGTAATTATTTTTATTAGCATTAAATATTCTTGTTCATATTTGAGTCTCTTATCTTTAAAGTAGTATATTTTTGAAATCACTTATTTTGTAATAGTTTACTATATTTTATGAATAATATTCACTAAGTTCACAAAATGAATATTTTTCGTTTATTATCTATTACTTAATATTCCAAAGGTTATATAAGCTCTTTCGATTTTTTGTAAAAAATGTTGGTATTGATCAATTTTTTGTAAAAAAGTATTATATTAATTATTTTTTCAAATTTCTTGGTGTCTTTTATAATCTATGCTTTTTTTTATTTAACAATAAAGATATGAATTGCAATCGATGATAAATAATTTAAATTTATATTATTTAGTATTAATGTGTTATCTTGAAGATAAGAAATATGTATACCTACATATTCATTGTAACGTGGCAGGTCAGTTAGAATTATTATTGTTTTTAATTTCTATAATAAACAATCAATTGTCATTTTGAAAGTAGTTTCTCTTTCACTTTACTCCTTTATGTACATAAATATATATATATATATATATATATATATATATATATATATATATTTGTATATATGTTTTATATGCACATACATTTATAGGTACTTACTTTATATGCATTTATAAGTACATGTGTATCTCTATTCTTTTTTAATTCAAGTAAGGTGTTATTAATTTTGCATTGATGACCTTAAAACTAATTCTGAGAATTAATCTTCACTTTAAGGTTGTTTCAATTTCAATACAAAAATTTGAATAGAAGGAGATAGATTTTATATAAAGAACTTAATTTTTTTTTAATGCTATTTCAAACTTTCCACACACGTAAATGAAATTCTGATAAACGCAAATGATATACCCTTGAAATAATGTTTTAAAAATGGCAATTACATATTTATCGTTTAGTTTTGTTTACATCGTTACTTCTTACAAAAAACATAAATGATTATAAAATTATAATATTTAAAATTTGTTTAATGTGTGCTAATATTATTGTATTGTATATTTCTCATTTTTTTTATTTTATAGATACGTTTTTTTAAAAAAAAAATAATAAATAAAATTGTATTCTAACAAAAAGTATTATAATTCTAAATTACTATTTTTTTTCTGAAAATAATCTAGAAAATACATTGTGGTAATATAAGATAATATTGTTTGTAAGTGAAAGAAGTTAACACTTTGTTGTGGAACTGATAGTCAAATTTTATTTCGAATTTTAGGCAGAGTTTTGATGTAGAAATTCACTAACTCATTCAGATAATGAACGTTAATACAGAACATAAAAATGGCGTTTTAAAACTGTTATAAATTACATAAATGTATTGAATACATTGAATAAATATTGATAGATTTGACATTTTTCTAATTAAGAGTTTATCTACTTTAAGCTTTTCTTATCTTATAAAACTGGACATTTAAAACCTTTTTTCTCGTTTGCAAAAATAACTACGTAAGTTGCTATTATATTAATCATATCCTCATTAAAGTTGAATATCTTCATCTTTGAACAAACTATTATTATGACTATTGTAAACGTTTTTCAACTTGTTGTATTTAACTTAAACGTAAAATATTGAAATTTTGAATGAATATTGGAAAAAATCTTACAATTGTTTATACCCTTAACATTTTCAACAAATATCTGTAAATATTTTTTTCTTATTAACAATGTTTAATATAAACGAGATTTAAAGTAGATAAGTATTTTTATTTTCATCATTATTTCATGGTCAGTTACAGAATCTAATAATAGATATTAACAAATTGTCTGTAAATATATAAAGCAATGCTTATTTTATAAATTTCCTGCTATTTCAATAAAAAACTATTGTGGTTAATAAAATCATTCTAATCATATATTTAATCAAATTGATCATTACAATTTAAATGTCAAAACGTGTTACAGACATTAAATTGAAATTGTGAAAAAGCAATTTAAATAATTACTTCTAATTATGTTACTTGTCAGCTTGAATAATACTAATTACTGATAATTATAAAAATAAACATTCTCTATTGATAATAATTGTGGCAATAATCCAATAAATGTTATTAAAATGAATCTATTTCCTATGTTATTCTTTTATTAAAATTATCTTATAGTAAAAATGAATCAAATTAATATATGCCATATATTAATTTAATTTATTATTTCTTGAATTTTATTTTTGTAAAGTTTAGTAAAATTATAAATTTTGTTCAATGTAATTATTAAATAATACAATCAATATATTTAGACTGGAAAATAATCATTTATGTACATTTTGAGTTAAATGCATTAATAAGGTTTCAGTCAATGAACTTGCATTGATTTACAAAAATCAAATCTAATATTAATTCATTCCTATGCTTTTTTTAATGGGATTAAAATAAACACGTGTGAATAAAATTAGATAATTTTGTCTAACACTTACTGACAAAAGAAATGATAATATGATTATCTTTGAGTCTATATCTGTTATACACATACACAAATATATATGTATGTATATATTTAGTGATCCATAATTAATCCATACTAATGTGCTTTTTTAGAAAAAGTTTTGAAATGAAACAAAAAAATATATTTTAATTTGAGTCCAAAATATATTTTCCATTATTATTAGTATTATTTATATAAGAATAAAGAAAAATAATATTTTATTTAATTCTTTACAGCTAAATTTTACCTCGAACTTGTTATCAATCTATATTTTTTTATTTTGTATATATGAATTTTCTGATTATTTTATATTATTGTTATTTCACTAATTTGATTATTTTTAATTGACATCATTTTTTATAACTTATTTTTTAGGTTTTAATATATTGTTTCTGTTTCAGTAAAAGCCAGAGTGTGAAAAATGGCAGCATTTCAACCGTCACGGTCAATTGCAATAATTCGAATAGTACATTTCGACGAGCGTTACCACAACTTTTGGCCGTTAGTGTAAAAAATATTTTATTATTGACATATGGCATGACGTTAGGTTATCCAACTATAGTAATACCTAATTTAAAAGGTGGCCCAAATGCAGTTCCTGGAGAACTTGTTCTAACTATTGAACAGCTCTCATGGATTAGTAAGTTTCGATTTTGTTATATTCTTCTTCTTTCATTCCTTTTCCTTGTTCTTTATTTATTTTGTGCTTATTTATTAGGTTATTAAACATTATTATGATTAATTATAATTGTCTGTAATTGAATTGACTTATGATTTTTTTAAAAAATGTTACAATTACACTAAATTAATTATAGACTTGTTATTGAAGCCTTTTTTATTTACAACTATATTTTTGTATATTCGATGATAAATATTTTATGAGATCTTTCGATTCAATTGTTACCATTAACTATCTAAATAAAACATATTATTCATTTTTATCACGATTTATTCAAAAAATGATTAATTTCTTGACGAAAAAATTCTTGTGCAAGTAAAATTTATCTATTAAATTTCTTTTTGTCGAGTCATGTGATATCGGATTCATAGATATGATGGGTGAAGATAAATAGAAACAAAAAAAAAACATGTAAAAAATATTCTTTTTTATATGCATAAACTATTTAATTGTGTTTATTAAGATCGGTTTAAATAATTTGTTTTATAATATAATTACACATCAGTTCTATGAAAATATATTTTAAATATTAAAAAACGTGGTAATAATGTAATGCAGTTTGAAATACGTAAACATGCATAATAGAAAAATGTAATGAAAACTTGTTTTTGTACTTGATAATTACAAAGGAGGTCATTTCAAGAGGTATTAGTCGCGATCACGATCTTTCACGGGAAATTCCATTAAAAATTAAAAATGAACGTGCATTGATTATATATATAATGTATTCAATAAAAAATAACACAAAATAGTGGATAAAAACAACATTATTTTTCAAAATATACAAGTTGAACGAAATTGTTATTGTAATATAGGACATTCAAATATGACGCTTAGATTTGTGTTTTATTAAAAAGAAACTATACACGTACTTTTTTTCAATAAATCACAAATCTAGGCGTCACATTTGGATGACCCTATATTTGATCCATTCTTCATTATTTTCACTTATTTTTCAACATTCAAACTAACAACTCCTTGTTATTTTTTTCTGTAAAATCTGTAAAAAAATATGTTCAATTTCTTTATTACAATTTTGAAATATGCAGTGTTTTTATTTTATATCTCTTATCTTGAGTTTCATTAAAACCCTTATTTTCTATTAATTTCCATCCGCTGACTGTATGACTGATTTATTGTAATGATGCCATTTTCTTCTTTCTACTAGACAAACAGACTACTTTAGTGTTTAGGATTGTTAACTTCTTGAAAATTTCAATCTTGATTACCTAGAACACTTCAACAGATTCTATTTATATAATTTTAATACTTTCTCTTTACATTCAAATTTTTGTGGAGATCAATTAATCAATATTGCAATTTTTGTCTTGGTTTTCGAAACCAAACACGTCTTGGCATATTGAATACGAAAATCTGTTTTTTTGGTGAAAATAACTATAATCCAATTACTTCTTATATT
The DNA here is from genome assembly GCA_029203775.1 of Neoneuromus ignobilis. NCBI lineage: Eukaryota > Metazoa > Arthropoda > Insecta > Megaloptera > Corydalidae > Neoneuromus > Neoneuromus ignobilis. The sequence continues at coordinate 20,761,622 of CP092095.1, forward strand.
CTGATAAGCTCACTACAAATATTTTTCCATACATTGTTTCGAAACTAATAGTTTGATTAAAGTACTTTTAAATTTCATATTATTTTTTAAAACCTATCACATGATGGTATTGAGGAATATATTTAAACCTTGTTTTTATCTGTATTTTCATAATGTAATATATAAGTTATTTACAAACAGATCGATGTTTTTTTATCTTATTGTTTTGTGATCATACGTGTTGGACTCGTTCCTGCATAGTCATTGATATTATCTGAATTTGCACAGCAGTTCGCACATCTCATTATAAAATTATTCGTTACACCAAGGTAATTCGTTATGTTTGTCGCATTCAATTTTGTTTTCAATATGCAGTACTCATTTCACTTGATGTACACTACTAAGAACAAAAACTGAATTAAAATGAAAAATTGTTGTTATGATTATTTATAAACACAGTTAATTTGCATATTATTTATGGGATGTTAGTAAAAGCAATAGTAATGTCCCATTTTTTAATAAACACTATATATATATATATATATATATGGAAAAATTATTTCTTTTTTATATTATAAATACAAGTTTTCTTCTTTATTTATTTTTATTACATTTCTTTGAATAACATATTCCAAGAAAATTATAAAAATAATTGTGTTTCTTTTTGTATTATTTTATACAGAGTAATTTATAATTGTATTTTTGTCACGTTTTGTTTTGATTTATTATTTAAATTTGTTTTTCATTTGATTAGAAAAATAATTATATTAATTAATTTAATTAATAGAATTATTTTTTCTCTATTATGTAAAAATGATTTATTTAATGATTCGAAAATTAATGAAAGATTTTTAACTATTTATATTAAGAAAATTATTTTTCTATTTTTTCTTCGCTGATTAACGCATATATATATATATATATATATATATATATATATATATATATACGTGTGTGTGTATGTATGTATATGTATATACATATGTACATATATATGCATGAATATGTATTTATATGCATTTAATATATGTATTTATGTAAGCTGTGCAAGCATTTTACTTTTTAATTATTACAATAGCATTTTTTGTAAAAAAATTCGAATCATTCTTTTTAAATTTTTATATCAGCAAATTTTTGTATGATTGATGCAATTGTAGTATTTTTCATTGATTCTTAATGAATATATATATATATATATATATATATATATATATATATATATATGTATATATATTAAACAATTATTATTAATTTTAATGCAGGTTGATTAAGTTAGATAATATTTATTAATATTTTATATTATATAACGTTACATTATTAAATAAAAAAATGTGATTTATTTTAAAGTTATAAGAAATATATTTTATTGTTTGAATTTAAAAAAATAAAATATATAAAAATATGAAACTAATGTAAATAATAATATTTTTTATATAAAATAAAAACTTTGATGATTTGGTTTCATTTCATGCCTAAATTAATCTTTTAAACATGCTTTATATTGTATTTACAGGTGATTTCACTAGTGTCATGTATTTTTTTAACAATCAACATTTTCTTGTAATTGTAACTTACTTTAGTGATTTCATTACTTGTTATAAATTCTTAGTGGGGCTAATATTTGGATTATCAGACTGAAAAAAATGTTCTAATATTTAAAATGTCTAAATTGTTTTTATGATCTTAATATCTATCCATAAATTTATACACAGATTTTAATTCTCATTATTGTACTAATGTATTTAAGTATCACTGTATTTTTTTTTGGCTACAGGTTCTATCAACTTGATCATGGTACCAATAGGATGTATATTAAGTGGTGTTGCGACACAACCAATGGGTCGTAAAAAAGCAATGCAAGTCGTCAGCATACCATTTATAGTTGCATGGCTTCTATTTCATTATGCCTATCGAGTTGAACTCCTGTATTTAGCACTATCATTAACAGGATTCACTGGAGGTCTTTTGGAAGCTCCGGTAAGAATATATATATATATATATATATATATATATATATATATATATATATATATATATATAGCATTATTAAATACGTTCATGTTAAACTAAATATTATTAAAATTACATTTACATCAAGAATAACTATTTAGATTTAAAATATCTTCAGATAAAATTGAGGTTCGACGTTTATTTGAATGTCTTTACTTTTATTTGTAAATAAATACTTTCACTTCTATGAATTCATTTCATATTATTCTTTACACTCCATATATATATAGCGTTAATATTAATTTTGTATGCATGCACCTTATATTAATACTTGCTGCACGTGAATTGGTTGAATTACATCACTTCTTTGTAAACATTATTCTAATATTTATATATGAGGGTCGTTTGATAAGTGTGGTAAAAAAGTAAGAAAAATTAAATTAAACAATAAATAAATTTACCATACTTATCAAACGACTCTCTTATATATATATATATATATATATATATATATATATATATATATATATATGTGCTTATATTCATTGTTTTCTAATTCTTTTGTTATTCTTATCATCTTTCTATAATTATTTTTTATATCTTCGATTTCTATACAAAAAGATTTTTGTTAACATTCAAGATCCGTTCCACTTTCTTAGATAAGAATTTGCAAAGAATATTGATCGAATACTCTTTTTTAAAAAAACGTAACATTTTCACTTTAAATATTCGACTTCAAATACTTTTGAACATTATTTGAATAGTTATACAATCAAATTCAACCATCATTTCTTTCTGTATTCACTTTTTCAATAAACGATTTTTTTATTGATCATCTGTTTTAAATAAACTTATTTTGTAACTTATTTTACTTATGTTCTTTTTATTTACGTATTTTCAACAAATTAATTAAGTATTACTTTTGTCTTACAATTTATGATTACATATATATATATATATATATATATATATATATATATATATATATATATAATAAATTTAAAAAAAAATAAACAAACAAATATTATATTTTACAAATTTATAATCCATAACATGTGGTCTTGTATTATCTTGATACAAAAAAAACATCCTTTCTGTTTACCAAGTCTAGCTGTTTATTAAACAGATCTTTATTTAATTCTGTCAATTGTTGGCAGTAGGTATTTGAATAATTATTTCACTGGGTTTTAAAAGCTCAAAATACACCATGATCCTGCATTCATCACTTTATTTTGGTTTATTTAGGCTTCACAGTCCCCAATCAATTTTCACCTTCTACTGAGCGACTAATGTTTCTTCTGCTACATTACTATATAAACTACATTTTTCATCTCTTTACTGAAAACTTTTATAAAACTTTGAAGTTTTAAGAAAAGTGATCAATTTGTGCAAATATGAATTAGTCATAGCACCAAACCAATAATAGTCTTAGGAAAATTTGAACATTCTGGAGTTTTGTTAAGAAACCGATGTCATATGTATTACCATATATAAATTTATTTACGTTGTCTTTGATTCATGTTGAAGTCAAATCATTGAATTTGAAAGTATTTTTGCATATACTCTTAGATTTATAAATCTTTACTTGATATTTACATTGATATTTGTTTTATAGGTCATTACTTATGTAGCAGAGATCACTCAGCCCCATTTACGAGGTATGCTTTCGGCAACCGGTTCAATGTGCGTTATTCTGGGTGTTTTTATACAATTCCTACTCGGTACTTTTATGAATTGGAGAAATATCGCTTTAATCAATTTAGCGTTTCCGATAATAACCATAATATCGTTGTTCTTTGTACCGGAAAGTCCTCATTGGCTTATAACTAAAAATCGCCTTGAAGATGCAAAAAGGAGTCTCATGTGGCTTCGAGGTTGGTGTTCGAGTGAAGAAATTGAATCAGAATTCCAAGAATTGTATCAATCGTTACAAAAGAACCACAAAATTTCCGTACAAGGAATCGATAATTTTGCATTTGAAGATATTTCAAATAACAGAAATGTTGAAAAAGTGAATACGAATTCACATATTTCCATCGCGGATAACGAAAATGAGCCAGTAACAAAAAAATGCTTATCGAATGTTAAACATTATTTGAATAGGGGGTTTTTCTATCCGTATCTTTTGATATGTTTTTCATTCTTCTTAGGTCACTTTTCAGGAATGACAACTTTACAGACGTTCGCAGTAGAAATTTTCGACACACTTAAAGCGCCTATAGATAAATACTATGCTACCCTTATATTGGGTATAGTGGAATTGATGGGCACTTTAATATGTGTTATGTTAGTTCATTATATAGGAAAAAGAGCGTTAGTTTTTATTTCGGCAATTGGTTGTGGAGTTTGTTTCTTTGTTGTCGCTACGTACAGTTATTTGATAGGTGCTGATTACTTTGCAGTAAAAAATGATTCAAGCACAAATAGCAATTACTCGATGCAAATTTCTAACAACATCACAACAACTTCATTATTCTCAAATGATGAACAATTAGAGAATATGGCTGGACTTGAATGGATTCCATTGACTTTTCTAATTGGTTCCGCGCTGGTTTCACACATGGGGATAAGAATGCTTCCGTGGGTGTTAATCGGAGAAGTGTATCACAATAAAATACGTTCGACTGCATCGGGAATATCAGGTGGCACGGGATATATTTTCGGTTTTATCGCAAATAAATCGTTTTTTTCAACGATCAAAACTTTAACTTTGGCTGGAACTTTTTGGTTGTACGGTTCTGTCAGTTTATTTGGAGTAATCGTGTTTTATTTCGTTTTACCTGAAACAGAAGGTAAGACTTTACTTGAAATAGAAGCTCATTTCGCCGGTATCAAACGATTAGATAATAAAGTGGGGAAGAAGAATCGTATGGATTCGATGAACTGTAATTCGTTACCAGAAAAACAAATCGATAACAAAGATGCGTTAGAATCTAAACTATAGTAAAATCACATAGTTAATTACACCATTGATTACAATATATAAATATATGCAACGTCTCGCACATGTGTATATTTAAAAAAAGTATTTAATTTTAAACTATATAAAATTCAATTAGATTTTATAAGCGAACAATTGTTTTTGTTACTATTTGCAAAAAATGTGTATATTTATGTTTACGTTGTTAATGTTAATAAGAAATGTTTTTAATATATTTTTTATTCGTTGTTCATTATTATTACGTAAGTAATAATGATACTCAACAAAATAATTATTTCCTAAATTCTTTTATAAATGTTTGTTTTTATTTTTTGATATAAAAATATTGTAATGCATATTGAAAGAGCAATATCTTTATTTTTATATCATTTTTTTTTATACATTTATTTTCTTTCAAAATAAAATTAGTACAGTATTAAACTAGAAAGTGTATCGTTTCCTTTTCTTTTTTTTCTAAAAAAATAAAGTTCTATAAAAATATTGAATTGATACAAACATTAATATTAAACATTTTGATAGTAATGTTATTTGTTGTTTTTTAAAATTAGTTTTCAGGAAAAAGGGCATGAGACGAGCGGTAATACGTCGTAAATACTGTAGACTGCATCTAGTGTGAACTAGCCTTTCGTATTGAAAGGTATATGTAACCTAGCTTATTGTGTTTTTATATGAAAGTATTTTTGTACAGTAAATTTTAATAAAATGCCGAAAGTAGTATCAAGAAGTATAGTGTGTTCAGATACAAAAGATCAAGAGGAATATAGTGAAGAGAAACCCTTACACACATATTACTGTTTATGTGGTCAAATGACATTAATTTTAGATTGTGCCATTGAAAAATTACCTCTTCGTAAATGTGATGGAGCTCGAGTATTAGATAAAGCAAAACATGCTCATAAAGTAACTTCAGATTCAGACGAAACTGTTTATTTAAAACGATCTGAAGGAATAGAACGACAGTATAGACAAAAGTGTAAAAAATGTGGGCTATTACTTTACTACAAACACGATTTAAAAAGTAACGTGACATTTATTGTAAAAGGTTCTATTACTAAATCGTTAAGAGAAGGACCAATGATGGACATATATAATCAAGTTACTGTTGAAGTACCGAAAAAGATAATGGTCACGAAACATACTAAAAATATGGGCAAATTTAGCTCTGTAACAGTTTCAACAATCGATGAAGAAGAAGACGAAATAGAAGCACGAGAAGTGGCTGACAGTTATGCAAATAATGCTAGGATAATTGAAAAACAATTGGAACGAAAAGGCATGAATAAACGAAGGCCAGATTTACCGATGGGCGAATTAGAATCAAAAAGACAACGAGGAACACTGATAGACAAATAATAGTATTTACTTTTATTTATAATAAATGTATGTAAAAAATATTTTTATTTTAAAATCTTGTTATTTTTGTAAATATGATATATCACAATATAAATAATTTAATATAATTTTGTTGTGTTTACTCATGGTAATGGTGGTAGTTTTGGGTAAAACTTGAAATTTACTTTTGGTGGTTTTTTATATTGTTTGATTTTATTGTATTTTATTTTGTTTTCTAATATATGTGTATCAGGTGCATCATGCTTCATGGCCACAGGAATATCATAATCCCTTTCACAGTAGAAATAGTATCTGTAAGGATGATGTGTGTTTTCAGCAACATACAATTGTTCATCAACTTCATATATTTTAATATCAAGAAAGTTTTTGTCAAAAACACCTGCATCAATCATCCGAGAAAAAATCTAAAATGGTATATTATTTTTAAAACTATATGAATTTTGAGTGACGTTTTTTATGTATTTGAATTTGTATGTGTTTATATATATATATATATATATATATATATGTGTGTGTGTGTATACACATACAATATTTTTACGTACAACTATTGTGTCGTGTGTTATTTTATTTCCCCATAAATAAAAGTAACGTAAAATATAAGGTTTCTTGATAGTGTATAAAATACTTTGCATTCCTTTATCAGAAATGTTATTGTGTGTTATTTCTAATAAACGTATTTTTGAATATGGTAATCCAAAACTTAATGCACTAGAAATACATATAACAAAAATACAGGCAAATGTAAAATTAAGTAAAACTTAAAATGTTAATATTACATAGCTCCATTATTTCCTATTCCATTTGAAGATATATTTAAGCCTAATAAGTTAGGCCTAGTTTTTAAATACTCTGAAATATGTTCAATTCCATAATCTGATATTTCATTTTGTGCAAGATCCAGAAATAGTAATGTTTTATTGTGGTATAAACCAATTAACATGATTTCAATATCATGACCACAAAGTCTGCATTTTCTTGCATGCATTTCAGTTAAACTTTTATTAAACTAAAAACAATATTTTGTAATATGTATACTGCATTAATGTACTGTTTATATATATATATATATATATATATATATATATATATATATATATATATATATATATATACATACATACTGATGTGGGCGTTATGATGATGATGATATATATATATATATATATATACACATACATACATACATATATACACACAGAGATAGATTTATATTTTTAATAAGCTCTGTAAAATTTGATAGTATAGAATATAATATAAATCAATTTCTACTTTTAACATTTCTCCAATTGTTTCTGCCAAGTGTGTTGAGTGAATAACATATCTATCATAATATGGAATGATTCCTGATATATCTAATACAGTTAATGTTTGATTTAAACCAACATTGTAATGTAAAATTGAAGTTACATATGCCATACTTGCTAAATTTTGATCTGTTTCAGATATATCTAAATGTTTTAAATTTTCATTACATCCTAATAATAAGGCTAAACTTTTTCCACCCTGGAATTGAAATTATTTTATAAATGTAGGAATTTTTGTATATATGTATATATTTTATTAATGAGGAAAAATATCATGAAATTTCATTACTTTCATTTTTTGAATTTAATTTTACCTCAGGTCCAAATTTATTACCATTGACACGAAGAGTCTCCAATGTTAAATTCTCACCTACTTCACATAACTTAATTATTCCACTGGCTTCAATATCATTTGCCATTAAGTTAAGATGTAATAAAGTGTGTGGTTTCTTTAAATATTGTTCAACTAGTATTTCAAGACCTAAATCAGTGATTTTATTATAAGGTAATAGTAGATTTATAACTTCAGGATGTTTTATTAAAAAATCTACTATGTTATTCATATCCCTATCTTCAACTCTTTGACTAAAAAGTATATATGTAAATTAATTTAATAATATATTTTTGAATAAAAGTATTAATTTTTGAGCCAAATATTTTATATAAATGTGTTAGAAATATATTCTGAATGTTTGTGTGATTTAATCGTACATAAAAAAAATATTCTTAATAAAATGTAAATCTTACAATATTCTAGAATATAAGACGTTTCCTCTTAAGTCACATATTTTAGTACCATCGGAATTTCTTTCACAAAATAGTAAAATAAAATCTTCTGTAAATTTCACAACCATTTTATGTAATTTTTGTTATATCATTAACAAAACATTGAATAAAGTTTTTTTTTAAATTATTTTAGTATCTATGACAATATATATTATAAATATACAGTATATGAATAAAATAACTTATAAAAAGTTACGTAATTTATATTATACTTTTTTTTGTAAAATGGAGCATATATAGTAAAAAAATATATAAAAAAATAATTGAACTCATTAAAATGAATAATAGTTAAAACAAGTTTCACTACTAATATATTAAATAAAATATACAAAGAAAAATCATCCTAATAAAGATTAAATAAGTTTAATATAAAATAAATGAATACAGTAAAATAAATAAAACAATAATCATGAAAAATATTTCATATCATAGTAATTTTTTAAAAAAAATATATAAAATTGTAAATTATATTTTTTATTTTCAAGCATCACAAAAAAATTTATTACATAGATACATAATAGTTATATTTTTATGAGAAAACAACAACCTTTATTTCACCTACTTGCTTTTTTTCTACATCATAGAAAAATAAGAAGTAGTTGATTTATCAATCCTAAAATTTATTGTTAAAAAAATATACATTTACAGTTTCAACTGACACCATAATAAGTAGAGAAGAAAAAAAATTGCTGAGTATTTCAAACAAATTTATTATTAAATATATTTATTTGTTAATTGTGGTGCATGTTTATGTATTATTATGGATCCAGTGCAAAGCATGTCGAATTTGACTAAGTCTAGCACGACCTAAGAAACTTGAAATCAGTAAATATTCTGTGTAAGTACGGCGGCCTTTTGAGCTGCTTACTGGAGAACTTGAACGTAGACCAAATATTGGGTGAGTTTCATTACATAATGTAGCTACTCCATCATTATCAACCGTAATTTTGGCCAGACGACCTTCACATAATACTTTAGTTGTTAAGCACAATAACCATTGAAGTATCTAAAAGATAATATTTTAAAATAAACATGAATACTATATTAATTTGCAATGAAAAATATTTTGAAAATGAACTGAAATAATATATACAATATAATGTAAATTGTTTTTTAAATATTTAATGTGTATATTGAACATATATATGTGATATATATTAATATCTTACCTCAGTACTGGATGGCATTTTTACATTATCAGATCGCAGCCAATTACTTGGAGCCCATAAGAATAACTGACAAACATTTGCTGCAATATCAGGACTGAGTCGCTAAAATAACATTAAAAATTTCATAATTGTACGTTCTCCAAAAAGGCAAAAATAGTAACTACTTACCCTCTTTGGGTTTCGCGACAATATATTTCTGATCAGCAGTTTAAAAATATCTGGCACATCTTGTGGTAAGTCTGGCAAATCAGATTCAGTGTAATTAATATTTCTTAATTTTGGAACGGTTTTTTTACTCATATCATAAAATGGATTGTTCATGCCAAATATTTCATAAGCTATTGTTCCAGCTGCCCATAAATCTGATTTAGTGTAATTTATTTCACTAAATGTACCTGGAGTTTGTAGTATAACTTCAGGTGCCATTAAAGCAGCATTGCCTCCTATTAATTATCATACAATTAATTTAAATTTATAAAAAACATTTATTTATTTATTAGACAAACCTTTTTCAATTTCATTTGAATTATATGGCAAATGCAAACCATGAACGCTATCCGCTAAACAACATCCAAAATCAGTAATAACAATGACTGGTGCATTGTCATCGTCACTAGCATCTAACAGTATATTATCTGATTTTAAATCTCTAAAAATATTGTAAAATGTTTTATAAATACAGATTCTCATTTACTCAGAAATTCTAATAGAGGAATTCATATAAAATTAATTTTACCTATGAGCAATACCATGTATATTCATATGAACTACACCTTCAAGAAGTTGAGCTAACATTAAAATCGAAAAACGTAGAGAACATTTATTATCAGCAAGATATTTTTTCAAACTGTAGTCATATCTATAAAATTAATATATTAAAATGGAACATTTATAATTTACTGTTTAAACATTAGTACCGTTTCATAAGAAGAAACAAAGACATATTTCTTCCATAACCTTCTGGATTGATACGGCTTGGTAATGCATCTGGATATAAAGTAAAGGATCCACTCAAGTTGGGAACATAATCAGCAAACACAGAATACATTGTTACAATATTTGGATGTGGTGGTAAGTATCTTTTATTTATAGCTAATCTGAAAATCAAAAATATATTAAACATTAGTTAAAAGTATTTAGTATTTAAATTAAATCTTACTGTTTCTCCCACTCTAATATTTCATTATTACTGTAAAATTGTCTTGCTGGAATAGTTTCTCGGTACATTGCTCGAAGAATTGCCATTGCATTAGATTGAATATCATAATTAAACATCATTTTTAAAGCAAGAGGATATTCAGTAAGACAATCTTTGATTGAAACACTTATATCAGTTATGTTTGGATTATCATGGACAGTTACTTCAGCTGTTATCTCTGAATCTGTACTATTTATATTAGAATCATTTTTAACTAATGATACTGGTTCTTTCAGTTTTGCAGCATACACAACTGCAGAACATCCTTTGGCAATTGGTTCACCTAACTTTAAATCTTTCAGTGTCACTTCATTGTTCTCAAAGTATGTTTCATTAATATCAAAACCATTACAATTCCATTTAAGTTTAGAAACTGCTTCCTACAAAATAACTTTTATTCAGAGATTGCAAATAGTAAAATAATATTGTAAAATTTTAAAATATTAACACATTAGCTGTTATAATATATTGACTATATTGAGTAGACATAATTACCTGATATACCATAGAAGAAAAAAAATATCAGTAGGGATAAGACTTTTTTTTATTAAACTAATCAATTTTTTCTTTCAAATTTTGCAAAAAGTTTATTCAATATATATTTAAATATTTATAATTAACAATTAATATCTACTTCATAGAAGTTAGACATGACTGAATATTATAATTCAATTATTTTTAGATTTATAAATAAAATTATTTATTACTGATAATGTTTCTCATGAAATATATTTTGTTAAGATGTTACTCAGATAAATATTTATCTTTAAAGATATTTTTGTGACAATATTGAATTTAATTAAATTTTAATTTATTTATATATATATACATATAAATTTATGTATACATACTCTAATTTCCCAACATACTCCTTCCAGTTCATCATCTTTGGTTAAAATTCCAGAGCCAGATGCTATACTAACTCCAACTAATGCAAAAAAAGGTCCTGAATCACCAAATAATAATCTGAAATATTAATGACAGTGTTATTAATTTTATTTTCAAAATAATTGCTACAAAATAGTAAGTTTTAAATTTTAGATAAATATACCTTCTTGTTGCTTTACGTCTTAGATCAGCTGATAAAGAATTTGTGACTCTTTTAAGAACATTATTGACAAACAATCGTCTGGCATGTAAACCTACTTGAAGACCGACACTACGCAATCCATATGTTCTTGGAAGAACTCGATTTGTGACTGATAAATTTTGCTGACCGGCTACCGGAGCACCGGAATTTTTTATTGGATTAACTTTATCCGCAATCGTAGATGTGTTAAAATCTCTCTTATATAAATTCCGTAGAGCGAGAGTACCATGTTTAAATAGTCGAGTCGTAATTGCCCTCAACGACATTTTCGGTATTTATAATGATTTTTTCACCCTCTGGGTGAAACACCGTCAAAAAGTTATTTCTCACTTAATATAATTTTGACTTGCTGTTCAAGTTAAATCGTAATACATTTGACATTACACCATAATTGACATCTAAATAAATAAATACAATGTTGCCACTGCTAACAATATAAAAACATAATGAAATTTAAATGAGGAATTTTAATGAAATTAATTAAATTCCGTTTTTCTTTTCTATTTAAAACTATTAAGTTAATACAAGCTGCTATGTTATTAATTAAATAAAATATCTCTTTATAAAACTAAAAAGTTCATAAATAATATTCGATAGTGTATAATATTTTGATAATTTCATTTATAATTAATTATATTTGTCAAAAAAAAAGAAAAAATATAAATGATTGCATATTTTAATTAAAGATTAATTAGATCTGAAAATACTATTAGATTGATCTAGAAAAAAATCTTAACAATAGTCAATTTTCTAAAATGACCTATTATTTGATTTAATTAATAAAAAGTTACAAATCGTATAAATGTATGTGGTTTATTATTTGTCAAATTAAGGATCTTTAAACTTTTTTGTATTTTTGAAGTGAAACAAATTGAAATTCATACATTTTTTTTTAATAAATGTGACTCGGTCGATAAAATGTTCTGTACTCATGACAATTTCAGGTTCCGTCGTACGACGTGACGATTACATATAACCTATTGTAACAATCTGACATTTAAATGTGTAATTTGTGAAATATGGATATTCTGAAAATGTGAAAATATTTCATATCGGACCTATTTTTATAAGAGCCTTTATTTGTTTCTGTTTATTATTTTATGGTATTTAAATAAAGCATGATAAATAATTAAACCAAAACTAGGTGTATTAAAGGAAAATAGTAAATGTAATTGTATTGTAATTAATTAATTAGTAAAGATAAAAGAAAACATGTCAAATCGAAAACCTAATTCTGCAACATCTCGTCTAAAACAAGATTATATGCGATTAAAACGAGATCCAATTCCTTATATAATTGCAGAACCAGTACCTTCAAATATTTTGGAATGGTATGTTTTAGTCTATGTGCTTTTTTAAGTACTCATTTTTTTATTTTATTTTATTTTTAGGCATTATGTCGTCAAAGGTCCAGAAAGCACACCCTATGAAGGTGGAATGTATCATGGTAAATTGGTGTTTCCAAGAGAATTTCCATTTAAGCCACCGTCAATTTATATGCTTACTCCTAGTGGGCGATTTAAAACCAATACAAGACTTTGTTTGAGTATTTCTGATTTCCATCCAGATACTTGGAATCCAGCATGGAGCGTATCAACTATATTAACAGGACTTCTAAGTTTTATGGTATTTAAACATTCGATTGTTAAATTGTAATAATATAATTATATTAACATAAAAGTTAATATACGTATTTATATTTTTATGTTGTTTTATAATTATTGTTACGATATAAAATGTGTATTATTTCAGATTGAAAAGAGTCCAACATTGGGTAGTATTGAAACTTCAGAGTATGAAAGACGTCAACTAGCAGTTCAATCATTAGAATTTAACTTAAAAGACAAAATTTTCTGTGAACTATTTCCAGACTCAGTTACTGAAATTCAGGTAATGAAAAGAAAGCATATAAATGTAATAAGAGATTGTTTTCTCAATGTTATTGTGAAAAATGTTTATATATTTTTTTGTACACATGATTTTGTATTTTGTTTGGCTGTATGTGTGGATGTTATTTTCTATACATATCAATTTTAGGATGAAATTACAAGACGAAATGCTGTACAGGCAGCTGCAGAACAGAATAAAGGCCCATCTCAAACAACACAAACTACAGAACAAAGTCCTTTACAATCAGCTATTACAAACCTTTGTGTTATAATTGGCTTTGCAGCATTTGCATATACTGTTAAATATGTAATTAGAAGTCTTGGTACAGAATGAATGTAGTAAATTTTAATTTACACAGGGTATTGTGGAAATTTATAGACCATTGTAAATTACAAAAAAATATTGAACTCTAATGGTGATATATATTTGGGAAATTAGCACTGATTAAAATAATAATATTTTTAATTGATATTTTTTATCAAACAGTATTCTCTCAGTTCTTATATTTACTGCAATAATTATTTTTTATTCATAAAATTGTAAAAGTATTCATATTTCCTGATTTTTTTTATATTCAGTTTTCATTATGTTTACTTATTATATTTTTTGTATTGTATTTTATTCAATAATTTATTTGAAATTTTTTTCTGCAAAAAGAAATAAGTTGAATTCTGTGGAATTATTCTGTATTCTATTTTCAATTAAATGGTAATCAATAATTCTTTGTGTTTGTCAAAAAACTTTGAGATAGTTATGTTTAATTTCTATTTAGGGACCAAATATCTTAATTTGAATAAAATATTATTTGAAAATGTTATGAATGTATTATATGTTTGGAAGTTTCATATTCCATTTTCTATACATCTTTGGCACATGATTTTTAAAGAAAAGTTAATATTTTTTTTATTTGAACAAAATTATAGATTTCAGTAATATAAAATCTCAATTTCAAAGTAATTTTAGACTAATGGCTATTTATGTATGAATTTTATTGTATAAAATCATATGAATTATTTAAATGTATATATTACTATTAACAATAGATACTGTTTTGAAATTTATGTTAATATTATTATTATATCAGTGTTATCAACAAATTCATATCAATAATCATTATAAAAATTGTGTAAAATATGATTCTAGCTAAAATTTATTTTTTATCTATATTTTATTTTATACAATTTTTTTAAGTTAATACATATAATTTAATTTTTTTTTATTATTGTGTATGTAATTTAAAAAAATCGATATACATAAAATTGATTTTGTTAAATAAGTTTAAAATATTTTTACACATGAATTATTATTTCCATCATCATCAATTTTTGTCTTAATTGTTCAATAATTATTTATTGTTTAAATTGATTTGCTTATTACACTATGCATTGCTTAAAAGGAAATCAAAGTGAGTAATAAGTAATTAGTGACAATTTTGATTAAAAAATTGTAGTTTTTGGAGTAGTGATTAATTTATAAAAGTGAATTATTTACAGGTCAAAGAATAACTTTTTTTATGTGGCTATGTATGTTTGATATATATTTGAACATGTTTTTATCACAATTACAGTTATATTTTTTATTGGTGATGTATAAATAATAAAAATAATATAATTCAGTTTTAATTTACAAAAAAAATATAAAATTAAATTCTTACCGAGTTATATAAAATGAAAACTATTTTTGTGTGATAATAATGTTCTTTTTAAATTTAATAATGTACTATAAATGAAGTTTCTTTACTAATGATGTAACTAAATTTTGCACATTAAATTTATTTTTAATTAATGTAAATATACTTATAATAGCTTTTTTTTAAGTACTCTTTAATATATTAAATAAAATACACACAAATAATAAATATGCATTAGTTATATAGAAGACATATGCGTTTTATGCATTTCTTCTTGATGAATATTATAAAAAATACATGGATTGTATGTATATATATATATATATATATATATATATATATATATATATATATATATATATATACATACACATATATAAATAAATTAAATTTATTTATCTAATTAATCAAACAATGTTGAATCTAACAAATGGCTGAAAATTCATAAAATTCTATAGTTTTGTTAGTAATGATTTTCTAATTATATAAAAATAGGTAATTGTTTTAATTCTTTTGTAGGTATTTTTCATATTTGTTAGAAAACTTATGCTTTACAATATAACAGTTACTATGGGTATATGTGTGTGTTTATATACATACACACACACAAATACAAATATTTAGATGTGTATGAATGTGTATATATGTATATCGATATTTATGCTTCTGACAGTTATTGTTTATGAATCAAATTTAATTTTATATTGGTTAATTTAATTAATAAATTTGTTCCAATGATTAAAAAAATATATCACCTCAAGTTTTCAAATATTAATTTAATCAGTATCATCAGATTATTGAATAAATCATAATAATATCAGGGAAGCAGTTTGATTATTCAGTTAGGTCTATAATTGATATTTTAATTTTTGTTTAGACTTATATGTATTTTTTACAAAATTATAACATTTTTTATAAATGAATTATTTTCATATATAACAAATATATTTTCGAACATGTATCATTGCTTCCTAGGTATTATTATATAATATAAAAAAATCTAATAAATATGTAAATAATAAAGAAAAAATATATATAAATGTATAACCAAAGAAGGAAACTTATAATGGCATTCCTATATGTTGATTTTGGCAAAATGTTGTCTCATGTATATTAATATTTCTATGTGATCTTATCATTAATTAGGGTTTGAGTATTATCAAACAAACATAAATTGAATGTGTGGTTTTGGAGATTCAATACAAAAAATTGACATAAATATAACATTTGAATTATTTAAGTGTAAGAGAAAATATTTAATTAGTTGTATACTTGTAATGCAACCTATATATTGATTAAAATGCTCAATACAATTTAATTTATTCATATAAAAAAAATATATTTTAGGCTCTTCCAAACTAAATATGTACGTATATATTTTTTTACGTGCTTAAATTTTGTATTTAAAGTAGACTTAACTCACTACACTTACATTGAGCCTTTAAACTAAGAATTATTATAATTAAGTTATTAAGTATATTGAGTCAATAAGTATTATCAACAATGTTCTTATTGAATTTCACACACATTTAATATTGTCAATTGTGAAACATTTGTATACAGTTGACTTGGACATTGATCATTTTTATGTAGTTATATTATTACATGAATAAAGTTATTTTCTTTACAGGTGGTTTCTTCTGCTTTTCCCATTTTTATTTCATTGATAAGAATGTACATGGTTTTAATTAGATTTAGTTGATGTCAATTTACTATAAAAACATCTTTTTAAGAAAAGTGTAGGTATGTAAGAATATTTACATATAAGAAGGCATTCATTTTTAGATTGTATATAAATTTACTAAATACATGTAGCATTGAAATTCACATTTGTTCATTGTTTTCAAGTATTTAGTACACATTTTCTGTTTTTTTCTAATTTTAATTGATTTTTTGAAAATTATAACACACATTTATATATATATATATATATATATATATATATATGTATGTATGTATGTATGTATATATGTATGTTTTACATGTCACAACACATGTTATTATGAAATTTATATTGTTATATTTACTTCATAAATAAATACATTATTTTTGAAATATTATTTTCGAAACTCCTATTTCCTTTCAAAAAAAAAAAAAATCAATTAATTTTTTTTGAACATACACCATTAGGGATGGTATATGGTAGCTGCGGTTAGTAATCCATATCTTGTCTCCTTTAGCTGTTAGGATGCCGCTTACCAAAGAGACATAGAGATGAAATTCGATATTTACCGTTTCTAATTTAGTTTTTCAATCAGTTCATATGCAGAATATTGTTTGAATATTAAATCTGTGTTTCATTTCATTTAAAAATGCTAAAACATTTTTACGGTGAAAATATAGAAAACGTTTTTAATTTTTTAAAAAAATCGAAATTTGTGTTAATAAATAAATCAAAATATTCTATTTTTAAATATATATATATATATATATATTCTGTCTTTAATATAGAATACCATAATTTTAAAAAATAATATTAAAAAAAATGTTGTTTTAACGTTTGATTTATAAATTATGGCATGATTAATTACTTATGTACTAAGAATTTATTAAAAAAAACTTTAATATAGAATCAATGTCTTAATATTAAAATTTGAATTCATAATAAATATGGTTCTAAAAATGTAAGATACGAATAATTAACTATTTTAAATTATTGTAGTTTAAATTTGATTACATTTTCAAGAATGTTATTAAAAGTAGCTCAGTGTTTATTGCAAAAAATAAAATATAATCCTTTTTATTCTTTAATTATAAACATATATTACTCCCTTTATATATACATATATATATATATATATATATATATATATATATATATATATATATATATAACCGATTGGGTGTAGGATAGTGGTTTGCATCACCGCGTGTCATGCGGAAGATTTCGTTCGATTCCCAGTTGGAGAGTCCCTCATTTTCGAGGGTTGAGTATGAAAGCCGACAACCCATCTTGTAAAAAATAACTGTTGATAAGGGAGTAAACCCCGAATAAAAAAATCTTCACCAATCCGCCTAGTCAGCGTGGTGAATATGACCAAATACCAGCGAATGGTAACATTTATTGAGGTTTTCGTCCAGTAGTAGATTGATATGGGCTTTATGATGTGATGTGATTATATATAAATAAATAAAAAGAAGAAATTAAAATTTCTATATCAAATAACATTATTTTTATACCATAATAATTATATGTGATATTATTTTTTTTAAATATATAATTGAATAAATATTAGTTTTATTATACGAGTATATCGAAATTAACTTCAGTAATAAAATATTAATTAATTTAAGTAATATTTAGGAAAATATTATTTATTGCATTTATAATTATTTCAAAAAAATATAAAATATTACAAATATTGAACTGCAAACAGTTTAAAATACCATTGTAGTTGGTAAATAAACAAAGAAGATATAAAAATAAATTTGGTGTTTTGTTTGCATTATTGAAAAATATTCTCTGTCATAAAAAATTCTATTAATTATTTTTATTTTAATTTACAGATAATATTTTAATGCAATATTATCGATGTTATGAAATAAAGTACGAATGATATATATTTCGGATAATAAATATGTCTTTCTGCAATAAATAATGAAATAAATTATCAATAAATACGGTATGAAAATTAAGTTTTTCAGTTGTTAATAATTATTCTTAGCTGTAAAGAAATTATTTACGAATATTTCTTTGAAAAGTCATTATTTGACTCTAAAAACACGCTTTGTTTTCTTAAAGTCTATAAAAGGTACGGTCGTCAGTCAATATGGACAATAACATTGTAAAGAAGTTTCAACGATTGACATATACTGGACATTCATAGAAAAATGTTATATTTCACCAAGGGGTGTGTTTGAACTAATGTTGTTGAACGAAAAATGAACAAAATGGTTTTTTCAGTTATTTCTTTGTATATTACTTTAACGTGACGTCATTTCAGTGGCGTATCTTCAAAGAAATTAATATATGTTTATATATATATATATATATATATATATATATAAAGGGAGAGAGAGAAAAAAATACGTTGCAATAGATTGGAAGAAAAAGGCATTTAATTGGTCAGGGTGAAAATTTTGGTATGAGGAACTCTTTAGCCTTAGTAAAGACAACCAATTTAAAGGTAAATTCTAAATAAAAATATTCTCACCAATTCGTTTGCTTACGTGGTGAGTATTACCAAATAACATTGAATGGTAACATTCATCGTGACTTTCCTCCAGCAATGGGTAGTTATAAGTTGATATGATGATGATGTATGTTTGTTATAATAATAAGATTTGCTTAATAATTATTATATTTTCATTTTAGATATATCTATTAGAATATTAGGAAATACGTATATTTTGTATGAAAATACAAATAAAAAATGTAAAATTTCACAAATATTATTACATTTTACATTTTTGTTATGATAATGGTAAAGAAAGGCTCTGACGATGATGGCGTCGCCATCGAAATGCATCAGCCTATATAATTATAAATAATAGATACACTCAACAAATTAATTCCTATAAACTTTTTTGTAAATATTCCGAATGTATTGTTGTACGATTATATAGAAATTAATTTTGTACAAAGGTTAAACTGGCGTTTCATGAGGAGTCGATTTCAATTGTATTATTGTGTAATTTGCTTATGTCTGGAATTTATTAATAAGAGTACATTTATATTTTATTAACACTAAGATAAATGAATTAATATTATATTTCATATAATGCAATACATTGACGTTATTTTTTGCTCTTTGTGCATTTATATATATATATATATATATATATATATATATATATATATATATATATATATATAAGTTTGAATTTTTGTATACTGTTTTATTGTTATTTATTGATGATTTGTAATATTTTTTTTTCTAATGAAAGTAATTTTTAAAACTTATTTAAACTTTAAACCAAAATTAATGTAATTTATGATATATTATTAAACTGACCGTTATTAATCATAGAATAGTTTTAGAAGCCATAATAATTTTTCATAGAGTAATATTGTAATGACAGGTAATATAATATTTGATGAATTTAGATTTTAATTATATTGAGATATTTGACTATATTCTAATAAAGGACTTATTGAAACTAACCAAATTAAATGAAAATTCTTCATTTATGTTCTGTTTATGAATAAATATTATTTGGTAAATATTTGTATATCAATTATTGCTAATATATATATATATATATATATATATATATATATATATATATATATATATATATAAAATTTGACAAATGATGTTTGTCATCAAGTTTTTTTAAACATTTTTATTATAAAAAATTGTATTCGTCATGCATTAAAAATTTATAATATATCCTTTTTGGAATTTAAATATAAAAAATATTTAAATGTTGATTTATACTATTAGTTTTGCTTTTTAATAATTTATAAAAATGATTTATAAAGAAAAATTTAAATCATAATATTTTTTTTTAATATGAAAGTCTTTATATATATATATATATATACGTCTCTGTGTGTGTGTGTGTGTATGTATGTACATATAAATGTAGGTATCTATCATCTTTTAACTATCTTACCTGTATATACCTGTGTCACACCATTGGTTGGTTATACACAGGTAAGATTTCAGAAGTGAGATTCAGTTTTAAAACATTTCATTGGTGTTTTTGCATAAGTTATTATTGAATATTATTTAACAACATGGCGAGTTTTCTGCGTTTGTATATGTATAGATAATTTTCAAAAATGGCGTTTAGATTTTATTAATTTATATAAAGTATAAATACAACATATATATATATATATATATATATATATATATATATATATATATATATATATATATATATATATATATATATATATATATATATATATATATATATATATATATATATATATATATATATATATATATATATATATATTTATATATATATATATATACCCCGTAAATAAATATTTAAGTGTGTGAACAAATGTACTAAATTTTTTATATTTACTATTTAGTATAATAATTAATAAAAATAAATAACTGATTGAGAGCACATTCATTAAAATTGTATACATGTCTTCGTCAGTCGAATAAGAAATATTTAAGTTATTTTCCATAGAAAAGTGTCTTGTTACAGTTCGCAAACATGGTTTTAATTATTATCCATCGTGTGATTTTCGGTCTGCTAATTAGGTTGCTTCTGCTTGTAGTTTTGAATGATGTTCAGGTTTACTATTTCTGCGTAAAATACATCTAACTTCGACGATGAATTATCTGTATAGTGAAATGTAGTTAGTCATATATGAACAGTTTTTTTTTTTATTCCTATACAAAAAATTTATATTATAGACATCAAAAATTAAAACTGAACACTTTGGGTTCATATAAATTTATTAAATACATGTTGTATTTATTAGAATATTATATATATATATATATATATATATATATATATATATATATATATAAATTATTCAAATTGAAGAACCATAATAATATTTGTTACTATTTTATATTTTATTATAAATTTGATATGTCTTCGCTTGATAATAATGATATTGCTTCTAAAATGAGCATAAGTAAATGAAAATGGTTGAATGTTTTAATACATTTTTTTGTATTTGGGTAATGATTCATTTGTAAATTTATTTTACAATTAACTACAGTAGTATAAAGTTTAACAGGTTTTTTATTCATGGAGAATTATTAAATAATCTTTTATGTGAAAATATTTAATATGTCAATGTATATCAATGTATGTCTTCTGGAATATCTTCAATGAATTAAAACACCAATTTCAATAAAATAATAAAATTATCTTCGACTGTACAATATGTAAATCAAAAACATTTCCAATGTACGATTAAAAAAATTGTATATAAACGGAGACATTAAAATAACACAATGTATATTGTAGACTTAATAAATTTAAATATCAATCAATGTTACATAATAAACAATGTTGTAAACAATTAAAAATTTTTCAATTACTGAATTGTAAACACGGTAAATTGTTTATATATGTATATTGTGTTGATTTTAAAACGTTCTCTTAAAGACTATGAACTGAAAAAGAAGGTACGTTGCATGCTCTTTTAAAAAATAAAAGCATTAACGTACGAATATATATATATATATATATATATATATATATATATATATATATATATATATATATATATATATATATATATATGAGAGATAGAGATAACATAATAGTTATATAGTTTTTTTAAAAGAAAAGTATATGCGTATAATTAATCGTGGTATACAAAGGCACTGGTTGATGTATTTATGTTCAAGATATATAAATTCCAATATATTTAATTTGAATATATGCCTTTTGTTTTTCTTTAAAAAGTGTATAATATAATTTATTATGAATATAATTGTCTAAAAATATTTATTATTAAAAAAGTATAGGATATTAAGCTTACAAGCATTGTGTTAATAATTTATTATATTAAATTAATATTTTCATCTTTGTTACATTCACTGTATTTTTTGTGTGTGTTTTTTTTTATCAAAGTCAAGTTTTTGCTGTCTTTACAACTTCTTTTATAAGATGCCTGAAAAATAATGGTTTATGCGTGTGTATTGATAACTGAACTCTTTCTTATTTAAATATTTCGTAAGTTTATATTTCATTTAAGCTTTTTTATTGGCTCATAAACACATATTTATAATTTTTTGTATACATTTTGGAATATTTAACATTTTTTTGAAAATGAATATTTTTTTAAAAAAATACACATAAATATAACTGACATGTACTTCCATTTCCATTATTGAAGTACACTGAGCAGTGTTAACATTTTCAAAATTTTTATTGGAATTACTTATAAGTACTTGAAGAATATAAGCATTTCATTATATCAAGTGTTTTTGAATTCGAATATCAAATTGAATTGTAAAATCAAGTAAATATGAAAAATTATTTTTTAATATTATTTGATCTTGAAATATTCATTGATTTTATTTTACTGAGCTTTAAAATGTTAACATTTCATTTGATTTGAATAGAATAAAAATTAAAGTTAATAATTTTACAAAACATGTTATTAATTATTAAGTTTACCATTCATAGAATATTTCATTTATATGACTGTTTATAATTATAAGTTTAAGTACTTTTTTTATATAAAACATAGAAAATTAGTAAATTGTTTTGAAATATAAACATTTAATTATATTTTATTTTGTATAAAATAATTATCTTGCTATCAAATGCATTTCTCTTTTATTCTACACCGATGAATATTCTCATGTTTGCATTCCATCTATCGTTTTTATATTTATGAGTTTTCAATTAACAATTTATGTTGTTCATCTGTGGTCTTCTCTCTTTACTATATGACCAGCCCATATATAAGTCAATCGAACTCATATTTATGAGTATGTTTAAAAATCTCATTTGATTATTCTAATTTTAATAACACTTTTTGAATACATAACTTTCTGTTGTAATTCTCGAACGTACCGATTCGTTGGTACAGAAATATATTTTTTCTTCGACGATATAATAAATATTTAGATGTCGATGTTTATTCTCTGTTAAAACACGGTCGGTGTGGTTACCGTGGACCCTGAGAGGATTAATGAATGAACTCCATTATATGTTTATATTATCGACATTAAAATCGTCTACTTACAGTTTACTTCAACGTTGGCAGCTAACAAAAATATAATGTAATTAGATTTAACGTAATGCCGAAAACAAGGTAGTTAATGCGTCTGTCTTCGAGTTTTTAATAAAATCACTAATTGTCTGTGATTGCTTTTAATGTCAGTTTTACTTTAACGGCGCCAATTTTGACATGAATTCAAGCTGAATTTATTTGGATAAGTGACATGGTTATTTAATTGATTTATTGAAATACTGTAAACATTTTAAGAATATTGCAAAAAGTTAACAGTCGGTTGAATGAAGTTCAGTCAAAACAAACATATATATATATATATATATATATATATATATATATATATATATATATATGCATAATCTATTTGAATTGAAATTAATTAGAATATTCCACTATTATTAGGCATTATTTGAAAAATTAACTGAGATGAAATTGTATTAATTTAAGTCTTACAAGATAAATGTTTTTGTATCTTGTTTTATTTTTTTTATAGATTAATATAAATTGTTGTTTTTTTAAAAAATAATATTTCAGTATAATAAAATGAATATTTTTTTAGTTTATATAAAATATGATATTGCAGATTTTAAATCTAGAAGAATTGAAAAGTTTTAAATATTATAGTATCACAATTGAAATAAAAAATGATATGTAAATATTTTATTATGGATCCTTTGGTTATTTTTTTCTAAATTGAATAGTAACTAAGTTGAACATTATATTTTAATTAATTTGTCCATTTTATTTCTGCATCTATTTATATATTTATCTAATTATACACATACATATTATTTTTTTCTAAATGTATATTATTTATGTAATCATATTTTTATGACATTTTTTGTAAAATATAAAGTATTATGTTTATTATTAGATAAATACAATCATAGGTTTGTAAATAAAAAAAATAATTTTGAATATTTTTTTGGAGATATAAATGTTTTAATAATTTGAAAGTGCTTTTAATTGATTGTCTTTTATAATTAACGGTTTAATATTATTCTTTACATTTATATTTTGACAAAATTGAATATTTACATATCTGAATTTTACTTGTTAGGTATTTTCTGTTTGTGCAACATATTCTATAAATTAGAAAAAAATATGAAAAAATACAATTAACTCTTATATGAGAAATCAAAAATAAAAAAATACAGATTTTTTTAATTTAAATATTTTTGTACTTCTAAATTTCGGAAAAATATTTTCATTATATGATATATTTACTAATAACTTAATATTTACGAGGTTTTTTACTTCTCTCAATTTAATATATTTTTATTAGAAATAAAATAACTGAAAAATATTATTTACTCTGTTTCACATGTTACATATTTTTTTTAAAAAATATACATTTGTTATTATCTAAAATTTATTAATGATAAATATCAGAATCCAAATTTAATATTTGAATAACAATTGTTAATTTATATTACTGTTATATTTTGTAGACTTCCCCAGTAATAAAATCTATAAACGAAGGGTGCGTATTTCCCATAAAATTTACTAAGAATACACCTGGAAGGTCAGTGTACAGTTTCTGGTTTTCCCTGTCATTTGTGTTTATTTTCTTTAATATTTTGCGTAAATATCTTGAAAACTATTACTTATTCATAGTATCAGTTATTGAATAACATTGCTAGTTAAATCCCAATATTATTTTAATTTGAAAACATTAAGGTGTATAGTAATATTGTTTATTGGCACTGTTGACTTAGCAAATATAATTTTGTTCGAAAATAAATTATCCATAGAAAATATTGATATTTATGGCATAATATGAACTAAATATGTCTTTCATATTTTATTTATATACAAATGTGTTAATATATATATATATATATATATATATATATATATATATATATATATATATATACATGTACATATGCAAGTTTATATGAATTAAATGAAAAATATTTGTTTAATAGATTTCCTGTAGACTGTTTAATAAAACGTAATATTTATTTAATTTACCCATATAAAAGCACGTACATGTGTATGTATGTATGTATGCATGTATGTATATATATATATATATATATATATATATATATATATTTGTGTGTGTGTGTCTGTTTGCCTTAGTATTCGTATGTATAAATCTTACGTTAGTAAAATAGAAGCACATTGTCAGTATGAAGGACAATGGGAGTTATCTATATAAATCAGGCGGCGCCAAAGGCGGCGCTTTAAAATTTACGCAAGCGCATAATTTCATCTGAACTTTTTATCGAATATTTTTAATCATAATTTAATTATGGGTTTTCTTGTAAACAGTCTGTTTCAGTGTATAACTTCGTGGAAAAGACTCGTCGTTTAATGGCATCGTAGTATTGTTTATTTCAATTTCTAGTTTGTTTTTTATAAAAGTTTTTGCTACCGAAAATCATATTTAGTCTTATAAAGTATTTATATATATAGATACACACACACATATGTATATATATATATATATATATATATATATATATATATATATATTACATTTGTATTTGTATATTTATGACTGTTGAACATAACTTAATTGAATACAAAAATTATAAGGGATTTTAGCCTGAAAATTTGTTTGTATATTATTTGAAAATTAAAAGTTGCATGTAAAAGGAAGATATAAATATTCAGATTTGTTAGAAAAAATGAAATATATATATATATATATATATATATATATATATATATATATATATATATAAAGATTTATAATGAAAACAGTTATTTTGACTGAACGTGTCGATGCCAGTTGAAATAATATATTTTTGGTCACGTTTTTATCCAGATGGTATAGACTTCTGAACATATTTGGTGTAATCAAAATAATAATATGTACGAATAACAATAGAGAAAATTGCAAACGTCTGTGGACCGTATGCGTCTTGTTGTAACTTATTTAAGAAGTGCCATACTAGACAGAATGTCTACGAAGTATCACTGCAACATCTTGCAATTTATGACTGATAATAATACAGTTTACATTATTTATATTATCGATTATCGTCTTCCAGATGAACGAAAACTTTCTTTGGGATTTACCGATAACATCTGGTGAACAGTCGATGTCATCTTGTCAATATCATACGTATTTCGCACTACAAATCTTGTTACTATTTACATGTTGCAGAATTTATTCATTAATGCGATCTATGAACACGGTGCCAAACCTAAATTCCTTGTAATCTTGTAAGCTGCATGTTTATGTATGTCACAAAGTTACAGTAAAGATTTTCGGTAAGATAACCAGTATATATATATATATATATATATATATATAATACTTAATTACATTTGAAGTTTTTCAAGAAATTTCATATTTCACATATGTAAAAGTCGCAAAAAATTTGTAGATATTACAAATTATTTTCAAAAATACTTTGTAATAAATTACAAGCAAGAAAAATAGCATAAAAGGGACAACTACTTATTAAATGAATTTATAAAGTTAATGTACGTTGTATAATAAACACAATTTTATAACAAATTTTCAATTTAATGATATTTTTTTTGATAATAATTAATGTTGGTATGAATTTTTATCTTCATTTTCCAATTTTTGTAAATATAATTTTCTCAAAATGTATATGGGGTGAGAAATTTTGTACTATAATTCTTTATTTTATTTTATGACAAATTCATATTATATTCTCTGATTAAAATTTTCCTATAACTTGTTTATTATTCCTGAAATGGATTTTTCTTCCAATACATATTTTTGTTTAATTACTTTTGATTATTTTTTCTTGTATATTATCTTTCTGTTATTTAAATACAATTTATGAAAAAAATAAAAATCTTATTCACTTTATATTTGTATATATATTTCACGTTATAATAATATTCATTAGTAAATTTCATTTTAAATGAGAACGATTATTATTTTTATCACTATACAGTTTTAATGTAAAAAATGAGTTGAAATTGATATTACTGCACTTGTATCTAAATAAAGTTGTATGTTAAAAAAAGATAATAATTATATATATTATTACAAGATATATAATTTCATGATATGAACATAAATACGTTTTTCTTTATTTGTCAGAGACAAACATGCACTATATTAAATGTCTCTTGAAAAAGCCGGATGCATCAGTTTTTAGTTTTATTATATTTTGATGTTATGCATGCGTAATATATATATATATATATATATATATATATATATATATATATATATATATATATATATATATATATATATATATTAGAATGCAATATATCCTTTTTCTTAAAAAAAGGAAAATGACGGGATATGCTAAATCGATTTTCATGAATATTGCGTTGACTCATTTATATTAAATTTAAATAACCATGAACTCAATATTCTGATGAAAAGATCATATGAATGATTATTTACGGTTAACCAATTATATTACAGGGAAAAAATTATATATACAAATAATAAATTTGCATTTATAACTATAACCACCGATTTAGCAAATATTTGTACGTTTATTTAAAATATAATAATTTTAATTTTTTTTATAAGACGACATTTTGATTAAACTAATCAAATGTCTTGTTGGATGCCATGTATATAAACTGATTCAAAGATAATATAATTTATTTTATGTAGATTTTATTTAATTGTACATTTGTCTTAAATGTAATTAATAACGTAAAATATCACTTGGACTTGTCTTCAAGTTATAAATAATTAATATTTATATATGTTCAGATTGCGGTCATAAAATGTCAACGTTTATGATTTCATTGTTGGCAGTTAGTATTTTAACAGTTCATATTTATTTATAGTAGAAATAATTTATTGATAAAATTATATTATTAGAACTGTTATTAAAATAATATGATGCTATTTTTAAATTATAAAAAATAATTCACATAGTAGATTTGTATAGAAAATAAATATTCATGGCATTTCGTGGCATTGCTATTGAAATGAGCATCAGCTTGTAAATAAAAAAAGTGAACAATAAATAATTATTGAAAATTTTTCAATGTTTTGTGATGCTGGAGTGATGGTTCATTTGTGTACAAATTAGTATTTTTCTTAATTTATAAATTCAGAATGATATATATGTATATACACATGCAGTTATTAAACATTCATCTAGAAATCTAGAACGGTTGAACGTTTCACTACGAAACTATATTTAGAAATAATAAAAGTCATATCAGATTGTAATAAGACATTTGCATTGTTTACACTGTATTTTATTAAAAAAAATAATATGTATATGTACAAATATGTGTATGTATGTGTGTGCAGCAAAGCATAAATGAACGGCTGTTATGTGCATCTTATAAATGTCTGAGAAATGACACAGCAGCGGCTTGACTAATACTAGAATTTATTAGCAGGATGTGAGATGGATATACAAATTCTCCTTTCAATATGGCCGAGAGTGACAGATGCGATTCATACATTAAGAGAAAACAATTAAAATGATTTTAATGCTACTTTAATGTCGGCCGTGAAGAAATTGTTCTTTCGGCGTGTTTTTTGATATTTATTTTTAATATATATTTATACACGCATGCATATTTCTAAGCCTTAATATTCTTTCTTTTTCAATTTTAGACTTGTTAATTATAGTTGCTTTCATCAAAATACATTTGTTATTGTATTTTGTCATAAATATTTATGACAAGAGAAATTTCTTTGCTCTAAAATTAACAATTTTACTTCTTGATTGGCCATTCAAGTGAAAGCGTACCTTGTCACTGAACAGGATGTTATTGAAATTGTTAAACCCTTCAAACATTTCAGTGATATTCGCATATCGTATAGTATGATCGTTTTCTTTCAATTCTTAGATGAGTTGAATTTTAAAATGGTTCAGATTTAGAACACATATCAAAAAACAAATGTTTAAGATATATTGTATATTAGGTGTAAAAATTATTTTTTAAAAAAAAAGATAATAATCAAAATGTATTTATAAAAAAATAGTACACACTTAATTTTGGAAGTAATCTCTATTACTATCTATTTATATATTTCTGTAACATTTCACCAATTGTCTGATTTCATCATGAAAAAAATGTAGAGCTTTTGAGTCGATGCAATATCATCAATACATTTGTTTAAGTCTTTCATGGTTTTGAAATGTGTGTCACAATATAGAGGATGATGCTTAGATTTGTGTTTTATTAAAAAGAAACAAAATAAACTATATACATGTTTCCCTGTACACATGTTTCTTTTTAATAAAATACAAATCTGGGCGTCACATTTGGATGACCCTATATTATATATAGTTGTATTTTAGCAAAAATATTAAAAATATTTATAACATTATAAATTTTATTGCATTCAAATTCTGCTATAAAGAAAAGGTGTTTATATTTATTGTTATTTGCGATTCGTATAGATAAAATTAAATATATGTATAATAATAAATGAAAATTTAATTTCGTATTGTTAACACTATTGTATTTATTTTTATTAACATTATATTTATATTGTGTAAAATAAGTAAAGATTTAATGCAGAAAACGATTATAATATATTATGATATGGAACATTTTTTTTTTGTGAATTTTTTTATCTCAGTACCATAACATAACTTTTTAGCATAATGTTTTTATCATACATTTCTTTTTGTAATAATTAATACGCTTAACTTCTTTACATCTGCAAATCGCTTCTTCACTTACACATAATAAGAAAGTATAGAAAATATAGTCAATATTCATTTAGCACTTAAGCATCGAGGTAATTAAATTACATGTACTTCTGCTTTTAAAATGAATCAACCCTAGAAAATATTGTTGTACATAAGAGTGACGACAACTCTGTAATGGGGTGATGTCTGAAACGATTGCACCGGAAATGAATGTTCCCTGTAGAGTGATGATGTTACTTTTGCCCTTTAGGGATTAGCCGCGTCGAATTTTAAGTACAGGTACAAAATGTATTATATAATTTATATATATATATATATATAGTATGTTTTATTTTATACTTAAATGAAATATAAAAATCATTTTTAAATAAAATGTTTTCAAACATTTTAATTTTCATTATTTCAACTAATTTTATTTTTCAAAAGAGGAAAAATTTGTTTTAGTACTGTAATAAATTTACTTTGCTATAAATGAATTTTTCACTTCATCATTATAAAATTTTGAGAAAGTGTTTAATGATAATTTATTATTAAATTGTTAACTACAATGTTAAAAAAATATTTAAATTTTTTTTAGTAAATAAAAAATTATAACTGATTCAATTAAAAATATATCAAATACTTTTATAAAATCTTTTATTCTTAATGTGAGTAATTTACTTCTGTTGACATTATTATAGTATTAAAAAGATTTCACTAAATTTATTTTATAGAAATATAGATCTTATTTAATTCTGTAACCAGTCATTATTAATTGTAATAAATAGCAAATTGTAAATAATATTAGAATTTAGAAATAAGATTTTATTTGACTTCCAAATTAATTTTATACGAAGATATTGGGTTAAAAATGTTTGTATGAAATTATTTAAATAATTTAATAATATGATGATATTATTACTTCATAAAAAATTGGAAGGCAATGATTTTTTCAAATACAAAATAAATATGTAATAATAATTCAACATTTTTGAAATTATAAAAAAAATCTAGTGATGTTAATCATAGACATATTACAAAAAATGATCATACGTATAAATAAATCTTTTAAAAATGATGATTTGTAAATTCTTTGCAAAATGATAGGCAGTAATGGCGATGTATAAATATATTCTCGTCTGTAATCTTATTATAATGGATTTGATGTGTATGTTTAATTTTTAAAAAATATGATCGACTCGTGTCAAAACAAACATATTTATAAAAATTCTTTCGCAAATACGCAGTAGTTTGTTGAACTAACAATTGTAAATTTTTTAATATTATTTCTGTCAAAATACTCGATTGTATATTTTTGACTCGTACTATCATAGTTTCATTAAGATCAATTTAAGTAATTTTTCTATTCTTCAGTCCCATTTAGGGAATCTCTCTCTCTCTCTCTCTTTCTCTCTCTCTCTCTCTCTATATATATATTCACACATAAAAAGAGAGAGAGAGAATATTAAAATAATAGTCAATAAAAACATACTGTCAATTTGAAAACAATAGTAGAAAATATTAATATTATTTTTAAAAATGAATATTATCCATAATACTTAATCACTTTTCTAATTTTGTATATATACAATATTTTTAAATTGTTGTTACTAAATTACTTGTTTTTTTAAGGTAAATTAAATTTAAATTCAATTAAAATTATTGAAAATATGGTGATCATGATTTGGTGTGGTTAATTTTAATATTTTTTATGGTGTAGCAATGTCAAGGACAGACAGAGAATTGGAAACTGTCTTTCGCACATCTTAGATTTTCTATGATTTGAGGTCTGGAATTCTCAGACCAGTTCTTTTTATTTCGCTGAATCCTTTTACATTCTGTAAGTGATTGGCATTACGTGAAGGGCCTGTTACTTCGATATAATTAATTTTTTGTTCACAACTATTTATTACGAATATTCGTAGCAGTTCTGTTTCTAGGATTACACCCATTTGCTCATTCAAGGGATACACTCTCTAGGAGTAAAATCTTTCCAGAATTTTCATAAATCTGATCATTATAAATATTGATCTGGAAATCATAACTCTTGTTTCTTAATTTTTTTTAGTAGTAGCAGGATTTGTTGTGATATTCACAAAATGATGAATTAATTTTCGTCATCTCCAATAAGATTATCTTATAATAAGTTATAAGGTACTTAAAGTTTATTTTACATATCACAAATATTATGAAAATATAAAAAAATCTAATTTGAATGATGAATCAATTAAACAAATTAAACCATATCTTATCATTGAAATAAAATTAATGTACTGTTTGATATTAGTTTATCCACTTTAAGTATTGTAATTTTTTGTATTTTTTCAAACATTGCATATATATTATTGATGTTTTCTGTAGATCACTCAATTCAATATAATATTATTTTGGCAAATGTTTTATTGTCAGTTTACACCGATTGAGTTATTAATATATTTTTAACTCTTCATTAATGAATAGATATCCAGTGATTATATGTTTGAAAATCACGCACGTGCACACACACATATAAATATATACATATTACACATATATATTTTTTTTGAACTGTCACGTTTAATTTTATCATTTTTGAGCCATTTATATACGAATATATATATATATATATATATATATATATATATATATGTATGTATGTATGTATGTATGTATGTATGTATGTACGTTCGAGTATATTAGATGGCATAATGTCATATGACCAATTTTTCTTATTAATCATCGTAAGTCTTCTTTTTATATTACTATTTTTTCATTGAAATGTGAGTGTAAAATATTTCAACAGTGAATCATTTTAATGAGTGAGCGCCCTTTTTTGCTTCATTATGAATATTAACAAAAATTGTACATGGAAAAAAATTGTCGAGCGTATATAGTCATTAATAGATATATATCTTGGAAATGGTTTTACTTTGCCTGTAGGATTTTTTGCTATGCAGTAATGTGCCATCACAGAGGGTTACGGTGGTATTTCCCTTAGACTATAAAAGTGAAGATGGTATACTAATTTTTTTTTCAGTGGCGTACGTTATTGATTTCATTAATAGGTGTGTTGGTTGTTTTAAATAGGTTTGGATTAAATTTATTTAATTATCATCTAAATAAATAATTCAACTACTTGAAGATTTTTTTAAGCATATTTTTTTATGATTTTTTTTTTAAGTTAATCATGTTTTTTTTACTTTATAACGTTGTCAAGAGTGAATATCATTAAATGTTTTTATCTCATGTTTTTATTTGACAATAATTTATGTAATGAACGATAGCGTATGGTGTAAAATTCAAATTAAATTAATATGTTATCTACTAATTTAATATTAAAGTTAATTTTTCATTTATTATAATCTTATTTATTTTTATTTTTGATATATTAATATTAATACTGATATTGATTTCTCTGTTAGAGAAACGTTTAATTAATTCGATCTTTTATCGAAAATATAATTTAGATTTCGAATTAAAAGTTCATTCCAATTATATTTATAATAAATTGCTTTATAATATTTAATACTTATTTTATATAAAATTACTTTGTTTGGGTTAAGAACGAAAATACATAATAATAATAATTTAAAATTATTTTATTAACAACAAAGTACATTCTTCTATAAATATTATATATATATATATATATATATATATATATATATATATATATATATATGTATATACTTTAAATGCTATAATATTCACATAACAATAAATAAAATTATTATGAAATTTCAATAAACATTTTATTGGCCAGTATGAAGTTACCCCCGCGGGTAACTTGGAGCTCCTCTGGCCAAACATCGCGCAACAGGCCCACTTCATGGGACCTGGGAAATGCTCCACAAAGAGATTAACCCAAACCAAGAAACAACCAGGTTATTCGAGCAGCTAGAGTAACTGCCTCAAACGAGGTAAAAACTCTAAACAACTGACCGAAAGGTCGTTGCTTCAAAGGGAATAAACATTTTAATTTCTTGTAATATTTTATCCAAAATATTATATTTATAAATCAAATCTAGATACGTATTTGAATTTCAGAATACTTCACAAAATAATTATAATAAATAAGTAACTTGAAAAATTAATATTTTTATAATTGCTTGTAAAATTATTAATAGTTTATTATTTATTTATTAATATTTAGTAACTATTTTTATACATCCAGTAAAGTAACTAAACTATTTATTGAAATACTTTTGGATTATCGTTTTCATTACATTTTTCTAAAACAAGTTGTAGTATATAAGTAATTTTCATAATATTTAATACTTAGTGAGTTTAATAATTATTTTATGTTAAATGACAGTCAAATGGACACATCTTTAATTGGAATATAAATTTGATTAAGAATTTTATTGGATTTTATCATTTTTTATTTTAATTCTATCAAAGATACAAAAATGAAATAGAAATTTTTGATTGACATTTGTATATGTTTTCATCACTTTTTAATATTTTGCTGTTTATATATATATATATATATATATATATATATATATATATATATATATATATATATATATATGTATAAGTCGAGTTCCATTCCATCGACACCCTTGTGAAATTCGTCACAATATATTCTGAATAGACAGTTTCAAAGCCCGCCCTTGTAGTCGAATGGCGGGGTGGCTGAAGACAGCTGAACATCTGTCCTGTACGGATTGCGGTAAGGTCTTGAAAAATGTCCACCGCCGTGAAAGCGGCTCCTCCCATCATAGATGAACGAAAGACACATCGAGATGGAAGATAAATACTTTTGAACATATACGTATCGTTCTCTTTTTTTCTGTCTTACCTTACCTCGTAATTAAATTTTATAATACGTTTGGGGAATCCTACGACAGGATAACAGAGCAGATAGTGCGGTATCTGTGTGTCAAACACGATTTAAACATTTTCACCGGTTGATATTCAAAATTTTATTGTTGCATGAAAAATGGATGCTGTCAAATATATGAAATATAATACTACCTTTTCCTTTTTTTTGGTTTATATATATATATATATATATATATATATATATATATATATATATATATATGTATATAGTTTAAGTCTTTATAAATTGTTTGTTATAATTTATCTTTAACACTTAAAAAATATTTCACGATCCTCTAGTAAATATTTTTCAAAGTAAAAAATATATTAAGAATTCTTTTAATTACTTATGTATATATCTATATATAGAGAATTAAAATGCGTCTATAAAATATATGTAGGCGATGATAACCGTCTACTTTCATTTTGTGCCAAAAAACTGAAATAAATAGATTTTTATTATTAAGAGTAATCAAAGGTAAACAGTATTTACAACCAAAAAATAACTACATTAAAATAAACTACTTAACAAATAAATTCTGATTTTGTTATTTATTTATTACAGTTTACGTGTATGTTGTGAATATAAAATAGTCATTTTAAATTTATATACACAGTATAGAGGATTTATAAAAATATGAACATTCGATTGGTTAACATAGATTTCTTAATCTTTATATTATATATATATATATATATATATATATATATATATATATATATATATATATATATATGAATATATGAATCAAGGAATACATCTGATTATTTTTAACTTCGAATTAAAAATATTATAGTATTTGAAAGATCACATTTTACTGACGTTTTTAATTTAGAGTGATGAGAGCGAAATTACATAAAAAGAAAATGTCCTAAAATTAATTAACTTTAAATAGTTGTTTTCGAAAAAATATCCAGTTAAGCAACTATTACTTTAAACCGCTTACCTCGTTTATCTTTCGTTAAAATTTGAAATTGAGCAATGTGTGAAAAATGTTAATGTTGTCTCTATAGAGAATTCTGAGTCGCCTAAAGTCAAATCTTTTACTTTTGCACAATATACATCAGATTTTGTTGATCGTTTCAGAAATTTTCAATTATTTATATTTTAAATTGAACAGTATATATATATATATATTCATGTGGATTCATTAATATATATGTAATAAATAAATATATTAACTATTAGTAATTTTTATTCTTTTTTATGGAAAAACAATTTATTCTCTTACATTATATTACATATTTATTTAATTAAATTTTGTTTAGTTTAAATGACGTTTTCGAAAAAAAAATTAGATAAACACAAAACTCAGTGGATTTTTTTTTTAGGGTTTATGTATATATATATATATATATATATTATGTATATATATATATATATATATATATATTCTGTAACATTCAAAGGTAATATTTATACTGGTAGTTCAAAAAATGTATCAACAAAAATGTAGCTATGACTGTCTCAATAAACAGTCAATAGAATCAAATAAAATTTCCTAGAAACGACAACATTTGACACGTGAAAAAAAGTGTAAATATCAGTTTTCATAGAGGTGGGACGACGTCCTGCGGTATGTCAAAGGAGCTTCCGACGCTACTAAGACGCTTCTGACGTCATCAAATGTAGCGAACTCTACTTTGATACTTCGTGACAAAGTTGGTCGTGTGCTTGATTTAATTCTTTATTCTGCTCTAATAAAAATATGACTAATATATATATATATATATATATATATATATATATATATATATATATATATATATATATATATATATATAATATTCACACACACACACATATATGTGTGTAGTTTTGAATGACTACATAATAATTAAAAATCAAAAGTTCATCTATTTGTACATAAAAACTCAATTATTCAAAGATTGTTAAACAGTGATATTGTTTTATAATTTTCTCATGTAAAAATTCACTAATAATATTTATAATCTTTAGTTGATTCATAAATACATAAACTGTATTTCTTAAGATGAATTTTTAAATAAGTATTTTCTTTTTTATTTAAACTAAAATCTAATTATGTGCAGATAAAAAATACTCTCGAAATAGCCAAGTAATTTTAAACCATCAAATAGAGAATTAAGTATAATATAATTATAAATCCTGTTTCTAAATATATTTTATATTGTTTCTAAACTTAAAAAAATACTAGATTATTTTATTTTTAAATGGAATTATAGTATGTATTTTTACCATATATTTGTCTAATATAAAAAAGTCAATAATGAGATATTTATTTATTTAAACGTTTAAAATATATAAAAATTGAAAATGAAAGCTTAAAAAATTAAGTATGATTTTTATAATCTTACATATACATTTGGTTAGAATAAATGTATTTGTTTAATTGATTTATTTTACTCAAATATGTGTTATAAGTTGATATTATTCAATGTGAGATTTGTTAGATATTAACATTCTTTTATAATATTTATGAAGGAATGAAAATTAATAAAAAAAAAATACACAGTTTTCTAAACAACAAACATAGTTTTTATCTAAGAATAACGAATATAAATTGATAAAGATGTGACTGTGGCTTTTATTTGTTCTATAAATACATTCAGTTTATTGTTTCACCTTGTACTTTCCGGTCAATATATCAAAGTGTACATATAAATAAAAGAATATATTTTAAGCTTATAATTAACTAAAATTAAAAATAGATTTTGCCACCCAAACACAACTTCGGTAATCTTATAATAATACACTATCATAAACATTAATAACAAATTGTCCATAGTAAATAAACGACACGTTGACGTTTATTGAGGAACGAAACGAGCTGAAATTTAATCTTAATTGATTATTTAACAACTGGACTTATTAAAATACAAACGTCATCATATTAACGAAAATCAATTTATTCTTATACACATTTTTTATATTTAAATTCATTTTTAAATAACTGAATCTATTTTTGAATAGAATTATTATTGAATCTATTTTATTGTTAGTTATTTATCGTTGTTTTACAATATGTAAATTTATATATATATATATATATATATATATATATATATATATATATATATATATATATGTATGTATAAATTATCTGTTATTAATTTATTGAATTTTGATTAGGCCTTTTTGTAATTCCATCTTTTAAATGAAGACATAATCATTGAAACATATATTAATAAAAAACAATAAATAATAATTGTATTCTTTCATAAAATCTTATATTAGTCTAAGTGATTTATTTGTAGAAAAATGATTTAGCTTCACTTTGAACTAAAAATAACCTTTTTGTGAATTTTGTAGAGTTGCCTGAGAAAGTAAATGTATTTAGTGTTATTGTTCTTGATTTCATTTCTTTCAACTTATTTTTCAAACAGTGTCAACCTTTTAGTAAAAAGATCATATTTCAATAGATTTTTTTTTAGAAAACTGTTTCTTTTTTTCAACAAATAAGTTATTTCAAATAATAAAAGAAATTACTTTATGAACTGTTCACATTTCTAAAATATTATTGACGTTTACATTAGTTTTTAATTTAAGATCTTAGTAATTATTTTTGAACAACTATTAGCTATTTTTCAAATATATTTATTATTTTATATATATTGTTTTTTTGTACAATTTTAGTACAATGAAAATTATTAACAGGTTTTATAATATTTTTATTAAATAACATTTGTTTAATACTTTTTGCAATTGAAATTGTTGTAGTGTTTGATTGATTTTTATTCATTCAAGTTGTTTGGATTATAATTTTTTTGGTATTTATTATGCATGCATATATATTTATGAGAGTAATAATATTTATGGAGGATTTTTTTTAGAATATATATATATATATATATATATATATATATATATATATATATATATAATAACTCAGGAGTAAATATAAATTATTAGAGTATGTTTTTCATTTAACAAAAAATTCCAATCGTCTATTGAAATATCTAAAAACAATATCCATAAAGTACACACATAAATATTAAGTCAGAATTCAAGCGAGGTACTGTGATAGATCAAAAGGTGCATCCGACGAAAATAACAACATTGCAATAGGATGAGCCTATAAGAATCCACCTAATGTGCCTGTGAGACAACGACTTACTTATTTCTCGGAATGTATAAGATAGAAATAGAACTTCGTACACATCCATGTAAACTAGTGGGGATAAAACGATGAGCGTGACTAAGAGGGGATGGTTTTAAAATTATCTTCTGAAAACGATTTGTGTGATTTTAGCAGAAATTCAAAACAGTACGAATTCGAACGTGCTTTGTGAGTTTATTGTCGAATAAAATGATTCATCGTGATTTTCTATTAGTATCGGAACAACGAACCGCGAGATCGATTTGAGGATTGATAATATTTCTGGAATTCAATTAAAGTTTCTTGAATATATCTTGTTATAAAGAAGATATTGTTCAGTATTGTTTTGATGAGTTTGAAGTTTGTTTAAGAATTCAATTGAAAATGTACACAGTGAAAAGTGAATCGAATTCTCCGGAATATCAAGGACATCGGTTGACTCCTTCAGCGTCTCCGGATTATCCTCGTTCGCCTGGTCAATTGATGGATTTGAGTAATTCAGGCGCGCCCGGAAAACATATCTTGTATTTACCTTCGACATTACCGAACGGTTACGATCCAGATCCGTCACCTTACAACACTTCAGCGACCAGTTCTGAAGAGTACACGCACGAACATTATGAAAATGTGTACGCGACAGTGCGACACATGAAAACGTCTCCTTCGTACGATCATGAGTCCGAAGTGAAATATTTTGAACAACAAGGTAATTTAATCAACGATAGTAATTACTTGAGATCGCAACATTCCCCTGTATTCGAACACGTGTCGAATAGGATACAAATGCACGATTATCAAAATTCTGATTTTGGTAATCATAGACAGAATTCACCTTCAGAAATGGATACCAACAACCAAAATATTCTATCGAACGATATGTACGATCAACAGTATATTAAGAAAGAGGATTTTGCAGGACTTGGCAGTAATATAAAAACTAGTAAATCCGGAATTCGGTCGTCGAGAAAACGACGCGGTAGCAATAACAATTTTTCACTCGAATCGGACGAAGACAGTTTATCTCAAACAGGCGGTAAGACTTTGAAATTACGACGGAAATCGACGCAGAGTTTCGAAGATATACAGACACAGAGAGTGATGGCGAACGTGAGAGAACGTCAACGTACACAAAGCTTGAATGAAGCTTTCGCTAGTTTGAGGAAAATCATACCGACGCTACCATCAGATAAATTATCAAAAATACAAACGTTGAAATTAGCCGCTAGGTATATCGATTTCCTTTATCATATCCTTTCGACGTCGGCCGGACAGGACGGATCGCGAAATGGCGCCGATTCTTCAGACATCTTGGGAAATACGTGCTCGTATATGGCGCACGAAAAACTCAGTTATGCGTTCAGTGTTTGGAGAATGGAGGGTGATTGGAACACTCAATGATACGCGAGGTATATTTTCTATTTTCTATTCGGGTTCGATAATCTCAAACGTCGATTGTACCTTATTCTATCAATTTTTATTTCGAAAAAATGTCAAAACATTTTAAATTAGTGTTGATGATTTTCCAATCACTTTGAAAATAAATAAAATAAAAATGGATTACAACAGTGATAATTGCATTCAGATATTATTTTATACATTTGATAAACTCGAAAATGATTTCTTTTATTGAACTATATAAAAGTGCCATAATTAATAATTTATTTTTATTTAATTACTCATAGTGATAGAACAGTTCTTCAAGAAAGCATATAAAATTATAATAATATACGCTTGATGAAAAGGTGTTTACGTTACAAACTAATATGTTGTAATTGTATATTTTTTTTAATTAAGTAAATAATGAAAATAAGTATGTGTTTATGATAATAAGAATATTTTGATATTTTTTTATGCGAAAATTAATTGTATATGTGTATTGTTACAATAAATTGCAAAATAACTACAATATGTTGAATTATTAAACAAATGTGAAAAAATGAGTGGGGGTTTTCATTTACATGCATTGTGTATGTATATATATATATATATATATATATATATATATATACACATACATACATACAGGTGAGCCAAATGAGTCTGAAGGTTTAAACAAACATTTACATTTTACATCCTTCAATGTCATTTGGGCAACCATAATTATATATATAATTTGAAAACTGTTTAAAATTACCTAATGTATTCCATAAAAATGCCTGTGGTTAAAAACGTATCAAATATATACATATATATATATATATATATATATATATATATATATATATATATATATATATATATATATATAAACTTATATAGAGTAAAAGTCGAAATAGACTATTACATTAAAATAAGATTATTATAATTAGTTTTATTTTACATCTCTTAATTTTTTTATATGTGTAGTTATTAAGTAAATTTTTAGGAAATTTTCTTAATTTGATTTATGTTATAATCTATCACACGCATTTATATAGAAATTAGTAATTAATTCTAATAATCCAAAGAAAAATACAATTCATTTTCTATATTATATTATTCATCTATCTTTGTAACTAAATTAATTTTTAAATTATTTTAATGCACTATCATTCTAATTACTTACTTACCTTATCGAATTTCGTTAGATCATTCATTTATATTATTGTATTATTTTCATTTATTGTAATTATTCAATTTCTAAGTAACATTCTTTTACTTAATATTTCTTGATAACACGTTATTGATTAAATGAATATTTATATTTGTATCAAAATTTTGCAGAAGATATTTTCGTCCAATTAAATCGTATTAATTGAAAATCTAAATTGTGTAAGCCAGATAATCAGGTTATTTTTAATTACTTATTCATAATTATCTTTTGACAAATCTTTGCGTTTACTGCTTTTATTTAATTTTATTACATTGGAAAAATATAGGGATGATCCAAACGAGAGTAAAAAGTAGTGAATGATTAGTAAGCAGGTAAATGTTAATCTAAATTATTCTGTCTGATTTGGGCCATCCTATAGAATAAAAGTAGAGATTAAAAGATATTTTATTGAAAAAATATTAATTGCAATAACGGTTACTCCAGAATAAAAACAAACAGCTGTAATTTATTTCTATATTTAAAATATTTTTATCCCTTTTTAAATAATTAAATTTTTTAAAAGTAGAATTTTTTATTTATCTTTATTTAGAGTGCAACTAATAAACGATGAAAAAATTAAAATAATATTAGTGTTTAATGATTCATTCGTGAAAGTAAAAAGATTAAAAATAAAAATCTGTTCTAAGACAATTTCTTGATTTTAATATTTTCTATGTTTGCATTCCTAAGATTGTTTCATCATCATCAAAGCATTCATAAGTAGATCAGAATGAACAAAAAATATAATTAATGAATATTTCAGTAAAAAAATATGATTATTACAAATGAATCAGATCAAAGAAACATGTTTTCATGTTCAGGTACTGATCTTTTTATGCAAGTGAATTTAGATATTTTTTTTTAAAAAGGAACCTTCTATTTTTAAATGAATTAGTTATTTAAATAAATTCAAACCTAATCATATTTGAAAAATAATAATAAAATATTTCGTAGTATAGATGAAATTGTAAATTGATTTTTTTTTAAAAAATCACATAATTATTTCTAAAAATAAAATTGTTTGTTTTTGAATTATTTATATTATATAGTTATTCTTTTTTAATATTTACTGAGGAACATGTTTTTACTACTTGTTCCATCTTTCGTCAAAGCAAAATATGTTTGTTTATTATTTTTATAAAAATATTTCTAGATGACAAGTTCTGAAACCGATTGTAGAAAAGTATATTGCTGTTATCCAATAATAAATACAGGAAAAAAATTACAATTATAGATTAAAACGAAATTTATATTTACTCAAATAATTTATTAACAAGCATTAAATTATAATTAAATTAAAAACAATGGCAGTTTTGATTAGTGATTGAGTAAAAGATAATTTACTTTTATTAATCAACATACTCTTTATTACATTAATAGTTATAAAAGAATAAGAAGTATATATATATATATATATATATATATATATATATATATATATATATATATAAAGAAAAATATATTTTAGTGTTTAAACATTTCAAGTACGTAATTTTAAGTAAAAAAATATGTGAAATTTTCGATTTATGTTTTTTTTAACTTTACTTGTATCAGTTTCTTTCTTTTATTTATATATGTGTATGTATATGTGCGTATATATATATATATATATATATATATATATATATATATATATATATATGTGTGTGTGTGTGTGTATTATGTACACAAGTTTGCATGTATATATATGATTGTATATTATGATATAAATGATAGAAAACAGAAACATGTAAACAGTATTATCAAGTAAAAAATTGTTATCATTAAACGTTAACATGTTATTATCAAAGAGTGATCTTTATTTTGGATAAGTTCTGGTTATAGTAATTATCGATGTACAGTGGGTGGTTTTTCATCGTTCGTTGAATGACACTTTCCGTTAATGTTTGTTTAATT
Organism: Neoneuromus ignobilis; assembly: GCA_029203775.1. Classification (NCBI taxonomy): domain Eukaryota; kingdom Metazoa; phylum Arthropoda; class Insecta; order Megaloptera; family Corydalidae; genus Neoneuromus; species Neoneuromus ignobilis. Next base: position 20,805,454 of record CP092095.1, read on the forward strand.
TTTTTATTTAATATTTATTCTGTTTCTGGTATATAACGAATGATTATAAAAAGAACGATCGATTGATAGCAATTCAGAAATATAGCTTCAGGATTATACAGAATAATATATATATATATATATATATATATATATATATATATATATATATATATATATATATATATGTAGAGTGGTTATTAAGATTCTATTTATTTTAATATATAATACAAAGAAATGATTGATTAAATGAAATATATTTCGGAATAATTCCAGTCGGTAACAAAAGTACCCGGCCATCTGTTATAACCACTATATTTTATTTAATAAAAAAAGTTTACAGTAAAAAATATTTTTTTTTATTCGTGTGTTTAGGAATATTATATAATATTTCTAAATTAGAATGAATAAGAAATTTGGAAAAATACATATTTTTAATTTAATATGCAATGCTTATACACATAAAAGTATCCGGCACTAACAAGATTCTCTAAAAAAGAATTAAAATTTCAAAAACTGATACTTGGTGGAATATCACTTAGATTTTAGATCAACAACAGATATTTGTTTTTAAATTACATAAAAATTGTAGTATTGAACAAATATGTAATATTTTATGGGACAACTTTAATTTGTATAATCTTGTAATATCTGTTGTACAGAGTGTTAATTCAACGATGACATATTGTTGAATATATTTTTCTTATAACTGTCCATAGTTCAATTAAAATTTGAATGGTCTTTATTTGTTATCATGGTCGAAATATTTTTCTATACATTTTCTAATGGTTTTAAATAGAATCGTTATGACAGCCAATTTAAATTATCAGTGCTGTGATAATAAAATCACTTTTTTATTAATTGGGAAAAATGCTTCGGAACAAGCATTTTTAGAAGAAAGTTCCATATAACAAGCAAATTTTTATCTGTATGAGATTCCATAGCATTTTCTACAATATTTTAATAAAAATATTGATCTATTTTATTATTTATTCCCATGCTGTACGATAATATTATGTCTGATACAAGAATGTTATCACTAACTAATAACATCTAGCGATTGATTTTTAGAACGAAGTAAATATATTTTTTATCCGAAAAAAATAAATGTAGAGTCATTGCTCTAAAAAATATTTTTTGAAAATTGAAAATGTTTGGCAAGATGGAACTTTGTAATAGATACAAGCATTTTTCTATTTTTTTAAGAATCAAATGGCTTCCTTACTGTAGTTTATCCTTGCAATGAAAATTCAATTAAACAATAAAGACAATATATATATTGTCTTTATTGATAAGTTAATATCGTATTCAGTACTTATTTTATATTTAACTTAATTGAAAACTAAAATTGGATTAATCTTACTTATTCGTGTGATCATTAAGATATTTATTCCTAATAATATTTATTCTTCTTCTTGTTTTTTACTGCATAAAAATACTTAATATATATATATATATATATATATATATATATATATATATATATATATATATATATTTACATACATACACATAACGATACGTATAAAATTTGTGTATGAACTATTTTTTTAAAAAATTGACAAGATGAATGTTGTCTTTTTTTTAAACGGTGGAATCTCTCCCCCGCAAGGTGGTAATGTGTAGTGGTGGTGGAGGCGTTGTTTTATTGCGTGGGGTGACCCCATCAGTGATATGTTACATCACACTCACTGACTATAATTTTAAAAGAGTAGTAATGTTAACAGAAATCTATTATATACATACATACATATATATATATATATATATATATATATATATATATATATATATATATATATTTATAAACATTTAATGTTTATGGCGACAAAACGTCATGTATATATGTAAGAATATGTATATATATATATATATATATATATATATATATATATATATATATATATATATATATACATACATACATACAAACATACACACACAAATGTGTATATGTATGTATATTTTTTTTTCGACAATATGCTCACAGATAGAAAAAAAACACACTGTGTATACTTGATACTCTATGAGAACGGAGCGTTTTATACAGCTGTTTGTTTTTTGTTGAAAATCTAACCATTATGTATCCCTTTTTCTCGTTCATTCCATAATCTTATAATCTCTCTCATATTAATGAATAAAAAAATCATATTTCTAATTCTTATGTCATTAGTAGTTTCTTAATTAATGTCTGAATGTTAATATACGAGTTTCGAGAGACAGTGACACCGATGCATTGAGAGAATAAGAAGACGGTCTTATATCGAACAGAATATTTTTTTTAAAAAAAATGATTAAAGTTTTATGTACGAAATTTTTATTAAAGACCTCAAATATATAATATCTAAATATAAACGTTGTGAATATTTTGGCAAATATTCAAATTATTTGAAATAATAATACAAAATTGATCACTGACGTTATTATTTAAAACTGTGGCGAGTTGTCCGATGATTCCGTTTATGATATTTTTCTTATTTTTTTATATTTACGTTTCATATTTTTAGTTTTTAATTAGTTGTAAGTTAACTATACTTTTTAAATAAGTATGTATATATTTTATACAAAATTAAATTGTTTATTTATTTTCTGTACCTTGAATAATAATGTATTAATAAAAATGACAATATTTTTTATGTTACTATTTTTGATTGTCTTTTCAGGTGCTCGTTTTTTGATCGTATAAATCATTTGAGAAACTAAGAAAATACTTAACCGTTGCCAAATTTTCACTTCAATTAGTTCTTACCTTGTTCACATTAAAAATATTTTCAAATCATTTGTTAAATTATACTGAAAACGAAATGAATTATTAACTTTTTTTAATTTATGACTTTTTTTTAAAAAAAAGTACTTCTGTCTTTTAATTTACAATACTTTACTCTATATGCCATATTTTTTAATATTTATTATTGTAATTGCATTTAATAAAGCAATAATAACAATTAATTATTATACAATATTTTTTTATTAATTTGCAAATAAAAAATCTTTGAAATGATTTATACATTTTTCCAAATCATTGTTCAATATTTTAATTTTTATACAAATGTAAATTTAGAAAAAAACATATTTTTTATTTACAATTAAGTAACTCAAATGTGCTTCCTTAAATATTATGACTAAACGAATTATTTCATAAAAAAAAATAAAATAATTTGATTAGGACTTTTTTAAATATCATTTAAATCGAGTATAACTAACATTTTAAGTATTGGATTTTCATATCATTTATTCAAAATTAAAATATACTTTTGATTTTCAATGCAAATATTTATTGTAAAAAAACATTCTTATATCAAGTCACATATTTTAATAAAAATAGTAATTGCAGCGAATTTAAAAGTTTGAAAATAAGTGTTGTGTAAATATTATTTAATTTTATTTTCTATTTTTATATGTTGAGTCATTGGTTATTAGTAAACAAACATGTCAAGTCGAAATAGATAAAATTAACAATAACAGAGGAGTTGGCACGAATATAAACATTTTAAATAGTTTATTAAAATTGAATTGAATCGAAAATTGTCATTTTTACGAACAAATATTCTATTATAATTTAATATAACTTTATCAGTAATCAGAAGTACGTCATCAAAACTAATAATATGAACATCTGTATTTTTTTAAAAAAAATATTCAGAATTATTTATGCGTATAAATGATTTTTTTAATTTTAAAGCTCTAACATGATTGGAAAAATGTTTTGAGAAGTTTTTATCCTCTATGAGTAACTCATGATTATTAATAAATACAATGACGCTAGAGGAAATTGTATTAAATATTTGAAGACATTTTTATAGCAACTCAAATATGTCAAAGATTGTTTAAGAATCTTTTTTTTTAAAAAAAAATCAACGTCAGGAAGGTCTTAAGTTGTTGATATTAAAACGAAAGCAATGTGTAGATTAGAATTAATTATACATACATACGTATATCATCATCATCATAAAAGCCTATATCAGCCAAATGCTAGACGAAAGCTTCATCTGATGTCATTATTTTATATATATATATATATAACAGAGAGAAAAAAATATGTGATAAATGTGATAACTTAAGAGAGTTGTTGAATGTAAAGTCAACGTTATTATAATAAAATACAAATATAATCCATGTAATCTAAACATATTTTCTTTAATTGGTGTAAATAATATAATTCCGTCCATGTTACAGTGTATAATAAATATGTGGCTTAATTTAATGAAAGTGAAGAAATATTCAACATAAATTTGTTTCATTTCACGTAAAGATTAGTGCGATATAACGTTGTTTCTTATTTTTAATGCGCGATATTATAAAGCGAACATCAAAGTGAAAGAATATTTCTAGATCAACACTTATTTCCTATAAATAATACCGTTTATTTATACGAAATCGCGAATGAGTTGAAAAATTTCATTAAAATGTATCCCGAGACGAAAATCAAACAACAGTTTATATTAATTTTGCTTGGCAGTACAACAAACAGAAAATTAAATTCGCCAAAGATTCATTTCATTCCAGTTTATCCGTGTACCGCTATAAATATTGTTTCGTCACATATTCCAAGAAATTAGAACATTTGACAATTTGTAGTGGATATTAAAAAAAGGCCGTTGTTCCCGATGCCATTATTTAAGGCGTTTGGAAAGTTTTCTGCTTGATTTTTATAACTTTAACGAGTTATATATTTGACGTGTGGAAATTATTTTTCTGCCTGTATTTCGTTACAAACAGATGATTTGAAAATATGCTTACGTTTATTAATATTCATATTTATATATGGTGTCTATAATTCATGAATGTCAAATTAAATTTGAGTTATATTTTATACAAGTGTTTTAAAATGTAACTCAAGTGAAGGTGTACAAAAAGTTATTTTCTCTTTACCAAGAGACTCCGCTTCCTATTCGCGTTTCTCGTCGACCTCCGAACTCGTTTCTCTTTTACAATGTACGAAGCACCATTAATTTATTTCATTACATTTGTATTTCGGTAATTCTCGAAAAGTCTCAAAAAAGTTCGGAAATGAAATTTTCATATCACACCAGAGTATTATTATTTTTTAAGTAGAAAGATTTGCGGTGCATTTTTATATTTTAAGTTTGATAAAAAAAAAATTAATAATATACATTTAAAATCTAATAAGAAAATTCATTGGAATGGACTGGGAGAGATAAGTATTGGATCGGTTGAAGTAAAAACTTTTGTGAGAAGTCTTCATTCAGATTTAGAAATCAGGTTATTTCAAAATTGAATTTATTTTAGTTTTAGAATGCGTGTGAATCTCATAAAATAAAATAGTGAAAATATATCTCGATTCTTGATAAAACAAAGAAATCCATATTTTATAGACGCAATAAAATAAATTTAAAGACAAAGATGTCATACGAACATTTTTTTGTTATACAAAAATCGAACTATGCGGTTTCTTTAATAGATCCGTTGCGATTCTACCATTTATCAAAGACAGTTATATCCTGCAGCGCGTGCAATTAAACAAGTGAACGATTTTATGTTCGCATATGTGCAAAGGCGCCGCTTTTTACGTGTGGGACGCGACGCTGGACGTCGAGGCGCTTGACGTCTCCTCGTTGTGACTGTTATTTATTTCTTCCTGGTCCTCCACTGTCGTTGCGTCTCATTCATCCAGTGGCCATTTATTGTCCGCACCGCCGATATAATGGGCGAGCGCTCGAGGAAAGACTTGCGACTCCGCTTGGCACCGTTCAGTGTTTTATCTTCGATAAATGTTTCCTGTCACCGCGGCTTATTTACGACACGATTTAGGATTAGTTCTGTTTTCTGTCAGTTTCGATTTTTATTTTGATTTAATTGGTCGTTTTTTTCGAATTGTCATGTTCGTTAGTCGTTGTTTGTGTAACTGATTTTTTACTGTGCAGTTCGAGAATTATATACGTTCAGACTATCATATTTTTTTTGAAATTTTTATTCGTGCGAGTTATTTTTCACAAAAAACAAACTAAAGCATTCCGAATGAACACCAATTTTTTGTCTTTTTGTATAGTAAGATATATTTTTTACATGTCTTTTTTGGTGTAACATGTTGGTTTCTTTCATTTTCTGTAAGATGTACCGTTTTCTTAATGAAAAGTGAAAATAAGTATTCTTATGACTCATTGATTATCGGACTATAAAGAAAATACTCATTTATCTTTATATATACATACGTATATATGAGCTGGTGAAAAAAACCTTTTCAATTTTGATCTATTGAATAATTTTTTTATTCAGTTTGTTATATCTTCATAATCGGTGCTATATTCTTTGCAGGACTTTGATTTTTCTACCAGTGTTAACCCAATGTGGATTCTCTTGTCAGAATTCCATGCCGATTATGCTTTTCTATAAAATAAGTTCACAATCTCTATGCTATCAATCAAACACGATTATACAATTTTCATTATTTCTTATCACTAGGTTCCATCTTGTCAGAATGTTTATTTATTTAGTTCTTATAAAACTATATTAATTTGGTTAGAAAAAGCTTCTCGATTCATAATTTTATTTTTTCATATAACTTTAATTTTTTGCTATTAATATAATGTTATAAAAATCTGATTCGATTGCAATCTGAAGATGCCAGATCTAGTGAATCTAGAAATGTGAAAAGATTTCTCATCTATAACTCATTTCAGTTTTTTTTTTTGATTGCTCGTAACTTCATGAAATCTTGTATTATCTTAGTAAAAGATTAAATTTTCTGTTCATTTATTATATGGTTACAATTTATTTATTATTGTAGCTAATACAATTTGAATATTTTACTCAAATAAATCAATAAGTAGACATTTATTCAACAATTAATGATTGAATCTTTTTTCTAAAGCTTATTAAAAAGCTATGATATTATAAACAAAAGTATAAAAAGATGTATGGTAGGAATATCAAATAGAGATAGTAGAAGAATAGAATGAATAAGAAAATAAATAGAGTAAATGTATTAAATGAAAATTATTATTTAAAATAAAAATAACCATGCCTTTTTATTTAAAATAAAAATTGCGTCGAAATAAATACTTTTGAAATAGAATTTGAACTTCGAAACCTTTTTTTTTTGATGTGTAATTACAAAAATATTTATTTGCTAAATGCCTTTTCATTAATACATTAATATTTTGTTTTCAATTCAAATTTAGTCTGTAAGGAGGTCATTGAATTACGTTGTTACTAATGAGAAATTCTAGATGTATAAGAAAGAGAAGGAGTGTTTTTAAATATGCACTATGTACTTTCAATTAAAAACGAATATCATCTGAATATTATATATACAGTTTCAATAATATAAATATTTATTTTTATGATTTTTTTCCTATTGTTTATATATTTTTTTGTATTTTAAATACATTTAGATTTTCTTTAAACAAATATATAAATCCATTTATGTTTTTATATAGGGTGGCCAAAATAAGACAAAACGATTTAGACATGCATGTATTTACTTGCTTAATATTATTTACGAATTCTTTATTATCCTTCAATCTCATTTGGGTCATTCTATATATACATCTACATATATATCATTTTTTTTTAGACTTTTACCATCTAATAGTCAAATATTTTTTATATGAATGATAAAGTGTCTATTTTTCATGGATTTTCCAGTACAAATTTGTTTTTATTTCATGTATTTATAACTAGGATTATAATAATCATAAAAATAATATTCATACACACATGTGTTTTTATATATATATATTATCCACTAAAAAATATTTCACTCTTTAAATTTAAACCAAAACCTAAACTTCAAACAACATTGATTATTTTAAACAAAATGTTTGACCTGATAACAATGTATTTATTAATAAACATGTTACATGTATATAAAATACTACAAGTTTTTCTATTAGTTAAACATTGAAATTCGTCATGTCTTCTTCTTATACTTTTATGTATTTGTATATACATGCATGAATCTGTGTTGTGTATGTGTTGCTTGTGCCTATGTATTCCTTATAAACATGACTACTGGCCTACAAGAACTCCAACGTTGCATTTTGTTTGTTTTCTTAACTAAAAGCTGTGTATTGAGTTTCATTAGGTCTTTTGTTTATTTGATGTACGGTAACGCAGATCCATTATTTCACGATTGGTGGGAATGTTTGATATTTTATTTAGATCGTGAAACTCGAAGTTTTGCGAAATATATTTATGTTGGAAAAATTTACAATGTCTCAATTTATTGGAAAATAGAGTATTTCTTGATACAAATATTAAAAGTCAATTTGTATTATAGACATATGTATGTGCGTGTACATGTGTGTGTATATTCACATAGAGATGCGTGCACGTGCAGCATATCCACATATATATGTGTGCATGGATAAAATAATGAAAATACTGAAAAAAATGTAATAAAAATGTTTATATCGATATTAACAGAAACAATATTAAAACGCTTTTGTTAATATTACTTATTCGTTTATTTTCAATCTATTATAAACTATTTTTGTTAATAATTTCAGTATAAACTGCAGATGGATGACTTAATAGACTTTGAAATAAAATAGAATCTTGATGGGTGTTTAGGTAGAGTATTTATGACCAAAACAGACATGTTATAGTTGTGTTCAGATCAACACTATCTAAAATTATGACAGCATACATAAATTATTAAAAAGCAATATTTTCTAAAAAGAACATTTTGTAGAAAATAAAAATTAAGCGATAGAGATCGTTGTACATTAAGGGGTTATACGCAGTTAGAAATTTCAAAAAATCAATTTTTTTTTGCATTTTCGGAATGCACATATATTTGAGTATATTCTCTGAAAATTTGAAGTAAATCCGATAAATATTTTCGGACATACACCTGAATTTGTAAAAAATTTTAACTATGTGTAAACTACTTCCGAAACTTCAAACGCGTTTATCTCAAAACGGTGTTTTCATAGTCGGTGATCTCGATATCTCAGAAATGGCTGAACCGATCGGTCTCAAATTTTCACACAATCTTCTCAAATATATTCCTCAGGTATTGAACGAAGGAATAAGGTTTACAAAAATTATTACTATTTTTTTTAAACAATTTGGAGCGAAAATTTTAGTAAAAAACGAAAAATTTTTTCAAGTAGACGCCATTTTGTCAAAAATGAAAATTTTTATTATTCCTTCGTTCAATACCTGCATTAATCTATCCTTTAAAAGAATTGACCATATTTTTTGATTTCAAATAATCTAAACCGCCGATATGGAGATCACCGCCAAGCGCCTTTTTTTGGAGGTCGTTCGGGACATCGTCTGCAGGAGCGGTGCACTTCAATATTTTTTTATGATCGACATGTTATTTTATTCTTGAAAGTATGATCTATTCAAATAACCATAATTTGTAATTGCAAAATAAATACTGTTTCTAAAAAAAATTCCTAAAAAAACGTCGTTTTTGCGCCTCGCAACTGCGTATAACCCCTTAAAACGAATCTATTAGATTGTTGGTAGGAGAAATTTTTATTAGAGACCTTTATGTTTAAGAGGGAAGGAAGAAGCTGATGATAATAATGATGATTATTCATAAAGAAATGATTAACATTAATATAATCTAATGTTTATATCCTTAAAAGTTAGTTACATATTTTTAATTATGATATTAAATCTAATTAAATGAATAAAGGCCTCGTGTAAATCTATTCACTTCCACTGATCAAATGTTTTTTTCTTCCACTTCATTCCGACGAATTTTCTTATGTCTCTATTCTATGTATCCAAAAGTCTCTTTCTAGGCTTTTTATATATTTAGGTTCCCAATCAATTATTTTTATCTCTCTCCCCCCACCTCTATATACATACATAAATATATATATATATATATATATTAGTCGTGTTAAAAGATATTTTTCATAGTTCTTTTTTGGCACTGTAAATACTTTATATATCAAAAAAGAAATAAAGTATGAAATCAATTTAAAATTTTTTTTACCATGAGAAATTCTTTTTTTTTTGTAAAAAAATATTTTTACAGATACTTAAATATTACAAATATCAAATTTATTTACTCATAATAGTTTCAAATTTATATATAATATATATACATATATATATATATATTATATATATATATATATATATATATATGATATATATATATATATATATATATATATATATATGTATATATAACAGTTTCTTAAAATATATCTTTTTAAAAATAAGTGTAAAAAAATGACTGATTTTATTTTCAAACTCTGAATGACTGACAGATATCAATAATCACCTTTGTTTATAAATACAAACATCAAATTTCGCTACATCTTTGAAAAAAGGCTGCTATTTTTTCTTGATTTCGACACGTATTTATTACAAGTCAGTTAAGTTTGACACAGTAATACAATGTTCATGCATCGTTTGATTTGTTGGTACCAGTCCAAAAAACAACATGACAAGCACATTTGAAAATGTCATAGATTTTCTAAAACAACCGTTAACGAAACCACAAATAAAAAATACAATAGTTTGAAAAAAGAGTTATTCAAATATTTACTTTTACACATCAGATCAAAAATGAACATTGGACAAAACAAATGCGAAAATGTAGGTTTGGAATGATAACAAGGTAATAAATTGATAAATACAGCAAGGGAATAAAATAGCTTTTCACTTAGTGATTGTCAGTATCAAATTATCTCTGTAATAGAGTTTTTAACATTCCTGTTTTAAATTAAATCTTCACAATTTTATATATATATATATATATATATATATATATATATATATATATATATATCCATCTCTTCATACACTATCTATCTATTTACCTATTTATCTATCCATTTATATCGCCATATAACTACCTATCTCTCTATTTATCATTTATATCATCTTTTATATCATCTTTGTTTATTTCTTTCTGTTTTTTTATTATTACTTAATAAGGATTCCATATACTCCAATAATACTCAAGAATAGACGAAGGTGAGCAAATTTATCAAAGTGAAATATACTTTTTCTTTAACTAGAGTATTTTTATAGTAATTTGTACAAAATTTAGATTTTTATAAATTTGATTTAAAATATGTTTATCCCACAGTAATGATGATTAAAACAAGTATTTATACAAATTAGATGTTAAAATGTCTACTTATTTGACAGAATGAGATGAATTGATAAAATTTCCTTTTCTAGTAAATCAGACAATGATTAAAATTAAATATTGATTAAAATAATAATAAAAACATTATAGAATATTTTTGAAAAAATAATAAATATGATATTAATTTAATTTATTTATAAAAAATTAATAAAGAGTACGAATGATAAATCAAATATTAAAAAATAAACATAAATTACAATCCTGTGGAATTTCATAACATTTTAAAATAATTCTCCACTCGAGTAAGAATTAAAATAAAATACCTATTTTAAAATATAAAACTGTTATAAATAACTATATTTGTTCAAAAATAAATTCAGTTCAGATGTTCTACACTGTAGTAGAAATTAATACACGTATATAAATCTACAGTTTTTACATAAAACAAGCTTCGTATGTAAAATATATTTTTTCAGTGTATTGTTTATATTTATCGATAGGTAAACATATTATAAAATATAAAAAAATCTAATAGAAACGTTTATTAGTGTGCCTAAAAAAACATTCACCGAACTGCAAAACATATTTACGAAACGAAAAGTAAACAGAATATAACTACCTACACCAACAATACAGACACGTTTTTAATAACTGATACGATAAACAAATAGATTTTTGATGGTTCGAGAAGACGTTTAGATTTTAGTACTACAGAAAATATTTTTCTATAATTATAAATTCATCAAGTTTAGATTTATTTCATTCATAATTGAATCATTTACATATATATATATATATATATATATATATATATATATATATATATATGTGTGTGTGTGTGTGTGTATGTGTGTACAGAATACGAGAATATACAAAGTTAATTGATATATAACAAATAAAATAAATGAAATGGTCATGGGCATGGGATATAACAAAAACAGAGGCACTAGATGGAAAAAATCATTATGAAGTAATAACCAAGAAATAAAAAAAGAAAACCTATAATAAATCTCTATCAAAGATGGAGGAATGATATAAAGTATTGTAGAGGCGAGTTGTAGATCAGATTAACCACAGAATCTGTGGAAAACATGAAGTGATCTAATGACATTCGATAATGTTTTCGTCCAGCAATGAGCTGATATATATTTTTGTAATGATAAAGATGATGATATACATATATACAGTGAAAAATTGTATATAGTTTATGCAAAAATTATAAAGGTGTTCGTTTGATTTTTTAAATATTGTTTTTTAATAAATATTTTTTTTTCTTTATGTAACTATTGTGTTTATAGTCACATGAACGTTTGTATTATCTTAGTCAAAGATAACACCTTACCTGTTCACCAGGTTAGACATTTTGATATGCAGTATTTTATTCAGTTCAATCAATTGTTGGTAGTAGCGATATGAATTAAGGGGGTATTCTAGTCTAGACGCAAGAATTTTAGGTGTTTTTTCGGGCGTTACAAAAAAAACAACAAATATTTTTAGTATCTATTTTTTATCAGTTATTTATTGACATTTTAAGTATATAAAAAAGTATTATTAAAAACAAAAAATTCAAAATTTAAAATGATACAGGCTGGCAAAGTGGGAGCTCGAAAAAAAAGGTGTCTCCTGGTTAACGTGGTTCCAACCCTTCCCCGGTCATTTGAAACAAAAATTTTTTTGAAATTATTGAAAAAGAAGGTTGTAGTAGTATCCTCGCCTAGGGAAATTTTTTAAAAAAAATATTTCGCAAAATGGCGGTAGTGTGAAAAAACAGTCATTTTTGCTCTATTTTTTCAACTTTCGGAATTTTTTAAAAATAGTAAAAAACAAAATTTTCAAAAAATCCTAGGCGGAGACAATCACTGTTATATTGAGAACCTTTGTACCAAATTTCAAGTAAATCGGTCCATTAGAACTTCAGATACCACGTCAATCGTGTCTAAAAAAGTAGTTTCGAAAAAAACGCGTTTAAAGTTGATTCGTTCCGACCAGACCGAATTGGTTGACGCGTCACAAAAATAGCTATAACTCCGAAAATAATTCGAATTTCGAAAAATCCTCTTAAGGACATATTCTTAAAGGTCTAAACTTTGAAAATATGCAAAAAATTGATTCTTTCGAAATTCTAGACTACAATAACCCCTTAATGATTTGAGAGAATTTAAAAATTCAAAATCTACCTTCCCCCTGTTATTCTACCAACAGCATAACACAACTTTATTTTGGTATATTTTAGTCTTTACAGTCGTTAAGGAGGATTTCACTTCTTAGTGATCAATATCTTTTGCTCAATACAATACTGTATAGAACTCATTGTTTATCCCTGTCACTATTCAGTTTAAAAATAGTTCATTTGCCTGCAACAAAACGATACTTGGAAAAATAACCTGTTGATTTTATTTAAGAATAGGTCATTTATAAAACGAAGCTTCTAGTAAATTTAATATATATTGTTATCTAAATGAAGTTAAATGAGTTTATAACGTAGTAAATATTGAAAGATGTTTATTGTTTTTTATTTTGTTATTATAGATGCATATGGTGCAGTTTTCTTCAATTATATATATATATATATATATATATAAATAGATAGATGTGTGTGTGTATGAATGTGTGTAAGTCACCGTAGGCATTCTCCGTTGAAACCGGATAGCCACAAACATGACACATGAGTGGCGCAGACTTCACTCAGTGTTCTTGTTCCGGTCTACGGCCAACGCCACTGACGGCCCACACTCGATCGTTTCGAACATTGTATATAAATGTATTAGTCGTAAAAAGAGTTGTGACATTGCCGGCTAAATATGTTTTTTTTTTTGCTCGTCGACGATATACGCCAACAAATATTAAAATTGAAAACATTTTTATCTTGTTTAATTTGAACTGAACTAATCAGACATGTCCGAACACTTTAATCTGAAATACTGATGAAATACTTATAACGGAGAGATGTCGATTTGTTTCGTTTTTCAAGTCGCTCTCAAAAAAGTCAAGAATGCCTAATATTTATGTTATCGTTTATGTGTATATTTTTATTTACACACACTAACATTATTTATATATATATATATATATATATATATATATATATATATATATATATATATATATATATGTTTTTCATAATTGTTACTATTACATTTATAATTACAATTTAATTATTTAAGTATTGAATTTGCATGTTATAATTATTATTGTTTAATTTTAAAAAAATGAATTACTTATCTCAACATTTCAAGATTTTATAAAATTGTTCAATTTTCATTTGTTAACTCTAGTCCAGAAAATAAAAAATGCTTTAAGTGTATAAAAAATTACCTAAATAAGATTTGTCGTTGATTATAGGCTAAAATATTTGCATTACCTTATGTGTTATTAAGGGGTTATACGCACTTGCGAGGCGCAAAAATGACGTTTTTTTAGGAATTTTTTTTAGAAACAGTATTTATTTTGCAATTACAAATTATGGTTATTTGAATAGATCCTACTTTCAAGAATAAAATAACATGTCGATCATAAAAAAATATTGAAGTGCACCGCTCCTGCAGACGATGTCCCGAACGACCTCCAAAAAAATGCGCTTGGCGGTGATCTCCATATCGGCGGTTTGGATTATTTGAAATCAAAAAATATGGTCAATTCTTTTAAAAGATAGATTAATGCAGGTATTGAACGAAGGAATAATAAAAATTTTCATTTTTGACAAAATGGCGTCTACTTGAAAAAATTTTTTCGTTTTTTACTAAAATTTTCGCTCCAAATTGTTTAAAAAAAATAATAATAATTTTTGTAAACCTTATTCCTTCGTTCAATACCTGAGGAATATATTTGAGAAGATTGTGTGAAAATTTGAGACCGATCGATTCAGCCATTTCTGAGATATCGAGATCACCGACTATGAAAACACCGTTTTGAGATAAACGCGTTTGAAGTTTCGGAAGTAGTTTACACATAGTTAAATTTTTTTTACAAATTCAGGTGTATGTCCGAAAATATTTATCGGATTTACTTCAAATTTTCAGAGAATATACTCAAATATATGTGCATTCCTAAAATGCAAAAAAAAAATCGATTTTTTGAAATTTCTAATTGCGTATAACCTTTTAAAATATGTTTTGATAATATATTAAAGTGTAAAATAATCAGTAAAATAATTTGATTTAAAACATTTGTAGAGAAGAAAATAAACAATCAGTGATTATTTAATATTTTTATAAAAATCTTTGTTGGATATTTGTTTTGTACAAAAACTAGATAAATTCTTTTGAAATGAAGATAATAAACAATATCGTTATCTTTAAACTACATCATTGATTGCATTAAATACATTTTTGTATCTTTTACATCCACGAAGAATGTACCAATCAGTCATTAACTGCTTAACAAAATTGTCATATAAAACTGAAACATAAACAAAAAGATCCTCGAAATATTTAAATAGCGGCAAATTCTGTCGTTATTGATACTAAAAAAATGAAATATTCGCAATGAAAATTTATGCACCTAAACAAACAAGTATAAATATTTTGTACGTGCCGACAGTGTCTCTTAAATCATATCAAAAACTGAAAACATGAATTCATAATTTCGGCAAGATAAAAACGTATAAGCTTTTTCTTCAAGTAATAAATATGTTTTTCGGTTGATCATTTGTTACTTTTAATATTTAAAGGTAAAAGTCTATCGGCAAAAATATATTTGGCATACAGATAAGCCATACAATATCATAACATAAACCTACAACGCGCAGATAAATTTCATAAGCAGAAGAGCGGCAGTTAAAGTCAGTGGACCAATTTATATGTTCCTCATGCCAGCGTGACTAAAGTTTACGACACAAATTCATAACGGATTCTTTGTAGATCGTATTCGAGCGAGCGGCGACGACGACACAAAATGGCTGACAACTAGGATAGAAGCGTTCGAAATCAATATTTCTCTCACTAGTTTAACAGTTGCTTTAACTGGGAATTCATTGGATGATAAAGGTAGAGATGGCCACACACGACGATTTTCCGCATTGGATGTTTTCTTATAAAATTTTATTACGAGTCTCTCTTATCAATGTACAATCAATAAATGCTTTATTTGTGTACCTTAAATATATATATTCGACCTTTAAATTTTCACCTTTGGACAATTTTAATAATATTTTTTCAATTAAAGATATAACGTTTATATCACATAATTAATATAAATTTATTAATATATTACAACACAATGAAATTAAAAAAGATGTGCTCTATTAGTATATCTTTTTAATTTAGTTTTTTTAATTGTTATTATGTTCATTCATTCTTCTGATTTTGTACTTCATTAATGATGCAATATAATTACATATACGAGGTCAGACAATTAAGTAATGCGACAAAATTCAAAAATCAAGTATATTTAAAAATTAAGGTACATCGCTGCGATCCCCTTTTATCAATTAAAGATGGAACCTCTAACGTTTATATCACAAAATAATTAATATAAAGTTTATTAATATACGTTGCGATGCCTTTCAACACAATGAAGCATTGCAGAAAAATCTCTGGACGATGTGTAATTTTTCGAGCACATTTAGAATACTTATATTTTTAATTTAACTCTTTGTGAAACCCCTTTTGTTATGTTTTCACTTTGGATTCATTCTCGCCTTCTTTGGCCTTGGTGCTCCAGGAGACAGCCACTGTTCAGTTTCGGGGTCATATTGAAAGAACCAACTTTCATCACCAGTAATAACTTTTTTTTTTTTTAGTAATAACTTTCATCACCAGTAATAAATTTCTCTGTTCCATTTTCGTGACATGCACTACTCGCGCGTTGTTACAAAACACTAAACATATCGTACGAGGGTGGTCAAGGTTTCGAGAGAGTAGGGATCTGCTACTTCAGTTACAGGTTCGCAGTGTTACCACAGGCCGAGCAAAATAATACTTAATTGTCTATATATCATCACTCAACAACAATAACCACTTTCTATCTACTGCTTGATGAAAACCTCTTCCAAAATTTTCTTCTGCCATCAATTCAATATGTTCTTCTTTTATTCTGTTAATTTTTTCATGTCTCTATAACATCTATCCATATGTCATTTTATATTTTTAGTTAATAATTTTTTGTTGTCCTTCGATGGTTTTTTATTTTTATTATATAATCTGTCCATTTTCATTTTTATTTTAACATCTGCGATTTTATTTTTCTTTCCAATTCACATATTTCATTTTTTTTTGTTCCTGCGTACCAATCCTAACGTACAAAATACAAAAATTTTAATGGAATAGAAAAAATTGTACAAAGGTTTACATGGCACGTATGTTAATGACGTATGCTAAGTTTATTATTATTAAAAATATTTTATTTATTTCAACTCTTTTTCGGAGTCTGCTGTATACTAATTTTATAGTATATGATAATTATCCGCAGAGAAATTTTATAAAAACCTGTTTGAGTTTTCCTAACATACTTCTTTATTTTACACAAATGAATTTTAACCCCAACACCACAATAATTTAAATTATTGTGGTGTTGGGGTTAAAATTAATTTGTGTAAAGTGAATCAGCCACAGTTCCAAAACAACAAATACTTCTTTATATTGTTTAGAGTAACTAAATGATTTTGATATTAAGATCCATGTTTTTACTAATATAACTGATAACAAGTGTAGAACGTTTCAATCAAAACGTATTTTCTTCAAATATCGATTTTATAATATAAGAATTTCTTTTCAACTGACATTAGCTCATTTTTATTCTTTTGATTACTTTATTTATAAATGTTTGTTTTGTATTAATAAGTAGATATATAGAATTTTTGATTTTTATTTTTTAATTCATTTTTCTCTCATTTATTTTAACCAATACATACATATATATATATATATATATGTTAGATATAAGTAATTTAAATTAATACTGTTTATTTACATGGAATGTAAACATTTCATTGAATTATTCGCAACATGAAATATACCCGCAATTCAATTACATTTCACATTATTTAAATTGTATCGACAATAAAAGTGAAGTACACGATCAGAATCTCATAATATTTCGCCGCGGCTGTGAATTTAGAATATATTTTGAGGCGGATTGTCAAAGCAAGCCACTAAATGTCTCCGGCTACACGCAAACAGTCCAATTATGCGCACTTTACGAGCGTCTCTAGCGGCATTCGTTGCGCCCATCTTGATTGCGACGCATCGTTCACTCGAAAATAATTACAACTTTTCCAAAGTGGTTTATTTTCGGTACTCGTAAACTATGAATTAATGAACGAATCCGACATTAGACACTTAATTGATGCCCCCCGTTAGAACGTTTATTATCGAAACGCGACGGATTTTTGTCAAAAACGAGATCGGCACTGTTTTAAACAAATTTAATATATATATAATATTAAAATTGAAATAATAGACATGAATAATTCTTAAGAAATACAAAAAGTGTATACTTAATTAGTTAAGTGCAACTTAAAAACGTTGAATTTTTTTTAATAATGTGTGTATATACATAATAGTAACGTCAAGAAGTAATTACAATTATTTTAATTTTAATCTTTTACATGAATATTTTTATAATTTTGATCACTATTTTATTTTAATATACATTCTTCTCTTTCTCTCTTTATATATATATATATATATATATATATATATATATATATATATATATATATATATATATAAATTACTAGTTATAACAATCCGATATCTTTTTTTCTGTTCACATTGACAAATTTTCTTATGTCTCTATTCCATCTATCCACACGTCAAATTCCAATAAATTTGTTGATATATTTCAGATGTACAAAATTTGAGTACATATGAGGGTCGTTTGATAAGTATGGTAAATTTATTTATTGTTTAATTTAATTAATTAATTAATTTAATTACATTTTTCAATTTAGTTTTTCTTACTTTTTTACCATACTTATCAAACGACCCTTGTATATCTATGATTAAGTTTCCTATTTTACCAAATTGAAATGTATTGATTACCCAGATTTTAAATTTTACGTGTAATTTTATTGTTTGAGTTCTGTTACATGGAAAATTGATAAAAATCTACTAAATTGATGGGTTTGTTTTTGGGTGTTATTTTATCTCGAGGTCTTCAATCAATCACTTCTCTTATCTATCAGTAGTTTTCTAGTCTTATTAATTTTATATATGATCAGTGCATCTCCAATTTAAATTTTTCACTCATGTTCTCTCTATCTATTTTTATATATGTTTATTAATAATAAGAGGAAATTGTATTTCTTATTATTTTAACTTTAACGTTTTAAATGAATATTTTTGCATATTTTGATCAATCATTTTTAATTTGATAAAAATTCTTTTATTTCTTTTTATATATATATATTCTGTTAAGAGTACATATTTCCATTGTCAGATCACTTTGTAATGTATCACTCTGATGAATATAGTATGTATATCAAAATGTACATAATTTAAATTTATTTAAATATAGAGAATAATAAGTGATTGTTGCAAATTTTAATAAAATCTAGTAAAAATGAAACATTTTTTTAGTGAATTTGCCCCAGTACCAAAATAGTTATTGAACTAATTTTTATATATATATATATATATATATATATATATATATATATATATATATATATATATATACATAACACACACATGTACTCACATTTATCTGTATAATATAAAAAATTATTGTAGCGACATCTATGAAAGATATAAACAAGAATTATAGATATCTGTATAAGATGTACGTTAATATGGCTTTAAACCATCCTTATATACAATATGTCTTCAAAAAGTAGAAACCTATGTACCTAAGTAATATGTATTGCATACAAAAATTTTTTAAGATTAAATAATTCAATAGTATATGCGAATATCAATATTATAAATCAATTTATAATTTCTTTTGAAAATTGATATCTTCTATTTCAGTCATATTGATAAAATGATAAATGTGTATTAAAAATTATATATAATTTAAATTTATAATATATTTCAAATATGGACGACAATGGAAATAATTATAAACATAAATTTATTTGCCAACATATTAAATTAATTGACATATTAATTTTTACATGGAACATTGAACGTACATAATTTTCAAAAAAATGTATATGAAAAAACAAAAATATATTATATCTACATAAAAATTTCGATTATTTCTACCATAATCCAGAGGAAAAGCCACCTGGTGGTATTCTGCGTTGTATTATTTCTTGTTTATCGTAACCTTCTCCAGTCAAAGGATTTCCATCTGTTAAATATAATTATCAATTAGAAATTACCTGTAAAATGTTATATTTGTTATTATTGATGAAATCGTTTCAATTAATAGCAAATTGTTAATTTTTCTAAATGTAATATATATATATATATATATATATATATATATATATATATATATATATACACGCTATAAATATTTCTAGTATTTTTTTAAAATTATTTTTTATTCCTTACCGATTTTTTTATTGGACACAACACGGGTAAAATTGTTTAACTGGTTTAATTTCGTATCTTGAACGTCTGGAAATGAAATACTATGTTATTCAAAAATGTAACCAAATATGTTAAAAAATTAAAATCAGTATGAATCAAATAAACTCGAAAATCAGTTCATTTCAATTCAATTTGATGTAAGAGAAATCTAAATTGTAGAAGTGATTCATTATTCTTTAACTGGCTCAGTAGATTAAGAAGAATGACATGTTTATCAAAAATTAAACAGAATAATTATAATCGAATGATGTGTTTCGATCAGATATCCTAATAATAAAATAAAAAATACATTACATTTGAAAAATGTATATTTGTGTATGGCCAAGTCTTATCTATGTGAGTAAAACTTGGGTTCTTAATATTAATGTAATTTAAAGTCTAAAAATTTTATAAAAACAGTAAATTATTCATAAGACATATGTGTGTGTGTGTGTGTGTATATAAATATATATATATATATATATATATATATATATATATATATTTATTGGATTCAGATTAATAATTCCTGTTATCCAATGGTGGTTTTCTTTGTTAGTGGTCTATTTTTTGTTATAAAATCAACCTATTTCCATTTAAGTAGTTCACTATCATTCAAATCTATTTACTTTTCTTTTTATCTCTGTGTTATCTCTCTAACACGCGTATTTCTACGCTTCTTTTTTATCTGGAACCACTTAATTATTCTGGCATTTAAGACTCCTGTTTCACAACCATAATTGAGAACAGGTTGGATGTATTGATTAAAAACTATTCTCTTTCAGCATTGAAGAAGATTTGATTTCATAATATATATATGTATACATATATGTAATAATATATAGGGTGGCTCAAATGAAACTGAAGGATTTAGACATGCATTTACTTGCTTACTATCATTTACAATTTTGCAGTCTCATTTGTACCATCCTCTATAAGTACTTAAGATTACCGTATAGTAATTTAGTTTTACTTTTTCTTGGCGAGTCTACTTGGCATATGTCGCCGAATATTCTCGAATGCGTATTTTCTTGTTGAAGACTTTGCGCCATTGCCTTTGCTGCGGTGGTTTTAGGTCTTTCTTGTCTAAAATACATTAAGAATGGTACATTGTTATTAAATAAAGAATTATTTTTTTAGTATATCTTATATAAAATGCACTATTCTTTATTATCTCAGTCTCATTTGACTATCCTATATAATTCAATTATTATACTACGGGTTTCTAAAATTTTATTTTTTAATGAAATTATTAGATTCGGTAAACCCTCGATAATAATTCCGGCATGAAATAATTATATATATATATATATATTATTTTACAAATTATTTTTCTTAGCATATTTAAAATATTGTATTAATAAACTAATAGGTATTTTCTTCATTAAATTTATTAAAAGTCATTATATTTATTGAATTAATTCCTCATATGCAATAATAATTTTATAAAATCAAGTATGCATTACATATATAATTTTTATAAAATGACATCAAAATATGATTTTACTCACTGTGTGCTTTCAGCTGTAAGCTTTGGTGGCACTTCCATTGGAGGTTCGGCTTTAACTGTACTGTTTTCATTTTTATGTATAAATTTATCACCTACTGTATCTGGTATATTAGTGTCCATTTGATAACAAAAAAAACTGTATTAGATTTAAATAGGTGTAAATAAAACTGGACAATTGTTTATATAATATTTTGTTTCTAGGTTGCTTGATATATGAATTTTCCTATTTCGTCAGTTATTTTATTATCGAATAAAATAATTAAATATAATAAAATATGAATGCCTATCATTAATTGAAAATTACTCATTTTAAAACGTTTAATAGTTTCAGCTTTTTGTCATTATTATTATTTCTTAATAGATAAAACTCTTTTTATAAAAAGTTGTTTATATAATTATTGGTTTATTAAATATGTGGCGGTTACGAAACGATTTGCAGGTGTTCAATTTAATAATAGCAAACGGAAAGAGTCAACAATCACCACTACGAATTTAATCGTATCTAACTGTTGGTGCAACGGTCAAGTGATTGTCGTGTAAGAAAAAATATCAACTATAACAATCAACTTTCAAACAGAAGGCGTATATAAACCAGGAAAGCGTTGGAATCAAAGACACTCGTGTACGAACTCTCGGGATATCAAGTTCAATCTTAATTATATGTGTCAGTGACCACCACCATCATGAACTGGGACTTTGTACATCAAGAAACTTACATATCTATCGGATGTAATCATTTATAACCACACAGTGGTGTTTTTATAATAAATGTTCATTTATTAATAGGAAACATGTTTAATCCAATCCAACCTACATTTTATTTCCTATAAATACATCTGAAAAAACTCATAAATTTTATTTACTTTGAATTAAAGTAAGGAATTATAAAATATATTGGGTTGTAACATGAATTTTAGGATTTTTCGTCAGGAAATAAAACGTTATATAGAAACTTATAAAACACTTTAATAGCTTAAGTATAACTCATTTATTTCTATTGCATTATTCAATTAGTACCCCAAGGGAAATATACCTTTTTGAATAAGTTTTGATTTCTTGACAAATAAATTAATAATAATTATTTAAAATGAAAATAAATTATAAAAAGATTTTATTTGTAACCAAGAATGTTGTTGTTGATCAATATAATTGTTTTTCTAAGGATATTAATTAAAAAAATATGTTTAATGTTAATTACACATGTACTTACATGTGTATATATTTATTTTTTTATACTAAATCTAGTTGATATTTAACAAACTAAATAATTGAAAAAACATTTTTTTAAAAATACAATTGTATTTAATAATATAAAAGTACATTAAAGGATTAATGTTTAATGTATAAATTTAATATAAAATATATTTTCCAATTAATATAAAAAATATTTTTTGTTCAAATATATACATACATACATACATACATATATATATATATATATATATATATATATATATATATATATATATATATAAATGAAAAGTGAGGAATATAATCATACAATCACACAAGTATTACAAAAATGTTTACAGTCATTTAGTATTGGAATAAAAATATAATCAAATGATTTTATTGATTATAATGATTTCCACAAGTCTGATGTGAATCCACCCGGTGGAACGTTGCTGTGTTGATGATAAGCTCCAATTCCATGACCATCTTTTGGGCCATATCCTTCACCAGTTAAAGGATTTCCATCTAAAAAATATATAATTATTATTTAAATTGTATTACAGAAAATATAAAATATGTTGTATAAATGGGAAAAAATATGAACAGAGGATTTATGTATGTGTATATACATATATATATATATATATATATATATATATATATATATATATATTTATATAATTACCGATTTTTTTCGGCACAGGTGATACTCTGTTAGCTCCATTTTTGATCGGTGATGTGTCTGGCGAGTCAACTAAATCGGCCGGAAGTGTTGTTGGTCTTTGAGCTGGTCTTTTATATGGCGTATCTGAAGGAGTCATTACACCATCAAATATACTTGAAGATGTATTTTTGTTACGATTCTGATTTCTTATTGATGTTTCTGTTACTGAAACATTAGCCATTTTTTCTTCTATGTTCTCTGTTATCGATTCTGTTTCTTCTATAAATCTTTCTTCTGAATTATATTCTCTGTAGAAACAATTAAGTGTTCATGATTTTTTAATAAGTGTTTTTTGAAATGCTGTATTAGATTAAGTTTATAATTTAAAATTCAAGATTTTTTATTTAATTTTATATTTAGATTGTTTCTTGTTATATTGCTTTCATATAGGATGGTGCAAATGAGACTGAAGAATAGTAAAGAATAGTAAATGACAGTAAAAAGTTAATATATGTTTAAATTCTTCAGTTTTATTTGACTTTATATTTTTTATAAATTGTATTTATATAAAGAAATAAGATCAAATATCAAATATTTTTTTGTATATAAATCAAAATCATTTTATGAGGATGGAATAAATAAACTTCATAAAAAATGTGACATATTAATAAGAAATAATAGAAATTATATAATTGATTGAACAAAAAAAGAAAAAATATTTTATATTATATATCAAAATTGAAAAGATTTTCCATTAAATCAATATATATATATATATATATATATATAATTACTAAACCAATTAATCTCCAATGTATAAGTTATTAATGTATAGAAAAACAATTAAAATTGTATTTATTTTTCTTTCGTAAATTCATGCTATTTTTCCATTCTTTCAATGAATAAAAATATAAACGTACTTTATATTAAAAACTATTGACTTAATCTGATCTCGAATCTATTAAATGCACAAAAATAACTTCTTAAAATTGATGTAGTTCTTAAACCAATCAACATTTTGAAATAAAATTTCATATCTGATTATAAAAGGGTTTGATGCATAGATATATGTAAATATAACAGTGTTTTTTAAACTGTGATGCGTGTACCAGCGTGATAAAGTACAAAAAAGAAATACTTTATAATAAGCATATAAATATATAATATATATATAATATATATATATATATATATATATATATATGTGTGTGTGTGTGTGTGTGGCGGTTACCAAACGACGATTTGTAGGTGTTCAATTCAATAATAGTATTCAGAAAGAGTCAACAATTATCTTTGAATTTTATCGTATCTAACTGTTTGCGCAAACGGTCAAGTCATTGTCGTGTAATGAAAAATATTAATCGTAACAATCAGTTTTCAAACGGCAGGCATATAAAAACAAGTAAAGTGTTGGAATCAGGAACAGAATACTCTAAGCACAAGCGGCCTCGTCTGCTTGATCTGCTTAAGGATTCCTCGTAAAGGTCCGTGCTACACTTTAAAACTTGACTAGAAGAAGTCACCTCGGTGGCTTGAGTTCAACCTGGTCATACGAATGCAACGGTTCTAATGGAACACTTTGTTTCACTAGGATTTGAGACAGGCTCAACAGTGCACCCTCCTCCCTAACACTCCAACAACTGACCGTAAGGTCGTTGCTTCACGTTTCGTTCGAATCAGGAACACTTGCTCACGGACTATCGGGATATCAAGTTC
This sequence comes from Neoneuromus ignobilis, assembly GCA_029203775.1. Lineage (NCBI taxonomy): Eukaryota > Metazoa > Arthropoda > Insecta > Megaloptera > Corydalidae > Neoneuromus > Neoneuromus ignobilis. The sequence continues at coordinate 20,830,986 of CP092095.1, forward strand.
GGCCGTAACTATGTGTGTTAGTGTCCATCATCATGAACTGGGATTTTGTATATCAAGAATCTTATGTATATATAGTTAGAAATAATTATAGCAAACAAATGTATATATTATTGTACTCGATTATATCTTAGCTGTAAAATGCAAGGACAAAAAAGATATATATTTACTTTCTTCAAAACATTTCAAAGCAGAAATAATTATAACAAAAAAGAAAAAATGTAGAAATTATACCGATCAAAATGGAAACATTACAAAACCTAATATAGTTTTAGATTACAATGATGGTATGGGTGGAGTAGACCTGCAAGATAGCTACTTATCATCTTTTCCTTTAATGAGAAAATTTGCAAAAAGTTACAGAAAAATATCTTTTTATCTAATGGATATGGAATTTTTTAATACCTCTATTTTATTCGATGAAATAACAAACGTACCAAAACCCAAGAAATATTCCTTTTCAAAAATTATTAATATTATTAATAAATTTGTGAATCAATTTAAGAGTTTTACTAAAATATTAATATGTGTGTGTGTCTAAAACTATATAAAAAAATGATTTCAAATACCAACTCGCTGAGAATGCTTAGGACGGATTTGCCACGCGCGCATGTGAATTAATTGCCAGCACAACTGGTTAACAATAAAGTATTGAAGAATATACATGTACTTACTGCTTCACATCTGTCGATCCGTTACATTCATGCCGATATGATTCATTTTCATTTAAATTTTGTAATGTTTGTTGATCTGGATTTTCAATTTGTTCTTCAAAAATATTATTTTCTTTTACGTCCATCTATAAATAGATTATAATGAATGAATTTAAGTACAGATTGAGAAGAATAATGTTAAAAAGTCTTGTTTCTTGTTAAAACTATTGCTATCGAATTGACTGTTTTAAGTAAAAATATTATTATTGTCTTAAAAAATTAAATAGCATATAAAATATGTTTGTAATTTATTACATAAAAAAATTTAAAAAAATATTTTTTTACAACAAAAAAATATTTGAACGATATTTAATATTTCCTGTCAAATTTCTTAAATCGAATCATCTGTTGCCATCAAGATTATTCAAATTACAGGAAATTCGAATTATAAAATTACATTTCTTTTGATTATTAAATACAAACATATGTCACTTACTTTTAATGTTTTTTTTTGTTATATTTGTGCAGTATTTTTTAAAATGAAATTCGTATTATTCATTACTTTTTCTAATAATTTGGAACTAAATAAAATAATCGTTTCTTTATTCATCAATATATTTTATTGTGTAAATATAATTTTGAATTAATAGAATTATGAGAAATGTCACAAATGAATAAATAAATTTTTCATCAGTTTTAATATTTAAAACTCTATGGTAACTTATAAATAGAACTATTTTTTGTTAATATTAGAACCTTCATTAATATTTTAGTTTTTTTCAATTCATTTGAAATATTTCATACGTTTTAGTATATTAGAACATCTTGTGTGGAATTTATTATTATTATTGAAACAATAATCAAAAGACAATTAATGTTGGTAACAATAATATTGACGAGTACAATATTTCGAGTATAATTTAAAATAAGGTCACCGCTAAACTTTGAGTTGAATGAGGAGGAACGTAGGCAAGGTATTGAAACACGTTACGGAAAGAATCATCATCGTAGTGTACATTCTTGTCGATTCTTCACCTCTTTTCTTTTAGTCATTTATTTCATGCAGATATGAACGCTGATACTTGTATACAAATATATATATATATATATATATATATATATATATATATATATATATATATATATATATATATATATATATGTATATAAATATATGTACAAGTGTGTGTATGTGTATTTAAGTGTGTAAGTGTATAATATAGACTGTTGCTGTAGCACCAGCAGCGAAATACCGGTCCAATGTGTGGAATGTGTCCCCGCTTAACTGTTGTGGCTTTAGTGTACGATTTTGAACGATTGGATTTGTTGTTGTTACGGAACTTCTTCGCCAATATTGCGAAAACGTCAACGAGGTAATTACAAGAACTCGAACTGTGTTGTTTATGATAGTGTTTTCGAAAAATAATAAGTGTCGTTTTTATGTGATAGATGGAAATAGTGTTGTGTGTGTATGGTTTTGAACATTTTATAAGAAATTAGTTCGTCCTTTTTTATATTTGTTTTCTGTCTTAATCAATATTTAATAATAATAATAAATATAATATACATAGTTAATTCAAATACAGACAATTAAAATTAAATGCAATTACGATAGTTATATTCAATATATGTTATTAAATAATATAACGAAAAAAATATGATTCTCTCCAGAGTTATGTTATTTTATAAACAATTCTTAATTGAACTTTTTCCTGATAACTATGGAAAAATTAAATCAAAAGCTAAAAGAAATAATAATATTTCTGTTTGATAAATAAAATATAACGATTATAACAAGAAGTAATTTTGTTCTTCTCTTTATCTATGTATATACATATAATATATATATATATATATATATATATATATATATATATATATATATATATATATAAATTCACATATCAATATATATTTGAAAACTACAAGCCTGAGTAGCTCAGTCGGTAGAGCATTGGACTTTTAATCTAAGGACCCAGGTTTCAAGTCCCTGGCTAGTTTTTGCTAATTTCACTGCAAAGAACACACGAACAATAAATTTGAATCCCCATGTTTTTATGGAAAATGTACAGTCTCTATTCATTTACAAATATAAGTATTTTTAAAAATACTCGTATAGGAAACTTAATGATAGTCATAATATTGGGTCGATCAGAGTAAAACGTTTTGGTAGAGACTTTGAGAAAGTTGACAAGAAAATTTTAAAAAATATAAGTACCCCGGGCTTATTTATTATTTTCAAAAATATTGATTATAAAAAATCCAATCAGTTTCAATTAAAAGTTGTATTTATTGAATATTGCAATGAACATTTGATTTAAACTATGGTTGTAGTATAAGTGTTTCGCGTGAAAACGAATTTACTTCACGCGATTTCCATGTGATGTAAACAAAAACAATTTATTTAATGTGAGTTGTTCACGAGGAAACTTCACTTTTAGTGTAACCACTTACATTAAATATAATGTATTTGATTATTTCGCACGACATAACACCGTGTATAAAATCGTTTGTACTGAAACCATAACGTTAGTCAAAGTACGTAAGGGATAATATTATATGAATATAAAGTGAGTATGACACCCGTATGAAACGTCAAACTTCTCAGTAAATAAGGAAATTATTTTAGTGTTTCTTAAAAAAATAAGAAGACTTTAGGTATAATATTTATTAAAATTATTAAATGATTTTATAAAATGTCCAAAGACGAAATAAAAAATAAACTTTATACATATATTTCAGTGATCTATTAACAGTTAAAAATAATTAAATTCATGTTATTGAACTTGATGAAACTATTGTGCATGGTACAAAAAATAATTATTTGCATAACATTTGCAGACTGTCATCCACATGTGTTTGATATCAAAAAACTGTTCGAAGTGTCACACAACTTTACTCGATAGTGTAATTTATAAATAAAAAAAATATTGACATTTACATCAGCTATTTTTTTTACTGAATTATAAATCTAAAAGATTTATCTAAAATAATCCAAAATTGATACGAATAACGGGTTTGAATTAAACAAAATCGTTAATGACAACAAATTTGACATTAATGTGTATTAAATGTGTGTAGTGTTTTGTGACTGTAACAGCTGATACGGGTTATGAAATTCAATCGACGTAATGATGGTTTGGATCTTACGTTCAGGTAAATATAATATTTATTGGTGATTGAAAACTTAAATATCGTATTTTATGTGGTTGTAAAAAACATAATATCAACTTTATTTAAAAATGTTTTTTAATGTCCTTATTATGAATTCATTGTTATTATAAAAAATAAAGTTAACAGTATATTGTCTTTACAGTATGTTGAAATTGATTTATTTATAATCATATATTAAAAATATAATACTATAATTCTTATAATTTTGATTACAGAAATAATTCTGATTATGAATATGAATTTATTATTGACTAACAACAAATATATTAAAATCATTCATATGTGTATTGTATATACATGAATGCATGAAAATAAATGATTAAAATTAATTTAATGTTCAATAATATAACTGTTCTATAAGTTTAAATAATTACAGCAGTTTTATTATGTACAGAAAAATTAATCATACACGCACGTTCAGTATAAAAATAACATTTCTTGTACAGGTGTTTGATACAAACGTGTATGAAATATGTTTTATAAAATGTTTCCGTAATTCTAAACGCATCCTATAAACATTTTTTATAAAGTAGATAACATCTCGCACGATGGAGGCGTCTTCATGAAAAATATATGACATGACACAGATTATAATTATGTTAATTTTATAAAATGACACTCGAACTTTTTGCTATGTACAGTTGAATGTCAAGGCAATCGCATACATTTAATAAAACTGACCTATCCATACGATTTTATCGATCGAGGAAAATATATTTTTATATATATTTTATATTATTTAATATTTTAATATATTTTGTATCATTTTATATATTAAACAATAGTTGAAAAAAATGTTAAGTCGATTTATTAGAATTACATATTTGAGATATAATTTGTATTTAGTAATGAAATATTTTAATTAGATTTTACACAATTTAATTCACATAAGATATTTAATTTAGCAATTATATACATGAATATAAAATACATTTTTATATAGTTGTGTTTCCTTCTCTATTCTAGATGTTTTAACTTATATATATATATATATATATATATATATATATATATATATATATATATATATATATAAAACACAAACGATATTGAAGAGTTTAGACATATATTTACTTGCTTACTATCACTTATTTTTTTACTATCCTCTAATCTTATTTGGGCCACTAAATATAAAATCATTTTTTGACCTGCAACTTTTCATACACATCACGTGAGAAGTACTAAAATAATTAACTATATTTTGAATATTAAATTTTATTATCATTAATATGCTTATGAACTCAAAAATATAAGTTTGTTATGAAACGATATTTTATTTAATTAGACAAGAGAAATTCTAATTACGAGGTCTACCTCGATTTGTATGCAAATTATAGTAAGAAACTTCAGTACCAAATTAAACGTACGTTTATATAATATAAATACGCACATACACACACGCATATATACATATATATATATATATATATATATATATATATATATATATATTTATATGTATTTACATCTATATGTGTGTGTGTGTGTGTGTGTGTGTAGCCTGAAAAAGAAAAATAACCTCGAAAATATGAAAAGTATTAAAAATATACTTCTATACAGAAAGCAATATATTTATATATATTTGAGGAATTATTAGTCGAAGCAGATTTATTAATACAGCAGAACGTCCTTAAGTTGAAACTGTCAATGACATTTTAATGAAAATTTTAGAGTATTATGCTGTTTAATAAATTCAAAATTACAAAATATATATATATATATATATATATATATATATATATATATATATATATATATATAGAGAGAGAGAGAGAAGAAGAGAGAGAGAGAGAGAGAGAGTGATCCAAATAAGACTGAAGATGATAGTAAGCAAATAAATGTATCTTTAAACCATTCAGTCTCATTTGAGATTTATCATTTATTGAGATTTATCCTATATGAAGATAAATATTTTTAAATATATGATAATAATAATGATTACTTAAGTGTTTATATATATATATATATATATATATATATATATATATATATATATATATGTAATAAATAATATGATAATTAGTTAAATATAAGTATTTTTATTAAAATTTAATGATAACGAGAACAATATTGCTCTATAATCTTATAATTATAAAACAATGCTAAGCATTGTAGTTTTTTTATCTAAATGAAAATAAATATTTGATATAATTAAAACACTTTCAACGATATTTTTTTGATTATTTAAATAAAAGTAATGCATTGAGATCAGTAGCGTAACTAAACATTTTGGGTATCTAGGCAAAATTCAATAGTACACTCTACCCTTTTCTATTTTTATAAATAATTTATTTGAGTTTTAATTAAGATTCAATAATAAATCATAAATAAAAGGAAAAAATTTATAACAGGAAAAAAATTAACTTAAAAGAAATAAAATTATCTACATAAATATGACTAGCGGTACATTTTTTGTTCTAGATAAAAAATAGAATAATGAAATTTATTTATTTTGATAATTTTTTATTAATTAGTCATATATTCATATAAAAAAACGTCTGTTATTATATAAAAGTTATAATCAACTTTTAATGAAACATTTATTTGAAATATACATTTTATTATATATATATATATATATATATATATATATATATATATATATATATAAATTAAAAATATTTGTACAATTTTAAATTTTTTAAATTATACAATTTCCTGTTTCCTATTTAAAAATTCTAAATTTGCAACTATTATTAGTACTTGCCATAATTTGAAATTTTAAACAAATCCTGTATAATTTTCCTTTTCTGATAAGTTATTTCTATATTCTAATAATTTCAAACACACAGACGAATATATATATATATATAATAATGAAAAAGTATCTATTAAAATAATACAAAAACATGTAAATCTTCAAATATCTTTTAACAAATCAGAGTATGCCAACAAGGTCATATATATATATATATATATATATATATATATATATATATATATATATATATATATTATTAAAAATTTTGTTATTCATGAATGTTATTACTAAATTCTATATTTATCTTTTAATAAAAAAATTATTTTCACTATCGTCACAATTTAATACTTGAAAATTCTGTTTTCTTAAAATAAACGTTCACACATTCATATATATATATATATATATATATATATATATATATATATATATATATATATATATATATATATATATATATGAATATACATCTATGTGTGTGTATGTAAAAGCAATTAAAGTTAATCATTAAATACGTGGAAATTATTAAATATATTAAAAACTGTTTAAATATGGATTATAGATAATATATTGACATTGACGCTGTTGTTGAATATATATGACGCTGTTGTTGAATATATATATATGTATATATATATATATATATATATATATATATATATATATATATATATATATAATAATGAAAAAGTATCTATTAAAATAATACAAAAACATGTAAATCTTCAAATATCTTTTAACAAATCAGAGTATGACAACAAGGTCATATATATATTATTAATTAAATTTTGTTATTCACGAATGTTGTTACTAAATTCTATATTTATCTTTTAATAAAAAAATTATTTTCACTATCGTCACAATTTAATACTTGAAAATTCTGTTTTCTTAAAATAAACGTTCACACATTCATATATATATATATATATATATATATATATATATATATATATATATATATATATATATATATATGAATATACATCTATGTATGTGTGTGTGTAAAAGCAATTAAAGTTAATCATTAAATACGTGGAAATTATTAAATATATTAAGAACTGTTTAAATATGGATTATAGATAATATATTGACATTGACGCTGTTGTTGAATATATATGACGCTGTTGTTGAATATATATGACGCTGTTGTTGAATATATATGTGACGGTGTTGTTGAATATATATATATATATATATATATATATATATATATAATATTAAAAAAAAGATTGAAAAATAATAGAAGAATTAGAGAAAGCAAATCAAAAAATTGGTCTTATAACAAATTGCAGCAACACAAAAATACTGTACAATGAATTTTCAGAAGAAAATCGAATTAAAAATGATAGAAATAGAAAAAGTTGAAAATGTTAATCTCGTATTACTCATTAATCCTGGAGGAACATTTGTAGATGAAGTGAACAGGAGAATTAAAATGAGATAGTGTCAATTGGGAAGAAATTGTCATGCTATGACATTGAATATTTCTCTGTTTAAACAAAAAAGTGTTTTAATAATACAACGTATCTGTTTTCACTTGTGACATTGTCACATGGATCTTAAATATTGTTAGAATAATTTATTGACTGTCTACAATTTAAAGAAGCTTAGAATAACAGGAAAAGAGAAATAAGTGAATCAAAAATAAAACCAAAATTATGGATGCTTATAATAGAAGAAAAATTATTAATTGAGAATTTAGATATCTAAAAAATACTTAAAAGAGATCCATGTATAGAAAGGACTGAGACAAGAAAAGTCATCGAAGTGGAATGGAAAAAATGTTTTGGATTGCTTGAAGAGGAAATTTTTGGGAGAGATCTTTATTCAAGAGTGAATAGAAAGAGACTGATGATAATGATGGGAATATATATACATGTATATATATATATATATATATATATATATATATATATATATATATATATAAATTATCTATTAAAAATAATAAGCTGATGATTTATAACAATTTTAAACTTGTACAAGTATTTAAATCAATATATAACGATTCTATAATTATTCCTATGGTTTGTATATGTGAAAAAATGTTTGTACTGTTATTTTTATGTATTTGATTATAAATTAATTTCTATTAGTATAAAGCAAAACATATAAAAAGCATCTTGATTAGCCTTTGCCGAAGCGTATTAAGCGATAAGTTAATGTTAAGTAGATAATTAGTACAAATGTTTCTGTTGCGCTATTAGTAAAATTAATATTATACCGTCTACATCACACCATCAAAATAAACGAAATGCACTCACGTTGATGCGGTAGTAACAATGCAATTCTTGCCGTGTAACAATGTAACGGTTGTTTCTGTGACATTCACTGGTTGACTGTGCGAGAATCGGCGACCTACCAACGGCCGCGCTAGATGCGTAGGCCGGCAGAACCACTCTCATATATGGGAATGCACGCTGTTTGTTCGTCTGACTTGATTTGTATGCGGACGAACAGACCCGTATTTGTACAGACCGACTGGCCATATGGTCTCTTTGCACATATATATGTATGTAAAATATATAACGAATAAAAGGGAAAGTCTTGCTAAAATTCATTTAGTGCGCTGACATTGTACGATATAATGTATGCTGTGTAAATATTTTTCGGTACGTCCATTGTTCTGATGTCGGTACGTATTTATTTGAAGAATCTTTTTAATCGATACTATCCTATTACATAAACGATTATAGTCGCATGCACTTTTGTGGAATGTACAATAGTGTAGATGTTTTTTGAAAAGCTGTGCTTTTTGATTCTTGGTAAAGTTCTTTAGGTTGTTAATATCGATTTATAATGTATCGTATGATGCATGATACGTAGTTTCCAAGAATTTACCTTGAAAATAGAAAATATAACTAAATTAAAAAACATACAACAATATAAATCAATAAATGAATCATTCGCCTTAATAACATCACTTTTTATAAATGTGTTCAATTTATTTTCTGATCAGCATTTCGATGATCATTTCATCATTGTTAAAAGTAGTACAACATGTTATAAATGAGATAGAAGGATGTAAATCAGGACTGAAGATTATATCTTCAAAATGTATTAAAAATATTTATAAAATCTAATTTCATCGGAGTGAGTAATTATATATATATATATATATATATATATATATATATATATATATATATTAGGTTGGCAAATATCTCCCTTCCGCCTTCTGGTCTTTTAAATTTCGCAGCTATGTAAAAAATAAGCGGAAGGGAGATACTTGCCAACCTAATATATATATATATAGGCACGATAGAGATCTCTATTTAAAGTATGATAACTAATTGTGATCGTTTTGGCCCCAAGAACTCATTATTTGTTTTACTGGATGAAACTTGCATGATGAATGTCATTTATTCTAGAGAAAACTTCAGAGTGAACAAGTACCACTTAACAGTCCGATTATTCGTTCTCTTTATATCCATTTCCTATGATCGATTTTTATGTTAAAATTACTATGGACCTCCTTCAGGATTTCTCTTAATTTTATTCAAACTAGCCATAGTTCATCATCTTTCAAGTCCCTGGATTTTAATCATATTCTGTAGAAATATTTGCTGTTGTTGAAACAGTAATTTTTTTTTAAAAATTATTTGCTATTTTTATTTTGCTCACCCTCTGTGTGTTTAATATATATATATGCATGTGTGTGTATATTGATATATAACTTAAAATATATTGATTTTAGTTATCTTCTAAAAAAAATATTACTAATGAAATTATTTGTGTTATCTAAAGTAAACTTTGTGTCCATCTATAAATAAAAAAATTGAACACGTATTTGTATGTATATATATATATATATATATATTAAATTTGTAGAAAACACGCGTCATAAAGTAAATTAAATTTTATTTATAAATAATTAACATCAATTTGAAATCATGTTTTAATTTGATTTGAATAATATATTTCCGCATTTCTTAACATATTTATAGTTTTGTATCGAGATAAATACAAAAATGGAAAGTTTCAATGACAATGAAAATTAGTCAGATGTTTGTTTTTAAGTAGAAATTTGTGAAATTATTTATTACATCTTTACAAATATATTAAAGTTTCGAATAAAATATTGTAAACAATTTCATGTATTAATTAATGATTTCTAATTTTTAACAAGTGTTCTTATTTTAAGTATTATTCATATTATGCTATGTTCTTTTATATGTTTGATAAATTAGATGATTTTCTTGTGTCTGAAATGATATCAAGATTCGATACTAGTTAATAAATTATTACTTTGAATTTTTTACTTGTGATAATATTCTTATTACATAAATAATTCAGTCACTTCAACAGCACGTAATTAATTAAAAATGATTTTACAATGTCATGCTCTGATACTAGATGCTATAAAAAAGTGAATAATAAATGATTATTGAATATTTTTGTAAACACTTTGTAGTGTTCGAATGAGTGATTTATTTGTGTAAAAGCGAATTAATCACAATATCAGATTAATATTAAATATCTCAATGATGAAATTATATATTTTATGCAATATAAAAAAGATTATACAACTGTAAATACCAGATATATATTTATAAAGGATTTTTTTTACTATAATTAATATTTTCTGACACAAATTTATTGGTGTTATAAATATCACAAAGTTTTCTTTTTCTAAAGTACTCAATTATTTATTACATACAGTTGTTAATATATATTTTTAATTACCTTTTCGATGGATATACACTAAATAATTTTTAATTACATTTCAGGAAACTAAATGAAATTTATATAGACTATTAAATATAAAATGAAATTCATAACAAATATTAAAAATGTTATTTGATATTAAATAAATACAAATATATAAAACTTTTTTTGAAATTAAGAACCAAAAGAAAACATTATTTTTTATCTATTATCTTCTATGAATTATTAGGCTGTAATCGATTAAATATCGGTTTTTCTATAATCATAAAAGTATTGTCATTGTATTAAGCCATCTTTCTTATGCGTTTTTTTATAAATTAAACATTAATTGTTTTCGTCTGGAATTATTTTAATAGGAGATGAAAAATAGATTTTATACAATGTAGTGAGAAAGAATCAAATAACCTGAATACATCAAAATAAAATAATGCTGCATTATTATTATAATTTAGACATGGTGTATTTTGAACTTTTAAAATCTGGTTAAATCATTAATTCAAATCTCTACTACCAACAATTGATTGAATTGAATAAATCACTATAAAAAACCATATTTAGTAAATAGAAAAGGTGACATCTTCTAATGAGATAACACAAGAACATATATAGTTATTTTTACTCAAAGAAAATTAAAAGATCTTACACATAAATGAATTATCACCTCCAACATTACAATATATTAGAAAGTGTTCAATAATTATTTATTTGTTAATTTTGTTGTTTATAACATCAATAGGTTACTGAATTTCCATATCATTATGGAGCTTATAATAACAAGAGGCAATGCTATCATTAGCCTATTGTTATAAGTACCAAAGTGAACATAAGTGATTATTGAACACTTTTTAATATATTGTGGTGTGAGGGAAAAAATATTTATGTGAAAGTGAATTGGTTACAGTTTTAAAATAAGTAGCAAACGATATTGGTTAGGAAATTCTTGTACATTATGGTACCTTTGAATTACTATTAAAATGATCTATAAAAATTATATTAATAGAAAAGAATTCGATTTCTTCAAGAAATGTAATTATGTATTAAAGATTTTTTTGCATCCAAACTAATGTCTATATATGAGGATGGAATAAATAATTTTCTTAAAAAATAAAACAGCAATAAGAAATAATTAATTAACAGAAAAAATATTTTTATTTAACACATCAAAACTCTAAAAATACACTTAGCATATTATATATTATAAGTTTATTTCAGCCTACTGCTGAAGAAAAACCTCATTGAATGTTATCACTTCTAGTATTTGGTCATTATTTATACTGATCAGACGGATTAGTGAGGATTTTTCATTCAAAGTATTTACTCCCTTAGGAAAATTGTTTTCATCTCAGCTTGAGACCAGTCTGTGTTATTTTTCTGACAGGAAATCAAACGCTCTTTCTTGCATGTTAGACACTGATACAAGACACTAGGTCACTTATCATTTATATATATATATATATATATATATATATATATATATATATATATATATATATTTATATAGCAAATTACAATATAGCGTTTCACTTTTTTTCATATAGAACAATTAAATATAATACAATAAACAATAAAATAGGTTGTTCTTTGACTATAATTTATTCTAATTGATTTACATCTTTTTATATGAATGCCACTTTCATTTCTAAAATAATTAATATAAGCATATTTATTTTTTTGTGTCACTTCTTGTAGTTGTTAGAGTATTGTGTTGTCTTAAACTACTTATGTTTTATAAAACATTATTCAGAGTATTTGTTAAATAATAGTGATATATATATATATATATATATATATATATATATATATATATATAATAACATAAGAATATATAAAGAAAAAAAGATATTTGACACTTGTATAAATTTTAATAAAACATTTACTAAAAACTCGTTTTAAATCTTGTACTATAATATGTTTTCATATACAAATCGTGTAAACATTAAGTATAATTGTTTTTTTAAAATGTACTGACATGAGTACATCTATAAATATTCGTACCAGACAGTACGATTTCTTCTAAATACGCGTCTGTGTTGTATTTTTCTTATTTCTTAATCTGATCGAGACTTATATAGCAAGACAATGACAATGTTTATGAAACCTGTCCTCGTGGACCGAAATAGTGGGGAAGATCTTTACCCTCAATGGATCGCGGTGTATGACGCATAGTCGGATTTTTTTAAAAAAATGACCAGCAACGCCTTGAAAATAATGAAATATACGCCGAAATAAGGTTAGGTTCGATGTATGGAGGCGCACATGTTGTTTATATGCATGATTGTTCGTCATTGAGATAGTGGAAGATGTTATAGTTGTAACAAATAGACTGTTTACACTTTGAAAAATGTATTTATTTATATATCTTGTTTTGAAAAAAGAATATGTAAGTATATACACACATAAACAATATTAATCAGTTGAAATTCCAAGACTGCTCTTACATTTTTTTTATGACTTTTTGCTTCCGTTCAGTGTGCTATAGAGTCAATTGTAGTTAATTGACTAGTTTATTAGATTACTGAAAAACATATCTGACTTCAAGTTTTAAATATTTTTTATGTTATAGTAACAAAATGTTTGTTTTAAAATTTAACACATCTCGATCTTATAGTGATCTTTTATAATCGTAATAAAAATAGGGCTTGTATTTTTTTAAACATAAAAGAGATTTGTATTTAGAGAAAAGATGTATTAAACATGTTTTTAAAATTATTTAAATGACTGTAGGAAGAACCAAAATTAAAAATGATGCAATATATTTATTCATTTAGGCGTGTTTGCCTGATTGAACCATTTTCTATATGAAATTATGTTAATAATATTTTTACAAATTATTTTATCAGATTTTCTCATATTAAAATATTCAATTTGAAATATAAAATCTGAATAATTTATTAAACGTCCAGCTGTAGCCCAAATTATTTTCAATTCTTTGAGGAAACAATTTTGTGCATAGGTCAGTTTAAACGGTTGCTTTTAATTATAACTAATGTAGTTATTAATTAAAAATACAGAAGTTGATAAATGTCTTGAACCTATGGTTCATCAGAAATAAAAAATACGCTATTTATTCCTATAAACGCAAGTTCATAAATAATTACTTGAATATTTTTTGTCGTTATAGTAAAAGATTCTGTTAGTAATGAAAAACAGTACTTTCATATAAAATGATTTCATATTTAGTTATTTTTTCTTTTTTCTGTACTTTGATTAATTTGTGTAGTAATAATCTGGTCTTATATTTTTTACAACTTTAATATGCTATAAAATCAATTATGTCTAATTGTCTAATCTACTCAATAATATAAAACGAGCTTGGATTCAAATTCGAATTTTAAATATGTTTTATATTATAATAATAAGGTAGCTTTTATAAGCGTCGGCGCCCTTTTCTAATGCTTAAACACGTACCTACGGACCATAAACAATACGAATATAACAAAAAATTAGAAAAAAAATTTCGAAATTTTTCTGAAATTCACATAACACCCCCCCCTTTGAACTTTTTGCGTTTTTTTCCAAAAAATATTTTTTCGAAATCATAAAATCTAATAGTGGATTTCTATAGAGTAGTGCCGGGGTGTTAGCGAACAGGAGTCGGTTTCGCTCTAACACGCGTATTGGCGACGCAGCACCGTTTTAAAGTTTTACAGTTTTGGACATTTTCAAAACGTCCAAAATCCAAAATTTCAAAGCTCGTTTGCGAGCTTAATAAGCGTCGGCGCCCATTTCTAATGCTTATACACGTACCTACGGATCATAAACAATACGAATATAACAAAAAATTACAAAAAAAATTTCGAAATTTTTCTGAAATTCACATAACACCCCCTTTGAAGTTTTTGCGTTTTTTCCAAAAAATATTTTTTCGAAATCAATAAATCTAATGGTGGATTTCTATAGAGTAGTGCCGGGGTGATAACGAATGGGCGTCGGTTTCGCTCTAACTCGCATATTAGCGACGCAAAACCGTTTTAAAGTTTTACAGATTTGAAATTTTTCAAATGGCCAAAAATCCAAAATTTCAAAGTCCGTTTGCGAGCTTAATAAGCGTCGGCGCCCTTTTCTAATGCTTATACACGTACCTACGGACCATAAACAATACGAATATTACAAAAAATTAGAAAAAAATTTCGAAATTTTCCCGAAATTTACATAACACCCCCTTTGAAGTTTTTTGTTTTTTTCCAAAAAATATTTTTTCGAAATCAATAAATCTAATAGTGGATTTCTATAGAGTAGTGCCGGGGTGATAACGAATGGGCGTCGGTTTCGCTCTAACTCGCATATTAGCGACGCAAAACCGTTTTAAAGTTTTACAGATTTGTAATTTTTCAAATGGCCAAAAATCCAAAATTTCAAAGTCCGTTTGCGAGCTTAATAAGCGTCGGCGCCCTTTTCTAATGCTTATACACGTACCTACGGACCATAAACAATACGAATATAACAAAAAGTTAGAAAAATTTATTTCGAAATTTTCGCGAAATTTACATAAACCCCCTTTGAAGTTTTTGCGTTTTTTCAAAAATATTTTTCGAAATCAATAAATCTAATGGTGGATTTCTATAGAGTAGTGCCGGGGTGATAACGAATGGGCGTCGGTTTCGCTCTAACTCGCATATTAGCGACGCAAAACCGTTTTAAAGTTTTACAGATTTGAAATTTTTCAAATGGCCAAAAATCCAAAATTTCAAAGTCCGTTTGCGAGCTTAATAAGCGTCGGCGCCCTTTTCTAATGCTTATACACGTACCTACGGACCATAAACAATACGAATATTTAATAAAATAATAAAAAAAAATTTGGAAATTTTCCCTTAATTTACATAACTCACCCCCCTTTGAAGTTTTTGCGTTTTTTCCAAAAAATATTTTTCGAAATCAATAAATCTAATGGTGGATTTCTATAGAGTAGTGCCGGGGTGATAACGAATGGGCGTCGGTTTCGGTTTCGCTCTAACTCGCATATTAGCGACGCAAAACCGTTTTAAAGTTTTACAGATTTGAAATTTTTCAAATGGCCAAAAATCCAAAATTTCAAAGTCCGTTTGCGAGCTTAATAAGCGTCGGCGCCCTTTTCTAATGCTTATACACGTACCTACGGACCATAAACAATACGAATATTACAAAAAATTAGAAAAAAAATTTCGAAATTTTCCCGAAATTTACATAACACCCCCCCCTTTGAAGTTTTTGCGTTTTTTTCCAAAAAATATTTTTTCGAAATCAATAAATCTAATGGTGGATTTCTATAGAGTAGTGCCGGGGTGATAACGAATGGGCGTCGGTTTCGCTCTAACTCGCATATTAGCGACGCAAAACCGTTTTAAAGTTTTCAGATTTGAAATTTTTCAAATGGCCAAAAATCAAAATTTCAAAGTCCGTTTGCGAGCTTAATAAGCGTCGGCGCCCTTTTCTAATGCTTATACACGTACCTACGGACCATAAACAATACGAATATTACAAAAATTAGAAAAAAATTTCGAAATTTTCCCGAAATTTACATAACACCCCCCTTTGAAGTTTTTGCGTTTTTTCAAAAATTTTTTTTCAAAAAAATTTTTCGAAATCAATAAATCTAATAGTGGATTTCTATAGAGTAGTGCCGGGGTGATAACGAATGGGCGTCGGTTTCGCTCTAACTCGCATATTAGCGACGCAAAACCGTTTTAAAGTTTTACAGATTTGAAATTTTCAAATGGCCAAAAATCAAAATTTCAAAGTCCGTTTGCGAGCTTAATAAGCGTCGGCGCCCTTTTCTAATGCTTATACACGTACCTACGGACCATAAACAATACGAATATTAAAATAAATTAGTATATAAATTTTCGAAATTTTCCCGAAATTTACATAACACCCCCTTTGAAGTTTTTGCGTTTTTTCCAAAAAAAATATTTTTCGAAATCAATAAATCTAATAGTGGATTTCTATAGAGTAGTGCCGGGGTGATAACGAATGGGCGTCGGTTTCGCTCTAACTCGCATATTAGCGACGCAAAACCGTTTTAAAGTTTTACAGATTTGAAATTTTTCAAATGGCCAAAAATCCAAAATTTCAAAGTCCGTTTGCGAGCTTAATAAGCGTCGGCGCCCTTTTCTAATGCTTATACACGTACCTACGGACCATAAACAATACGAATATAACAAAAATTAGAAAAAAATTTCGAAATTTTCCCGAAATTTACATAACACCCCCTTTGAAGAATTTTTTTTGCGTTTTTTCCAAAAAATATTTTTTCGAAATCAATAAATCTAATGGTGGATTTCTATAGAGTAGTGCCGGGGTGATAACGAATGGGCGTCGGTTTCGCTCTAACTCGCATATTAGCGACGCAAAACCGTTTTAAAGTTTTACAGATTTGAAATTTTTCAAATGGCCAAAAATCCAAAATTTCAAAGTCCGTTTGCGAGCTTAATAAGCGTCGGCGCCCTTTTCTAATGCTTATACACGTACCTACGGACCATAAACAATACGAATATTACAAAAAATTAGAAAAAAAAATTTCGAAATTTTCCCGAAATTTACATAACACCCCCCCCTTTGAAGTTTTTGCGTTTTTTTCCAAAAAATATTTTTTCGAAATCAATAAATCTAATGGTGGATTTCTATAGAGTAGTGCCGGGGTGATAACGAATGGGCGTCGGTTTCGCTCTAACTCGCATATTAGCGACGCAAAACCGTTTTAAAGTTTTACAGATTTGAAATTTTTCAAATGGCCAAAAATCCAAAATTTCAAAGTCCGTTTGCGAGCTTAATAAGCGTCGGCGCCCTTTTCTAATGCTTATACACGTACCTACGGACCATAAACAATACGAATATTACAATAAATTAGTATATTAATTTCTAAATTTTCCCGAAATTTACATAACACCCCCTTTGAAGTTTTTGCGTTTTTTTCCAAAAATATATTTTTTCGAAATCAATAAATCTAATGGTGGATTTCTATAGAGTAGTGCCGGGGTGATAACGACTGGGCGTCGTTTTCGCTCTAACTCGCATATTAGCGACGCAAAACCGTTTTAAAGTTTTACAGATTTGAAATTTTTCAAATGTCGTAATTTACTTTATTTCATAGTCCTTTTGCTAGCTTAATAAGCGTCGGCGCCCTTTTCTAATGCTTATACACGTACCTACGGACCATAAACAATACGAATATTACAAAAAAAATTAACAAAAAATTTTCAAAATTTTTTCAAAATTTACATAACACCCCCCCCTTTGAAGTTTTTTCGTTTTTTACAAAAATATTTTTCGAAATCAATAAATCTAATGGTGGATTTCTATAGATTAGTGCCGGGGTGATAACGAATGGGCGTCGGTTTCGCTCTAACTCGCATATTAGCGACGCAAAACCGTTTTAAAGTTTTACAGATTTGAAATTTTTCAAATGGCCAAAATTTCAAAATTCTAATGCGCACGTACCTACGGACCCAATACGAATATAACAAAATAGAAAAAAATTAACAGTCCGTTTGCGAGCTTAATAATAATGCTTATACACGTACCTACGGACCATAAACAATACGAATATTACAAAAATTGAAGAAATTTTCCCGAAATTTACATAACACCCCCCCCTTTGAAGTTTTTGCGTTTTTTCCAAAAAATATTTTTTCGAAATCAATAAATCTAATAGTGGATTTCTATAGAGTAGTGCCGGGGTGTTAGCGAACAGGCGTCGGTTTCGCTCTAACACGCATATTGGCGACGCAGCACCGTTTTGAAGTTTTACAGTTTTGGACTTTTTTCAGATCTTCAAAAATCCAAAATTTCAAACCCCGTTTGGAAACTTAATGTTTAATAGTGATCTTTTACCATAATAACTCATAGTAAAAACACCTAATAACCATAATAAAAAACACTGTTTGAATTTTTATTTGAAAATGAAGAGATTTATAGAAAAGTTCAAAAATATTATACTAACAAAAAATAGTAACTGTGATTCCACATTATTTAAATAATAAATAGGAAGAATAAATATTAAAATAATGAAATAGTGTTATTAATTGTTTTGGAACTTCTTCTGATTCACTTTAACACAAATGAATTTTTATCATCAACACCACAATGGTTGTAGAGTTTTCAATAACTACAACCATTGTGGTGTTGGGGATAAAAATTCATTTGTGTTAAAACAATAGTGTTATTTATTTTTAATATTCTATTTTATTATCTGATTATGAACCTTCCTATGTGTAGTTATACTTTATTACTTTAAACGTATTGTTATATATAATTAGTTTTTATTCATTCCTTAGAGTTGTAATTATTTTAAATTATCTTTTTCGAAGAAGGTATACTATATAAAAAAATCATTTCCGTGTAATACACATTCACTCATATATATATATATATATATATATATATATATATATATATATATATAGAGAGAGAGAGAGAGAGAGAGAGAGAGATAGAGAGAGAGAGAGAGTTTTAATCTATATAGTCAGTTCTTATTTTTTAAAGTAAAATAAAATTCGCATTTACTTCTTGAGGCATGAAGTTAATGAGGAAATACCATATTTATTATATATATGAACATTAGCGGCAAATTTTTGTGACGTGGAGATATAAAACCTGTGTACAGCATGATAAATATTATGTTTGTTCGAAAAATAGATTAGGGGATATGATTTTTTTAACAATATTTAATTTAGTAGAGATAACAAAGTGTTAAAATTAATATTTTTTTATTGATAAAAATCCAATCGATCATATTTACTAAATAATTTGTATATATATAAGTATATAAGAGGGATAATTCAGTAATGTTGGTTTTATAATTTTGCTTATAAACTTCGATTATAAAAATGACTTCACAACACTTTTAATGAACCTTCGAGTGTTATTTTTTTAAAGTACTTGACACTTTAAATGTTTCTTATTAATTAAGAAAAAAATAATAATCGCTTTGACTGCTGAAAAATCTGTAAAAAATGAACTATCATGTTTAAAAATCTTTAATCTAATAGTCTTTAACGATTTTACAACTTTTTGACAACTATGACTCTTTCTGTATTATTATATAATAATGACGATTATAAAAGTGTAAAATAATAAAACATGTTTTACATAAGTAAATACATACATATATATATATATATATATATATATATATATATATATATATATATATATATGTTTCTGTATTAATTAATACCAAAAAAGGTATACAATGAATCAGTGTTTAGCGTTGACAGAAAACCCATTCCTTTATTCTATGAAATCACGTTGAAGCACAGACCGAATCTGTAAACAAATTAATTCTTGGAATTCATTGCTCGGTTATAATTTATGTCACGTAGATAAGTAGGATTGTCTGTATTATTAAATTCAATTAACTATCTTTCTATTACATATGTTTTCAATTCACAACTTCCGAATTACATTATTATTCATTTAATGGAATTTTATGTTACTCATGTACTAAGAAAATGTTTTTTGATAAAGATAAACCTTATATATATGTAATAACAAACCACAGATTTCACAACAATTTCTAGTGTTTATATATATGTATATATATATATATATATATATATAAATTTATCATCATATGAGCTTATATTAGTTCACTGATGAGCAAAAACCTCATTAAATATTACCATTCACTAGTATTTGATCATATTCACCATGCTGATTAAGTAAGTTGATGAGGATTTTTTTTATTTAAGATCTACTCTCTTAACCCTTTCGCTACTATATGTGACGACCCGGTTTTCTAACCTGAGCCCGGAGTCACAAATATGTGACGAGTGTTCATTATCAGTTTATGATAACTGTTTATACCAAATTGTGCCGCAAACAGATGTGTTATGTTAAAAAACAATAAAATAGATACAGGATGTTATTGGTTTATATTTTTAATCATTTAAAATGTTATAAATACATCGCAAAAAAAAATAATGACAATTTGGTATCATATTTAAATAATAAAACGTCTGGGCTGTGGTGGCGGATTTTCTCCTGTGGCCCTGGTAGCGAACGAGTTAAGCAGGTTACCTTCATCTCGGTTCCCATCTCTATATTTTAATTCTATATTATATTTCTAGACCGGAGATCAAATGTATTTTTCTTTCATATGTTAAGCGGTTATATTAACCACACACACACACACATATATACACACACACACACACACACACATATATACACACACACACACACACTCACACACTCACACACTCACACACTCACACACTCACACACTCACACACATTATATTTTAATTCTATATTATATTTCTAGACCGGAGATCAAATGTATTTTTCTTTCATATGTTAAGCGGTTATATTAACCACACACACACACACATATATACACACACACACACACACTCACACACTCACACACTCACACACTCACACATTCACACATACACACATACACACATTCACACACACTCACACACTCACACACTCACACACTCACACACTCACACACTCACACACTCACACTCTCACACTCTCACACATACACACATACATACACACATACATACATACACACATACACACATACACACATTCACACACACACACATTCACACACACACATTCACACACACATTTATATTATATTCATACAAACACAATTTTGCTATTTGTTATTTAAAGCTAAATCTTTAAATATCAAATACTCTATTCAATAAACTATATCATATAATGAACTTAAATTTTTGTCATCGTATATTCTGAAATAAACTTGTATATTAGAAATATTTCTACATGACAAGTCACAAGTATAGCATTTTATTTTGTAAATATGACTATTTTCTATTAATTCTTCTTTACTGTAAACGTTACGTACAGCGTTATCGTTTTCGTCTAATGTGTCAGTGTAAATTTTTTAAGGCTTTGGTGAACGTGAACGATACGACTACTCTTTACAGACTCGTTTACTTTCAGACTGAAAGTAATGTACATACGGTTCATCTCGTTACTGTACGGTCTAGGAAAATCATCAAAGTAGAGAGGCACTAATGGAAAGGTACTAATTTTCACTTTTACGACCGGTGCCACTTGTAACCAAACAGAATAAATTTTCATCATATAACATAAAACTCGAAGATGTTCATTTTGTCACATTTGCAATTTTAATATACAGCTGTATGATGTAATTATATATTTTTTTTAAATTTATTGTCTTAGTAATTAGACATTAAATTGACACAAAGTAGATTTATTTAATAATACTCTATTTGATATACTAATGTAATATAATTATTAAACACTTATATTTAAAATAATATAATAATTTTATTATAAACGAAAATTCATTTTTGAGACACATTTATAACTTTAAAATATTTTATTATATATATTCGTAATAAAAAGGTCATTCACCATTATTTTAAAAAATATACAAAGTTAAACAAATACTTTGTGGTAAGTTATTTTGTTTACAAACATTTTAAAGCTATTTATTGTATACACATTTTTTACGCATTCATTGAAAGTATGGTCTCGTTCTCTGTTTACATTTTAAACTAAACTTTTTTTTATTTACACTGACATATTTTCGAATACAAACATTTTATATTTGAGTAAATTTTGTAAAAATTTTAATTCAACTTCAATTAATTTTTGTAGAGACAAGCAATTATTATTAATTTCTATAATATGTTTATAGAGATTTTTTTACATTTATTTTAAATTATTTTATTTTAACATGAATATAAAATATAGCATTTTCAAGTTTGGAATAAATCTTTACACTAATACATTTTCCTTCTCTTAATTTGATTTTAAAATCATTAGTTAAGGGTGGAGATATTTTGAAAATATTAGAATGAAAAGCATTAAAAATTTAAGTAGTTTTATGAAAAAAATAATATTTTTCCTTCTTTTAAATTTTTCTCATGTGATTATTTCTACCATAAAAAGAAGAATTGTTCTTAAAATCTTCCCATGCCAAATATCCCTTAAAAATCTTTAAAAATGTAAACTAAAGTATATATACTTTTTCGATCTTTTACAATGCAATAAATTCTTATTGTTTTCATTTTTACGATAAGACATATATGTTTTTTAATTTAAAACTTCTTTAACTTATAACTACTTATATATATATATATATATTATTGTATGTGCGTTTGTAAATATGTATTTTAATTCTGGTATTTCATTTCAGAGTCATAATGAAGGATCCGGAAGTGTTAAATAATGATATATGCCCACACACAACGATTAACAACTGCGATGTTGTTACGATCGAAGGTCCTGTGATCGATTTACAAATGGTGTCAATAAAACGTTTAGATGCACTAATTTTAGGAGGTGAGTAACTTGACTATTTATGTACAGTTTTACTTTATGTCGATAGATGGGTATGCGTATTTCAAATAAAATATTGATTTAAATATTTAAATTTAGGATTTATTTTATAGAATATTTTTTATTTTTTTTCTTCTCTTTATTTCTCAATTCGTTATTATATTTATCGTATTTTGGCTTGTAACTATTCGTGCAATATCTAAATAAGCACAAATGTTGTCAGAAAGAAATTTGTAATATTACGATTTTTCTCATTTTAGACTAATCGTGTTTAAATCATTTAACTGGAAAATTAATTTTTTTCTATGGTTCATCAATGAAAAGAATTTATATATATATATATATATATATATATATTACTTCTGTATAAACTAATTCTAAGTAAATATTAAATGTTGTATTTTAATAAATCAATAGTAAAAATAGTAAAATACCTAGTATATAAAATTGCATAGAGGAAAACAGGTATTATTTCTATTGAAGTGAAATATTTGTAAACGTATGAACAAACGGTTTATGGAATGTCTGTACCTGGCAAACCACATATTTTGTTTATGCTTCCCTGTACAGCAATTATACAAAACCAGGGTTGGAACTTATGCCGTTAGTAAATGGTGTGGTGAGTATATTGGTTGCAAGTGTGGTCAATATGGCTCGTAGTATATTTAAAGCTATTATAAACGTAATCACAACTCACTATATGTACGTTTTATCTATAAATATTTGCTATGCATATTTCAAAATACACATTTAAATTGTAGTTAATGCTTTAACAATAATGATTTGTTTTGTTTCACTTACACGATGTATTGATTTTCAATAGTAATTAAGTATAGGTTTACAAGAGTTCAAATAAATATACAAAAATAGAATTTGTATTACATTAATATATAGAATAACGTGCAAAAAGTAAATATTACTTTTATTTTGAAATACATCCTTATTTATTTTATTTTTTATTATCAATGCAATTACTCTGATGTCTCTTATTTGTATTATTGTAATTTTGGAACCTGTTTAGATAACAAATGTTGTATTTAGTACAAAATGTTAAATTTGTAAAATAAAATATAACAATTTATTTTTGATATGGGTCGCAGGAAATATTCGTCAAATAAACGAAGAAAACTAATTAAAATTTTACGAAATGATGGTAAAAATTATAAAAATACAACAAAAGAATAAAGTGATAAATGCTTTAAAATTCAATAAAGTCTGAAATTCTTAGATGATTTTTTCTATAATAGCTGAAATAAAATCAAATTTACAAAACAGAATCTCTTGATCACTTTAACACAAATAATGGTATAAATGAAAATCTGTATAACCAATTTTATAGTTTGGAGAAGAGATTAATATATGCTAGAATGCTTGATGGAAAACTAAGAAAAGTGTTCTTTTTATTAACAGTATTTCTAAATCTATAAAAGAGATTAACTTTTATAAAGTATATAATAAAATAGACATGTGAAAAATGAAGGAATTTCCTACAGAGTTCGAATTTAAAATGAATTTGTTCGGTTTTGGCGTATCGTTACATTACGATGGCGTTATTTTGGTGAAAATCCTTTTGAAGTTTTTAAAATCCGTGCGTCAAATGTCACGAAAATATGCACTGCATGAATCTACATTGAAATATTTTTAAGTCACGCGAAAATTTGTTATTAATTCAACACACAACAATATTTATTAATATTGACGTGAATTTATATATCTGATCATTTATTTTTAGAATAAGAAAAGATCATTCTCGAAAAGAATTTCGATTACTCATAACGCTTTAGGTTTGAAAAAGGCGAAAAAGAAAATACGAGTTGTTATTAGTTTTATCTGTATACACTTTATCACCATCCACATGTGAATGGATATGTGAACATACGCACGTGTGTGTACGTATCGTTCAGAAATATTGAGTTATTAGATCAGAATCAAACCGACGATTTGAGAACAAGACAGGTGATCGTTGCGTACGTGATTTATAAAATAATAATAAACCATTGACGTCATCTACTATCTATTGGGTATGGCTATGTATCGTTACACGACACGTAATTCGTGACTAACTTATTTCATAGACTAATGCTTTTTTCGATATCTCATAATCAAGTAAGAATATTTTTAACCACGCTTGATCACGCCAACCGCATTTTTATATACAGATAATCCTAATTTATGAGTATCGCCGACCGTCTCGAAATATTATCAATGAATTATCATATCGTGTTTTACTCATTAAGACGTCAATTTAATAGTATGAAGTACGTACAGGAAGTGTTCGTTCAATGAGCATGTGATAAAGTCCGGACTTGGCATCCGGAATTATTTTCTAAGCCATTTGTCAACGAAGTAAAAGAATGATTTCCTATGTTGAATAATTTATATGTTTTTAAGATAGTTTAATTTATCAAAGATTGTATTAGTCTACTGCTGGGCGAAAGTTCTCTTTGTGAGATTTATGATGAGAGTTATGTATCTATTAGGATTTGTGAATTTTTGTTTAGAAGATTTCGAAGTGATGATTTTGCTATGAAATAAAAAATACCTTAAACAAAAAAAATATTAGAAGAACATGAATTTCAAGCATTATTGAATGAAAACTCAGTTTAATCAATTACGTATGTTAAAAAAGTACTTAAAAATTTAATCAATTTACTAATTCTCGATGTATACAAGCCATGAGAAAGATATAAAAAGAAAAAAAATAATTTCATATGAATTGATAGAAGAAAATATATTGTATCATTTTAATATTTGCATTTTGCTACTTTTCAAACAAAGAAAGGAAAGTTTTTTGTAAGAAATAATTTCTTACTTGACTAGAAATAATAATTGGATGTATTTTAACAAACTTCAAGTAATTAGTTATTGTAATGTTTTTTTATGTAATTTAAACCTGGTTATTTTATTATTTTTTTTTAAAAAATGTTCTGAAATTAATTGATTTGGATTGATATAATTATTTATGATATAAAAAATCAATAATACTATAAATATATTTTAAAATTTCAGTTAATTGAATATTAAATTAAAATTGACAATAAACATACAACCAATTATTCTGCTTTTATTATTTGAAATATTTTTTATGTATATCATTTTCAAAATAGAATATAGTAGAATTAGAGCATAATTTAATTTATAGTAAATCTCCTAAAGTCATAGATTTCATGTACTAATTATCTTTTATTTTTATTTTATATTCGAAACAAATAATTTACTTTTGATTCAATTTATGATTTGTGTTATTTTTAAGAAAATTATTAAAATATTAATGCAAATTATATTTTCTAGTACCTGTCATTAAATTATTCACAAATGTATACATATATTGACCAATCACTATCTCGACTTTATGCAAAATTACACTTGAACTGGCATTTCTGTAAAATGATCAGTTCGTATGGAAACTAAACTGACGAATTTAGGTCAGATTTGGATGGATGAGTTCAGTTCAATAATTCAGTTTTCATATATATATATATATATATATATATATATATATATATATATTTACACACATACATACATACACACACACGCAAAGGAACAAATTTGAACGATATCGACAACTTTATAGGAATTCAGTCATAATATTTGGATTATAAATACTTCAAACCAAGTTAGTATCTCTTCAAGTATTACACACACACACACACTATATATATATATATATATATATATATATATATATATAAATCGATTCCTGAAATGTCATATTTTTTTGAAAAAAATGTTATTTGCTAATACTCGTTTTCCAATATATATTTAAGGTTTTTAATTCCAATTTAAAATCCTACGCATAAACATATGTAAAACTGAATTCGAAAAACTTTCAAATAATAATAAGATTTCTAAAAATCATAAAATATATCATTTTCAAATAAACTGAAATTGTTATAGAGAGATTATTAGATTTTATTCATATATTAATAAGAATTTAGGAATAAAAAATAACTCACAATTCTGATCAAAATGTTAAATCAGTACTGAAAACTAATTAAAAATTATATTTGAAATAAATACGTTATATTGAATATATATAATAGCTAATTATCCTCGATATAAATTATATGTAATTTATTTCGATTCGAAATAAGTAATTATAAATTGAAAATGATAAATTAGTCCACTTCCGTAATGACAAACTCTCGCTAGCTACATGGGCTTATAATTTTCAGTGCTATATTAGAAGTCGCACTTGCGGTCGAAAGTTTAATAATTTGTTATGAATGATTACGAGAATTAATTCTCGGCAATTTATTTTCTCCCTATATAAATATATATATATATATATATATATATATATATATATATATATATATATACACACTAAAACATACACATATAGTTATTTAACTGTTTGTGTTTATACATCATTTTCGTCTTTATGTTCCTCAAGAGGAACATATCATAATAATGTTTGTTTCTTAACAGTATATATATCTTGAAAATTCTACAATGAAGATTGAGTACAGTTGCCAAGATTCATTTAAATATTAACTAGTATCTACACTTCTATGTAAATAAAGTAACTTTTACACAAATGAATCACTCGTTGCAATAATATGAGATTTAATAAAAGTGTTTAATAATATTTTTTTCGTTTTTTCGATTACTCACATTTTGATGATCATATTATCATCATTAGAATGCTGTACTTTGATAAATATATATATACACATGTATACATACACACACACATTTTAAGTCTATCTATACTTGTTGAAAATATAGAGCATTCCATAGATTAATTTCTATTTTTATTATTAATAATAGAGTATAATTCGAGGTGTATAAAACTTACGTATAATTTTTTGGAAATTTACTTACACCTTAATTTTTCAATAGTTGATTAATTAGATAAAATAGTTCATCCAATATTTCTTTTTTATTCAAAATCCACATTGTTAAATACCAACCCAGTTCTATCTACAAACACGGTAAACAATTCTACTATGTCGTATAAATCAACTTTAACTGTAAACACGTGTGAAAAAACCAATACAACCGTCGACGACACTAGGTCATCCAATTTTCAATGGCCATCGGCCACTCTAACGCATTTTCAAAAATGAATCGACATTGATTCGATCATAAATATCAGAGGAACGTATCAATCGCATTGTACAAGAGAACACTTCTGGCGTGATTCAAAGCTTTATGTGACCCGTTCTTCGATTTGTTACAACCACCACCCTCCGTGCCACGTCTGGTTACCGTCCGGCAGTGTGTCTGCTCGGAGGGATATTTTTAACGCTCGCACCTCACCGTCGACTTCCCTTCTACTTGATATTTGATGATATCATCACCGTACGTAAGGTCTGGAACGTCGTACAGTTTCTACTCGCCCGTCCTATCTTCGTCAGAGAGTATACAGGTTGTAAAAACGTAACTCTAGATGCTTTTCATAGAGAAAAATGTATCGATTTTCATAGGAAATGTTTTTATATTCAACATATTTTATATAAATTTTTTTTTGGTTGAGACGCGTGTACCTCTATATGCGCATATACAGTGAATATCATTTAAAATTGTACAATAGAACATTTTTAAATTATTATAATAATATCTTCCAGTCATTACAGATTTAATAAAAATTAAATATGTTTTATACAGTTGATTTTATTTTAATTTAATTTGTAACAAAAAAATTAACTATCGGAAAAACTAGGAATTTATTAATATATAACAAAAAAATACTCATCAGTTATAACTGTACAAAGAAAATAAAATTGAAAGAAAATTTAAGACAAATCATAAATTAACTTTTCAGTACTTGTTTAACTAGCCTTAATTATTATCAAAGTTAGTTTTTCACAAAACTCCTTTATTTTACACTTCTGAATATTTTCCAAGAATTTTACACTTGTGTTCCAGTTAAATATAATGGTTAAGAGTGAATGTGTAAACAATTTATTTTTTTGCAAAAAAGTGATAAATCTATTGTAACGATATTTGAAGAAACATCATTTTAAATAAAATTGTTATCAAATTGAAAATGAAAAATTAATTTTAAGAATTAGAACTTTTTGTTAAACTTTTTTAAAACATTTATCTCGTTTTTTATTTTTCAAATACTAATCTAAAGGTATAATAAAATTAAGTTATTGACAGAAAAAAAAATTCAGATTTAAAAATTCTAATAAATACCAAATGTCCCTATCCTACTGATCAGAATACGAGGTTGTTTGATAAGTCCGTGTAAAAATAAAAACTGCTTCATTTTTTTGAATAAATCGTTTTTATTTTTCAACATAGTCTCCTTTTAGGCTTATACACTTCATTCAACGCTACTCTAGTTTGTTGATCCCTTCCGAATAATAGGATTTGTCCAAGTCTGTAAAATAGTCATTCGTTCCTGCAATCACCTCCTCGTTCGAATAAAATCTTTTTCCCGCGAGCCATTTCTTCATATTAGGGAACAAATAATAGTCCGATGGAGCCAAGTCTGGAGAATAGGGGGGATGTGAAACGATTTGGAACCCTATTTCCATTAGTTTTGCGGCCACAACTGCTGAGGTGAGAGCTGGTGCGTTGTCGTGATGAAAGAGGACTTTTTTGTGGGCTAATCGGGGACGTTTTTCTTGCAACTCGGTTTTCAAACGATCCAATAACAATGAATAATATGCACCTGTAATGGTTTTACCCTTTTCCAAATAGTTGATAAAGATTATTTCTTGCGAATCCCAAAAGACAGTCGCCATAACCTTCCCGGCCGAAGGAATTGTCTTCGCCTTTTTCGGAGCAGATTTCCCCTTGATAACCCATTGTTTAGACTGCTCTTTGGTCTCAGGAGTGTAGTGATGTATCCATGTTTCATCTACAGTGATGAAATGACGCTTAAAGTCCTGCGGATTTCGCTGAAACAGCAGCAAACCGTTCTTGCAACACTTCACACGACCTCGTTTTTGGTCGATCGTGAACAATCGCGGCACCCACCTGGCGGATAGCTTTTTCATGTCCAAATGTTGGTGCAAAATATTATGTACCCGTTCACACGAGATGCCTACAGCACTAGTAATCTCACGCACTTTCACTCTTCTGTCATCCATCACCATATCATGGATTTTATCAATGATTTCTGGAGTGGTGACCTCAACAGGGCGTCCAGAACGTTCAGCGTCTCTTGTGCTCATATGGCCACTCCGAAAATTTTGAAACCACTTATAAACCGCACTAATCGAAGGTGCAGAGTCACCATAATGTTTATCAAGCTTCTGTTTAGTCTCCTGAGGCGTTTTGCCTTTAATGAAGTAGTGTTTAATCAACACGCGAAATTCTTTTTCGTCCATTATTTGACAATCACTCGATTTCCTTGATTCCAACGATTGTCAAACACAAAGGAATAGACCGATATGGCTGAAACTTGATGTGTGTTCTTCCAAGAGGTACTACTAATTAAAAATAACCTCGATATGCACCAGTGGTGCCATCTTTCGGAATTTACACGGACTTATCAAACGACCTCGTATATACATATCATTATCAGTC
Organism: Neoneuromus ignobilis; assembly: GCA_029203775.1. NCBI lineage: Eukaryota > Metazoa > Arthropoda > Insecta > Megaloptera > Corydalidae > Neoneuromus > Neoneuromus ignobilis. The sequence goes on from CP092095.1 coordinate 20,861,939, forward strand.
TTTCTTTATTTACTGCTGGATAAAGGCCTCTCCTAAAATTTTTCATTTCGATTAATTCAATGTTTTTTTCATAAATATATATATATATATATATACATATGTATATAAATTGAAAATAATTCTAAATTTTCATACGTCCTGGTATTATCAGTCGATATAACAGCCCAATATCATACAATATTTATATACACGGAAACGATAAGTTCACACCAACACAACGTATCACACACATACATAAGCACATCGTTTCCGTTTTCATCCCCATTCCAAATGGTATCATCATTTTAGAGCCCACTTTGCCCACCACCTCATATGTTCTGGTTCATAACTCGTAACGCATGACTGATTGATTCATAGCTGTAACACATTATTGCTAGCGCAGATGCAGATGTAATTGATTGTCTCTGTATACAAAATGCACAATTAACATAACAGACTATATAATAATTATTTCATACGTGAAATATGAACGACATTTATTATATGTTTTGTCAATGGTGTATATATTGTTAATATTAAAATATATGATTAATTGGGTCGCAAGTCTCGAAATGCCGTGACACAGATTTAATATACTCAGTTAATAAATCAAAGGAAAATTTACATTCCTATTAGTTTTAGCGTTTTGTCAAGTCAGCATTATGGAACAATTAAGTGGAATTAGTTCAGAGATTAAATATTGCTTGTTGGAAAATAAATTACTAAACATTTATTTATGAACTTTGTGATATATGAGGTCAGGTCAATTATTTTTGATCTGATATAAACACAATTACTCTATCCTGATTCTCTTTTTCTTATATCTCTATCCTATTTCTCCATGGGATCTTTTGATAGACCTTATTATATATCTAGGCTTTCCATCAGTAACTTCCCTTATCAACGATAGATCTCTTTTCTTGCTATATAACAGACCCATTTTCGTTTCAATATCCGTAATTTTTGTTTTCGTTTTAATCCATTCTGTTCTTTTTCTACTTTTTTATTTTTTTCTAACATAAATCTTTTCAAGCTTCTTTATGTTATCTAGAGCTGCTGAATTACTTTGGTATCCAAAACCCATATTTCACTGACATAAATAAAAACAGGTAGGACGAATTGATTAAAACTTTTTTTTTAAACACAGAACAATATCTAACTTCATAATATGTGATTTTTTTCCAAATTGACACCATCTATTTTTACTCGCTTGTTTACTTCATCTATTGTTCCTTTAGTGCTAATGAATTTTCTCAGATATAAATACTTTTCAACTTCTTTTATGTCTCTTCTTCTTAGTTCGATTATTTTTTATCTGAAAATTCATCAAATATTACTTTTGTCTTGAGGTTATATATATATATATATATATATATATATATATATATATATATATATATTCATTAATTTTATTCTATATAAATAAATGTTATAAAATATAGTAAATATTAATTTGAAGCTAAAATCGTCATCATACCAAAATTATATTTATATGCATCCCATTTAATAAATAATTTTAATTGCTACAAATAATATTAAGTAAAAATGTACGTTTCATTTTTGAAAAAAATATATTAGAGTTCAACAATACATAAGGTGTTTAAAAAATTATAATAAAATATTTTTTTATGAATTATTTATTCATTTTTATATAAAAATATTATATAAATTACTGACGAATGAACTTATGTATATACGTAAAACAAATAGCAAAATCCTTTTAGTGTCAATAAAATATTAATAAGTTACTCAAAAGTTATATAGGCTTGAATATTCAATTAATTCAATGTCTCATTTTATCTCTTTACTTCAAAACAAAATTTTGTCTAACAACTTATTCAGTATTAGTGTACTGGTTTTAATTATAATCGATATAAAATTAAGAATATTATAACGGGGTTTAATAAAAAGATTTTTTTAAAGATATTTAATTAAATAACTATAAAACACAACAATTGAAAATATTGTTATAAGTGAATAAGAATAATATATATATATATTAATTAAAGAACACAGATATATTCTGTGAAAAAAAATAATGTCATTTTCTTTCATGATAATTCTAGATTGTATGATGCATTGCTAATTCAGGAAATTTTAGTAGACCTATAATGTGAAGTCGTACCCTAACTGGAATATTTTTAGGATATTACTTCACCTAATTTTTACTTGTTTTGTTCAATGTAATATGGGATTTCGAGTTCACGATACAATAATTCCGAGAAAATATAAAAATAGATCAATGGTTTCATTTACTTAAAGCAAAATGATATTTTTACCAAAGATAACAAATGGTATTTAAAAATATTAGAAAATACGTTGATTAAAATATTGTTTCATTTTTAAAATATTAATGAAATAATTAATAAAGGTTATTTGAAAATAAATTCGAAATAATACGCAAAAAAACACATACACATTTTAAATATTTATATTTTTTAAAAATATATAAAATATTCTAAATACGAACCTGTGTAGACCTAACTCAATAGCTCTACCTAAATTGGTCGTATGGAAACAAGCCAATTCAATATTATTGACTTTATCGTTTGATGACTATATGTTTTTTATAAAATTTGAAATTTTTCCTATTCATTCTAATTTTTTTTATTTTTCTATTTTATTCTTAATGATACCTTTTTATTTCCCTGTAGATGAAATATAATATAGTTATTGTATAATGTTAATAAAAATTAAATTAGATATCTATTTGAATTTTATTTCTAAATATCTAGAATATATATATATATATATATATATATATATATATATATAAAGGATTTAAAGTTACGTTCCACTTACTACATCTTGAAAAATAATAAGTATATTTATGACCTCATATATGAATATAATGAGTTCAAACACTTATGGAATAAAATAGGACATCCCTCGTCATTTAAATGGGTATAGTCTTGGCATCTTGCTTCAGTATTCCGCATAATAAAATAATCAATATGTTGACTTGCTGATGATTGCAATTTTGATAGTGGAATCTATGAAAATATTAGGTAGAAAAAAATATGAATGTACGCGTAGAGATAGCATTAGAAGGTTATCGCGTTTTATTAAATCCATAAATTATATTGAAAATAAAATCGGCTTGAATTTGATATAAATAGTGTAAAAATAATATGAATTCAAATTCATTTTTATTGTTTTCTTTTTATGAGTAAAGTTTGTAATAGTTGAAATATATATAATGCATTAAAAAAATAACGAAACAGAAAAATTAAAATTAAAAAACAACATAAACAAGTGTGACATAAATTTACTAAAATTATTTATAACGATTTTTAAAAAACAGTCATCCAATCATTTATTACTTTTGTATACATAACCTATTTTCTATAAGAAAAAAATATTTGTTCTACTCAAACGAATCTCCCTTCCTAATATCACAGGATCTCATAAAAGTATTTAATCAATACTTTTTATTTACTTAATATATAATATTGAACACTTTGTTACTTATTTTATTTAATATTACTTTCTTCCCCCCTTTATATCATTTTTAACATCAACCTCTTAATCCACTACTGCTAAAGGATTTTCGAAAAACTGTCCAAATTCAGCCATCCTTCATCTTTCCCATTTCATATAAAATTATTTACTTCTGTCTCTATCATTTCTCTCTATAAGTTTCTTTCTGGATCTTTTTTATATTTTTGGTTTTCTTATCAATAATTTATGTTGTCAATCGATGGTTTTCTCTTCTTATTATATGTTTGACCCATTTTCATTGCTTTTAAATCTCTCTCTCTATATATAAATATATATATATATATATATGTGTGTGTGTGTGTGTGTGTGTGTACATATATAATTAAACAATGATTAAATTATGCGAAGAAATATGAAAAGTTAAAATTAAAAAAGGTATATGGCAGAGAAAAACATTTTTATTAAAAAATTGTAATAATCATTTTAGAAGTTCTGCTCGTAAATTTTTTCTATATTTATAACATATTTTTAATAAGAAATGCTTTCAAAAATGTATATTACAAAAATGAAAAAAGAAAGATTTATTATGAATCTTAGATTTTAAATATATTTATTATGGCATTTGTATATAAAATATTTTCTATATATTTGTGTGTAATCATATGAAAGATTTTTGCATATAAATTTATCCTAACTACATTTCTACAATTGAAATTTCGAATTTACCTTCACATTATGTACATTGTTATTTTTATCAAATGATTTCAAAACATTAATTATTATAAACATTAAAAGCTGTTATTTCTTACATTTTTCTCTATATACTTATAATATATAAGAAATCATATGATTAATTTATATAAATTAGTTTCATTTTACATACAAAATCCAAAAAGTATACATTGTTTTTTATTGAGCTGAATTTATTATCGAGGTAAATTCTTGTTATTCTAGTATTAACAATGCAAATAATGGTCGTTAAAATAAACAAACATCATTTATTTATTGATTTCATCGTTTTACCATCAAACTATGAAAATTCATTATTTTACAATCCACTGTAGTGCATTTAAAACATTTCTATTATCACATTTAAAATTCAAATGTACAGTTAATATACAACATACTAAACGACTTTTATGTAGTATTTATTACGATTTAATGAAGTAGCATACAGTTAATTTTCATAAAAGTTAGAATTATGGTAATGATTTTCTCGATGTATGATAAATCAACATTGTTTTATACTTAAAAAAATCAGATATGGTTTATATTAAAATATGATGTTTGTTCCATAACTGATTTCGGTTTTCGGGAACATGAAATCGATAAAAGAAAAAATTATCGAATTCCGTCTCAAGCATCTAACCAGAAAAGAAACGCGACAGTCGAACGAATATGCTAAAAATAGACTGACAGTAAACAAAACGATATTGAGGGTTCAATGTTTCGAACGTGTCTGAACATTTTCTGTATGATAATGTAAAATTAATTTACTACAATTATATATTTATGGTAATTTCTTCAAACGTACTTGATTATTATAATACAAGCTAGTAGAGCTGTTTATTTCCAAGAATATATATATATATATATATATATATATATATATATATATAAATTATATAATGACCGATGTGACGTCACGCGACATCGTTACCTGGTCATTATACGTATTTTTTCAGCACTTTCTTTCAACCTCGCATAATGACCATTGTTCAGACGACGAACGGAAACCTGTAACCGGAACTGACTTGATTTGAATGTAGTAGTAAGTTTTGTTAAAAATTACTCTCTGCTTAATTGATGGTGGAAGCGCAGAGTACAGCTTTTGTGTAAAAAGATTGTTGAAGTTTTTATGGGAAAATAATATCTGGTGTTCTTTTTTTTAAAAAAACTGGCATACATATTTTTCACGATATGAAAAATTATACTTTCGTTAAAATTTTTATTTATAAAGCTGATGATTTACTAATTTAAAATATTTCTTTATTATTCATATCTATAATTGATATGATCTCAAATGTAATTAATTTTTTGAAAGAGTAGAAGTGTATTAGAAATTGTTATAAACTTATTTAATTTGTTTAATAGTAATTAAATATACATTTTGTTATTTTTTTCAATATATTTGATTTATTTAAAGAATTTCTCTTAAATTATATAAATAAATTAAGAACAAAAATATTGATAATATTTTTAAACGAAAATGTTAAACATTTTAAATGATTATAAATAAATGAAATATTTTTATGTAAAAAAATATTCCATCAATGATATATGTTAATGTGTGTGTATGTGTATATTGGATTGGTGGACTGTTTTCGGTTTCACCCTTATCAAGAATGATTGGTTTAATATCCTTATTGAATCTTAATCATAAAATGAATACTGTGTTGCAATGATTTATCATTAGTAGAATTTTTACAATTTTCCCCTTAAGAAATTCGGTAAATTCTTAATTTAATCCTTGCAAAGTGAAGACATGTCATCTGACAAAGTGTGTTTTCAGTCCATAATGTTTGAATTAAAATATGTCAGACAGTCTGTTCGAGAAATACCTTTGATAAGGCTATTAATTGGTGAAATATTAACTAAAGATTTCTAAACATACGTAGATATATTAGGTGAAGAGTTTAGATTTTATAATATGATACTCTGACAATGATGGCATAGCCATCAAATTGTATTCCAGTGGAATAACTTGAATAATAAATGATTACTAAACATTTCTATAAAATGTTGTGATATTGTGGTGAGTGATTTATATGTTACAAGTATTTTACTGCAGTACTAAAAGAATATGATCAATGTAAATTGTTTATTAGAAGCTTTTATCAAGTATTTAAATCATAATTTTATAAAAATTATTTATATAATAAAAATTAAGTCTACCACTGAATTTACCTCGGTTCATAAAAAAATATAAATAATATTTTAAAATCTAAATATTTAAATAAAAATCATTTAACAGTTAAGTTTCAGTTTTTGTTTAAAACTTAAACTCTTAGTTTAAATTAATAGTTTGATTAAAATGATTAGAAATAGATCTTTAAAAAGTTTTCAACTAATAAATCTAGATTAAATATTTATCAAATTGTCTCTATTGTTGTCTTGTAATTTCAGCTCATATTTTAGATATATGAGTACATATACATCTGTTACATATAATTCAGATATGTGTATATATTTCATATGAAATCTATAATCCAGCTACATAAAGTTTACGTGCGTTAGCTATAAAAAAAACAACAACAATAAAATGTATTATTAAATACATAATTCAGATAGGATTTCGTTGTATATGTTTGAAATTGCTTTTATGTACTTTTTGCTACGTATAAATGGATATTTCTTATATATATATATATATATATATATATATATATATATATATATATATATATATATATATGCGTGAATGAATGTCTGTATAAAAGAGGGTTGGTTTTGTTTGCCACTATGAATTATGATTTATATTTTATCACTTTTTAACTCATTAATCGTAACTATGAACGATCGTCTATTATATAGAATAAATGCACAATGCATGTTATAAAGAGTATATTTATTACAATTTTTGGTTTATTTTCTTACTGAGAACAATAATGAATATGTATTGTTTGTTATTTGTGGAGAAAAACGAAATTTAACATTGAATACAGTTCCTTCATGAAACTTATTTTTGCATAAAACCTATCTGGGAAAAAACAGTATCAAAACAGAAAAAGAAATAATTTTAAATACATGCTAAAATATTTTTAATATATTTTTTATTTTTTAATTACTTCTCAAAGATCTATTTTTTGAGAAAATTATAATTTTAAACCGTTATTTATATTCTTCATAATTACAATGAATGATTTAAAAAGCACTTTAAATTTCAATAAATATTTATAAAGGTAATAAAAATCTTTAAATAAAATACATAATTATGTAATTTATATTAGGTTCTATATTTAATTGTAGACAGTCTCACAATAATATAGTAATGATTCTAAAAACAAAATAAAGATTATTCAAATTAAAGCTCAGTTTTAATTTTAATAACTGTTAATAAAGTACGTAATTAAATATAAATAAAAAAAACATCTGTTATAAACGCGAATATTAAATTGACGTATTTTGTAAATTCGTTATTAACATTCAACAGATATGTATGTTGATGTAAAATTAACATAATTGACAATGAAATCGAAAACAATGAGCAAAAGTGACAAGTGTAGACTTCAATTGAGTGAACTGTTTTAATTTATTGAATACATACATAACATATATATATATATATATATATATATATATATATATATATAATTAGCCCCTCCCAATCCACTGCTGGATGAAGGCCTTTCTCAAAATTTTCCATTTTGAAAGATCCAATTCCTTCTTCGTCCACGCCCTATATCTGCATTTTTAATTCATCATTTCCCTTGTCTATCAGTGGTTCTTTATGACTGTCACATTTTCATTCCAAACTTTTCATTTTTTTATTCATAATTTTTTTTATTTATCTAATTTCTTTATATATATATATATATATATATATATATATATATATATATATATATATAATATATTTTTAGTAAACATAGAATTATTCAATACAAATATTAATAGTTTTCTCTTCAATGAAATCATAATAAAAATGTATCTCTCTGATAAAATATCAAACCTTTTTAGAATTAATAAATTGTTTTTCACAAATGAATTATTTTTTACAGTACTACGAGATTTTATAAAAGAGTTCAATAATCATTTAATATTTATTTTATTTGTTGATACACATTTCAATATTTATGTAGTCAATACCATTATAATGAATTTTGTTGTTTTTTATTGTTTGAATATTTTCTAAAATATTTGATTTTAAAGGAATAATTTACCTGATGAAAATGATAGAAATACGATTAGAAAATATGCACCTTTTTGAACATACATTTTTCCATGTTTCTTTTTATTGCCTGAAGCCGATAAATTGTTAGTATTTAAGACCCATTTATATAATAATAATAAATTAAAATACAATAGTATTAAGTTAATAGTAGTTTAATATATAGTTATCTTATAGTATCTATGCAAGAATGAAATACATAATGGTTTCAGTTGCCATCTGCTTATTGTACGATATTTCATAATAAACCTTTTATAATAATTAATCACAAAACATTACAAACAGGCATTGAATTGTTGAACGTCTTACCTGGTTATATTATTCCACGAACTCAGTGATACAGTACTATGTTTATTTACTATATATTTTACAACAATACATTTTCGGTGAGTGTTCTCTTCATGCTTTAGAATTATAGTTCATTTTAACCGAAATGACAAATGTGAGATAGTATTTGTAAATATTTTTATCTGTTAAATAAAAATGACGAATTATTGAGTATTCAGTTGTATTTTTTATTCTTGTTAAAATACAATATAAAATAATTGAAATATATTTTCAATTTAATACACAATTCAGTAATTAGAAGTGATAGTTTATTATAGAATTTACATTATTCTCTTCATAAAAAAAAACAGAATTATAAATGATAAAAATCAAAATAAATGTCAAAAACACTTATTAGAGTTATTTAATGAAAATGTCAATAAAATAATGTCAATTGAATTGACAAAATTTCCTTTTGAACTTCATTTTAATCCAAATGTAATAAGCTTAAAATTTTGACCGACGAACAAATACAACAATCCTCTTTGAAATGTCAATTTGGACATCAAATAACGTATGATCATGTATTTTTTATTTGTACGCATTTCTAAAAAAAAAAAACAGATAACACTGTTGATATAACAGACTTCTTATCGGAACGCATCAACAAAAAAGAGGAACGTGCTTGTAAGACGAAACGAAATAATGTATTTTTTTTCATCGAGTAAGAAAAAAGCTCGGTTATTTTTATATGACGTTCTTGTCTAAATCGAACAACGAATAAAGTTTTTTTTTTGAGTTACATTCGAGGACAGATGGGAGGATTCAAGTTTTTTTTTTACAATTACTGAAGTTTTGAAAGCTGCTTTCGTTACACTGTGACGAATTCACAAATGGTATTACGTTATATCTACCAGACGCGTATTTTACATATTTTTATGTTTTGTCATTTTTCAGTGACAATAATTTTAAGTAATATAAGACAATGCCATTTTTTTACTTCACTTCATGCATATACATACATACATACATACATATATATATATATATATATATATATATATATATATATATATATATATATCACTGAGACTATTTTAAAAGACCTCATTAATCTCTATAATAATAAATACTAAATTTGAATATTAGTATAATGTTTTAGTTTAAAATTTATAAAAATACAATATTTAAATGTACATAATTATAAACCATTTGAATTATTGATCAAATATTAAAATAAGAGCTGGATTAAATATTTTTCTTTAATATTTTAATTTTTCTATGTTATTAAAATTTATGCTCACTTAACAAAATATTATAATTTATTAAAAGGTTTTTTTATTATTTTAATAAGGTTTAATTTTAAAATAAAATAAATTTGAATCGAATATTGTGAATATTTGACATTCTTCTATTTTTATAATTTCAACACATACATACACAATACACACACACACACATATAGCGTGACCCAAATGAAACTGAAGGGTTTAAACATATATTTGGTTATAATGGTTAATGTTTTTATTATACATGTTCAAAAGTGAAATATTTCTACCATTGAATACGATTTATTATTAAATAGAATTATTTATAAAATATAATATTTTTTAATTGCTGATTTAATAGTGTTTGTTTGACTAGTATTAAATTTATTCGTCGTAAATTTAACATTGTTGAATAAGAATATAGCGTTTGTATAAGCTGAGTATTAAATAAGAGCTTTCATCGAGGAAATCGTGAGACGACATCTGACATAAACTCATCGCTAACACAAAATATCCATATACACATACAAACACATATACATACTTTGTCGTTTTCATTTCCGTCACTATGTTAACGGAACCGGAAAAGGTGTTCGTGTTGCGGGTACCATATACATGCCGTCACATTATTTCTTCCGTTTTCGGTGCACCACTACCGTGAATTTTATACAGAAATTTTCAGAAACTGTTACGAAATATTATACATTCTGCAGTTTAAGTGTACGGATAATATCTAATCTATTCTTAAATTCTCACAAAGGGTTTGTTTTATTATAACTTTTATTCAGCGAATGAACAAAATGAGCGAATAAACAAAATAATTAAACTTGGCTAAGATCCACGTTTTACTGAATCAATTTTCTGACTACTTGAACTTGTAATAACGTTATTTTATATAGCTAAACGTCCGGCTTTTGTGACTAGAAAGCAAATTATCTTATAACATGACAACACAAGGTCGTATGTTTCTTTAACAATACAGAAAAAAGAACGGAGCTTAGTTGAGAGATTCTAAGTTACTGAGTATATTTCCTAGATATAGCATCTTACAACTATCATTTATTTTTAGCTCTATACAATTATTTAAATGGAAAAATTAATGTAAATGGAGATGTGGAAAAATATTAGTTTCCAAAAATGAATAATTTTATCAGAAAGAATTTAAAAGCTTCCATTAAGACGAGAATAAGTTTTTAATATTAATAAAAATTATATTATTAATTAAATATTAATAAATAGTATTACATTTATAATTTTCTTTACAACTTTTTAGTAGAATTATTAAATTATATTTCCACCATTTAATCTTGTAAAAATGTAAAAAAATAATCAATGTACCAATTGCAACAAACGATAAAGAATTTTTTTTAATAAAAATTTAAATTGTAGTAAATAAAGTGTTATTGGATTTTATTTATTATTATATTTTGTATACAATCTATCAATGTTATAAGATTTATCAATTAAATATTTAATATCTAAGTACATCATTTACAATGAAATAAAATCTTGAGAAATTTGAAACAATATTCAGTTATTGACAATATACAGTGTACTATGCAAATAGAAAAGCATACGTACATACATCTGTTTATACGTCCGTTACACAAACTGTCGTATTTTATAGTACAATAACTAATAATACAATACCAAATGAATATTCTACTATTTGCGTTACACTATGTATCACTGAAATTCAGTTAATACTTGTCCTACAACTGATGATAAAATGAAATGAGATAAAATTATTTATGAGCTATAAAAAATTCATCGAGTAACTCTAAAACGAAATTTAATAGTTAAATAAATAAAATCGATAAAAATTCCCCGTTTAATTAAACTTAGTGAAGATCCGTGTCTTCCCGAATTCACTTTTCAAGTATTCAAATAATTCATGTTATAAACTTATAATAAAGTAATTTTACGTAACTTTATGTTTAAAAATATACGAGTTATTCTTTGAAATTGCTGTTTTATAAGAAAAAAACTTATTGAAAAATCCGTACATTATAATAAAGCTACTTTAATATTACTAAAAGCTTGAATGCTTGCTTTCTAAATAATGAATTTTAATAAATCGTCCATCTATTAATATTATTAACAAGTTGATTGATAGTCATTGTGAGTTATTTTACTTATGTTCATTGTTAAATGTGATATAAAATTATTTTTAAACTACAACAAAATTAAAAAGTAATTTAATGTTTATAAATAGATTTAGTTTATGTAACAATAATTCGAATGTAAAAAAAAAACTTTTTTAATGAAAAACTTTTGTAAATAGATAACTTTTCGAAAGTTTCATAATCTGTATAATATATAATTGTTATTTTTAAATTAATGAGGTCTGTATATAATATATATATATATATATATATATATATATATATATATATATATATATCATCAACTTTTTTGTTTGTTTTTTCTGATCTATTCACTTCTTATCTTTTCGTATTATTTCTAACACACATTTTTTGTGCTTCATTATGTTGTTTGGATTCATTGAATTATTCTGGTATTCAAGACCTAAGTTTTACTACTGTATAGATAAGAAAAGGTAGATTGTATTGATCAAAATTTTTTTTATAAACAGAGGAATATCCGATTTCATAATATACGAATTTCTCCCAAACTGGCATCATTTCATTTTACTCTCCTGTTTACTTCATCTATAAATATTGCTTTAATACTGACTAAGTCGAAGGATTTTTCATAATCTATAAATTTAAGGTGGAGTGGTATTTAATACTCGTTGCATCGACTAATAACTACCTTTACCACATATATATATATATATATATATATATATATATATATATATATATATATATATATATGCATGTACATATTCATACATAAAAATACTAATATTCAATTCAGAGTTGAAATTGAATATTGTATCCAGTTGTATTCAACCGACTGAACGTTTAATGTCGTAATGAATGTTATAAACATGTGGTTTTACATACAAATAGCACATAAATGCTTTTTGTAACGATAGTAGTATATTTATGAGAGTGTTATCTCATCTATGCAATGTTCACAAATGTGACTATTCTCTATTTAGAACAAAATTTCGACGCAAACTTTTCTAAATCCTAAATAAAATATAAAGTAACAAACATCCGACTACTCCTTTTTTATTGACCTATACAAATAAACGATTGTAGTTAAAATTAGTTCTATTGTATATAATTTTTTTCCTTCTACTTTTAATTCGTACAACTTTTTCTTATGATTACATTAGCCTCGCGCTCAATTTAATATTAATGACCCTAAAACCAAATCTGACCTTATCTTGCGAACTGTAATTTTCCCTCCTTGGCTATTTCATATTATATGAGCCGTTAACCTCAAATAGTTCAAAGCTAGCGTACGTTTTATTTTTAACCGGGTTGCGTGTGTGCACACCGTTACAATCAGATAAAATTTAACCAATGTTGTTGTTTGGAATACAAAACTCGACGTGCAGAGAAATACGTATATATCTAGTCTATGAAACGACCATACGACATGTTTCTGATATTCGCCGTATACGTGAAATATTCGATTGAATAAACAGATTTCGAATGAATTTACTGGTAAATTGTTTTACAACTTATTAATATGTGTATATCGCGAGTTCGTGATTTGTTTTGTAACGGCAGTTGATTTAATATTTCCGCGAGCGATCGTTGATACGCGCCAGGTGTTAATTTATTTACTTTTTTTTATTTAAATATTATACATATATATATCTTATATAAGATGACTAAAATGAGACTGAATCATTTAGTCATACATTCACTTACTTACTATCGTTTACTATTCTTTACTGTCGTTCAATTTCATTTGGGCAGCCCTGTATATATATATATATATATATATATATATATATATATATATATATATAGTTGGTTTTAAAAGTCTTAACCATTCAACATGCCTAAGAAAATTTATCATTTTTTTTGCGTATAAATTAATGCAAGAAATGTAAAATATATTAATTCATTTTTATTGTGATTTTTAGGTAATTATCTATCACAAAAAGATATTATATAAATATATTAAATGTCAATCAAATTAAATAAATAATAAATTAAACAAATACTAATTCATATAATATTTTGGAATGTGATAGAAAGAAATGTTATTAAAAAAATAAAATTTATATCAATTTTTTTAATGATTCATGAATATTTTTTTGATATTTTGGTGAAAAAATAACGACAATAATTAAATCCTTATTATTGAATAAATGAACATATGTGTTTTTAATTAATAAATATATTTATTTGATATATATTTGGCAATTTTATAAATTTCTTTATAAAATGAATTTTGTATAAAACTTTACATAAATTAAATAAAGGTAATTATAAAAGTATTATCCATTTAACATGTTCAAAATAAAATCATAAATGTTTGGAAATCTCGTGATAGATATTTATTGACTGGACTAGAATTTCATACAAATATATTAAATGATAATTGAATTAAATAAGTAGATGTCAAACATATTATGTACATAATTAATTTAATTATATTAATATAGATGGTGGTTTTACATGAATTGAAAATTAATTATATATATATATATATATACAATAATAAATAAATGACTTGGAAATATTTTTACTAATATATGTTTTTTTAAATATTTAATTTTGATGTTCTTTTTACAATGTACATATTTAATCTTATTATTTTAGGTTTAAATGTAATTAATTTTGTAGACTATATATAAACATGTAAATATTTATATTAGTATAATTTTAATTACCTATATTAATCTAAACTTAATCAAATTTATTAAGTTTCTGTTTTAATATAAAATTTATGTACTAGGTAAGATAGTGGTTTTGTGAATAATCATATATATATATATATATATATATATATATATATATATATATATATATATATATATTCAAAAAATAAAAGTAGATTAAATTTTAAATAAAAAAATAATTTATCCATATCATAAAAATCGAACTACTTTCAGAAGTTTACGACCAATCGATATATTGATATAATAAGTTTTCAATGTTAATTTTTTAACAATAATTCAGTCAGATTCGTACGATAAAATAAAATAATAATAATGAACGATTCTATACGAACAATGTTCTATAAATAAACGGAATTACGAATTATTTTTCCAACCAGGAGTTAATTATAATTACAAATTATATTTATTAATATACTGTGCATTTCGTTATTTATTTAGAAATGTTTATTCATGAAATCTGAAAAATCAATACAATAAGCAGAATTACAAGTAGTGTTATTTTAATATTTCACAAATATATATATATATATATATATATATATATATATATATATATATATATATTAATTACTTAATATAGTAATTTTTATTTCTAACAAGTTGAAGTTACAGAAAATATTTGAAAAATTAAAATTTTTATATAGAATATTCAAACAGAATATTTATATTTTTCATGTAATTAATTCAGAAACATTCATTTTAATTAATAAATAATAACAAATTGTAAAAGTTATTATAATATTACTTTTTCATGTTTATATTTTGCAATAAATTATTTTCAAACTGTATTGAATGCATAATATACAACATATGTATATAAGTGAAATTATAATTTCTGAAACCAAATTGGTGCATTTGTAATCTACTATAAATATTTGTGATAAGCAGTAAACATGCGATTCAGAATATATATATATATATATATATATATATATATATATATATATATATATATATATATATATATATATATATATAGTTTTGTGAAAAGCTTGTGTCTCTTTGAAAATAGAATTTTCCTAGTTTACTAAGTATATAAGAATCCGAAAATATGTAAATGATACATTGGTGTAAATATTTTGTTTAATAATGAATAATTATAATATTCTCTTATTAATTGTCCTTGTCCCACCTATCCATAGATCTTCTTCTGAATCTTTTATGTCTATGAGTTTCAATTTAATAATTTTTCTTATCCACCAATTGATTTCTCTTTTTGCTATAAGATTAGCTAGTTTCCATTTTAAATACTCTCTTTCTCTCTCTCTCTCTCTCTCTCTCTCACACACACACACACACATATATATATATATATATATATATAATTTTATTGTTTTTAATTATATAATTTCAATAAATTGATTACTACTAATGATAATTTGCAAATTTATAGGGGATTAAAAATCATTTAACAACATAAAACGTCAATAAATGACATTTGTAATAGACATATTATTACATTATTTTATTATTTTGTTCTCGATTTCTTTTTCAAAGTGATACTAAAATGATAAAACATATTTATATATAATATTTATACATAAATTATATTTCGTTTCATACATTTGAAACCGATGACTCATCCTTTTATATATTTACAATTTCTACTTTTAATACAAAGTAAAATGGTACATATTCGTCTTTCAAAGGATTAAACTTTTCACAATAATATATTTCTATGCAAACAATAAATAACGAATTGTCCATTTAGTACATAAAACATAATAATGGTAATAAATCAGACTTGTATGTTGACACGAGCTTCAGTGGACGTCGGGAAATGAGTTTATGTTTCACGCAAACCGTTCGCAATTATATTTATAACATACAGACAACAAATAGATAGACACGAGTGCATAAAACTAATGAATAAATGAGACAATAAATTGATTTCAAGTCGATAAAAAAACGGAACTTTAGTTCAAACTAATTTCAAACTAGTCACTAGTTCGAAACAAGAGTATAAATACTATACTGAAAGTAGATAGTATGTATGTAGTGTCAATAAAATTTATATTGAGGGCTGAATTCGACTATATAAAATGTCATATAACTTTATTGTCACAAAATCTATTTTAGTTTCATTGTACATATGTTTTTCGATGATGTTGGAGTACTAAATAATTCCAATGAAATTAATAAGTATTAATATTCGATGGAATCATTTTTTTAAATATAATCCTAATATTTTTTATTACTTCTGTGCGTCATTTATTATATTAAACGTACGAAGGTGATTTATTTTATACAGGATATATTTTTATATATTTTTTATGTAGCAAAACACACCTTTAAACAATTATACTGGTTGTTTTAATTTCTTGTTCATTTTTTAAACATACATTATGGTAATTATTTTTTGTAGTTTTAATAGCTCAAAATAAATAATAAGTATGTAAAATGTTTTCTCTACTTTCACACATAATAGAAATAAAAATACATATATATATATATATATATATATATATATATATATATATATATATATATATATGTAAACGTAGATGAATATTTTTTATTCATAAAGATAATATATTAAACAGAGAGCATTAAACAGATAGATATGTTTAACTGGAGCATCTGTGACCAAAACTGCCATATTATATATTTTTTAATATATAAACATTTTTCCTTATTTGAATTAGTCGTTTTAAAAGTTGATTATTATTTAAAAAATATATAGGGAGGCCGGAATGAGATTGAAGGACTTAAATACACATTTACTTCTTTACTATTATTTACTATTCTCCATTCCCATTTGTGTTATCCTATATAAACAAAAACATGTATATCTCAGAATTTTTTAAACTCTTTATATATAGAAATAAGTAGTTTATTACTGCTTATAATTCTCTTTTATAAAAAAGCATCAAGTTCAAAAATATGTCTATGTATTTACTAATTCACATGTAAGTTTTATAGTTCCATTATTTTCAGACATGTCAAATATTTCAAATCTTGTTGATTTATTTTATTTAAAATATCTTTTTTATCTTTTTTTTAACTTTCATATTGACGATACTCGTTTTAATATTATTAATAATAATTAGTGAGTACTGAATTTATATTCTAAAATAATTATATTTTTAAATAAATTTATAAAATTAAAATGATTTCTATGTATTAACGCCTTTTTTATGATTATTTTATTTTTTAGCAGATAATAAAATAATGTAATTGTTTCATTAACAATACAAATATATATATTGTATATTATTTGACACTTAAATGTAATATAAATATTATTTCACAATATGCTAAAAAATATTATTCATCAAATTTACACGAGAATTCGCTAATAGTAATTTAATACACTGATTTGCTGACTAATGTATCATGAGCTTGATTTCAGCTTCAACAAATGACATTTATCTCCCTTTTGATTACTTGGTTGTTTATTTGTGAATGTCTAGTTTACTACTAGAGGTTTGTTTTATACTCAAAGTACTGTTTGCTATCAGTCAATTGTCTATTTATCAGACAGTTCACTAAGTCTGTAGAACTTAGAGTTAGCTGGTTGATTTATGAATTCGAAGTACATGAACAGATTTGTACATTCGAATTTATTAATATGTAAAAAAAATATTCATTGAATACCGATTAATAATCAAATAAAGAATTTTAATAGATGGAAAAGTAAACTTAGTAGCATTTGAAAAAATGAATAGAAAGAATAAAAAAGTTTATTTATATTTAATATTGATGTTTTTAAAATAGGTATATTTTATTTTTAGTATTAAAATTTATTTATATCTAATAGTAAAAAAATCATTAATAGACAAGGTGTAATTAATTTAATAATAGAAATATTATAAATAAATGTCTAGATATATTGATTTATCTAAATTTAACTACAGATTTTTTTTAAATGTTTAAAAATCTGATTCTTCTTCTATTTTAGATTTTCGTATATTATTTTTATTTAATATATTCATCGTTATATAAAAAACACTATCATTTTCCATTATTAAAAGAATCCTTTGTACTAACAAAAATTCTACAGGCGATTATTTATAAACTTATCTTTACAGAAATAAGGTAGAGTATTTTTCATTTCATATTTCAAAAAAATGTATCAATTTTTGTATTTCAAAGTTAATTGCATTATGTTTAATTATATTTCATTTGTATGAATTTAAACAAGAACTTCTGTAACAGAAATGACCCGGAAGATCAATTTCACATTCGGAGAAGGTACTGTTAGTGTATGGAATTAGTTTGCAATATTTAGAGTTGGGTAATTGAGACTGACTTAAATGCAACTGTAATAAGTCTTGCAACAGACCTGGAGATAACTGTAGCTACGTAGCCAACACAACAAAACGATCTATTTTACACTCAGGAAAATAAAGTATGTCAACGTTTACAATTACCTTACAATTCTATATCATTACGAATTCATCTTTATGTTTTATAGTCAATTATAGATTTTTTTATTATATTCAATGCCTAAATTTCTTCATACGATTTTTTGATAAAATGAAACAAGTATTTTGAAATTCACTTAGTATTATAATTCTTTCTTAAAATATTTATAATACGTCTATTTCTTTAAGAATTTTAATTTTTTTTAAACTCTATCTTTTAAATCTGAAGGCATAATATGCCAGATGTGGTGATCATTCATCCAATCTTAAAAAAAAAATTCTGAGTTATTAAAGAAACATATGATTTAGCGTTGTTATGATAGAAAATCACACTTCTTTATTAACTAATTCTGGACATTATTTTTGAATTGCTACATTTATTCAGTTCGATTGAGAACAAAAATTATTTAAATTAATGGTTTCATTATTTGAAATAAGCTTGTAGTACAGAACATCTTTATATTTCCATCAACCATACACTATGACTTTCTTTAGATAAAAAACAGCTTTTGGTATTGTAATGGTCGTTTATTTCGCTTTCCTCATGATTTTTTACACTCGAAGTTATTATAAATGATTCATTTTTTATTATTTTCAAGAATATCACACTTTTATTGCGTTTTAATAATAAATTGCATTTGGAAATACAATTCAACTTTATTCGATTAAATCGTATAGCATCTAAATTTCAGAACTATAAACGAAAATAAACTTTAATAATTGGTCACATACAAAATTGATATTTTAATGATTTCTATTAATTTTAATGTTTGTTTTGTCATGGTACCAAACACTGCACAATTTTTTTGATTTATATTACGTTCTTGCTTTTTCAAAAATAAAATAAGATGGTGAAAGTTCACGTTATTATCCTTCATCCTTAAATAATACCAAATACACATAAAAAACAAATTTTACAAATTTTTATTAAAATTTCATCTGTCAAAAGATCATACGATAAAATTAATTCAAATCAAAATTATCTAAAAAACTCCAAATGAACTTTTCACACCCTTTAATATTTTTTGTATATGATATACAGTTTCGTATGTATAAATCTTGTATGTGAAATTATAAATATGTAATTTTTCTCAATGTCTTATTTGAAAATATTAAATTTTGAAGTACAGATTTTTTCTGTTTTTTTTTTCATGTAAACTTTCTTGTAGATATGAAAGATGGTTTAATATTTTGTGATATATAGGGTAGCTTAAATGAGACTGAAGAGTTTAGACATGAAGGAATTTGTCTAAGGGTGTAAACCTTGATTAAAAAATCTATACCAACCAGTCTGATCAGCTTG
>CP092095.1:20892228-20999728 GCA_029203775.1 Neoneuromus ignobilis
TGTAGTTCCTTTTTCTAATTTATCGTTAAAACGTTCACGTGATTATAATCATGATTATATTTTTTTTATACAAATCTCTTTAAATTTTGTTTGTTAAACTGATTACATAAATCTGTGTGTAACGTGATTATATATATATATATATATATATATATATATATATATATATATATATATATATATACACATCTATATATCGATTTTTAATATTTCATTTCTGTATTAAATTTATTCGTAGAAAAATAAGTATATAACATAATTACATTGCTATTTTGTATTTGACTACTTCAGTAAAACTCAATTTTATAATAAACAGTTTTTTTTTTAATTTTTGCAAATATAAATGAAATTCAAATAAAACCTACATTTCTTTCAATGAAGTAGTAGATGGAGTGAATTTGTATTTGTTATAACATGTCGATTTATATCTACCTCTATTCTATTAAAAGTAATCACGTTGAATAAACAGACGATTTATTTACTTATTTTATAGTAGTATGCTGTAAAAATTGTAATCATTTCAAATATACAAGATGAAATTTTTATTCAATCTTAATTCCAAACTTTGTAAAAAAAATAATGAGTAATAAACTTGATTATTTTTTCAAGTAAATAATGATAATAAATTAATTTTATTTACTAATTTCATTTTTGAATATGAATTATTATATATAAATTTCAATAACAATTTCTCTACACTCTTAATTTCTTAAAAAAATTATAGAAATTTATTCAAAAATGTGAGTGATCCTTTATTTTGTTCATAATTACAAATTGATACTAAGAAGTACTTTTTTTTAACTATTTCACTTTTGATGTTTATTATTATATTATTATTAAATTATAAATAGAAGTAATATTTATTTTATATATAGATAAAAAAATGTGAATTAGGGGGTATACATGAATTTATATAATTGAATTATAATATTGCAAATAAACTTTTAATGCAAAATATTTATTTCTTACACTTGAAAATAAATATATTTATTTTCAAAAATAAGAAATTTGTTAATAATATAAGATCGTTTGTATAGAAAATTATTATTATTTTTTTTAATACAAATTTTAACTTTATATAAAATGTATTAGTCTGTATACTGCATATTTTATATTTGTGTATATATATATATATTGTATAATATAGATGTGTGTGTGTGTGTGTGTGTGTGTGTGTGTGTGTGGATATAAAGAGAAAGTTGATGAAAAGTATGAGAAGAGTTCATAAAAATGCATTTAACTCTCGACATTTGAAACAAAGGAGTTCTACGAATGCGGGTGCGTCATTTGATTTAACATTATTTGCATGCGTGACTGTGGGTGTTAAAACATCAGGAATGCCTAAATTAACTAATGCAATATGCAAAGCTTTTATAAAATGTCCACCGCATTTATTGACAGTGTGAATGACATTTTTGCCATAAAAGAGATACTTATGAAATATTTATTTATTTTTTATTTATAGATATTTCAGTTTATAATTATGTATATATATATATATATATATATATATATATATATATATATATATATGCATTAAAAACATTTACATATATATTTTCTGATAAATTTAAAATTATTAGAAAATATAATATATAAATTAATATTCTTAGTTTTTGGGTTATATATATATATATATATATATATTATATAATAATGTTTATAAACATATATTTTCTATATAAACTGGTATATATGATTTAAAATGTTACATATAAAAAATACTATTCGTAAATATGCTTGTATAATTTTTTTAATATAGTAATGAATAAAAAGGGGATGATATAGTAGATAGAGGAAGATGTAATATAGTAATGATAAAACGAGGAATGGTGATAAAAATAACAAATAATATATATATATTTATATATATATATATATATATATATATATGTATGTATATGTATATATATAAAGTGTTAAGTAAATTTCTGCTCAGTCGATGAAAGCTCGATGGAATATTTTTTGATATTGTCGTGCTTATTGTTTCACGCCGTCTAGTAACCGAATATCGTTTTAGACAAATTACGTCCGATCTTTGTATGTGGTAGAGTGTTTTTGTATATAATAAAGAAAGCCCCATTTGCACGAATTCATCCAGATTAGCGGTGTGGGTGCTCGCACCCGTAACCACCGAAATCAACTCGTTCACTATCAACCGTTGCTATAGCAATAACACGTAGCATATCGTAACATAATTTCCTTTAACCAAAGATAAACGAAATTGATGTTTCATCGTTTCGAATTTGGTTAACAGTGTACCCCACGATCGTCCGACATCAACTTGTAAATATGAATAAATATGTAAATGTACATCTCTTAGAGTGTATTTTGCGGTGAGTTTTATTCGCCTTAAATTGGATATCGATTAAGTGATACATATCACCGATACTGCGTTACAATATTCACGCATCGATGCTTTTCAAAATTGATAGACTAATTGGAATTCTGTTAATTTGATGGAAATTTTGGTAATTCCTGTACTTCCATTATTAAATTTTATACCAACTAATATATTGGAATTTTTTTAAAATTTTTACATTTACCAAATAAAAATTGATCACTGAATCAACAGTGACTTTAATTACAATCATTTATAAGAACTAAAATCTCTTGTAGATTGAATAACCAAAAAATAGCTTATGAATTAAAGTATTTTCAAATACTTATAGATTATTGTATGTGAACGATATATTTTTTTGACAACTTTTTGGTGATCTTGAATTTTTATGATAATTTTAAAAACATGATTACATAAAAGTCAACCATCAATAGAATCTTAACAAGTATTATACCAAAGATTTCTCTAATTCTTAATTAACTCAAAATTTGAAATGAATTATTAAGTAGTAACATTTTAATATATTTTTTTGATCTATTAAGCACGAGAAAAAACATGGCGAAGTAAGAAATAAACTGGCTAGAAAATAATTTACTAGCAAATTTTTTTTTATAATAGTCTCAAAAATTCAAATATATGAATATCCATTTAATCACAATATTAACAATTTCTACATCCTTGTTTTTATTAGTTTTCGACCTTTCACTAATCAACTTTTTTTGGAGATTTATCAAGAATAGTATTTATTTAATAAAATTTTCTTCTACATTGAATTTGTTAAAAACAATCAACAACAGTGTGGCAATAATTAACAGTTAGTCAAATTGAATTTAATTTATGATAGAAAATTAAATATTGAAATAAAAATTTGAAAAACATTTTAAAATTAAACCGATAAAATCGAAAAACTTGAATAGTTTATAAATTTAAAAATATAGTATTTTATAAAAATGGAATATTTTTTTTAAAATCTCACTGAAATGTAAGGTAAAAGAGCATATTGTGATTAAATCAAGTTTATTTTATTAAAAATAAAGCATTTGTATTTTCGTGAATGTAATCTCTCTCTCTCTCTCTCTCTCTCTCTCTCTCTCTCTCTCTCTCTATATATATATATATATATATATATATATGTATATGTATGAAATTCGAGTTAAAATATAATTAATATCCTAAATTCTTTTCAAAATATTACTACTCGAAAGTCTATTCGAAATTTAATGACACTGATTGAGAGTTGTCGTGCTTTAATATATTTTCTCCACAAACACATTTTCTTTTATATTCTTCAACTACTGAAGAAAATCTAAACATATATAAAAATAGACGTTGTATTAAAACATTTCCACTATCGATTTTACAAATATACAGACAATTTTTCAACGTCTCTTTACTGATTCACAAAACCATCTATTTTATATTCTGTTGTACATAAAACATACATTATTTGTTTGATTTTACAAATACAATATATAATTTCCCGATGGATACGAAATCTTTTCAAATAATCTACATGTGCTTTTTTTCTGTAGAAAGTCTGTAATAAAATTCAATTATATACACACATACACAGATATATATATATATATATATATATATATATATATATATATATATATATAACAAAGTCTATAATTAAAAATATTGTAAGTTTTTTCTCACTGAGCTAATAATAAAAAAAATATTTTCCATTAAATGAACGACTGCTTTTTATATTGCGTTGATATTTTCCCCTCTTTTCTAGTTGAATTATTAATGAGGATGCAGAGGTGCTTATTTTGCTTCATAGGCACGTTTTCTATTTTGCTGAGTTACGATGAAATGCAACGGAATAATTAGTCGAGACTTTTATTGAGTTTTTATTCATTAGATGCATTGACTAGTTTACATACAAAAAGGTTTTAATAAAGAATGTCATTAAAATGATATTTGATTTCTCTATCTCTCTCTCTCTCTCTCTTTCTATATATATATATATATTTATTTGTGTGTGTGTTTATCTAAGAATTGAAATAGGTGTTGATTTCCAACACATGAAAAAATGTAAAAATAACTTAAATTTATAGAAATTGTATACAGTGTTTAATTGAAGATATTTTTCATTATGGACTTCTTTTATCCATTTTTTATTGTTTGGGCACACATTTTTTTAAACTATTAGCAACTTTGAAATTGATTTACTGGTGAAATTAAAAATGAATACTATTTCCATAAATGAGGTTATTTGGTTATCGTAAAATATTTTTAATTTTTAAAAATCATATGTACATTTTGAATAAAACGTTTCCTGTCATGTTGGATACATTATATATATATATATATATATATATATATATATATATATAATGTTTTTCTTTTTAATGAAGTGCAAAATACTACTTGTTTACTTAATTAAAATATCTCTTGAACATTAATTTCGAACGATTAATATCTTTTGAGTTGGGAAATGTTTTCAATTTATAACGTTTTTTTCAAAAAATTGAGTATTAAGTTCTGATAACAACTTTTCGACACTTATTTAAAACGTTTCAAGAACTTTTAAGACGCCAATACAATTCAATTATAACCAGTACATATAACTTTAATGAATTGTTTGGCGTCATTAACGAGAACTGGAACTTTCAGTTATCGTCGATAGTCCATTAACAGTAGATTATATATTCAAATCAGTTAATCTAAATCTGTATTACTCCGTTTTACATGAAATCAAATTTTAATTTAGACACATTTTGTATTCATTTTGTTTATTTTATTGTAGATGTTTACAAATTAGTAATTATTAATATATTTTTTAATTATATTTCTGTAAATTCTATACTATTATCTATTTCGAATCTAATAATCAAAATGAGAAAAATACACAAAATATATTTCATAAAAAAATGATAATTTTATATTTCGTTTCTATTATTTCTCAAATATTAATATTTTTTGAATTGTTCATAAATCAATTTCATTAAAGTATATTGTTATAAATAAATTATTTCATAAAAATGAGAAAAGATGGTAATACAAAAGTATTACATTGTATGAATATGGATGTAATATATTTGTAAGGATTTTCCAACTAAAATCTTTGTTTTTTTGAGTACTCATAGACACACATAGTCTGTATTATCTTTGTAAAAGATAATATTCTTCTTACTTACCAAGCCTGTTCTTTTGTTGTATAGAACTTGATTCAGTTCTGTCAGTTGTTAGCAACAGTAATCTAAATTAATAGTTTTATCACGTTTTAAAAGTTCAAAATACTTCAAACTCTTGTAGTTACATCAATAAGGCATTATTAGTTTACTTTAGAGTAAGGCCAATGGGGGTTTACCTTTGATAATCAATATTTTTTTTCCTATTATATTATTGTATAAAACCTATTATTTATTTTTCCAAAAATGGTTCATTGCTTGAAATGAAAGCATATAGACATATGAGTCATAAAATTATCTTTTAAATTTCTCATTATTTTCATAATTACTAGAAAATTTATTAATTTTTTTTAAATAAAATACATATTTTCTTAATAATTGTTTTATAAATAAATAATTCAAATATTTTTAATATTTATTAATAAAAAATAGTTTCAAAAATAAAAAAGTTGTAATAACTTATGGATGTGACTGAAAAAAAAATGATTCCAATCAAACGAATACCTGTATCAAAAAAGAAATATTTCGAGTGCATATTATGGAAACGAATAGAGAATAAAACCTTCATATATTATCAACGATGGAAACTTTGAAAGATTTTCTATATTTCTTTTTCTTCTCTTTGTTACAGAAATATCCGGATCTAGGAAAACGTCGTTTACGTCACGCATACCAACAAAAACGGTAAGTCATTCAGGATATATAGATAAAATCTTCTACGTGAAATTCAAAGGATTTTACATTTAAATGTATGTGTACAGAGAGAAACGAAATTGTATACACGATTTGATTTTTTTGTTGAAATTGATCGTATCAATATATTAGAAAATTATATTGTGTTTTATGTTTTTAAAGTAAAAAAATGTTAATAAAATGATAGTTAATTTAATTACATTCGAAACCGTATATTAAATAATCAAATAATTAAATAGATATTAAGTTGAGAAATTAATATATAAATTAAATAACCAGTTTTTGTATTAAAGAAAAATTAGAAAATGGTAGGAAAATCTGAAAGTAATTTTGAATAAATAATAATAATACGTAAATTCAATATAGAATTTGAGGAAAGGGTTTAAATAACGATCAAGAATTTACTTTTATTGTATCATTTTCTTAATCTAAATTCAAGGATTGATTCATTAAAGAAGTTCAACTTTAATTCAAAAGTTTTATTTACTGAAGAAGCTACTGATTAAAATATATTGAAATGAAGTACATGATTTTCTCTTCTTTTCAATCTATTTTAACGATAAATTCTTCACTTCATTATGTTTTTTATGAAAGATTTAATTTTTATTATTTATCATCATTCATAACTCATTATCATTTAATAATAAACATAAACATTTTCCTTTCTAAGAAAATGTTCTAAAAAAACCCTAGAGTACTTTTCTATTTATAAAATTAAATCATTGTAGTATTTACTAAATTCTCTTTGATTTATTGTAATAATAATATTAATTTAATACTTCAAAATATTAAAATCATATTTTTTAATCGAATTTGATAATTTTTTAAATATAATTATAATGGAATTGAAAAAAAATTATTTTAACAAAAATATTTTTCTTTTGAATTAAATTTACAAAAATGTCAACTCCTACCAAATTTATTTTAAAATATTTTTGTTTTATAAATGAAATAACTCATTATTTATATAAATTTTTTTTGAAAAAAAAAACCTGAAAATTTCTATAATCTATTTATAACTACACAAATTTAATATAATGAAATAAAATATTCGCTATTTAATTCGAATTCAATTAATTACTTGGAATCCAAATAAAAACTAATTATATAACACGATTTAAGATTACAGATCGAGATAAATTCCATTTAGTAGTATTTAATACAATTATACTACGTACAATTAAAAACATTTAACTAAATAGTATCATACGAATTCTATCACTTACAGTATTCAATTGCTCCACATTATTGTTCTAAATCACAACAATAAGTTTTTTTTTCTATTGTGACGTCAAAATTGTACAAGATAAGATTTTGTTGCGTGTTTTAATAAAATTATCGTTAGCTATAGAAAGCAATTTTGTTCGAATCGCAGTTATAATTTGTTTTGTTTTGCTTGTATACAGAAATTAAATTTAAATATAGAATTTATAAAAACTAGAAACATATGTATATATATATAGTGATTCGCAACTCAAATGATACATGCAAACCAAAATTTATGTCTTGAAAAAAATGGATAAAGGGAGGAAAAATAATTAAAAGTTTTTATATTTGTCTTAAATTCAAATGCTTATTATTTATTTACTTAACCAGTCATTTAAATAGAAGTTAATTCGTTGTTTTACTTATAAACATCTTCTGTGCTTGTCTGTTATGTGCCAATTTCTTATTTACTCCTAACACCATCAAGTCATCTCTTGCTCTATCTCTCCTTCTTAATTTGGTGCTTTCTACAGAATGATTTATTTCATATTTCTATTTGTATATTTTTTAATTCTTATTTTTCCTTTTTAAAACATTACCCAACTATTTTATTATCTTTATTGTGGTTATTACGTTAAAATATTTATTAGCTATATTGATTATTTTCCAAAAATAAAAAAAATATAAAATAAATAAATAAATCCAAAATGAGCTTACAGCTTGAATAATAAATATGAAACTAATATTGTCAATACTTGGTTAGGTTTTCACTTTGAGAAATATTTTAATTTACTATGAATGAACTCAATTATGTTTATTATATATTTTAGAGTTATTTTTTCCCATTTCAAAATTTTTGAATACTTTTTTGTTGAATATGAGATGCTATTTAATTTCTTGATTTACTTATGACTACAAATTTTTAATTATATTAAGATTTGGAAATTAAGGTTTTGGCGTTTTAGAAACTTCCAAGCAGTTATATAATAGAAATCATTTTAACATACAATAAGTATTTGAGGTAATTTTTATCTATATAAAAAAATTAAACCTCAATCAGAATTTTTTGATGTTGGGTTTTCAATGGATCTTTAAAAAGTTAAATACAAATATTTATGCATGTGCCCATCTATAAAATAATTACTTGTGAAGTTATTGTATAGCCCTACTCATAACGTGATCTTCATCGAATTTCATTACAGGGCTTAAATGTTGAAGTTTTATTAGGTTTCATCCACATTGTTTGATCCAATGAGATTAAATTTACCTTTGTCACCAAACAAATATGTTTTTCAACTCTCTGCAATGTTAAATTGATGATCAAGAAAACTTGATTGTTATTTTTTGAACTACCCTACCGTTGAAATTATTTTTTTTAATATTTGGCTAATGTTTTTTGAATGATATTTTTTCATATTTTTTTATATACCTTTAAAGTTAATTTTGAAGCAGTAATTTTTTATTGTTTGATTTTATGCACAATAAAACATTTCTTTCTTAGAAAAAAATGATGCTTATCTAGACATAGTTTTTAAATGACTTTAATAATTAAAACATTTATGTTATATAGAGGACAGTTCAAGCAATTTTATTTAAAATAACTATTTTTCTGCGAACTTTATCATTTTTAAAATGAAAATTAATTAACTTACGATTTTCTGTAGTTGTTCAGAAATCCATTATTAAATTAAAATAAAAAATATTGGCGATTCGAAATAAATAAAATGATTGTATGGATTTATTTAAAACATTATTCTCCAAAAATTTCAAATATCTAAAAAGTAAATATAGAAACAAATATATAAACTACGGTGCGTTACTTAGAAGTTTTATGTTTTAATCTATATATATATATATATATTTCAAAATATTGAAACATATTTTTCTTACCATTTCTATAGATATTTTTATACGAAAACTTTTACACTATTGAAAGGAAAAACAACTTTTATATATAAAATGCTATTTTTATTATTTGTTTTTATCGTCAACTCATTTAACTTTATAAATATATTTAACTTGTTTTATCCAAACTGGTTCAATTTCACGAAAATGTTTTATTTTTCCTACCCGAGTGTTATATTTTCGTAACCTATATTATAATTTAAAAATAAGTGGCATTTCTCTTTAATATATGACATCGATAAATTTTCAAGAATACGGAAATTACAGCGTGGCAAACGAAAGAATAATATAAAGGTGACGGTAAATCATCATTTCTTTGTTAATAATTTCATAAAATGAATTCCAATACGGAACATAGCAGCATTAAATCATTGGTTGTTTCCATATTAATCCGTTTTTTATTATACAGCCCTATTGAAAAATGTATATAAAATTTTATCAATTATCCAAATAAAATTTATCGTACTTTTGTTCTAAAAGTCATACAAATCGAAAATCGGTTAACACGTTTTTTAAGAATTAAAAAAAACGATTTTAGGTTCAAAATACAATTTAAAACATATTTTTTTTATATAAATAACATTGATAAAATATCCAATGACACTTATTAGTTTTTAATATAAAATGTAACTAAAGATAAATCAAAATGTGAAATTGATTATTTTATTGCTCATAAACAACGTTTATAACCATCAATAAAAACTCAAGAATCTGTTTGTAGTTACTTTGGGTAAACACATTTCAACAGTTTTATAAATTAATAAAACGTTGGATTTGTAAATGAACTGCTATAATTATTCAAAAATTTCATTTTCTAATATGAATTGTTTAAAACTACGGTGTAAAAATGAAACAAAATAAATAATATATTTGACATGTTTTATTTTTTATGTTTGATCAATTGAAAAATATTCAATAATTGCATAAAACAATTTGTAATATTTATTAGATAGAAAGAGGACTATGAAAGGCTAATGGAACGAGTTAATATTTGTGAATTTTAATTTAGAAAATTTATGTTTTATAATAGCATATTGTTTTTTGTTCGTAAGGCGTCTAAAGACATATTGTTAATGTTAAAATAAAAAATCATTTCTCACCATACTTACTCTCCAGACATTGTACCTTTTATCTAATTGTTTAGATTAAGGGGTTATACGCACTTGCGAGGCGCAAAAACGACGTTTTTTTAGGAATTTTTTTTAGAAACAGTATTTATTTTGCAATTGCAAATTATGGTTATTTGAATAGATCCTACTTTCAAGAATAAAATAACATGTCGATCATAAAAAAATATTGAAGTGCACCGCTCCTGCAGACGATGTCCCGAACGACCTCCAAAAAAAGGCGCTTGGCGGTGATCTCCATATCGGCGGTTTGGATTATATGAAATCAAAAAATATGGTCAATTCTTTTAAAGGATAGATTAATGCAGGTATTGAACGAAGGAATAATAAAAATTTTCATTTTTGACAAAATGGCGTCTACTTGAAAAAAATTTTTCGTTTTTTACTAAAATTTCGCTCCAAATTGTTTAAAAAAAATAGTAATAATTTTTGTAAACCTTATTCCTTCGTTCAATACCTGAGGAATATATTTGAGAAGATTGTGTGAAAATTTGAGACCGATCGGTTCAGCCATTTCTGAGATATCGAGATCACCGACTATGAAAACACCGTTTTGAGATAAACGCGTTTGAAGTTTCGGAAGTAGTTTACACATAGTTAAAAATTTTTTACAAATTCAGGTGTATGTCCGAAAATATTTATCAGATTTACTTCAAATTTTCAGAGAATATACTCAAATATATGTGCATTCCGAAAATGCAAAAAAATCAATTTTTTGAAATTTCTAAGTGCGTATAACCCCTTAATCAACACAGTTTAGGTGATACTCACTTCTAAAATTTCGAACAAATAATAAATGTATAGATAATTTTATCCATTGCATTACAGTTTCATGTTAATACTTTTATAAAATCTGATATTGAGTGATTCATTCATATAAAATTGAATTAACTATGAACAGCAAACAAACAGTGGCATAAATTTTAATTTCATTATATTAAGTAAAAAATATACAATGTTGTATTTTTGAATAATTTTCTTTTTTTTTGTACCTAAATGAAGTTATAATACTGGATTAATTTGTCTTGAACTAATGACTTGCTATTTGTATATTAAAAAAAGTGTGTAATGTGGCGTGATACATACTTTTTTTACTCTGAGTCATGGATAAAAGTATGAAAAAAGTGAAAGAATATATATATATATATATATATATATATATATATATATACACACTTATATATATATATATATATATATATACATACGTACATATATACATAAATGAAAAATAAATATTGTGACAGTTGAAATTAATTAAGTTAGAAATTTTACATTATCTGATAACATTACCATCTTGTGTGACAATTTTAATTTGACACATAAAATGTCACTAGACAATCAATCTTATTTATAAATAACATCCACCTACAATTGTTTGAATGTTTTGATGGTCGTGCCATTAGAAACCTGAATACAATTATTTAAATTATGTCATTATTAATTTGATTTGTCAGTGTTATATGACGTTCTCTACTATTTCAGTTCTAAATGTTATTAATTAACAGAATTATTAGTTTTAATGACGAAATTCTAATTTAAATAATTGTAAGTAAGTATTAATATATTTGATAAGACAGAAAACAGTATAAATTAAAAATGAATAATTTAGGAAAAGTTGAATATATATTTTTATTGGAAAATGATTTTATTAACATATTAAAAAAAATAATATTTACTTAAAAGATATAAACTCGTAGCTGTAATTTTATTTTTTATGAAACACACTTTTACTTCAACTTATTCTAGTACATAATTGTGTTTTTTAATAGTATCAAATCGACTGAAAATTTGAGATTTAGATTATTATTTTCTGTATTAATTATGTACCTTTTATTTCCGTGAATATAATCCAACCTTTATATTCTACGAAAACATCAAGTCTCATAATCAATTACGCTTTTCATTGAACAATAATTCTTCGTATAGATTACTTTTACTTCTATTATAAGAAACTTAGATTTTATTTTAAAGAAAGTCTTATATTTGTAATATAAATATAAATTTATGTCACAATCACTATTAAGGTTTATTTTTTTTATTGAGTAATAATTAATTTGTTATTGGCTTGTAATGGAATTTATTTCATTTGACAATTTTATTTTTAAAACTTTTTAATATTAGTTTCACACTGTTGATTATTTCTATTCCGCTTCGTTTCATTTCTCTTCGTAATCGACATAAATAAAATAATTTGAATAGAAAGTTTTAAACGATTCACGCTTAGTTGCTTCATTCTTAACAGCCACAAACAACAAAATATCATTTTAGAATGATTTATAATAATTTTAATGTATATTGATTTTTTGGAATTTCATAAAATATATTTTTACAACTTTTTATGAAATTCGATACTTAAATTTATTATTTATATGCAATAAGTAAAATGAATTAAATGGAATCAAATCATTAATAATCAATTATATTTACTTTTTAATTGATTTATCAATAAAAAATATCAGTATTATTTATTTAATATCACTTATTGAATTTTTCTTTTTTTGAAATGCAATTTATTATGTAACTAGTATTTTATTTGATTTACGTCTTTTTTCTCTGATGTGTAATTTATCTTTACAGATTTTATCTATTTGTTTTCTCACATCCTTGCTTTCAATAAATCAGATATGTAACAAAATGAACGATCTTGAATTAAAATTTAATTAAAATATTTTAAACAGATGGTTGATCGTGAGAGAAAACATATTTTTAAATTAAATATAAGAATGTTTTTTTTAGGTTAGATAGAACTTTCAATACGAATTCAATTTAAAATTCTATTACGCTTAAAAAAACACCCCTGTATATCGAATAAAATGAAATTATATATATATATATATATATATATATATATATATATATATATATATATACAATATACTATTGTACATATACTTTTTGTTCTGGATTTCAAATCTTTCAAATATTGGTTTCATATATACCACAGAACAAGATATGAACGTTTTAGTGCACGATCGTCAAATCTAATATTTGAACAGAATTTTTTTTATGAGAAAGAATGTCGAAAGTCGTATAAAATTTCACACATTTTATGTGATATAAGGACCATTGTGCTTCATTTGACATATAAATATAATTTTTATATTAAATATGATTTTTTATATTAATTTGTTTCAATAAAACATCTTGAATTACAGTTGAATCGAAAAATATCTTTAAAAAAATATTCAATGTTAAAACATTTTTTTAAAAAGACATTTGTTTATAATTCACAAAAACATGTTTATTTAAATGATTGAATTTTGATTAAAGTTATTTTTTAAATTAATTGATTTTATATGAACAGGTTAAAATAAATACTATTATTGAATATGATTTTTATTTTTGTTGGAATAGATACAATTGATCATTTATATTTTTAGAATAAAATGTTCATTCTTGTTACTACAACTTAAAATCTTGATATTCAATCTATATCAATTTTCAATGATAAAAAATATTCATACATTTCAGTTTATAATGAATTTTTGAAAGACTCAATCATTATATTTATTACAATCGTTCAACTATCTAAATCACTTTCTAGACTTTTTTTGAACAATAATTGGATATCAAACAAACTTCGTCAATGTACGAAACGGATATCGAATCGTGCGTGTACATGTGTGTGTGTTTCGGTGTGGTTTTGTTATCCCGCGACGATCTTTTCATTGCTCACAAGTGTATTGTAGACAATTTGAGATCAATGTCTTGGGCGAAATAAATGTCTGGAGCACATTTCTGAATCGCAGTTCTTCACAGATCTCGTGCAGAGATACATACAATAATATTACTTACACACGTGCTATGAATATATGGAACTGACATAATTGAACAGTCTATGAAAAGATAGGTACAACTTTGGTCTCTGAATATTACATATATTCATACGTACGCACACACACATATGTATATATATATATATATATATATATATATATATATATATTTAACACATACACACACACACATGAACAAAATACTTTATTCAATGAAATAGGTATTGAAACATACGTTTATCGATTTTCTATAAACGACAGATTTGATGAACTGAATAGTAGTAGTAAAAATAGATAAAGTAATAGTAAAAATAAGAAATTGCTACATTAAATATTTATACTTTATCGATTTCCATCCAAGAATATTATCTAATTTAATATTTAGAAATTATTTTGATATTTATATCTCAGTATATACTGAGACATTAAAGTACTTTAGAAATTTAATTAGAAGCAAAATGAACTCATTACAATTTTACACACGTTTTAGTTTTATGAACATTTAATTTAAAATTTTATTAACATATTTTATACCATTAAATATATTTTAGTAATGATGATTTCGATTCAAATAAAAAGTCTAAAAAGTTTAATAATAGATATTTATTAGTCAAATTGTAATTTGTTGTATTGATAAAGTTAGAATTTTATATTTTAATTTTTTTTTAATATATTTATTTATGCCTTATAAATGATTTTTCCTCAAATTTTCAATCACTGAAAGGAAGAACTGAATTATATACTAGATGATTAATTTCTTTGAAATCTGTTTTTCAAACGTCATGTTCACAGCTTGAGTTATATTAGACAGGACATTATTTTGTAGTATCGAAATTTGATGACTTTATTTACATATTTTTTTATAACATTTCTCCAAACCTGGATAATTAATATAGTATAATATTTTTTTGAAATTCTTATAAAATATTTTGTCCTAAATAAGTCATTTATTCAATTATGTTTATTTTATTTTAAATTAAATTAATTTTATACTTCCAATTACTTTTATGTTTATTTATATTTAATTTAAAATGAAAATTACATATTTCTGCTTAAACCTGATTTAATAATTAAACATTCATTTAATAATGATTAAAAAACATAAACCGTAGAATATATTCGTGCCTTGTTTCATAAATTCTAATACCATTCACAAATAAATCATTTGATTGTAGTATTAAGAAAAACTCCCAGCTGTCATGTTTCTTAAATACCACTTAAAAACGAAATAAAACCGAAAATCATAGTTTCAAAAACATTAAACAATCAAATATGAAAATGGAAAACAGTGAACCATATATTCGTGTTATATAAATTAATGATAAATTGGCGTGTGATGAAAACGTTTATCAACAGACAGACATATATAAGCCATACTATTCATCTGAAAACTGAAACCAGACGAAAAAGATTTATTTTAATTTCGTTTGTGTATTATCTACAAGTTTGATCTGTCCATTTATCTTCGTTGTTCATTTTCGAAGGCGTTCTATTTCGATATAACGTTTAAGGTAAACAACAGTTTGAAAACTGATTGAATTTCAGTATGGAAATTTTAATTTGATGTCGTAAGTTTCGCGAGTTCATCTAATAGTTTCGTTTAAACATTTCGTGTCAAATTATTATAACGAACTCGAAATTATTATATAATGTTTGCCAGATATCCAAGAATTAGTTAATTATATATATATATATATATATATATATATATATATATATATATATACACACTGTGTTAGTAGGAGAATTTTCTTGGTTATGATGTAATAAAATATAATTTCCATTATTTTTTATTAATATATTTCACATTACAGAAAGTATATTTATTCCATTCTAATAAAAAATATTGATTTGAATACAAAAAAAGTCATTAATACATGATTTTATTTCTTCATATATAACTTCATTGTTTTCCCATTTATATTATTTTGATTGTTCCATATTAAAGGAACATAATAATTCAATAGTGTGAAATCGAGTGAATATTGAAGATTTATAAAGATTTTCTAACCAGATAAATGTAACAAAAAAAAACATACTCGAATTGAATTTAATTCAATGAAGATGCAAAACAGTTAAAATGTGCATTTTCAATTATCATTCGACAACTATCTTGTTTGTATGCAAAATAAACAATTTAATTTACGATTTTATGACTACAAACAAGTATCGTCTGTTCAAGTTGATGAGTATACGTAGGAGCTATATTCACAATCACATTAAACATAAGTATTTACTAATTCCTTTTCAACGACGAAGTTGCACTACTAAAATGGAGTTGTCGGAAATAGCTATATATATTTATACACACATACATGCATGCATACATACATACATAGAAATAGAAATATATATATATATCTTGAGATCAGCTGTTAAAACGTTCTTAGTTAACGTGAGTATGGTCTTTGTTTATTACCATCACGATGTAGCAATCTTGTGTTAAATCCATGTATACAATTTATCTACAAGATTTGTATTTGCATAAAGTTGGTGTAATAAATGAAGAGTGTGAAAAACGAAATTTATAAATTTGATTGTATCATTGCACTTTTTTTATAATATATATATATTTGATTAATGTATTAGTACATAGTAAATTAATTTTTAATGGAAATTATTTTTTAACGATCATGTCATGAGTCGCAAGCTATTTACATTGTTGAGACTAGTCGAACAAGAAACTTTCTTTCTATCTCTCTGATTAAAAATTGTATCAAATCGGGTACCTCATAAAAACATTAAACAATTAAATTAAAGATGTAAATCTTCATATACTTTCCATATTTTCCTATCTGAACTGCAACTATTTTGAAATATCAATTTAACATGAAACAAGTAGCATTTCTTTGAATTATTTCTATATTTCACATTTTCATTATTAATCTGGATTCTATATACTTTCATATTACTCAAGTAAAAGTCTCACTAAATTCAAATATATTTTTCTCCAATGAGTGTATAATATCTCTTAATTGTTGCTTTTAAAAATTAAATTTATTATTAATAATTTTCTTTATATATATAATATATATATATATATATATATATATATATATATATATCTTAATAAATCAATTTCTTACCAAACATTTCTCTTTGTAAGAAAATAACATTTTCAGAAAACCTATATACCTTTTGACACATTTACGAAGCACTCAATCTAATTTATCCATGACATCCACAATTATTCGATGCAAACTTAATACTTTGTTAAGTTATGATCCCAAGAGTATCTCACACATGCTTTGTCACTAATGCCCCAAGTGTCTTCGAATCGCACCTGTGACCTGTCTCGGTAGGGAGTGTCGTACACACACTACAACACTACCCTTGACCACTGAAGTGCAGTTACGTGTTCGCTGACAGCACATTTTACATCCACACGTGACCCAGATGAGCAATTACAACAGTATAGCCATCAAGTCAACAAGTCAACCACTTCGGAAAAATCGACAGTTTATAGATAGACAATTTAACAATATATATATATATATATATATATATATATATATATATATATATATATATATATATATATTATTGTTACTATTATATTTTTAATTTTTTATAATACATGATTTTTACTACGAATGATTGTAAATTAAAAATAATAATTAAACTTGCATTTTTATAAAGAGAAAATATTCATAATTAGATTTTATTTATTGTAATAAATATGATATATGTTGATGATATTGATTGACGTAGCAATTTAAATTCGTATTAAAAAAATAATAGGTAATAATTGATCGTTTTTTTCAAAAAAAATATTAGTGCTAGGAAGTAGTTTTTCAAAAATGGATTAATTAAAATTCGAAATTATTTCTATTAACCCTTTAACTGTTTATGTCGAGTATACTCGTCAGAGCGAAACGAAAATTTTTCGCATAATGTCGAGTATACTCGTCGTGAAGATAAAAAAAATCGCATTCGTATTATTATTAAACGAATCAACTGTAATTTTTTCCCCTGAAAAAGGGCAAATAAAGATCTTTTAAAAAATGTACATTTTAGAACATTCGTTAGTCTGGCAACCTTATTTATTTTAATACACAATAGCTTGTATTAAGCTGAAATAACAAATTCTGGAGAAGTACCGTTACAAACGATTTTTTTTATCAATGAAATAAATTTTGTTTGTTAACAACGAATAAAAATATATATTTTCTAAAAAACCAACACGCAACTTTTGATTTTTAATCATAATTGCCTACTTTTATAGGCAGAAACATTTTACTCTGTTTATGTCGAGTATACTCGTCTTCGCTGGAAAATAATTAAACAGGCAGAAAAAGTTTTTCGAAACAAAATTAAACAGTTAAAGGGTTAATAAATCTCTTTTAAAATATAGAATTTAAATAAAAGTGAAAATGAAAAGAAGTGAAAATCAATCCTTAATTATCATACACTAATTATTTTTTAAATATGTTAGAAATATTATTATCGATAATTATATATATATATATATATATATATATATATATATATATATATATATATATATATATTTGTTGGTGATATTAATTTAAAATTGAACACTTAATGATAGAACCACAAGGTATAATAAAAATCAAGCACGGCGTGAGTGTCGTGACTCCTTCATAATAACCTCTTACATATATGGGTCAAGTACTACAAGGTG
This sequence comes from Neoneuromus ignobilis, assembly GCA_029203775.1. Lineage (NCBI taxonomy): Eukaryota > Metazoa > Arthropoda > Insecta > Megaloptera > Corydalidae > Neoneuromus > Neoneuromus ignobilis. The sequence goes on from CP092095.1 coordinate 20,911,068, forward strand.
TCCAAAACTTTATTATATTTCATTCGCTGACTCAGACTATAAAATCAACAATAAAGATAAAATGCAAGCCGTTAATGTCCTCTCAAGTATTTATGATTACAAAATCAAGAATATTGTTATATGTACTTGTCGATATATTGTAATAATCTATTTTTAAATGAAAAAATAATTTGTGTTATGAATTATTTATTTTATTTTTCATAGATGCTTCGTCTTATTTACAAGGAAATTGTATATTATTTTGGATTTTCTTACGAATTGTTTTTATAATGAATGATTATTTGTTTTCGTAAATAGTCACAGGATAAATATTGAATTAACTTATACAATTTCCTATATTGAGTTTTATTGATAAATTAATATTATTATTAAACATCATGAAATTAAAATGTGCATATGAACTTATTGAAATAATATAGTCAACAAATCAGATGACTAACTGTCTCGTTATTGACTTTTATTCGTTGAAATTTTTGATTTATTGTATTAAATAGTTTTTCTATTACCACTATGAATCCATTTATATATATATATATATATATTCGCGTTGAAAATAAGTATATGATATATGTATGGAATAAAAATGTGTAATTACCTTAATGCAAAACAAATTGTTTTTAAAGTGATATATATCCACAAAAACACACACACAAATATATATATATATATATATATATATATATATATATATATATATATATATATGTATTGTATGTATATATGTATGTATAATGGCATTAAAAAGAAATCAAAACGAACTGAAACGTGTATCAAATTATTGTAGCAGAGAGAATATAAATATATAAACGCAAGCTCTTAAAATTTGGTATACAATAAAAAAATATTTTTTTCTTTAAATGATTTATAAAAATTGTAAATTATTATTTGAAAAGTTTATAGCAACTTTTTTATATTTAATTATTTCATTCAATTTTTTGGGAATATTTTGGATTATTTTTAACAGTACATTTATATCATTAATTAAAAAAATTAATATTAAAAAAATTAATGGGAGATAAATAAATAAAAGATAATTAATTCTCTTGAGCAAATACATATTTTGAAACTCTTGTATTATTTTTAAAAAATAATTTTAAACATTAGATTTATATTAAATTTCTTATAAATATTATAAGAGAATATGAACATCTTGCAAATATTATAAGAGAAATGTTATTGAGAATTTTGTAAAAGAATAATGAACAACTACAAATATTTAATTTAAAAATTTTCGAAACGAACTTGACGTAATTGTGCTTATTTCTCTTCGTACACCTACTTTAATATTTCATTATACCTTTTTGCGTCAGATGTACGAAACAAAAGACTGAAGAAAAATAAGCCCTTAACAATGAACCTAAACTCTTTGTCACAATACTTTAGCCCTTTCAGTCGACCGTCTAATTTTAATACATTTAAACCATACTAGGGGTTGGAATACAATGACCTGTTTTAACAGAGACACAGTTCAAGGTGAAGTGTGTTCTGAAATTGTATTCAATTTTATTCGCTTTTTTCAGCGATGTATCTTACATGAAAAATTGTTATCTTTTTCGAAATTGAATTTAAGGCTCATATATCAGTACTACATATACATACATACATGTATATATATATATATATATATATATATATATATATATTTATATATGATACATGAGTACATATTTTATCAATCTGAAATCAAAATATCAAGAATTGATATAAAAGAAATTTATGTGTATATGTATGTATGTACTTACTTTTGTGAAAATACAAAAGGAACATGAAAAAATATTTTTAGAGATATTTTATTTTAAAATATAATTCTATTTGTTGTTAATATTTTTTCTTTTTTTTTAAATTTGATTTTTAATAAGAATTTTTGTTTAAATTAAAAAAAAATAATAAGTTGTTATTTTATCATATAATTATATGAAAGATATTTTTTTCATTAAATAATAGTTCAAAAATCTCTCTAAAATCTATTAGGTATGTGCATAAATTTTCATCCCATTTTTATGTAATTTTCTTTATCAATATTTCAAAAATGGAATAATACTTTTTTATTAAAATATTTTTCATTTTCGATTATTTTTTGATATCTTTAAAATAAAAAATAATTATCAGAATAAAAAAATCCTTGTTCTTTAAGTGATTTAAATCATTGATTAATTTTTGTATTTTTTCCAAATTACCAAATCTTATTCTGAAAATTCCATCGTTTATTGAATGAAATAAATGGAAGTTAGATGAAGAAATATCCAAAAAAATATATCATGTGGGATCTAAATTACCATTGTAGCTTTGTTAGAGTTTCCTGGTTCAGCAGTGCAACATGTGGTCTAACATTTCTTGTAAAAGAGATTGTGTTTATTTTTTTTAATAAAATTTGTCCATTTTCGAATCAAAGCTTTGTTTAGTCACATCAATTGTTGATTATAACGGTCTGAAGGGATGATTTAACCCATTTTCAATAGCTCATAATAAACAACTTCAGATAATTTTTTCTAAATATATATATGAAAACTTCATAAACTTCGTTAGAATGTTGAAACAGGATTTATTAGGACTTAATTGTTACTTTTTTCACTCGTAATTTTTTGAATTTCATACAATATAATTTTTTATACTTTTAAATTTTTTGTTTATATTTTTGAAAAATATCAATTAGTTTCCCCTCTATAAATATAAAATTTTCTTATATTATTTGTACACTTTTCGTGCATTTTTAAAATTAGTTCAATGTTTTACAAATGAAAATGTCAAGGCGAACAATTTATTTATGAATTGTAAACCAGAGATAACAACAATATAACACTAAAGACGATTGCATGGGTGTCACTTTTTCTTACGACCTAGTTGTTTTTTAATTCATTTCTATTCGCATTTATTACATATAATAATATATATTACTACCGATATCTATATATAAGTACGCACCCACTCTTTGTATTTATTCTGTCATACGATTTTGAAATACAAAAAAATTGAGATTTATGTATTAATTATACATTTAAAACTTGAATGACAAATATTTATGTCTTATTAGTAAAACTGTCAATAATTTGATTGTATAGTTGTTTTTTTAACACATTTAATAAATCTCTACTAATTTTTCAATATCAATAAAAATTAAGTTTTATCTGTATGTATAATTTATAAATATAAATTAAGAATATATTAAGTTTCTTTTTATATTTGAACTTTTAATTATTATATATAATTTTAAACTTTGTAAATATCAAATATAATTCTTAAAAATATCAAGAACAACTGAAAATAAATACCAAAAAATAAAATTGCAAATATTTGTTCACATTTTCAAGTTTTTTTTTAAAAAAATACTATTAATGTCATAAGGTATTAAACATGTTTTTATAAGTTTTATTTGTTGCATTATTGATCTGCATCGGTTGTTTGACGTACAATGTTCAATTTTTAAAATTTACCTAAGATGGATATGCATCGCTTATTGGTTTACATCGATCAGTGCACATCAATAATTGTGGTAATTTAAAATTACAAAACAGTATCTACTACAATAATGTATTTTTTTTAGTATCTTTTTTATATATTTTGACTCAGCACATCTGAACGTTAATTATATAACAGATTGCACATACACCAATAATCTTCTAAACGTAGTAGTTGATTTTTATTATTAGTAATTATATTTTCTTCCGGTATTAAAAAGTATTATAAGCTTACGAATTGCATGAGTGGTTTAATAAATGAATATCCTGCCAATTGTATAATACTCGTGTGAAGATATAGCTGTTCATTCAATTCAGTCTAATATTGTGCAAAAAACTATGGCTGCAGTAAATGCACATTATTTGCTGACAGAATTGAAATACTGAAAATGGCATAAGTTTGACTTTTTGCATATATAGATATAATCGTTGGTTTAAGCATTTTTTATATACAAAAGCATCCATCTTCTAGTATTTTAAAAAAATCGATATATATATATAAAATTAATATAAATAATTTGTTTGAAAAAAACAATTATTAAATTAAAACCACATTCTACATGAAGTTTTTTCAACTGTACACATTTTAATCAATAGTCTCTTACATAACTACATTCAGTAGCAGTTTTTTTCTTTGAATATTTCTACTTTATTCAGTTGTAGCTATAAAAATACTATACTAAAAGGTCTTTATGATTACGAAGTAAGAAACATCGAAATACTCTATATTTACATAATTTTATATTTATTCCTATAAACGCTGTTATCGTTGTAGTCGTAAAAATGCCTTGGTAAAAAAGTTTTATTTATTAAAATACTTCGTGTAGATATTTTTTGAATAAAAATTTATGTGCAAGTCTTTATAAAAATATTCTGTTTCTATATATATATATATATATATATATATATATATCCATTTTTAAAATTTATTAAATCCTTATTGAATAAAACAAACAAAATATTACAATCTACAAATAAATGTTCTAATACTCATTCATTTATTCCTTTTTTTAAAAGGAAATATTTATATAATTGAAATTCTTAACTTCACTTTGTATATCTATTAATACATTTTATATTTTATACATTTAAACAGATATATAGAAATAAATTATCATTCCAATATCACAAAATATTATACGATGTTTAGTAATTACTTATTGTTCATTTTATATGCTTATAAGCTAATAATTTTTTTATAATATTATTGAAATAAATAATTTAAAATTTCACTGCATATAGTTATTAAGTATATTTGAATATGTTATAAATATGCAATTTATATTTTTTTATTTTTGAAATTTTATAACATTTTTTCCGTCTTTTTAATTTGTACTAATTTTTTTGGAACACATTATATATATATATATATATATATATATATATATATATATATATATATATATTGAAATCGTTTGTTGTTCTAAATAGAGGAGGAAGTTTTCTAATTAATGAAAAAACTCTTAACATTTTGATTTCTTTAAATTGGTATTAAAAAAAATTGAACACGACCCTGTGATCCGCTTCATCTGCCCGATGTGAATCTCGCGTGCGTCTGTTTTTTGTCTTCGGCCGCTGACATTTGACAACTCGCACAAATTACGGCCAGCGAAAGGTCTTTGTTTGAACGACACCCCCATTTCGTCCTGCGCTTTCACTCACGTCCATTGTCGCGTCTACTCTATTGTTCGGTAATTATAAATCGAGCAGATCTCGGACTGTTCTATCGTATATCGTCCATTATATGCAGTCGTCTTTGTTCTTAGATCCATTTTAGATTTAGTGTCAACATTTCGCGTCACTCTACGCGCTGACGTCACGATAAAGGTCAGAAGAGGGATGTTAAAATTGATGTGAATCGAAAATTGCGAACTGAAGAAAGTTTGATTTTATGGACGACCACTGTATACTTTTTAATCGATTAAGTAAATTATGATAGATGATAGAATCACATGGAAATGTTTACACGGATAAAACTGACATAGATAAAATGTTTTTGTTAGCAAAACAAACTTGTTTTCATTACTTTAATTTACTTTCCTATCTTATAATATTTTATTAAAACGCAAAGAATATGTTTTGAAAGGAATGCAATAATCCGACATTTATACATATGCATATAGATAGATACACGTACACACACATGTATATATATATATATATATATATATATATATATATATATATATATATATACATATATATATATATATATAGAGAGAGAGAGAGAGAGAGAGAAAGAGAGAGAGAGACCACTGCTAGGTGAAAATCTCATTGAACATCATTAGATCTTCTTAAATGTTTTACTAAAATTTTTCCATTGCTTCCTAATAGCGATTAATCTCATCCAACCCTAACTTCCATTATACTTCACAATTTTATCCCTCTATCTTTGATTAGAGTCTTTTCTTTGGTCTCTTTTTGCATTTTGGTCGTCATTTCATATTTTTTTTGTCTGTTTGTTGTTTTATCTTCTTACTTTTTAACATGAATATTTTTATAAAGAAACATTTTTTTTATAATTTTTTAACTCAATTTTTAGAGCATCATTTCTTTCGTAAAAAAGAAAAAGTATATGTATGTACATATATATGTATGAATAAGTATAGTATGTATAAATGCGTGCATTATAAATAACGGGTTATTGATTTTCAAACAATTTTCTATCGATAAAGATTTCCAAATCTAAAATATTTTCAACGATGCATATACGTTGTAAATATAGACTGGTTAAAGCACCTTCTAGGTGATACGGATTTGAAAGCTGTTCCGTTCAATGCGACCCGTAGCAGCTGTATATGACAACAATGTTATAGAAAAATTGATGCGTTGATCTGAAATAATCGACGTATCATCGTTCGTAAATTGAGTACTTATATCGGATTTGGAGCAAAAAATATTACATAGACAATTTTGAAATATATTGTTACTTAAAATAAATGGCCTTGGGAAACTTACTTCCTCATATTTTTTTTTATATGAAATATGAAATTTGATTTATTTTTATATAAGTTCTTTTAAGAGTAAAAATTGTTAATCAATAAATCAAAAAATAATTACAAGACGAAATGTTCTAAATAATATATCTCTGCAAATATTGTTTAATAATTAAATAGGAATTATCACCGTCGTTATCACAACAACCCTCAGTGCATTTTTGTCTCTTGAACAATTCTTCAGTCATCTTTATCAAATGCTTGATTAATTCATCGTTTTTCTCTCATAATCTATAAATCAGCACTCATAAAATTCATCCATTTCTTCTTAAATCTTATTTTTATTCTTCTATTATGGATTTTCCTATTTAAAATAATATCTTTGCTATTTTCTTTATTGGTCAAGTCACGTTATTTTTTATGTTTATATAAATCGTTCAATGTCTTATCCTTTAATCAGTCCTCAAATATATTATTACAGGGCAATTTCAAAATATTGAATTTCTAACCGTTTCATATCTCTCAATAAAAGACAACAATCGACAAAAATTATCCAACAGGTATTTTGTTGTTCCATCACGTCAAACCTCATGTCTCTACATACCCATTATAAATTGTTGTGTCTTGACTAAGATGTCTTACCCTACTCACTGTATTCATCCGACCTTGCATTCTTAGAGTACCGTTTATTTTCCTTCTTAGAAATTTTTTTCAATGGAAAGAATTTAAATTACTTAAATATTGTAAAACCCATATTGAACAGTTTTTAAGTGAAAAGAACGGGAATTTTTAGACGGTTGAAATCATTAAATTACTAGAAAGATGATGTAAAGTCATCGAAAAAAACTGTTAATGCATTGTTGAATAAAGACAAGTATAAATATTAAAAAATCGAGTTCTCAATTGCTTTTGAAATTCCTATGACATTTTCAAACAACCCAATATTTTAAAGTATTGTTTTTTATACTTTTTATAATTAGTATATTATTGCAGTTTATTCACTCATACACATATAAATCTTTCATTTTAAAGCTACAAGTTTTTTTAAAAAAATATTCACTAATTTTTTCAATTTTTTCATTAATACATATTTTAATTGCTATTATATTTTTATAAAAAACTCTATATGCATGTATGATTAAAAATTTTGAATACATGAAATAAGAAAAGAATTTAAAACAATGTGTAGGCTTATTTCTTTATTAATTTTCGTGATAATTATAATAATGTACAAAATAATTGATGTACAAATATGTACGTATGTTTTAAAGAAATATTACTTTTAATTCAAACCCATTCTATAATAACCTTGTTAAGTGCGATACTCGTTAATAAATTGTAGAACAATATGAAACATGTAACAATAGTACTATTTATGTAGAATTGTATGATTCGATAAATTGGTCAAGCTGAAACTAGGACAAAGGTCAAACATTTGGCGCCATTTGCGAATGTTTATAATGATGTAATATCAATTTACATCGGATTAAAACGAGCTAATTAATATTGCAAGGAATGCGATTCTGTTTCGATTGCATTTGAACATTGCTCGTAGAGACGGTAGTTTTATTTGAATGTTTCGTAGAAACTTTTAATGAAATGAATGCGGCTACATTTATAAAAACGAATATTGGTATAGGTATTTTAAAAATTAGTTTCATTTCATTAGTTAGATCGATATTTATTATACACCCTAGAATAATTTTTAGTTATTAATTTAAATATGTTATGTAGTGAAATTGGAACTAATAGCATGTAAACTGATAAAACTCATATATATATATATATATATATATATATATATATATATATATATATATATATATATATATATATATATATATATATGGAATTTAAAATTTAGTAAAAATCAATAACTTCGAAAATAACTTTTTTCGGTAGAGAAATAAAAATGAAGTGTAAAATAAAATACATCAATGATTAAAATCATATTTTCAAACATAAAATGAATTTTATTAACAGACATTTTTCTACTTGATCCATTATCCAAAGGTTGAATTAAAAATTCACTATTTTCATTTTTGGAAATGTTCTTATGAAGTGAATTTATATTTTTTTCACCTAATTTATATACTCGAGATCTAAAGATATAATTTAAATCCAAACCATATGTTTGTAACAATAAGAATTATTTTTTTTAATATTTTTGGATTTTGAGAAAAGATGTAAAAAAATAAAAAAAAGGATTTTCGATTATAAAAATAATATTTCTTAATAAATACTATAATTTTTATTAGAAAATGACTATATTTTATTAAAATTATTGATATTTAGTAAAAAAAACTGATTAAAGACAATTTTTAAAATTTTCGATTTTTCAGCTCAAAAAAACGACGACCTATAGTATGCAAAATTTAGTAAAAAATCAATTTCTTCCAAAGTAATTTTTTTTCATCTAAAATTAAAGATCAGGTATAATATGAAGAAGATTGATGATTAAAATCACATTTTCAAACATAGAACAAATTTTATTCACAGAAAACTTCTGTTTTGTCGAAAATTCAGAGCTTGAAACAAGAATTTAGTATTTTTATTTTTAGAGAGTTTTTTATGAAGTGAAGAATTTCTATCTTTTCACCTAAATTATGTACTCGGGATCGAAAGATATAATTTAAATACAAATTATATATTTTTAACAATTATAATTATTTTTTTAAACATTTTTCAATTTTTAGAAAAGATGTAAAAAAATAAAAAAACGATTTTCGGCTATAAAAATAATATTTCTTAATAAATACTATAATTTTTACTAGAAAATTAATATTTTTTATTAAAATTATTGATATGTAGTGAAAAAAACTAATTAAAAACGATTTTTAAAATTTTCGATTTTTTACCTCAAAAAAACGACGACCTATAGTATGCAAAATTTAGTAAAAAATCAATTTCTTCCGAAGTAATTTTTTTTCATTTAAAATTAAAGATCAGGTGTAATATGAAGAAAATTGATGATTAAAATCATATTTTCAATCATAGAACAAATTTTATCATCAGAAAACTTCTATTTTGTCGAAAATTCAGAGCTTGAAATAAGAACTTAGTATTTTTATTTTTAGAGAGCTTTTTATGAAATGAATTGCGATTTTTTCACCTAAATTATATAATTGGAATCAAAAGATATAATTTATATACAAATTATATATTTTTAACAATTATAATTATTTTTTTTAATATTTTTGAATTTTGAGAAAAGATGTAAAAAAATAAAAAAAACGATTTTTGGCTATAAAAATAATATTTCTTAGTAAATACTATAATTTTTACTAGAAAATTAATATTTTTCATTAAAATTATTGATATCTAGTGAAAAAAACTAATTAAAAACGATTTTTAAAATTTTCAATTTTTCACCTCAAAAAAACGACGACCTATAGTATGTAAAATTTAGTAAAAAATTAATTTCTTTCAAAGTAAATTTTTTTCAACTAAAATTAAAGATTAGGTGTAATATGAAGTATACTGATGATTAAAATCACATTTTCAAACATAGAACAAATTTTATTCAAAGAAAACTTCTATTTTGTCAAAAATTCAGAGCTTGAAACAAGAATTTAGTATTTTTACTTCTAGAGAGCTTTTTATGAAATGAATTGCGATTTTTTCACCTAAATTATATACTCGGGATCGAAAGATATAATTTAAATACAAATTATATATTTTTAACAATTATAATTATTTTTTTAAACATTTTTGAATTTTGAGAAAAGATGTAAAAATATGAAAAAACGATTTTCGGTTATAAACAAGACACTGATATTGTTTTTAAAAAACTATTATACATTTATACATACACACACACAAATATATATATATATATATATATATATATATATATATATATATATTTATATATTTGTAAACATTCTACGTTGTTGCAAGCTTTAGACAAATCTAATAATGCAGGAACGGAAATTGAAAAGTTAATAATTGTGAGTATGTGAACCAAATATTATAATTAGTAAAGATAAATCATTATTTTATAATCCGTAACAAGTGAAGTTGTGCAAATCAACAATTATGATTTACTTATGCTTGCTTTAAAAGTGAATCTAATGCATCTGTCAGTTGCAAAACCATTGTTAATTAAATAGTTGTACATTATTTAGTATTTAAATTCACTCAAGTATATATATATATATATATTGCATGATATGCGAGTTATTTCACTTATAATTTATACTTCAGAGTTAGTTTTTACTTTAACTCCCAAATGATACTATAGTTCATCAATATGTATTTAAAATTATATATAATTGTATGTTACTTACTTATAATTTGTTAATGTACACAGTATGATTAAATTGTTAATATTGTCATAAATGTTTTTTTTTATTTACATTAAAGATATTTTTAAAATGAATGTGTTTTTTATATATATTTATCTTATTTAGTGCATTTTTCAATTCTGACTTGTGGAAAAATAAAATAAAATAATTATATGGTAATTTTTATTTATAAAGTTGTATATTACAAATAATTAAATGTATTTATGATCAACTTAACTTTTTATTCTTTATTATATTTTATACAATACAAACTAATAATGGTTGCTTAAATTTCTGTATTATTATTAATAATAAAAAAGTAACACCTTTGAAAAATCTTTTACCAAATAAAAATATGAATAAAAAAGTCTTAAGAAGGTACCGATGTCAACATATAAAAAAAATAAAAACAGAGTAAAAGAACAAGTACTCATATGCGCAAGGTTATAAAAAATCTTTATTCCAGAATAAAGCCAGTCACCTTAATAAATGATATGACCTCATACGTAAGGTAATATTGTGTACTGGTGTGAAAGTGAATGCACAAACAAACACATGTTACGTGGGTGATCTCATCGGTACCCAAAATAAATATATAATAAACTAATAGCAATAAAATCATAACAATGGTTTTAACGTTGTTCTCAAGGGAAACAATATTATCGTTATCGAATGGTATGCATGTTTTGAGTGCGCTTGTTTAATGAATTTTGTATGCTAAGTGCAAGTGTAGTAACTATAATTAATTATTCATACATACACACACACATTATATATATATATATATATATATATATATATATATATATGTATATAAAGATAATCGAATTTCCACATATGAATGTACTAACTATTAAAAATTGAATTAAAATCGAGAAATTATAAAAATAAACTATCGTCAATAAATACAATGATTAAAAAATAAAAAAACAATACATTTTCAAATAAAAATGTGAGTTTATTATAAATTTCTAATTAAGATTATTAAAAGTGTCAGATATAAATGAAAATATTTTTGAATTTCAAAATCCTTTAATTGAATTAAATTTATTTTATTACATTGTAAATTCTAATAATTTTTATATATTTAATGACAATTAATCAAAATTAACTCAATTTACTTTTTTTGGTTTATTTTTTTTTAAAAAAATAAAAAGAGTGACTATTTTTTTGTACATTTTGTTTAAATATATCTCTAGTGTATAATTTTCATATTGTACATTAATGACTTATTTCTCAAAAATATGTAAAAATCTATAATTACAACAAATTGCAATAAAATTACAGCAATTCAAAGAATTATAAACGTTAAATATAATTGTCTAATAAACCCTCAATAAATTCATTAAATATGTTTATATTTTTTCAAAATAACTCTTTCGTAGTATTTTTATTGCTAAAAAATTTAACAAGATTATATATACTTCTTGTATATATTTAATGTTTTAAATACCGTAATAAATTTTATGTCGTCGGAGATTTCTTTTAAAAAGAATTTATATAGCATTTTTTTATTTGTTAAAGGGTACATTCGCGGATAGAAAAATACTTTCATAACCTTCATAATGAACTACTCATTCAGAACAACGTTCATTATACTATCTCATAAAAAACGCTAATGGAGAAAAAACAATTCCTCCAACGTCATTTCATTTAAATTGTCGCTCAGCATGGGGCATCGAAGTTGTAAAACTGTCAAGGACTAAGAACTTTTATAACGTGTACGCCTCTGGTTTCGACAATAAAAAATAACAATAATTAGATTACTTATGTAGATGTTTTCCTTTTTTTAAAAAAAGAAAAAAAATGTCTTTATACACGACAATAAGATGCGTATCTCGCTGCAATATAATTCTTTAAGGAACACTTAATTGCTCGTTACGAACGCACTTTGACGTGCACATGTATTTAATATACATGGTTCACTTTGTGATATGTATATCCTGGCACGCAATTTAGGCTTGTCAACAACGCAGCACTAATAAACACAGTCTCAACAACGATGACAGACAAAGCATACGTGCTAATATGTTATTTAGTTATTAATTATGGTTAAACAAATTGCTTATTTTGCTATGTCGTGCTTTCGAGCTGTTGATGTTATTGTAACAAAATATGTTGTAAATTTGATGAACTGTACGTTGATTGTCTGTAAAGTTCATGTGTTTTAATAAGAAACTAAAATGAAATCATGTTGGATGTATGTAACATACGAACGCTCTTATTCGAAACTAGTTAAAAAAATAAAAGCACATTATATTAAATAAATAGCTCTATTATTTTTCAGTTAAATTTCATACCTCAACGATAAAACATTATATAGGAATATTAAATTAAATATTAGGAACTTACGGAAAATAATACTGAAGCATTTTGTGACTTTCTTCATTTATTTATTATTATTATTTAAAATTTTTTTCAAACGAAATATTTAATTAATATTAATATATTTTAAAAATATTAATAATGCTCATAAAATATTATTACATAATAGAAAACTAAAAATAAAAAAATATATACAAAATATGAACTTTCAAAAAAATTTATACTAATAATTTTGGAATAAATAAAGTCAATGTAGGTTAAGTACTTAAACTTCTTTCTGTCGTTTTTTAAAAAAAAACATCAATGCATTAAATATCTTTGATTCATAAGGAATTGCTGTATAAATCGATTTCAAATAACGAAATAACATCACTATTGAATAAAATAATATCTCTAGTAGTACAACTGAGAGATATTATTAAATAAAATATCAGGAAAAGCTTTCATGAAACGTATTGTTGTTGTACGACAACCCCAAGTGCATACTTCTATTGTTGCAAAGGCAGTTTTATACAAAAATGTGATTTGAAAAAATTGTGTTATCTACTTTACAGTACTGACCTATTATTTATGTTCAAAACTAATATCCAAGTCGTATAGAAAAATGTTTATGAGAGATGGAACAAATGACATTGGAATTTTTAACCTAATTTAAAAGTTTTTTTTTTAAATGTGGCGAAATTCTGAGATATTAAATTGGAAAATAAATGTTTTATTTTCTCATAATTGATCAATATATATTTATATATATATAATTTTTATTTATATTTATGAAAATCAGACGGCTGATATATAATGAGCTAATAATATTAGGTTGGCAAGTATCTCCCTTCCGCTTTTTTTTTTTTTTTTTTTTGTACATAGCTGCGAAATTCAAAAGACCAAAAGGCGGAAGGGAGATATTTGCCAACCTAATATAAAGAAGCAAATTTGTAAATTCTGTGAAATTGCACATTTTAATAAAATAGTAATAATTAATTCTCATTATGTATTTCAAAATAATATATAATTAGATAATTATAAAGAAAATATATTTTTTTCGATATGTGACTGAGTTCAATTTTATTCATAAAAGAATGAGAATCGAGAATGAGTAATAATTGAGAAAGAAAAAAAAATGTAAATGGTTAATCATATATAAAATCTGATTTCTAATAATTTAACAAGAAAAGATATCTAATCTCATTGTATTATGTACGGTGGTCCAAATAAGACTGAAATATAGTAAAGAATATTAAATGATAGTAAGCAAGTAAATGTACGTTTAAACCGTTAAGTTTCATTTGGGCTACTCTATATAAAATATGCGATCTTTGAAAATAAGTCTTCAAATGTATTCTTGAATAACCAAAATAAAATAACGAATATGTTAACACTATACAATTATCCCAATTAGATATTATTAAATAAATTATTTTTAAGATAAATTGTAATATCAACACACATTATTTAATAAATTCAGATGTAAATACCAGAAACACAAAATGTCCTACTTTTTCTTTTTAAGAAACATCAACAACAACAACAATAAACAATAAAAGATGAGCTGATTCTCATTGAGCTATGACCTCCTCCCGCATTGTACGTTCATTTTATATGCAATACGTTTTGTATTGTTCGCTGTATTTTTTACCGGCAATTAACGCGAGCTAAATGTATTTTTTCCCAGTCAGTACACAATAACGAGTCTGTAATGTAATCTAGATTGAAATCTGACGTCGAATAAAGAATGTACAACACTGATGACGAACTAAATTTATATGCGTGTCCGTATAATGAATCAACTGGAAAAAGAATCGAGTAATTCTTAATTGTACTTTGTACAATTGCTCATTTCTATGAGATTAAAATGAAGTTAAACGAATTTATATTTTTATATATAATTTGTAAATAGACATTATAATAAAATTGTTCTATTTTACATAGACATTGCTTGTAAAATGTTCATATTATAAAAAATACAATAGAAAATCTGTATATACTTTGAATAAATTATTTGCTACATATGATTTGTAAATCTGTAATATGCACTGTACTGTGAATTATTATCATTTTCTTTGAACAAGTTATATAACGATTTCTTAGAAAAAATGTATAAAAAATAAGTGATGAATTTTAATTAAAAATTATTTCTTTAATCGACATACAATTGATTATTAAAATATTTAGTTGTTATGAATATATATTTTTTTAAAAAAATAATATAATTGAAATTAATATTTGAATGGATATTTTTAGATAAATGTTTTTCATTCAATTAAAAATGATGTATTGTTATCAAACGATCAATTAATTTAATTTGATTTTTTGTGAAAGTATGAACCTCTGTATAAAGGAAAATCCTTGTATAAAGAAAATCTCTTGTGCAATTAAAAAAAATAATTAAATTACGATAATCTTTAGTAAATTAATATTTTGACTAGCATTAAATAATTATTTCTATATTATAAAATATGAAAATATTTGAATTGATTTTTACTTTTCTAGAATAAAAAACAGTGGCATTAATATATTTGTAAATATTTATTTCCTTTATATATATATATATATATATATATATATATATATATATATATATATATATATATATTATAATTTGTGTGTGTATGTATCGATTTTATGAATAAATATTCATGCATGTTTCTATAAAAAAATAATTTATCACCATTAAGGTTCATCAGATTATTACAGTAGTAAGAAATATAAATAAAAATAAACTCATATATCAAATATATATGTACATATATAGGTATGAATAATCTATTTACATATTTGAAATAAAATACGTTTTTATTCACTTAATTAATACATGAAGTAATAAATCATAATTATTTATATCCGATGAGAAAGTTTACAGTTGAATAGAGACAAAAAAAAAATTAAAAATGAAATTTGTGATGGATTTACAATGCTCTGTTATATAATGAAAGTTAGCTTAGTGATTTCATACACATATACAATTATATGTATAATAAACATACACACACCCACATATATATATATATATATATATATATAAATATAAATATAATGTATGTATATTCCATTTTATTTTTATCGAATTGGTATTAAACGAAATGTTTTTTTTTAATTTTATTCTAAAAAAATAATAGAAATTTATACAAGTACATTACTTATATACACGGATTTGTGAAAGGAATGAATTGTTATTTCCTAGAAAAGTAGATAAAATTTCCAAGTAATTAATAAACATACATAGGTATGAAGTAATCGAACGAATCTTTTTGTTAAATCTAATAAAAATAGTTTTCACACAAGCAATGAAAAGTTCTTTATTTAATTTTCAAATTTCTATTAGTTATTTTTTTTATTTCAATATTTATTTACTTATTCTTTCGAAACGAAATAGGAAACATAATTTACATTATAACGTAATGTAATTTGTATAAAATGTCAATTTATTTTCATTTCATTTAATTGTTATTTGAATATAAGAAAAACAGATGTTTTCACTTAAAATATTTTTTATTGATTTTTTATATTCATATTTTTTTAAGAAATGTTTATGTAAATAATGGTTATTAAATAGTCATATTAATTACGTATAAGAATTATTAACTGAATAACTAACTTTAATGAAGTAATATATTTATCACTGATGTGTTTATATACAATTAGTTATTTTCGTAATAAAACATGTGTATTTTATAATCTTACATATTTGTAAATTTATAAAGTTGTTATCAATTTACTTTACTAGTTGATTAGTGTGATTAATTATTATATTTCATACAATATAATGGAATATAATTATTATTTTTAGAATGAATGAACACTTTTTATTTTTTAATTCACTCACACAAACATATACATATCTTTGTATGTGTATTGTGTGAATTATTTTTTTCATTTAAACATATATCCAATTTAATTCTTGATTTCATGACATCTAATTCGTGTTTTTAATTTTTTCAAATAATCGATGGCTTGTTGAATGAAATGAAATATATTTATCAAAAAATTTTCAGTAACTAATTTTTTTTTGTATAAATTTTTCAAATGTGAAATCATATAATAACTAAGATAATTTCAACTAAATTTTTTCATTCTTTTCATATTTTTTTTTCGATTTTTAATAACAGTATGTACTATTTTGTATTTTTTCCAAATAGCTTGTAAAATATTGATACTTTTGAGTAGTTTCTATTTTAAACCTATTTCTTTCAAATTTCTTTTTAATTTTATGAATTGATAAATATAGCATTAGGCAAATAATTAATCCAGCATTAACGAATGTTTTTTGTCAGGGTTCAATTTTTTATCCATGAAATTAGGTTTTAAGCCACTAGACATTTGCCTTTATCTTTTTTGTTTCCTTATTGTTCCAAAATATCACCCAATCTCCACTGTAAGGCATATTTTTTCAGACAAGAGTTACTTGTTTTTTATAATACTTCCACATTGTTTTTTGGATATAAAGCTCTTACCTATTATCATCAGTAAAGATTTTTAAAATTAGTATCTGCTTTTAGTGAAAATAAAACGATTTGAATTGTTTTAATATTAAAATGTAGTTTTTATAAATTGTATGAAGTTTAATTATTTTTTTCTAAAGATAGTGTCAAATAAAACTATAAAAAGTAACTTTCTGTTCAATAAATATTTTTTTTTATTTTCACGATTTCTTTTATATTTATAAATTATATAGTAAATATTTATGATAAGATTGAAGTATGTCTAAAAGTGAATAATTAAAAATTGAATTGTTTGTATATTCTAAACTATTTTAAATTCAATATTTTTTTTTATAAAAATGTATGTTATTTAATTAATCTGTTTTTATATACGACTTTTCATTAGATATATATATATATATATATATATATATATATATTATATATATATATATATATATATATATATATATATATATATATATATATATATATATGTACATGTTTTTTGCATCGATAACTTTTTATAGTCGAGAGACGTGTTGCCAGCGCGACATCTTTATAAAACTATCGTTGACGGTCAACTATTTACGTTCTCTACATCTGCCAAATGCCAAAAGCTATGTTTTTAAATACTTTGACATGTACTAAATTCATGTCCAGTCATAATTATCAATCTACACGATTTATATATGTACGTAATATGTACGGTGATACAGATCAAATCATTGAGTGTACAATTGTGAATTGAACAGCATTGTTCGATGAATTGCAGTTCGTTATGAATTGGAATTAGGTAACCAAATTCGCAGAAGGTGGAACCATTGACGAAAATTATGCGGGTAATCGTAATGTTTTGTGTAACGTATTTGATGAAAAAATGATTACTCAAGAGTAGGTGTCTCGTGCCAGATATGTAGTTTTCATTTCGAAAATTTTCGGTTTTCTGATATTTATTCTAAAAATATCCAGTTAAAATATTTAGAGAAAGATAAAAAAATCACGAATTTTTTATAATTAGCTCAATGAAGTAATGACCATGTTTTAATTACCGTAATATACATATTCAAATATATATATATATATATATATATATATATATATATATATATATATATAAAAGAAAAAATATTTTTATCCGCAGTAAAAAAACGAAAAATATATGTTTTTAAAAGAATAACGTTTGTAATACATATTTTTATATTCAGTAATAATATATGATTGAAGTTCTCTAAAGGTCTAGAACTGCTTTAGTTTGGTGTAGATTACTTACATCTACACAAAGAAAAAAATAATAGATCAGTTGTTAGTTTTTTTGGAATGAGTTTCCCAGTCACGCAATTTAAAACCAATAATGCGCCTGTGGATGATTATTGATTAGAATATTGAAAATAAATTAACGATTTTCATAATGAAATAATATTTCTTTGGGAAAATGTCTATTGATATATGTTTTAAGTTAATTTAGTTAAAATTTTATCTAAAAGGTGTATATTTGTTCAGTGATAATCCAAATTATTTTGTGTACACGCATGAATGGGTATATATATATATATATGTATGTGTGTGTGTGTGTGTCCCATTAGGAGAGCACACTCATCATTGCTTACTCAAAAAAGATGCGTTTTATTTAAAAATTAAATTGTGTACTTCTGATGTGACTCTCTCTCTCTCTCTCTCTCTCTCTATATATATATATATATATATATATATTCATTATTATCAACAACAACAATAAAAAAAATAACTTCTTGCTTTCGCTGCTGGATGAGATTGTATTTTCTTCGATTTTTTGACTTCCAGCGATCCAAAACATTTTTTTGGCGTGGAATGGAAGAGAAAGTACATTTTTGTATATTACACATATATAAATATATCCAAAATTAGCATAGGCTTATTCACCAATATTCGTATAAATCGTAATTTAATAAATTTCATTCAAAATTTATAAGTTATTTTGTGTAATTAATATTGAATAGATCCTAAATGTAATTAATATTGAATAAATACTTTTCTAAAAATTAATAAAGTTTTATACGGTATAAATTAGGTAAATTATATACAACTGGATGGAATTCAAAGAAGTTAGGACGTTATATGTGTAATATACAAAAATGTACTTTCTCTTCCATTCCATGCCAAAAAGAAGTTTTGGATCGCTGGAAGTCAAAAAATCTTAGAAAATACAATCATCCAGCAACAAAAGCAAGAAGTTATTTTCTTATTTTCCAAATGAAACTCAAACGAATAAAATAGAAAGAAAATTATTAGCTGCTAAATGTATTTTTATTAATTTTAATATTTTTTGAACACAAAAATAACTTTAATATAAACAAAAACGATTTAATATTTTATATTTATATATATATATATATATATATATATATATTGTTGTATGTGTTTTGAAAAAGGCAATTAAATATTATAAGATAAATCGTTAATAATACAAGTTTTCTTTTTTTTAATCAATGGTGTTTGAAAGAAGTCACTGGAATATTTGTCTTCTACTTTGTATTACGTTGTTTAAAAATGTTATCTAGAAAAAAATTCACAAATTAAAATTCATGTATATGTATATACACAGAGGGCACCAATAAAATGTATACACATTAAATGTGTATACATTTCTCTCTCTCCCTCTCTCTCTCTTTATATATATATATATATATATATATATATATATATATATATATATATATATATATATGTAAATATTTATGTATGTATATGTGTGTGTGTATGGTTGACGAGTTTCTTAAAAACATTATTCACATACTTATTACTGAATATTCATGAAAAATGTTTGAAATATAATCGCTTCTTTATCGGAAAATATGTAAGTGATGAATTGTTAACATATATCAAAACCTTATTGAGGACTTTATATTTTACTTTCGTTAAAATACATCTTTTTATTTCATTGATTTATCTATGGAACATATAGTTGAAGTATTCTTTTTTTCAACTATGTACTTATTAATTTATTACAAATATAAATCATAATTTAATTTGTTATTCGATATAAGTTTTATCATTTTAAATATAAATGATAAAATTTATATGGCATAATAAATTGAACTATACTGTTTATTATTATTTTACTGATAACATTTAATTTACTGTTGAACATTCGTAGAGAAAAAAATGTGAAAAAATGTACTATTTATAAAATCTAACTGTTGCATTCTTTAAAGTAATTTAAAAGATGACTTAACAGTAACATTTTTTCAATTTATTTCACATCATTGCCAACATTTAAAATTATTCACTGTTCGAGACAATCTCTTTCCCATTCAAAGATCACATATCGAAAATTCAAATTTAGTCACACCAATCATCAGTTTGATATGCTTGTCGTTCATGAAATGTATTTATTATTTTTGACTAGAAATTCATTGTATTTTATTTTCATTTTATTTATTATTAGATTAAGTTTGTATTTTGTACATGTGTTTTTTTTAAGAAAAAAAGTAGTTTGGAATAATAATTTTTTAATAAATATTTAGACATTTGCAAAGAAGATTTATTGTTATTTTGTATTTATATTTCTTAATGCAATATTTTAAATATCAAGAGATTGATTACTTGTACATGTTTTTGTATTTCTTTTTTATATTTAGAACCATAAAAATATTATCATACATACACATTTTTTGAATGTCTTCTTGAATGTTATTCTTCACCAGTACATGGTTATACTCATTAAGTTGACAAGGAATATATATATATATATATATATATGTATATATATATATATATATATATATATATATATTAAATAAGTGATTATTGAAATATAAGATGAAATTTGAGGTAAAATAATATTAATAAATGACTATATATATTTTTTCAAAAATTTACTTTTCTTTTTGTAATTTATAAAATGTGATTGTCAAGATATATCTTTAATTTCATCACTCATGAATCTTATTGTACATTGCAAAATATATATTTGTTCAATTACTATTTGTATTAATATATATATATATATATATATATATATATATATATATATAACTATTATTAAGAATAGTAAAATTCTCTTTCTATTGGATGAAGGTTTCACCTGAAATTTAATACATGGTAATTTCATTTGATCTTTATTACCACAGTATATTATTTACCAGTTAATATTTTTTCACGAATTTAATTAAGATGATAATTTAGTATGAAATGAGCCAGGAACAAAGATTAAAATTTAATTAAGTCAAGTGATTTTTTTAATCAGCATGTAAACATTCAGTTCATATTGATAATTATCTACAGCTAAAAATATTATTATTATAATCTGCTTTAAGAATTCACACTGTTTATTATAAAAGAGTAGAATTTATTATTTTAGAACGGTTTATTGTTTGCATTGTTTTTTTTTATTATCAAATTACATATTGTTATTTATACATTATGTTATTTTTCATAAACTACGAAACATATGTATACAGGTATGCATGAGACGTAATCATAAATAAATGTATATTGATAAGAATTTATGTATGTGTATGTTTATATATATATATATATATATATATATATATATATATATATATATAGTGTGTGTGTGTGTGTGTTTGCATGTGCATGTATATAAGCATAATCTGTGTATATATGAATATAAAAAAATTAAATATTGCTTTCAAAGTGAATTTACCGAAATAGCACAGAGGCACACGAGACAGTCGACCGCTTATTCTCAGTAATATTGGATTAGATTGCTCTCTCGCACAAAACGCAGCACACGGTAAAGTGTCGTGACTGCTTGCCATAGAATTCAGTCTTTTGTGTCACTCGGTATTCAACTGTCGCGCGAATTTATCTATTTTCACATCACTATCGTACTTATCTACATATACATTTTTGTTGGTTTTCTGATTCCCTATTAATATACTTCCTCAACAAACGAATAACTCGAAAAAAATGTACATACGCCATACGAATCGAACGGCCTATCTTTCCTCTGATGGCAATTTGTGTCGTGTGTGTTTTGTTTCGTGATAAGGAGTTTGCAAATTTGATTTGAAAAAGTGTCCTCTTCTGTACGCGCGTGCGCGGTTCTGTTCGAGTGCTTTTCAACAGTGGTTGATTTTTCATCAACAATGAAGTGTTATGATATGATTTGTGTGGAATGTGAATTCAATATTAGATGTGAATAAAGTGGATACGATTTATTTTGCATATTCGAAACCAATGACGTTCGATGTATATACGTATGGTGTCTTTCATTATTTTTAAACGCACACTGAATATTATCTTGGCTTTATATCTGAATTGCTCCATTTATTTTCAGTAGTTATTTTTATGCATCTTAATGATCGACTCAGCCTTTAAATGAAAACTCACGTAGATTTGTACATACACACATACAATTATATATATATATATATATATATATATATATATATATATATAAAATATATATTTATAAATAATATAGTTAGTTTCTCGAAGTTATTTTAACTTTTAAAATTTGAAATCTTTTAACGTTTTATTGATATTATTTGTATAAATAATATAAATAAAATACATTAATATTTTTGAAAGTTATAATCAGTATAAAAATTAAAAAATATTTATACTTTTATTTATTATTTTCCAATCAGAATTGTATATTAATATCATTGTTATTTTAAAAATTTATATATATATATATATATATATATATATATATATATATATATATATAATGTTAATTATATTACAGTTAGTTGTTTAAAAATTAATTTTATAAATATAATTCTCTAAAAACTTATTGTATCATAGTGTTTTTTAAAATTTAATTTAATTTTCAATCGTTTGAAATCATTTAACATTTAATTAATTTGTAATACAATATTTTGTTGATATTATTTTTCACTTATTTAATATAAAAAAAAATTACTTAAGTTAATATCGTTCTGATAATTAATATATATGTATATGTATAAGATTAATTATGGTTGAAATGTATTTTGAAAGTTTATTAGAAACACATTTATTATATAATAATGTATTTGTAAATATTAAATAATATAATAATAATAATAAATCAGTATAGCCAAAATATTGCATTTACAAGGTGAAATCGAAATGTATTTGTCGTTGATAATTAATAGTATGTACTAAAAATAGTTTCCATTCATATTAACACAACATTTCTGTCTTCGTTTCAAATTGAATTCTTATAGAATATAAGCTGAGTGTAGGAGAAGTTCGTAATACAAAATTGATCATTATTTGATGATCAAAGTTAGAAGTTATTTCTTCATTTTGTCACTTGATGAAGACAGTTCTGCGCAATATCCTTTTATCGTTAATTTATTTATTCATATTTGTTCTCGATGAACTTATTACGAATGAAAAAATGATTTTTTCATCGGTAAAATAAATAAATAATGAGATTTTATTAAAAATATTGTAATGTTGGGATGATCGATTCTTTTGTGAGAAACCTATATTTATTATTTTAGTACTATTATTTTCATATGAGATTTAGTAGGAATATATTCTAAAGATATATATATGTATATATATATATATATATATATATATATGTATATATATATATATATATATATATATATTACAGTACATGTATAAGTAGAGGATTAAGAGGTGTGAAATATAAGATACAGCCACATTTTTAAAAATGTTATAACAGGAAACCAATGTAATTTTTGGAAAAATGGTATAGATCATTTATATAATGGTAGAGATTATTTATTATATCTGAATTTCATCTCATACACTTTTTATTCGTTTTAAGAACAAAATATGGTATACAATTGGGATTTCATTCAATATCTGAGAATCTTGATACTTGGAATTAATATTTTTTAATTATAATTTGAAAATATTCCCTTCTATCTGATTTTCTGTTCTGTTGTACATAAATATAAAACCACCATAATGTGAGTAAATATTTTTTTAAAAATTAACATTTTTAATTTTTAAAATTAATATATTATATATTTATATATATATATTTATATATATATATATATATATATATATATATATATATATATATATATATATATATATATATAAAATATCAGATTACTGCTGGGAGAAAATCTTCTTGAATGTTATTCTTCACCTATACATGGTTATACTTATTAAGTTGACAATATATATATATATATATATATATATATATATATATATATATATATATATATTAAATAAGTGATTATTGAAATATAAGATGAAATTTGAGGTAAAATAATATTATTAAATGACTATATATATTTTCTCAAAAATTTACTTTTCTTTCTGTAATTTGTAAAATGTGATTGTCAAGATGTATCTTTAATTTCATCACTCATGAATCTTATTGTATATTGCAAAAAATATATTTGTTCAATTACTATTTGTACTAATATATATATATATATATATATATATATATATATATATATATATATATATATATATATAAATATATGTTCTAAATAGACAATTATATTTAAAATTCTAGGTAAACACAGTTTTTTTTAACTCATTTAAGTAAAATGCAGTTTATAGAATTGAATAAAAATATAAATAGTAACTATAAATATGTATACATAAGCATACATACACACACATACATATATATATATATATACATATACATATGTCATTAGTTCCTACTTCATGACATTTAGAGAAATTTTAAAAACACATACATATTTCTTAGAAAATATAGTCAGCGCTAGATTGAAACGTAAATGATATCATCGTAATTTATTAAAAATCATTTATTTTAAGTAATATGTAATCATTACTGATCTATTTTGGTGTATGATTGATATTAATAAGTAATTTGTTTTTTTAAATTTTGTAATAATTTAATATATATATACACATTTATTTATTCTAATGTGCATTAGGCTCTGTTATTTACATATGTATATTCTGTGTACATATGTACATGTGAAACATTGTCATAGAATAACCATTGTAATTAATCATAATTTGTTTATTTATATATTTGCATATTGTACTGTGTTTTTCGTAAACACGCATACACATAAATACAAAATGATGGATTTTTAGTAAATTAACATTGTTACAAGTTATCAATTATTAATAATGCTTAAATAGATGAAAGAATAAAGTGTATCAACCTATATATTTCGTTTCAGATATCTGACATGTGTTACGTGTGTTAATTCTGTCTTGTTTTTATGTTACATTTAGCGTTACTAAATATCTTTATATATTTTTGGTTCGTTGTTTATTTATTTTCTCATCCGTTTTTTTTGTTGGGAGTATGTATATATTGACGTCGACTCTATTTAAATATTTCTTATATATATATAATTGGAAAATGCAAAAAGACCCATAAGTAGATGAGGTAAACATTAGAAAATTTATCGGTGTGAAATAGAGGACAATATTTACATCACTGCCTTATATGTGGGATATTTTGTTCGATCCCTGATCAAAAAATTCGTCAAGTTGAGATTTGAGTATGGAATAGATAACCCATTTTATATAAAAAAAACAATCACCACGGAATGTAAAAAAAGTCTTACTAGGCTCCACTGACAGTGAAATTATGGTTCTACAAGATTTAAGATGATGATGATATTCATACATACATATGTATATATATATATATATATATATATATATATATATATATATATATATATATATATATATATATATATATATATATAGATTAATGGCTTGAAATTACTTATTCAAACGATTTGTTATTCAGTTTATTTTACTTGGAAAAGTGCATATATACATTTTTATAATAAAAGTATTTGTTTTCATGTATAATCGTAAATGTTTATTAACAATTCCTATGAGTCATATTCGTAGTAACTTAGATGCTTGGTTATTCTTGCAACATTGCAATTGAATTTAAAGTTCAATATCGATCAATTTATTCAAAACAAATCATTAATATTAAATCAAAGAAATATTACTTTGAAAATAAATTCATTATTTATATTGATTAGTTATTTTTTTCTTTGTGTAACTTTTCTTAATTTAAACATAATGTCACATAGAGAATTCACAAAAAATTCAATTAATTAAATAATATTCAGTTATTCTTCAAGTAATAAGATTTACTTTATTTCAAATGTCACTGAATTGTTTGTACTTTTTTAATTCTTCATTTACATCATCAATTGTTAACTGTTTTCTTCTGGATTCCTCATTGTTTATTTATAATTATAAAGAAAAAAATATTTTATTATTACGAAAACATGAATAATGATGCAATAGTGTCTAAATTCTTGGAATGTACTGAATTTTTGTTTTGAATATTTATTAAAATATGATTTTTTGTATGTACATTAAATATTCTTATATTATAAAACATTTTTCAAAAAATCAACATTTTTATAATGATTTTTTTCAAAAATATTCTCCAAATAATTTTATTAAATTACAAGTCAAGATTTCAGTTTTTTATTACTTTCAATAAATTATATCTATATGTGTTTTAAACTGTAATCTTTTTTGTTCTATGATGTTCGTAGGAAATTACCTTGTTATCAATAATTATTATAAATTATTATATTATCTATGTTTTACTGATAATGATTATACGACTACTTAAAACAGCGATCTGATGGCAAAGTATTTATTATATATAAGTATAAATTATACTAAATATTTCAAATTACAAATGTTACTGTAATAAAACAAATATAAAAATAAACTGAAAGAAAAAAGTTAATAAAGAAATAAAATAGTTTTCAATTAATAAACGAAATGTGCATTTGTAATTATGGACTTATTTAAAATCATATAAATAATATCTAAAATAATTTGTATTAGAAATCTCGCTAGATTTTGTTTTAAAAAATGTAATTATATATAATTTAGAGTTATTTAGAACGATAATTAACAAACTATTCTCAAATAAACCAGCATTTATTTTGAAGGATATTGATAATAAACAAATTATGTTATCAACATATGTATGTATGTATTTAGTAGTATATTCTTTCCTTATACATACGTGCAAAATGTTTTATTTAAAAATATTGAGTGTAAGTCGTTCATGGAAACAGCAATGATATATTTTACATATAACCAACGAGACAATAACAAAAAATTTTAACATCATTATTCTTGGAATGCTACCAAGGATCAAATTATTATATAATTTATAATTAATAATCACTATGTACATTATACATATATATTCATTTACAATTCACTGATGACATTATTTATTTTAATAAATCCAGGTGAACTTAGTAAATAAAAACCTAAAAAATAAATTCTATTTGAAAAATTTTAACATTTTTTACTAGAACTTTTTCTTCGGCAATGCATATTTTTTATATATTTATTTTATCATTTAAACAATAAAAAATTCATTTTTTATTATAAATTGAAATCAATCTATTAATCGTTTTTGTATTTTATTAAAACAGATTTTTTTAAGAATTTATAGATAAAACATCAATAAAAATGTTTTAAGAAAAACTAGCATTATATAGGTAATATCTTTAAAGAAAATAATTTAATTTTTGTGTTATTGTGAAGCAATGATTGTGTAAAATTAAAGGTTTAAGAAAAATAATTTTTAAGAAAAACCTAATTCGCATTTGCTTTTCATATCTTATCTTTAAATAGATTATTATTGATTTTTTTATATTTTTTTTGTTATGTGTGTAAAAATATCAATTTTAATATAAATCATATTTAATAAACATTTTAAATTTCTGTCACAAATCCATTGATTTGACCAACATTTCTCATGAAGTTATATATACTTTTAATGCGTTTAGTTCTTGTTAATCGCTTATAATTAAATTATCAGCTTAAAACTTTCAAGCAAACTCATAAAAATGTCTATTTTTCCCGAAATGAATCATATCTTAATATCTGCTTATACGTGTACGGCTTGAAATTAACATTGATCCAATTACACATCTATTTTATATTCGAATCGTGAAATTCAGTTCAGATATTTGTGTTAATGCGAACACTATTTCTACATTTTACTTGACTATGTTCGGTTCACACGTGACCGTTCTAACAAAATTATTCACATAAATAACAATTGTATTCATTCGTGAAATATGTACGGTTTTTAGTAATCTTTTCTACCTACACATATCTACTGCATAAAATAAAAATAGATTTACAGCCGGTAATGAAATTTAAAAAAAACTTATTTTTTTTTCATTGACGTTTCAAACAGTTTAGGACCTTTATATATATATATATATATATATATATATATATATATATATATATATGTATGTATGTATATGTGTGTGTGTATAAACATGTTATTTATTGCATGTACTTTCTAATTTAGTTAATATAATATTAAATGTAAACATAAGACCTTCAGTATGCTAGGTCAAAGGTGATGAACTGTTATAGTGAGTATATAAATAAATAAATATATTACTAGAACAGTGCGAAATTCCGATAATTATTTTAAATTTAAAGTTTAATTTTTAATATATTATTCAGTGATTGGTTTTAAAGATCAAGGCATTGCCATTAAACATTAATAGTGATTGTATGAGTCATTAAAAATTATAAGTGATTGATGACGATTCAAAAGAAAACAAAAGTTATGGTCGTTATAACACGAGTGAAAAGTTTAAAATTAAAGTAATATTATAGTAGAAGATCGTCAGTGGATTAGGGAAATTATAGAGGAGAATTCATAAATATAAAAAGATCAAAAAGAGGAGCTATAGATATATGAGAATAAATGTTAAATTGTTGGAAATGTTATATTTTAATGCAGACTTGTAATTGAAATTTAGAATTTTCATATATTTTTTTGTACATTTTCATTTATTTCTAAATTTAAAACGATTTTTATTCCAAGATGTACACTATTATATTTAAACATAATAATCATACTCTGTTTAATAGTTTGTTCTTATTTTTGAAATTTCTGATTTTACACTGATTAATCATTTATTTCTAAATTACATAATTCTATAGAGTGGTCCAAATGATACTGAAGGATAGTAAAGAATAATAAGTGACAATAAGTAAATATATATCTAAATCCTTAACTTTTATCTAGGCTACCTTATATAAAAATCTTCTTGATAAAAAAATGTTTTTCATTTTTATTGAATGAAAAAAATAGTAAAATCTATATTGGTATATTTGATAAATTTACATATTTATATATTTTGTTTATATCTATAGTATATATGTATGTGCCCACATATGCATGTGTCATTTCTTCGTAAAAATAAAATTAGTTCTCGATGAGAAGACATTTCGTTGAGCTATTTGTTCGTTGAGTAATTTCAGTCGATGAATAAAACCGGTATTATTTTACAGTGTTTCTACGCATGCTGAAAATATTGTGTTAGTAACAGCAAAACTATGTTTTATACACATAAAAGTCAAGTTTTATATTATTTGTTTTATATGTGTGTACATGTTATATACTTTATCTTCTTTTATACACGTGATATAGTGTTGTTGATTGTAGTTCATATTGAATACGTGGTAAATACATTGATTAGATGTGTATTTATATATCATTTTTACTATGATTATCTCAAGGTAATTATAGAGCGACTGTTTAATTTGTTTCATATTGCGTTCATATTTTTTTTCAGACAACAAAGATAATTGACTCGAATCAATTAATCGAAATTGTGCAATCGAAATGATTATTGATTGTTCTAAATGAGAAATGTCGAATTGTTTCAGTATTGAATTAATATTTTATAACAAATAAAAATACTAACATTTATAAATATACTATCTTGAAAAAAATGTTTCTTAAAATAACCTTGTGTATATATTTTTTTCTCTAAAAAAATCACTCAGCTGCCACTTGCTGTTCACTGTAAAAGTTTACTGTGAGAGTTTGATCAACTTACTCATAATGAATAATCTTCCTGAAGTCTCTCAAACATAAAGAATAATTATTCTTCTAGTCAATTTTCTTTAAGTGTTTGTGGCAAAAGATCATTTGATAATAGCTTATATGTTTATAATTGGAATCAAGAATTCATTTTTCATCACAGGTCAAAATTTAACCCAAAAAGTTTTTAAAATAAGAGGTCTATAAATGTTAAGATGCTGTAATTTGTTGTCGAAAAAATCATGAGGTATCAATTTACTTAATTTCCACATCTTCCTTATTTTATGCAAATAATTCCTCATTTTTAATCACTTTTTTTGAACTCTTTAGCAAGCTATTAAATTCGAATTTGTTTCATTGTCTGCAATTCATTGATAATTACATTTTATTTATATTGTCTTCTAATGATTTATCTCCTAAAACAATTTTTTCAAACTACTTATGGGCCGTTCTTGATATAACTGTTCCTTCTCCAAATGTACAATTTTTTCTTGCAACTTGAGTGGCGTTAGAACCAACTTTATATTCGTAAACATGCATGCATTATACTATTTTGTATAGACATTTTGAAAGGTTGAAATGATATTTTAAATGAAAATGAACATATCGAGATGTATTGAATGAATGCTGAAACATGAGATGCATAAATAATTCTTAGAATTATAGTACATGTAAAAATGACAAAATTTTCTTAGTTACTTAATATTACATTATATATATATATATATATATATATATATATATATATAAATAATTTATGTGATAAATTTATCTTCTGATGAAAACACTGACCTTCATGTAGAATTATATTATCGCAATGACCTATTAATTAATAAAAAAATACACTTATAAATACAAATATAACTTATCAAGATTTGTGCAGTAAAGGAAAAAAATCCACAAAACATTTTCGTGTTTCGTTACAATCGTATCGAGAAAAAACACACTTAATATATAACTAGTTTTTGATCAAATATGAGAATTAATCGACTGCAGACGATTTATATCGAAACATTAAATATATTTGAAAAGTCGCGATAACATTGAATAATTGTTGTAATACCCGTTAAAACTGCTATGTCATATTTTACGTTATTAGCGAATGTTATACTGTATTGCTAATAATACAATATGACCTTCTAGCTGGTCAAGGTATGTTGTTCAAGAACAATATTATCAAGTTTTTCATATTGAATGTGTGTTTAAGTATTTTGTAAATTAAATTGATGTTTATATGTTTATTAATACGAAATTAATGTCAGATCGAAAATTAATAATTACCATTTCGACTTCTATTAAAATTCAATTGAATGTCATAATTTTTTTTCATAATTAAGAAATTTAATGAAATTGATTAAATTAATGTTTTGTCAGATGAAAATTGAATATAGTTATTGTTTACTATTTATGTTTTAAAAATAAAGAACATTTTGTACTGATTTAATATATTCTTTTCTGAAAATATGATTCTAATTAGTCGATTTTCTTTAAATTGTTAGTTTAAGTTTATACTAAACGATAAGTATTATTGTTTATGCTTATCTTTTTCTGTCAGGGTTACTTTGAATACTAAGATATAAAAAATATAAAAGTTAATTAATTTCAATAGAATAGTCACTTATTTCCAATTATTTTTTAATTTATTGTTTATGTTTATTTTTATAGTAATTTTAGCTTTTGTTTCCAATGCCTTGTTTATAAGATAATGGCATTATCATCAAAATACATATTATTGAAAAGAGATCAAGACGATATAATTGATTTTTTTAATTAAAATCTTATAGAATTAAGCAGAACTCATTTCTGATTTATTTTCAGTAGACAGAAAAATTATTTGTAAATAAAAATAGATTTTTAAATATTCTTTTTTAAAAAAATCAAGTAACAAAAATGTTTTGTTATCTAAAAATATATTATACAAAAATAGTAAATAGAATCAGTCACTTTAACTTATTCTCTTTGTTGAAATGAATGATTCATTTCACTTTTTTTTTGTTTATAATATTTTAGTATTTTACAGTTTAATAACAGATTTTTAATTGCTAATTATTTTTGATAAATGTAAGTTTTAATATTGTTTCCTTATTACTTCTCTGAATTTCTGTTGTGTTTAACAATAAGAATTTTTTTTATACGTCCAATTTAGTCCCAATTTCAACTATGTGTATTTTGTACAGTCCATACTGAAGAGATTAATTTTAACCTGAAATATTTTTTTTAATGTGTATATATATTTATTTATTATATACATTATCAACCTCTTTCTACTTTTAGATATGGACCTATTCCAAAACTTTCCCTTTCTAGCGATATAATGCCCTTCTATTCCACACCAATATATTTTATTGTCTCAATCTCATCTATTCTTGTCTTTTCTTATATCTGTTTACAATCAATAATTTATTTTGTTAGTCTGTGGTTCTCTCTTATGACTGGCTCGTTTCCATGTTGAACTTTTCAATATAATATATGTATATATATATATATTTATATATATATATATATATATATATATATATATATATATATATATATATTTATACACACATGGTGTGCATTTTTGGAGAAAGTAACTGGTTTCATTATTTTAATATTTCACCTCAATATCACAATGTTTATTATTTTAATGATCATAATTTTCATTAAAAAGTAATGTATTCAATATAAATAAGATAAAAATAATAAAGACTGTATTTTTTTAAGAAATTAGGTTAAGATATCCAGGCTAAGAAAAAGACAAATGTTTACTAAAAATAAAAAAGTACTGATAGTGTTGTATTTTACTCATAGAAATAATTTTAAAAATAATATATGAAATAGTAAAATATAATAATTAGGTTAAGAAAAAAAACAAATTTTTACTAAAAATAAAAAAATCATTGACAGTATTGTATTTTAGTCATAGAAATGATTTTTTTAAATAATATATTAAATAAAAATATAATTAGCAGAAAAATTACTTTATTTAACAAGACAGTATTTTATAAAATGTTAATAATCATTCATTGATCTTTTAATTCACTAATGCAAATTTCACTATATTATTTTTTGTTATATCTCTTTTAGTGTTATTTCTCTTTCATGTTCTTTTTATTTCTTTTACTGAAAATCAAAATTTTGGTCTATTTTATATTAATCTTTAGATTGTTTTGTTCACAATATTTCTGAAATATATCAAAGTCTTTATAATCAACTATTGTTTTACTCAAAAATGAACAATAGTTTATTATTAGAAACTTGAAAAATATTAGGAGTTTGAAAAGTCGTTTGTTAAAAAATTAATCAGCCAAAGTGCTGAATAAACAACAAACAATATGCATACAAGAATTTCTTAATAGTGAGTCAATAAAAAAAATGTTTTTGAAATTTAGACTTTGAAGTATCAACACTAGTAACATAATTTTCTCAATATGTTACCCACCTGATATGTGAAAATATAGTCATAAACCTTGTCACCCACATGAATGTGAAAATTAGTGGTCTGTTTCATTTAAGAAGAATTATGTTGTGATTCAGTTAAGTTGTTTTTAAATACATTGTTGTGTTTGGTTTGTTGTTGACGAATATAAATATGTTAGAGTATTTTTGTATGTTAATATTTTTTTAAGTGGGTTAAACGAATTTCTTTCCTATGCAAGATGCGACCATGATCGTTCAGCCCAAAGTGTTTATATAGATTTGTATACATGTATATACTATCATGCATATGTATATAAACACCAGTGTACAAGACTATTTATAAATACATGATTACTAAATGAGCTAGCTGTATGCTCCAAGGTCATTTATTTCAGAGCGCGTCTTTGGACAGCTGATGACTTTCGACGAGCATAATTAGTGAATTGTTGTAAATAAATAAATGTCTGCGTTTGAACTGTAATCTAAAATGTCAAATGTGTACATATATTCATTAGTGTACACGTGAGTCATCGTCCAAGTTTCGCTATCTGTCTATCTATCTATCTATCCAGGCTCTATCGTTACTAAAACAAAGTACGAATGTACACAACTTCAGTTTTTTATCATTATATTATTATTTTTTTGTTATCGTACAAACTGTTATTAAATCTAATACCTCAGGTTATAAACCGTGAGGGTCATTATTCAATAATTTCATTAAAATCGTTTCATCGAAACGATTTTCTAGCTATTCGTATGTACATTCATATGTATGTAATTTATTTAATTCGAAATGGTCAACATTTTTTTCTGTACCACAAGATGTACAGAAGTTTTGCAAAAAATATTTTTTCTTAATGTTTTTTTACTTTCAATTTCATACCTTAGAATAAACTCCTTTAATATACTTATATGTATGGTTGTTAAGAGTCAGTATAAATATTTGTAACATTTTATACAATCTAATAAAATATTACCATTATATCTTTTTAAAAAGTAAATATTATATTAATTTTAATTGACATTTTTCTTTTTTTATGTATTTTAAAATTGAGTGAATATAATATGCAAACAAATTGTTTGTATGTCAATGTTTAATTACAATTAAAAATATTAATATTTACATAACAGATAAAAAAAACTACATATGCAATTCAATCCCAATTCGTTATAATAACATTGTCTATTTTGCAAAACACATATTGAGAACATATGTTTTCATTTTATTGATATAATATCCGCTCTCTTGTTTACATTTCACATCTCTGAAGATGATTTTATCGGCCTTTACTTACTTGAAAGACATATCAAACAAAAATCATCTTGTAATTCCAACGGTTGTTAAAACAATATCTTCTTAATATATAAATGGAACGAGAGAAGAAGAAATAGAATTGTGATAACTCATTCCTTTTTATATAAGAAATTACAGATATATACAACATTTATTCTTATTTCTAATCATTGTTTTAATATACTTATTTTGATATAAAATCATATTAGTTATTAATTATAAAATGTACTTTCTAAAAAAAATATTATTTGTTTTCAAATTTTTTTTATTTGTTTTTTTTATATATTCTTCATTTGTACATAAAAGTAGTGAATTGAACTAAAAAAACTGAATCTGTACCTTTAAAGCATTTATATGTTAAAAGAAATATGAGAATTATAATCGAAGAATAATTACTCTTTTATCTTTGGAAAACCTAATTACACATTAAAAAATAAATTGGAATATTTAAAAAAAAGTTTATGGAAAGAAAGAGAAAATAGGTTGTTAATTATTTTGCACAAAGGTATTCGAGTTTAAAATAATCTTCATTACAATATTTAAAAATATTTACCTACCTCAGTAAATGCTTGAAAATTCAGTTGGAAAAAAGTAACAAAAATGAAATAAAGATTGTTATAAAAAATAGTATAAGAAAATTACTAATTTTAATTTTCTATATAAATGAATTGCATATTCTAACACTACAAGATTTGTAATTTTCGTACGAATGACTCATTTATGGAAAATATATTTATATTCTTTGTTTGTTAATGTTATGCAATTTTCTAATACTGTTTGTCAGTTAAAATAATTTTATTTTTCAAAAATAGAATTATATTTTTTGGACATATGATATAACTGACTCCAGCGTCTTCTACTAATACTTTCTACTATTTGAACTATCTAAAAAAATAATTTTCTTTTTATAAATAATATATATGGTACAAAACAGTATTAGAAAATTATATATTAATCGAATAAAGCAATAAAAATATGTTTTGTACAAGTGAATTAAAATTAAAAATGTGTGATTTTTATGTATTCAAATAATTTAAAATTATAAATAATTTTCATTAAAATTCTTATCATAGTTTCAAGAATTAAATTCTACACAATTAAATAAAATATCTAGATAATTCGTTTTATTACTTTATATATATATATATATATATATATATATATATATATATATATATATATACGTATGTGTGTGTGTGTTTTGTCTATGTACAATATATAAGTAAATATAAAAACGAGAATAGATTTTCAAGGAATTTATCGAGTTAAAAATTGCTATAAAATATAATTTTCAATAATTTAATTTTACTTATATATTTTTGATATAACATTAGTTGAAATATAAATCTCATAACTTATCTAATCTAATTAAATAAAAAAGTATAACGTTTTTATATAAGCTATCTTAGAATATTATTATCATTCAGATATCGACTACACTGATAATTTGTCACTTAATGAGTATTATTAAAGCCATGATAATATTACTACATAACCAGTACACATCTCTTTCTGTCATTAGATCGTTTATTAATTCAGCCTTCGTATATTTTAATTGAAACGCTTGTAAATTCGAAATTAACATCAAGAACGAAAATAATTATGTGTCATGTGTGTGCGCGAATCTCTTTAAAAAATCCAGTGATATATTTCCGTCGAGAGCCACATGTGCTGTTAGCTGTTGCTTACGATGATCGTTACGTGTGATCGACATTATTAAAATGATAAGTGTTTAAGTGAATATCAGTGAGTATTTGAATATCATGTCAGATATACAAACAAGATCGAGAAGGAACAGTAAAAAAAAGAATAAAAAACATGTCGAAAGTGTATGTGAAAATAATGAAAAAGGTGTTAATTGTGTTCAAGAAACTGAAGAACCGGTTAAGTTAAAAAAACGGAACTCTAAGAGAAGGAAATTGAAATCGTTATTGAGAAATAGTATTGGTAAAATCACCGATGATAGAAAAAATGGTACTGATTCGAAACCAATAAATAAAGATATTTGTGAAAAAATGGATGAATCGTGTACCAGTACTCAAATATCGGATAAAGTCGATAACGATGTTGTTCTGAACTGCAATCCAAATGAAGAAATGAGATACGAAGACGAAAATCAAAATTTTCGAACGATGAACGATATTGAGACAGAAACATCAGAGACAGTTGCTCAAATTCAAAACGAACCAAAACAAGATTCTGGTCCCTTGACAGAATGTGATTTAAATAATAGTGACATTAATTCTTTTTGTGATCAGAGTGAAGAAACAATTTCTAAAGATTTATCTTTACTAAATGAAGACAGTTATGTTCAGTGTATTGATGAACAAAATATAAATCAAATATCTTCTCCAGATTGTTCAATAGAAACTAATATCGATGTTTTTAGTGACGATACAAATAATTTCGAAAATAATAATAAAACTAATTTGAGTGAAACTTGTACTGTTTATAAGGATAAAAATGAAACGATAAATGAAGATTTTGTAACATTAATTCCTGATAAAGACAATTGTGATTGTCTAATTAATCACAAAGAGAACAGCACTGATAGTAGTAAGAACGAAATAGAATTTAATAAAGAAAATTGTAGTGATAATAATGAAAATTTCCATTTAGTACCAGAATGTAGTGCAAGTATCGTCATGATGATTGACGAAAACACGTCAAGTTCTAATATTCAGAAAAGTGATATGAATATTCATTCAGATCTAACAGTTTCGGACGAAAGTATATTTTTAGAATGTAACAATGATTCTGATTTAATATATGATTGTGATTCATCTACTGAAAAAGAAACAATAGATTCAAATCTTCGAACGAATATTGATTCAAATCTCGTTTCTTTATCAGAATTCACACAGTGCGATGACAATTCTAATCCAGTACTTGAATCAAATGTATCAGTCAAAATAACTGAAGAAGAACCAGAGGTGTTTAATCATAAGAGTAATACAATTGTGGATGTAAACGATTTAAATAATATTATTTTTTTAGAGTGTAACAATAATTTATTATCAGAATGTGATTCGTCGATAAAATCGACTGATGATAAAATAACAAGATCTAAATTTGAAATTAATCAAAGTGATGTGAGTGTTAGTTGTGTTCCAGTCGAGTCAAGTGAACAAATGTCAGAGTGTATTAATAATTTTTGTACAGAATTAGAATGTAATCCGATGATTAAAGGATTTAATGATGTCACATTAAAGTCCAATATTCCAATTAATGATAAAAATGAAACTGATAGTGATTTAAATACAATCGAAACAAATTTATCGGATAGTAGTTTTGATTTGACACTTCAATCTGAACAAGTGATTAGTGGAACTATTGAAGAAATGACAGATATTAGTGTTGATATTAATAATAAAAATTGTACGAATGTAGATGTAAATCAAATTGTGTTAGATGAAAATAAAGACATGGAGTCTAATAAAAATGTACATTTGATACCCGAAAGTGATTCGTTAATTGGTGCGTGTAATACAGACATATCAGATTCTTTTTCTCAAAATTTAAATAAAAGTGATAGAGACATTAATGTGAAACCAATTTCGTTCAACGAATTACAGTGTGCAGAATGTAATAAAAATTCCGATTTAATTCCAGAATGTACTCCTTCGAACAATAATCAAATGGATACTTTCAATCAAAATGATGTGACAGATTCTGTTGTGATAGATAAATTCAATTTCATTGAAAAACAAAGTCCGTTAATTAATATAATTACTGAAGAAATAACCATACCAGATATGAATATCGAATCGAAAGAATTTAAATTTCCAAATTGTCCTAGTAAACAGTTTTTGTCAGATCCTTATACAGCCACTTTAGATGAAATCGAATTG
The DNA here is from genome assembly GCA_029203775.1 of Neoneuromus ignobilis. Lineage (NCBI taxonomy): Eukaryota > Metazoa > Arthropoda > Insecta > Megaloptera > Corydalidae > Neoneuromus > Neoneuromus ignobilis. The sequence continues at coordinate 20,949,822 of CP092095.1, forward strand.
GTTTCAAATCCGAAACAGAAACAGAAAAAATCATCCACGGCAAATAATATCAAAAAGGTATTCATGAGTCCTTTTCTGAAACGTAAAAATAAAAAAGACGATTCGAACAAATCGAACAAAAGTTTAGAAAGATCTAATTCAAGAGTATCTTTAGCAAGTTTATCTGAAGAAGAAACAGATTGTAAAAAAGATTTTGGTTGTAAAAAAAATCCGTTTCATCTAGGCTCAATAATAAAGAAAAAAACTAGTAAACAACAATCGGTCGATAATTTAGATAGAAATTTACATCGATCTGATTCGAAAGTATCTTTGTATAGCAATGCCTCAGATTCGAGAAATTCGAACGAGATGGATAGAAAGATGGTATCGTTTGGATCAGAACAGTCGTTATCTCGTAAACCGTCGTTTATTAAAAAAGTATCGAAGTTTCTTGGAAGTACACCAAATTTACATAGAGCGTCTAGTTTTAGGGATGTGTATACTGATAAGAAATATACGGATAGGTTGTTCGATGCTAGGGCTTCGGGTTGGTCGAGTTCTTTGCAAAGTCTGGACGAAGATAATGTGTTGATTGATAAACCTGATCATTGTAGTGTAATGTCAAATTCAAAGAGAAGTGCGCCGAATGTTTCTGATGAGTCTAGTAATGAGTATGATGAATTCGGACAAAGGAAATTGATAAGAACGCAAAGTTTATCAATGCCAAATGTAAGTAACGCAATCAATATATTTAGAAATTTTTAAAATATCAATATATATATATATATATATATATATATATATATATTCGCTTTATTATAATTAAAAAAATACAGATTTTAAATTTGACACCTCTATTCCTTATCTCATGAAGTTCATTTTTTCCATTTACTTTTTAGTTGTTTTTTTTTCTTATTTTTATGCCTGTCTATTTTAGTTCTGGAAAAAATGTTATGACTTTATCGTGTCTTAGCTTTGTCATGTCTTTTTAATTAATTTTATTTTTATTCGTTCTAGATAAATAATGAATTTCCTTTTTTATGTATTTTTTATAATATTGATTAGATATCTATAATCAGATGATATTTATGACTTGATATTCACATTTGCATTGTGTCTAATTATATGTTTTATTCGTTTTACAATTTCATGTTTTATCTCTGTAAACAGAATATTTGAAATCAAATTATTTCTATCTAATTAGAAATAATTTTATATGAAATTATTTGCTGATCGTAGTTATAAACTTTTATTTTTCAATAAAAGCATATTTAATCAAACTGATTATTTAATTTTTGTGTTGTATCTGTTATGCTATGTTAACATTTTAGGTAATAAAACTGATTAACACGTTCTATTATTGGTTTTCCATTCTTTCATTCACTTTTATCCACCATTATATCAATGTTATTACTTTTGTAGACAGATAAATTTATTATTTTGCTTACATTAGCTCTTAGTTTACATGTTTGACATCTGTTGTTGTTATTCTTAAGAAAATCAATATTTACACATTAACATTCATAATAATTTAATAATTCAAATATGTGTAATAAATTTTAATTATTTAATATAAATGAATTAATCATCTCTACACTAAAATTCTTTATAAAAGTGTTCAGCAATTACTTATTTTATATTTGATTCGATGTTATGAATTTCAATGGCCATGACGATAATGGAATGACAATAAAAATGTACAAATATAGTAGCGAAGAAGAATAATTATTGAATATTTTTATAAAATCTTTCTGTAGTAGAATTAGTGATTTACTTTTTTTTAATTTTTTATCATACAAAAAGAAACATGATTTTATGATGTTGATGAAGACAGTGTCTTAATATTAATTTTATATAAACATATATAACGAATAATACATGTTTGTGATTTTTTTTCCTATAAAATGAACTTAAATAAAAATATATAAAATCGTAATTTTACATGTTTGTAATATTTTAACCGCAATTGCACAATAAATAACTTAATTTGACTGAATAAAACGAGTAAAAATCAATAATCTGAATTGAGATTTAAAATAGATTTTTTCTATATCAAGTCAACAAATACAAAATAAAATCAGATATTGATTAATTAAAAATATTTTTTATCGATTTCTGAATAAAGTCGTATTTCGCAAGAATGTTAAATGTGAATCTAATCGCTTATGTGTTTGAAAACGTCAACAATTCAAATTAAATTAACATACGAGCAAGAATAGCACAAAACATATTCGAATTTTGACATATTGATAGATTGAAAGATTGCTTGTGTGTGTTCGAATCTAGTATATGAATATGAATATAATAAAATATGTATGCACGATCGTAAAAAAGCACGAAAATCATTTTCTCATTCTGAACTGACACAGAATCTATCTGAACTCTTTCAACGTCAGTCGTCCAAAAAAATTGTGACAGTTTTACATTGTATGCTATATTATTATCGGAACGTTTTTCTACATCGTTTACTCTGTATTTGGGTAATATTCTTATAGTATGAATAGGTATAAAAATATTGACTAGAAACAGTTCGAGCTTATCTGTTTTGTGTGCGTGATTATTATATATATATATGTACATTTTTTAAAGATAAATTTTTAAACATTGCTTTGTATAATGTTTTCTTTTATCTTCTTGTTTGAATCAGTTTTATGTATCTAAATAAATTAAAATGTTACACAATGAAAAATTTTTTTTTTATTAAAATATATATTTTTTAAATTATTTAATCCATAGATATTTTTTTAAAATTGACATTTTAATATATAAATTTTTAATTTTTATAATGTTAATTTATTTGCAAAAATAAATTTTATCGTATTTAGCCAGATTAATGGTAGGATAGAACCAAATATCCTTTATTCGAAATAAAATAAATGAGATGAAAGACTTAAATTAAGTTAGAGTTTTCAATACAGATTTTTACAATAAATAACAGCATACAACAAACATAGTGGCAGTTCTATAATGGTATGTTATATCAATTTCACTCTTTGCTACATTATTTCCATTTTGAAAAATCATCTTCATACACAAAGATCATTTTTTTCAATATAAATGTTAAATAAAAAGAATGGTAACAGATTTTTGAAAAAATCTGACAATTCTATTTGTTCTATTGTCTGTTGAAATTACATTTTTATATAAAGAAATAAGTGGAAATATATTTTACTTTATTTCTTAAATAAATAATAAAAAAAATATTAAAATATATAATAAATATCTAATCGACTTAAAAAAATTATTAACTTTTTAAATACATTTTATTTATTCAATTTTAAAAATATATTTAAAAATGTTTTTATTTAAAAAATATACCAAAAACTATACCAAGAATAAAAAAGCATCCAGTATTTCTAAAAGTATTTTTACCTGTACTTAAAGTGTTAGGTTTTTGTAATAATTGGATAAGAATTGTGTCTAAAAATAATATTGTGTGATTGTTATACTTTGTATATATATATATATATATATATATATATATATATATATATATATATATATATATATATATATGCGCGTGTTTGTTTATTCTAAATAGAAATAAATCATGATATGATATACAACATTCTGTTTGTTTTATTGTAGAGTTCTGGTGTCGGTCGCAGGTGTGGGGTTTCGCATGGTGCTGTTTTAGCAAGGCACTACCAGTCAAATTTAGGTGAGTAGAAGAAAATATCTGCATGTTTCATCGTAACGGTATTTTTTTGTTCTTTCAATCTTTTTTAGTGTTTCTATTTTAAAATCAATGTCTATACAAATATACAAATAGTGTATGTACAGGATGTACCAAGCTATTACTGTTTATTTCTAAGAAATGTTTTTGTTTTTCATTTATAAGAAAAAGTAAAATTACATCTAATAGAAATCCGGTATTAATGGATATACACAAACATACACATACATATGTATATATATATATATATATATATATATATATATATCCACACATATGAGCCAAAAAAATTTAAAAAAGATTGTTACGACTTTTTTATTTAAATTATATACTAAATATCATTATTATTTAATTTATTAGATATTTATGAAATATTTTCCGACATTCATATTTTTTTAAAAAAAAATAATAGATGTTTTTAGTATTGTTTATCATTATTAAATGAAGGATAGGGTGGTCTAAATGAAACTGAAATGCTTAGACTTTCATTTACTTGCTTACTATTCTTTACTATCTTTCTATATAATTTCGATCACTATGTAAAATAACCATATAAATTGTATTTGTTGCTTTATTTACTATTACAAATTAATTTATAGGTTGAGCTGTTTATTTTTTTCTATTTACTCTTTTTAATGTGTGTGTATTGATTATATACGAGGTTGTTTGATAAGTCCGTGTAAAAATAAAAACTGCTTCATTTTTTTGAATAAATCGTTTTTATTTTTCAACATAGTCTCCTTTTAGGCTTATACACTTCATCCAACGCTGCTCTAGTTTGTTGATCCCTTCCGAATAATAGGATTTGTCCAAGTCTGTAAAATAGTCATTCGTTCCTGCAATCACCTCCTCGTTCGAATAAAATCTTTTTCCCGCGAGCCATTTCTTCATATTAGGGAACAAATAATAGTCCGATGGAGCCAAGTCTGGAGAATAGGGGGGATGTGAAACGATTTGGAACCCTATTTCCATTAGTTTTGCGGCCACAACTGCTGAGGTGTGAGCTGGTGTGTTGTCGTGATGAAAGAGGACTTTTTTGTGGGCTAATCGGGGACGTTTTTCTTGCAACTCAGTTTTAAAACGATCCAATAACAATGAATAATATGCACCTGTAATGGTTTTACCCTTTTCCAAATAGTCGATAAAGATTATTCCTTGCGAATCCCAAAAGACAGTCGCCATAACCTTCCCGGCCGAAGGAATTGTCTTCACCTTTTTCGGAGCAGATTCCCCCTTGATAACCCATTGTTTAGACTGCTCTTTGGTCTCAGAAGTGTAGTGATGTATCCATGTTTTATCTACAGTGATGAAACGACGCTTAAAGTTCTGCGGATTTCGCTGAAACAGCTGCAAACCGTTCTTGCAACACTTCACACGACCTCGTTTTTGGTCGATCGTGAGCAATCGCGGCACCCACCTGGCGGATAGCTTTTTCATGTCCAAATGTTGGTGCAAAATATTATGTACCCGTTCACACGAGATGCCTACAGCACTAGTAATCTCACGCACTTTCACTCTTCTGTCATCCATCACCATATCATGGATTTTATCAATGATTTCTGGAGTGGTGACCTCAACAGGGCGTCCAGAACGTTCAGCGTCTCTTGTGGCTCATATGGCCACTCCGAAAATTTTGAAACCACTTATAAACCGCACTAATCGAAGGTGCAGAGTCACCATAATGTTTATCAAGCTTCTGTTTAGTCTCCTGAGGCGTTTTGCCTTTAATGAAGTAGTGTTTAATCAACACGCGAAATTCTTTTTCGTCCATTATTTGACAATCACTCGATTTCCTTGATTCCAACGATTGTCAAACACAAAGGAATAGACCGATATGGCTGAAACTTGATGTGTGTTCTTCCAAGAGGTGCTACTAATTAAAAATAACCTCGATATGCACCAGTGGTGCCATCTTTCGGAATTTACACGGACTTATCAAACGACCCTCGTATATATATATATATATATATATATATATATGTATGCATATATAAGTATATAAGTGTGTGTGTGTGTGTGTGAAAAGCGTATGAAATTGAAATTTAATCGAGCCTTTAAAATAACACATCTTATTAAAATATAAAAATCAATCAATCAAATTCAGTCCTAATTTCATCAATTATTTTCAATGGGAAAATATACAAAAAAACCTTTACATTACTTCAGTTCTACAAAAAAGATTAATATCAACTAACAGTTGCCTTTCACATTCGTTTCCATATACAACTTTCACTGTATTCGAAAATCTGTCTATGAACAACAATTGTAGGAAAACTAGAAACTGTGATTTTTCAGTTTTATCGACAGTTTGGTATTCTTCTGTCGTACCTGAAGAGGTCATTAACTCTCGTAATCGTCACATCAGTCACAACGAGTCGTGTTGCGTGCGGTTAGTTCCAAACAAAGTTCACGACCCTTGAATGATTTGTACCAATTTAACATTGATGACCACGGTGAACATAATTCACTGTATTATACCAGAACTCTCACGGATCTTAGGCCGTTTTGTTCTCGGTCTATTAAAAAAGAAAAAAAAACAATGATAATGAACCGTTTTACTAAACTAGACGGATTTCATGGTATGCTATTATAAAACATTTTTTTCTTCTCAGATTGATTTGAAATAATTATTTTAACACTTGAGAGTTTTTTGATTTTTACAACAGTTTTTTATTTGTATATGATAAAGTTATTATTCTTTTTTAAGAGATAATGATTAAAATAGAATAATTAAAAAAATAGTTATTTAAGTAAAATCACAATATTTTAATAATAAAAAATATATGCATACGTATAACTGATTTTTCAAATAAGTTAACTACTATACATTTTTTGTAGTTTTTATATAAGGTCAAGTGATTTTTCTTTGTTCATTGTTTGAAAGATTCTTTATAAAAAAAAATTGATAACAAAGCTAAACTCTTTGTGCGTCGATAGTTAGGCGAGCAATTCAACTCTTCTTTTAAAAAGAGTGTCATTAAGTTATCTAAGCAAAGATGCTACAAAGAGAATGACATGTAAAATATGTATTGTCTTTAAAAAAACGTGTGTTTCTTTAAAAAAATCAAATATAAATTTATTTCAGTTTTACAAACTAGGAAGTTTTTAATTTTTTAAGAGAAATGTAGGTTTGTTTTGTGATTAAATATAATTATGTGAAAGTAGTATAAGTTTATTATTTATCTAACTCTGTCGTTAAAATAGAAATATAATATTTAATTCATGTAAATATCTTGAAATGTCAATACAATCATATTTTTTATAGAATGGATATATTTCAAGTATTGTATGTAAAGGTCATAAGAATGAATTTTGTAAAAATAACTCTAAAAGAAAAAATTAAAGTCATTAAAGAAAAATCATATTTGGATTTGTTGAGATTTTTAATAAAGCAAAGGTAATAAAAATCTAAATTTTATAAAAAAATCTAATTAAAAGTTATATTATAGTTGTTAAAGAAAAAGAGTTTATGTGAGAGTGTATAGGATTCACATTCAGTAACAAAAATTTGAAATATAAAAACTTCAAGAAAGATTACTTGTTTTATGCTAAATAGGCACTTCAGGGTAGAAGATTCTAGTGAAATAATAGAGCAGCTTGAGCAAGAATGTTTGAAAAATAGATGATGGCTCGTAATTTTAGTTTATATGTTTAAAGCTTTTGTGAGACTTCCGACGAAAGAGGAATTTAATCAAAAAATAACTTCTTTTTTGAGTAGCAGAAATGATCATGCACTGAAATTAAACTGAGAAATTATAAAAAACTAGTTATGAAAAGTTTAATCTCTTAAAAAGATGTACGGGTTTGAAATAATTTTTATTCCAGTGTTTTTAAAATGTCGTCTTTTTTAATTATTTTTTTTTCAAAATCAGATTGAGAGAAATAAAATGTATTAATATAAAGATTATTCCAAAATTAGAATTATTACTATCAGATTTTCTTTCCTAAGCATAGATTCACATGCCTGTATCTTTAAAGGTTGAAAATGGTCTTGGAAAAAATGATAGTCCAACTGTAATTGCGGGATAAATGATAAGAAAAGAAATAATTCTAACTTTATTATCAATGTATTTTGAGATGATGATTAATGCATTATTAATTGTTTTTATAATATAAAAATTCATAGACTTTTGGGTAGAAAAATAAATTTGATTATTCAATTCAAGTTGATACCTTCTTGCAAATGAAACAAACAAGTTTTATAGATTTTTGTTTTCTTTCATCTAACCGAAGATATCGTCACATATATCGATTGGTTTATATTTGTCGTTCTATTTTCTTAATGTAATTGAAAAACTGTTTCCATTCTGTGAAGAAAGTGGCGTGTCGACATATAACGAAATTTAACATCTATAATTTATATCTCATTAGTTTGTGTATGTTTGTTACGTGTTTTTGTTCGGATCAACTTTTGTGTGCAATAAATCTATGTTAAGTTTTAAACGAATTATTTTTTAATATAACATTCGATGAATTTATTTCTTTGCAATTTCTTTAACTAATTTGTAAAGGACTGAAAGTACGAGTAATACTGGTATATTTTTTAATCGATTTGTAATTTTATATATTGAATTTCTTTATACATAGTTGTAAATAAATAATTAGTTTCTTATTAACAAGTTACTTTATGTATTGCACATATAATTTGAAGATAACAGATTTATACAATAAATTATAAGAGAGAGATTTAAAATAAACTTTTAAAGTTTTTAAAATATAAAGATTAATTTTATGTTTTATATTAAACATTTTCAATACTTCATAAAAGGTTAATTATTTTCTATTTTTATTGAATCTGCAAATTCAGTAAAAGACAATTATAATTGCATCTCATTTTTTATATAGAGATATCTTTTTTAAATTTAAGTTTTTGTTTCATATATGTATAGATGTTTCTTTAAGCATGATAGAACTTTAAGTTCTGTCTAACCTAAAAAAACATCTTTTATATAAGTATATGTATATGTAGATATTTATATAAAGTATGGCTTAAATGAGATTAAAGGTTACATCTGTTAGTCTGATTTGGGCCACTCTGTACAAATATAACATATAAATAATAAAATAACTCATTTAAAAATAAAAGAATATAAGAATAATATAGGGAATTAATATGTGAATTATGGCTCATTAATTTTTATGAAAAAAATACCAAATATATTTCAAAGGTTTATTGAACAATTTTTTTATTCATTATAAAAATCTGTATAATATTTATATCTCTATAAAAATTACAGGTTTTTCATTTTTATAAAATACATGTTATATCAAAATATGAGCAGAATGTAAATATATTTTTATTAATTACTATATTTTCAATTAAATTGATACTTAGCACCTAAATATTAGTATTTCATAGTATTTTTTATTTTAGATATATCAGCTCAAACACCTTCATCACTAGCAGTATCTCTTCCTGCATTGCACTGTCTTCCAGAGAATGTGGATCTCGCAAATTCAAGCCCAAATACGTCACATCACAGATAGTGAGTAATTTTTTATATATGTACAATACATTTTATTTACATACATACGATGACAAGAATAAAATGCAAAATTAATCTACTTAAAAAATATAATAGTTTGTATACAAAGATTATCTTTATCGATAATTCTTAATAAGATAATTATGTTTATAATTTGTATTGAATTAATATTTCTTTTTAGTTTTTCTATTTGAATTATTAAACATTTTAATTTAATAAAAATCGATTGTTGTAAATAATAAAAATAATACTTCATAGATTTTAAAACTAGAAATAAATCTGATTATAAAATAACAATAAATAAATAATGTACAAATATCTAAAAAAAAATTTTAATTATATATATTGATTTTCATTAATTTGTTAAATTTTCATATTTATATTTTTTTCATACAAAGAAAAATATCAATAAATCATAAGTGTTTTTTTAAAAAAAACATTTTCTTACATTCTTAAAGCAATATAATATTTAATTATATATGCGTGTGACTGAAAAATATAAAAAAAAACTTTAATGGAATTGAAATTATGTACGCGTGAATGAAGCAATTTGAATATAATTGAAGAAATTTGTGTTAAGAACATAAATCGCTGCTTTAGATAAGAACAGTTCACAGAGCGAGGAAATGTAATGGTCCGAGAGGATATAAATTGTATTAAGCTCTTTTTATTACTTCTTTAATAAACGACGAATCAGTAAACATCTACAAAACATAAAATTCCGAATACAAACTATACGTTAATTTGTTGAAAGTGGATTTTCGTTCGAGAATTGAATGGAATTGGATTAATTTATATATAACTGTTATAATACATGCTATCTTATTCATATTTTTATACATATGATATTAAATAAAAACCTGATTGAAATTTATATACACGAAATATTAATAAAAATAATTTAGTTTTTTTTTTTAAAAAAATGTTTTAAAATTCATAACTGCAAATAATATTAATAGAAAAGGAAATCAATGATTAATTATGTAAAATTATATATATTCTTGTGAAAAAAACTTCGAATAATGTTTATATATTTTTATAATATTGAAGTATTGTTCTTTATACAATTGAATATTGTTTAATACTATTGATATCTTATCGATGATTATTTTCAAATCAAATACATATGTTAGCTGCATATTAAATTAAATTCTATTGTTTGAATCATAAATAAAAAAAATCTAGATAACAAATCCCTCTGTATACATTTTAGTACTCCAGATACGGGTTTAAAAAATAATTAAAATTAAATATGTATTACAATTTATAAAACTTTATCTATAGTTTATATCGTTTAACAGACTCGAACATAAAATTTACTCCGTCGACAATTTCTATTCTGGATGGTAAATAAGAAATAGTAACTCTTTTCCACGTCGTTGCAGTCAACGAAATTAAATGAAACTCATTAAAACGGTGTGAAATTAAAACGTAAGCTGACGTAGACTGAAAAGTCATTGAAATTAAAAATAAATCAACTTATCTGAGTGCTCTTTTCGCCATCCACTCGCTGTGACATCTCCCTTTCGCAAAATTTGTGTTTTAAATGAAACACTGATAAATGGCGTTTTTATTTTTGAGAGATTAACAGATGTACTTGTTTTACATGCATTTATAAAATTATATATATATATATATCAGGTTAGAGCATATCTGTCATTTATTAAAATTTAACAAATATGCGACAATTGCAGCAAAATTTTAGTTTTAATAAATTTATGTTTTATAAAAATTGAAAAAGTTTAAAGTTGAATATATATATGTGTGTGTGTGTGTGTGTGTGTGTGTGTGTATGTGTGTTGAAAATTAAAATTACACATTGTAAGAATTAAAAAAAAATTAAACATAACAAATATTAATAAGTTTGGAATTATAATATGAAAGAATAAAAATATAGTTTTGGAAAAATGAAAAATATAAGTAGTAAGTAATGTCAGAGTTCTAAGTAATTAATATCTAGAATGGAATGAATGATCAAAAATTCAAAAAACAAGAAGACAGAATCTTAAATGAAATAAGTACAATATTTTATGCATACTAACAAATATGAATTATAATTTTAATAGAAATATCTAGTCATTTAATCGATTATAACGTACAGGAAAAGATTTGAGAACAATGTTAATAATCATATGTTTACTTAGGATAGCAAATTTGGTGATGGGGATTTTAATAAGAAACACTCTTTATTTATTATTATTTCCTCTTTTATAATCCAAGCTTAAAATCTTTCAGTGAAGTAAACAACGATTTAAATATATTAAAATAAAGAGTATTTTAAGCTTAAGTACTTCCATGAAAGACTAAATATATATATATATATATATATATATATATATATATTTGCATTAAAACTGTCAGTCTTAAATTAGCAAAATGCAAATTAAAAAAATGCTGGTATGTTATAACATCAATTAATTAATTATTAATATTATAAATAAATTATATATATAATGTAATATATTTGACTTTATTTTATATGTTAAAAAATAAATTACGTATAATCAAATTATGTTATAAATAAATTAGTATTATAATTAGTTATTGATAAATCAGTTAATATCAATAAATTATTGGCATTATATTAAATCTAATTTACATGCAAACATACATTTATTTGTGATATATGTTGAAAACGAAACGACTGACCTATGATTAAAAATCATAATATATATAAAAAAAGACTTCGTTAATAAAAAGTATTCAGGACAATCATGATAAAAGTTTTTTTTCACATCATAAAGGTCTTTTTAATTCATCATTCTTATTCTATCCATTTTGTGATATTACTGTTCATACTGTCTGCAATATTTGAAATTACTACATACGTCTGTCTGTACATGTATCACTGTATAAATGTGTGATTTACGAAATGAGTACAGAGAATGAAAGGTACGAACGAGGAACATGTGACTGTCCCTCATCCATCATCTAAATACAATGCTTTGAAACAATCGTGACAAGTGTTTCTGTTTTTGAAACGGGCGAACGGATCCCGTTTGCCTTTTCTATGTTTTAGTGTGTGAAAGTGTGTGTGTTCTTTGTCAATATAAGACTTGAGAAATCAGATATAATTTGCACGAGATTAGATTCGGGCAATATTGGGTTTATCGTGGAACATGCACGTATTTAAAAAATCGATTGATTTTAAAATAATAATCATACTTTTTGAATATATTTACTCATGTGCTTAGGTCGTTCACCTACGTACTTAAATTGCATGAATGTACATGTATTATGTCTACCCAAGTCTATAAATATCTATGAAAATATATTCAGAATTTTCTAGTACCATTGCACATCGATTTATAAACATGCCTTATGTCTATATATATATATATATATATATATATATATATATATATATATATATATATATACACATACATACATTCATACATACTTACCTACACAAATACACATATACATGTGTATATATATAATATCAAAAGCTGCAACATCAGCAACTTCTTGTTGAATACTTCAGTACTAAATGAAAGCCTCCTAATTTTTTTCACTTCCATCGACATAATGTCTTTCTTTTCATTCCAGATTGACAAAATTTTTCATATCTCTATCTCATCTATGCTAATGCATAGATGGGAAAATATTTTCTAAATGGAAAAATATTTCATAAATATTTTCTTGTAATATTTGTTGAATGTTTGAATAATTTTAAAATGTGTGTTTATAGAAAAAATCTAAAAATACTATTGGTTAATAAAATTATTAATGATGAGGTAATGGGAAAGTTAAATATAAAGAAGTTTTTAATCGACAGCAAAGAAAAATCTTGCAATATTTGAAACAAATCATCTTAAGAACAAAATATGCATGATTGCAGTTTATTATTTAAATATCAATCATTGAATATCAATATCAATCATTTAAATATATTTATCAATCATTTAAATATTTTCATTGAAATATCAATATTTTCATTTTTATTGAAATATCAAATGTATTGACTAGAAATTTGTGATAGTGACTTAGATGTAGTTACAAATAACTATTTATAACAGCTGGCTAAAATGCATGATTATTGTAATGATAATTGCTAACGTTTTTAACAGAGATGATATATAGAAAAAGCGATGATTGCAAAAATGAGATTAATAAATTTCAAATTATCCATCTTTTAAAAATAAAACCAGGCATGAAAACATGATTTGTTTTTATGAATCAATGACCATCTTAATGCTACAATATGGAAGTAAATGTTGCAAGATGGTGCAATTTATAAATAGAAATGAGCTTTTTAAGAAATGTGCAAGAGGTTACGAGATTTGACAAGATGACAAACGAGGACGTCAAAGAAAACCTGAACGTTACATTGTTAAAAAGTTGAATAATATATAAAAAAGTGGAAAACATATTTAAATAAAACCAACGAAAATAGAATATATCAAAAAGCTTATAAGAATGAAACAATAGGCAAAAGAAATATAGGTCGATGGAGAAAATGCTGGTAAATCGAAACAAGATAAAATACTAGACCGTGAAAGACATGATGACATTGTGATGATATATATATATATATATATAAATGAATGAATGAATGTATTATTTATTTTATTTCTCTTTAAAGTTTGCACTTACTGATAAATTTGATATGTAATTGTTCAATCATTTATTATTATACAATAATATAGGGTGGTTCAAATGAGATTGAAGTATACTAAACAAGCAAATGTATATCTAAACTCTTCAGTTCCATTTAGGCCATCTTATGTGTACAAATGATATTTTGTCCTTTAATATATTTTTTTAAAAAATATTTTAAAATCTATGCTTGTATAATTATTCAGTTAGTGTAAATGGTTTTAGTCTAGAATTATTTTCGATTTGGTTAAGAAATATTTGATATTTATTTCATTAAAAATTATATGTAAATATTTTTTTTAAAAAAATATGTTATAAAAAAGAAACATGTGTATAGTTTTTTTTTAATAAAACACAAATCTAGGCGTCACATTTGGATGATCCTATATATAGGTGGCTTAAAGAGGACTGAAGTGATTAGATATATATTTACTTCTTTACTATCTTTCAGTCTTATTTGGACTACCCTATATAATTTATTTAACAAAAAGTAAGTTGACAATAATAACGTTGATATTACACGATTAAACTTCTGCGTATAATCACTGTTGATTGATTTAATTAAGGTTATTTTTAATGAGGTCATAAAACTCGTTTTAATTATCATTCTTGATGAGCTTTAAAAACTTGACATCGAGTTTCCAATCTTTTTCTTGATTGTTCATAAGACATTAACAGACTTTTATTACGACCTCGACATTAAATTTGTCACTGATCGTATATTCAAATCGAATTGGGGAAAGAAAGAGGAACCAAATAATATCTGGACGTCGTATTACTACGTACATCATCTGTAAAAAGCGATAAATTATTCGCAATGATTCATTCAAGAGAATCGCATTCAGTTGGATCATTAACTGGAAACTATTTGTCGAAGTCGAATACAGGAAATTAAAATTAATAAGTCGAACTCGATCGTTTTAATGCGATCAAAGGAGATGAAGGTGCATCGTCGTCATATAATTTGAATGGGCAGCGAGAAAATCTATAAATAGATACGGGTGGGACCGGCGTTGGAATTTATACGTCGTCTTTAATGGGGTGTGAATGAAAATGAAAATTGAATTTTTAACGAGTGAGTTCGCGATTTGTACGCTTATATATATATATATATATATATATATATATATATATATATATATATATATATATATGTAATTAATTCAGAATAATGTTTGAAGTTTTTATTTTTGAATTCTTTTTAATCTCATTTCACTGAATTTATGTTTTATATTTTGTACTGAAAAAAAATGTTTATAACGTGTTAATTTTCTTCTTAAAAATTTCCTTAAGCCTTTTAAATTTTGGAAACTATAATAAAATATAGTCAAATGTGGTTATTTTGATTTTATTCAAATATTAAAAAACTATTATATTTTATCAAAGTATTTAATAATAATTTATCAACATGTTTCTATTCGAAAATCTTAAGATGTTATTTATATTATGAAATATTTTTGAAATACATACTAAATTTTTGGAATTTATTTTTAAAATATTTAATTTTTATAAAAAACTTAGCATTTTTTTAAAAAATCAAAATTAGTTTAGGTAGTTCAGTACTGTTTTTTTTTTAAAAAAAATATAACTCGTTATTCAAAAACACAGGTTTTATAAAAGTGATTACTAATTGCCTGCTCACCTTTTTCACTTATACATATTTCAGTAATCACACTTTTGAAAATATTAGTATAGTCATTGAATTATTGAAACATGTTAGAATTTAAATATAAATAATAAAAAAAACTTTGAATAAAAAATACATACTGCATTAAATAATTTATAGATAGAATGAATAGCTGTTCATTTCATTGATATTCTTTTATAATCAATAGCATATTATTTTCGAACACTGTTCCCATCATCATTCGTTCTTAAATATGCAATTCGTTCTCCATTCATTAAAATAATATCACTTTAAATGTCAATCTATAATCAAGACGAAATATCACTTTAAATTCTCTCTTCTGAACCACTCACCGTGATTCCTTTGACGTGAATTTATACGAACGTTTGAAGTGTATTTCAGATATAATAATGGCTAGAGGTGCCGTACTGTACAATGTACGTGCCAATTAATTCATACAACGTACTGTGGTGTTATTCCTTATCAATCTATTTATTCATGCATTCGTCATTTAGTAAATTATACGGTGTAAGTATATTAGTAACAATATTGTAATGTGTTTCTAACCATTAATACAATGATCGATTTGTGGATGTTTACGTTGATAACTTCATAATAATAGCTTCGATTGAAATTTAATTCAGTTGAACTTCTGTTATAAGAAGTTCTGCAAAACTATTTTTAAACTACTAAACATACTTTTTATGGATTAATATTTATTTGTAACTTTTGTATCAAAAATCTAATTCTTATAATTCAATCGAATAGAAAAATAATGTATTATTTTAAGGGGTTATACGCACTTGCGAGGCGCAAAAACGACGTTTTTTTAGGAATTTTTTTTAGAAACAGTATTTATTTTTCAATTACAAATTATGGTTATTTGAATAGATCCTACTTTCAAGAATAAAATAACATGTCGATCATAAAAAAATATTGAAGTGCACCGCTCCTGCAGACGATATCCCGAACGACCTCCAAAAAAAGGCGCTTGGCGGTGATCTCCATATCGGCGGTTTGGATTATCCGAAATCAAAAAATATGGTCAATTCTTTTAAAGGATAGATTAATGCAGGTATTGAACGAAGGAATAATAAAAATTTTCATTTTTGACAAAATGGCGTCTACTTGAAAAACATTTTTCGTTTTTTACTAAAATTTTCGCTCCAAATTGTTTAAAAAAAATAGTAATAATTTTTGTAAACCTTATTCCTTCGTTCAATACCTGAGGAATATATTTGAGAAGATTGTGTGAAAAATTGAGATCGATCGGTTCAGCCATTTCTGAGATATCGAGATCACCGATTATGAAAACACCGTTTTGAGATAAACGCATTTTGAAGTTTCGGAAGTAGTTTACACATAGTTAAAAATTTTTACAAATTCAGGTGTATGTCCGAAAATATTTATCGGATTTACTTCAAATTTTCAGAGAATATACTCAAATATATGTGCATTCCGAAAATGCAAAAAAAATCGATTTTTTGAAATTTCTAATTGCGTATAACCCCTTAATTTAAAGTGGACTTTGTAATATTTTTTTATTATATAAACCTAGTTACATTAATATGAATCAAAACGAATGAAAGTTAATTTAAATCCATTTTTGATATAAAAAAATTTACGTATACAAATTTTCAAAAATAAATGTATTAAAAAGAATTAACTTTAAATTTTAGACGAATTAATATCAGATAATAACTGAAATTGTTAATTTGTGTTATTACAAAAAAAATTTGTATGAAATAATTATTCGAAACATTTTTTCATACTTGATTGCAAAAAGTATTAGAATAAATTAATATACTTTTATACAGGTAGTTTAAATAAGATTGAAGGTAATACATTTTTCAATTAATTTATTATTTCATTTTTTAAAATAATATATAGAGATATAATTTTCAAAAATTGGTATAAAACATATATAAATATTTCTTTTAATAATAATTATTATAAAATATCTTTAAATGTAACAAATCAAAATATTTGTGTATATTATATATTATTTAAAAAAAAAAAACACTTCTGACTATACTATTTCTCTTTATAGTATTTCAATTTATCAAGTCCAATATCCACGTATAATACATCTGCTCACGATTGAATATTTAAAAATTGTAGAATCTAGAATGAACGAGTTATGTGAATAAATTGCCATTTATATACAGTGAACGCGTATGTATGTTACAAAATATATATAAGCATCATTTTGGACGAATGCCATGGATAATGTAGACGTACAGTACAATGACTGAAAAAATGAGAAGTGTAGGTTAAATTTTGACCAACCCACATATTACTGTATATTATTAAAATAAAAGTAACGTCCCATTAAATAAAACAATATATGTGAATAACTTCTTGGTTGTCTGTGTTCAGCTTTGTTGCATTTGCGGTCATATTTAAAATATAGAACGATTTTATACGAATCCCGTCTATTCTTTTCGTAGTGTCATTCTATATTATTATTCTACATCTGTTTCAACTTACTCTGTATGAGCAACATCGTTTGACAATCCATATTTATTAGTTTTATATGTAAATATATATGTTTCATTACTCGTAAATCATCAATAAACGCTGCTTTTTCTTCTACACGATCAAAATTATATATAAAAACACTACGTGTATATATATTTATATATATATATATATATATATATATATATATATATATATATATATATATATATCTGACCAATGTGGTATATGACTCCTACGAGCAGTAAATTTTCATTGTGTACACTTTGTAAACACATGATCTACGTGAAAGTCAAAATGAGAGATTTGATTTATTAACTAAAATGTACAACGATTTATTACTAGAATCGGTCGATAAAATCAACATAGCTCCAAGTAAAATTGAATTATTATCAGTTAAAATATGGTATATATAAGGTCATCCAAATGTAACGCCTAGATTTGTGTTTTATTAAAAAGAAACAAAATATATAATCATCATTATCGTTAATCTCTTTCTATCCATTTTTTAATGAGGGTCTCTCCTAAAATTCTCGTTATTTTGACTGATCTAATTCTTTTTTTAGTCTATTTCTATGAATTTTCTTATATCTCTGTTGCATATATCTATGGTTCTCTTCCTGGATCTTCTTATATATCCCTTTAAGGCCTAACACCACTGTAGAAATTTTTTCCCAGATGGCAAATGAAGCCCAACGACCAGAAGACCTAGAAAAAACGATACAGAAGATATACGACGGTAAACGGGGTATGTTATACACCCCTAGATACATCAAATCATCGAGAAGAAGTATGAAACCAGAAAACGAAGATCAAAGCTAAAAAAAAAGCACTGTAGAAATTTCAAAAAATCAATTTTTTTTTATTGGCTTAAAATATACTTTGAACCTTTTAGAATATAATACAAAAGGTTTCATTCTGAAAAAAAAAATTCTTTTGAAATTTCTGGACTTATACCTGCCGTCTTCGGCCGCTCCGAAACGGTCGATCGAAACTTTAAATTGATTTTTCTCGAAACGACTTTTTCTCAACGGGCACGCAGCATAACTTAAACAGTTTTTTCCAATCAATTTGAAATTTTAATCATGATTTTATTTCACGTAGGGGGTTTTTAATAAATTGATTTAAACAATTTTTATAAACAAAAACGTGCCTTTTTTTATGAAAATTGAAATTTTTTTTCAATTCGCTGCCAAATTTACAAAAATCAATATTTTCAAAATCCCCTACGTGATTCAC
This sequence comes from Neoneuromus ignobilis, assembly GCA_029203775.1. NCBI lineage: Eukaryota > Metazoa > Arthropoda > Insecta > Megaloptera > Corydalidae > Neoneuromus > Neoneuromus ignobilis. Next base: position 20,968,912 of record CP092095.1, read on the forward strand.
TAGCTATTGACATCAAGAATAAGTGGAATTTTTTTTTGTTCCAAGTTCAAGTGTGCGACAATTATGCTGCGTGCCGCGGAGCGCTTCCGATGAAAGGAGCCTCGAATTATTGGCTCTAAATCAGCCATTTTGTATTTTTTTTACTTTATATTTTTAGTCAATATAGTATAATGTTAGATCAATAACGTATCAAAATATTTTTTCTTTCCAACTTTCCTTTCCATTCAAAAAAAATTCCCAAAAAAATGCTTTTTTTTCGCGATTACAGTGGTGTTAGGCCTTAACTTTCCATACCTATCAGTGGTTTCCTCTTCTTGTTATATGACTGGTTCATTATCATTTAAAACTTTTCACTCTTAATATAACATTCGTAACTTTTGATTTCTTTCTGATCCATTCGGTTTTCTTTCTATTTTTTCTGTTCTTTTTAATATGCATGTATCCATTTTTCTTTTTATTATCCGGAGCCGCTGAATTATTATGGTATTCAAAATCCATGTTTCATCGCCATAGATAAGAACAGATAGGATGCATTGATCAAAAATTTGTCTTTTTAAATATAACAGGATATCTAATTTTATAATATACAAATTTCTTCCAAATTGACACTATCCCATTTTTATTCTTATGTTTACTGAATTTATAAATGTTCTTTTTCGAAAAGTGATAAAAGAGTTGTCCTGATTCGTGATCATTTCAATTAATGTTTGACTTTTAAAGAGGTGTTCTGTTTGTTAGAAAGGAATAAGACTATTATTTAAATGCAATTTTCTAAGATAAATCTTAAAAAAAGATCGTGGATGTTTCATTGTAATAACGCACCAGTTTATGATTTTTTTCTGGTTGGGTAGTTTTTACAATGAACAAAGTCATTATCTTTTTATATGAAAAAGTCTACAAGTAGTATTTCCAAAAGATGAAAAGACGTTGATAGCAATGTGTTACTGCTAACGAAGGAGAGTATTTTAATGTAAAATATTTTTTTATTAAAGTTTTATGATGCTTGTCAGAGAATATCTTGATCAAATCTCAAATATATATATATATATATATATATATATATATATATATATATATATATATATATATATATATATATATTCCAATCACATTTTTTGATCGATGTAATCTCGAAATGTCAGTTTGAATATATGTGTTAACAAATGTTGAACTACGATGCCATTTGAGTAATACGAAATGACGCTAGACACTGCGAGCGTCTTTGACGTCATGAAGGTAATTGAGAGACAACAAACTGATTGATCGAACGACACGAATGATTGAAAACCGCCAGTACCTCGTTATACTTGTCATGAAAATCTTGTCAGGTTTCTTTAGTACGTTCAATAATCGTCGAATTGTCATTCCAACGACTTTCAATGATCCGTTCGAACAATTCTTTTTATCTGAGTATTTCTTGGTACGGTGTTAGATGTACTTACAGAAAAAACAGTCGATTTTTATCTTTTATTGCCTATTGATTCTTTTAAATTTGTCTAAGAGTTTTATCTAGTTTATTTGGTTGATTTTATTTTACAACGATTTTAAATTATGGAATTGTATGACTTTTTTGATTATAACCTTGTAATTATTTTCAGTACTGTATAATTACTGTGATTTTATTTTCGATATTTATGTCACAGAGTTGTATAGAACACAACATGCAATTCTGACTTTCTTTAATTTAAATATTTTATATTTTTTTTTAGTGTTATATACTTTTTTGAAAAAATTGTTATTATTCTTTCATTAAATTAATAAAACTTTATGAGAATTAACAGATTCAAAATATCGTATGGTAATTTCTGATAATTAAAAAAAACTTTAATATAGTTTTAAAACATAATGTTTGGGTACTAACAGAAAGAAATTCGATAGACAAATTTGTGATTTTCATTATTTTATGTTCTTGTCAAGCAAATGGACCACTTTTGAAATGAACTGAATAGGAGGTAAACTTAATATAGTGGAAAAAGACATGTATAAGTAAAATATAAAACTCCATTGGTGAGTATAACTGCTAAAATACACAAAAATAAATCATTACTGTTTTATTGGTAGGATTGCTGGGACATGGTGTATTTTAATTTTTATAATTTAATGAAACTATTATTTCGAATTACTAATATCAATATTTTTTTATACATACTTTATATTTACATAATCTGTTACTTTTGGATTACCATTTATTTTTATTTTTAGAAAATTATATTAATTATAAAAAAATAAATTCATATGAAGAAATGAAATCATACATTAGGATTTTTTGCATCCAAATCAATATTTTTTTATAACAGAAGTAAATAAATTTCATAATACAATATAGTAATAAGAAAAAATTATATAGGTGCACAAATGAGACTAGAGGGATTAGACATACATTTATTTGCTTACTATCATTTACTATACTATCTGTCTATCTCATTTGGGCCACTTTATATAATCGATTGAATAAAAAAGAAAAGTAATATTTCCATTTTATACATTAAGGTCGAAAAGACTTTTTTACCAATTTAATATATATATATATATATATATATATATATATATATATATATATGTATTAATATAAGAATTGATATCAAAAGTGAAATGCACTTAAATATTTTACAGAATATTTCTATTATAAATCATTCTTCCGTAGAGAGTAAAGAATATAAAAGCTTATTTTATATTTATTTCGAAAAATTTACATCATACGACGAAACATTTGTTATAAATTATGTTGAATATAGTATTTCAAGAAAAATGAACAATAATTTTTCATATTTTGAATAAAATTTATATTTTATATTTTTATACGTAAACGATACTATTAATCACAACAGTGCAAACAGATAAATTTATAATAAAAGTGAACAAATACACAAAATAATATATTTGATATAAATAAATCGTTTTCGTTTTATATCTAGTCATGAATGAATAGTTCTTTGAATCAACAATATTAAAGTTTTAAATCCTTTGATAGTTCGTATAAAAGTATTTTTGAAAAAATAAGTCTTAGTATTGGAGTAAAATATCTGATGTGAGAAAAAAACATGTTTGTGCAAACATTTAACAAAAAAATTGATATTTATGAACTAACTTAGAATATATTCGTTTATTAATTAAATAATTCGTTTAAATAATAAATTATTATAATTCAACATAAAATTAAAATTTTATATACTTACATTTAATTCGAAATAAAATATGTAATTGACTAATCCAGTTTATTAAAACTATTTTGAATTTCTCATACACCTACTGAAATTAATAACTGTATTTCTTGTTTTAATCAGAACTATGTTCAACATATCACGCGAATAATTATAACATTCACATTAAAAATATTTTCATATGAAAGTTGTAGTATTTAACAATATTATTTTATTTTTATAAACAAAATCTTCGTTCTGATAAAATGGAATTGCCATCGAAATCGAACATTTGTTATTATTAAATATGTAATTAATCATTATGCAAATGATATATAATCATAAGTACTAATTTTCATATTGACAATGTACATAAATATTGAAAAATATATAATTTTCTTTTACAAACTTCGACACATGAACACAAATCTGTTATTATCGAGTTCAATCTTGATTTTTCTGTTGTGTTCTACATATAGTCTAGTAACATCAATCCATCAAATTAGACGTTGAGTAACGCCCAAAAGGGGTAAAATGCGAATACAGTGATAGATTGTTTATACGATAATAAATTATTTACAAAGAGTCAGCAAATTGTGTTGTATGTAAGAATAAATCTGATATATCAATATAATCTGAGGTTTTGATATTATATACTTTATTAAAAAAATGTATATAAGGATGTTTTATATAAAAATATTTACTAATAAAATTTAAGTGTTTAATTTTTATTACTTAATCAAAACTTGTAAATTACTAATAAGGTTTATACAAGTTTTAATATTTTTCAGCACTCGGTATAATTATTTAAAATAAAAATAAATATTCGCTAACTTTGTCGTACTAAGTCGTAATTCTATTGCGTTTACTTTTTAGTTTTCCATAGTCAAAGGGTTAAATTTATTGTCGAATACTTTTTAATGATAAAAAATATATTTGCAAAATGGTTACTTTTAATTTTTCAAAATAAAAAATTGAAGTCTATTTCGATACAACCAATAATAACTAATATTGACCATTCAAAAACTAATATCTTTTTCTTAAATAAATGTATACATTCCAGATTTTAACAAAAAGACTCTGACGATGATGGCATCGCCATCGAAATCAGCCGACTATTGTTATAAACAATAAGTGATTATTGAACACTTGATAACCATTATGGTGTTGGAGATAAAAATGCATTTGTATTAAATGTTTACATATAATTAACCCGATTATTTTTAACTCTTGCAGTCGTCGTAGAGTTCCGAGTTCGATATGCGGTGACGAAGATGGCTCGACGACCGGAAGTTTTCAAGGAACATCAACCGGTAGTGGTTGTGCCAAGTTGAAACACCACTACCGTTACGACGCACAGAAGCGGGACGCGGCGGACACATTCAGTTCCGGTGCGTCTTCCGGCACGGTAAGTGACCTACATGATGTTCTAATTCACACTGAATATATTATAAGAAGTCTTTATGAACATATGGTCTCGTAACAATTTAACCGCTTTCGTTTTCGTTACTTCTTGTTCTTCCATTTATTCGAAATGCAACCGTTTATCTCTCGTGTTGTATTTATGTATGTTTCAACATCTCTTTACATATTTTGTCTATTAAATTTTTCATCAATTGAAGTGTTAGAGTAAATAGTGTTGTATTTAACAGTTATTTTTGTTTATATCTTTATGGCAATTTTTAGTATCTTATTGTGTTACAACCAGATATATAGATTTACTGAAATGAATTCATTTCATCGAGATAATTCATTATAAAAATTTGAAAAAGTACATGTATTTTCTAAAAAATACATTTTGTGATATACTAGGATTATCAAATATGTTTAACTAGCCTTCAAAACCACTTATTGATAAATTAAATTTCTCTTTATGAATTTTAAAAAAAATATATATGATTTGTTTCATTTGCAAAAAGTATTTATTTTATTTCCATATTGAATTTACATGAAAATTGAAATAAATTTAGTATCGTTTATAGAAAATCGTTTTGATAACGAAATTCGTTTTATGACTCAGTAGAATTTACATTTTTTAGAATAGAATGAGTTTGTGTACTGAATTCAGAAAATTATTTGATTTATATGATTATTAAAAAATATATTAGAGATCAACACCAACTTTCCAGGAATTTAAATAGAGATGCCTATATAAAAAGTTAAATTTATATGAACATACGTTTTGCAGAAAGACAATAGGAATAAAAAATTAATATAATTAGACTAAGCTTGTTTTATATAAATGTTAAATTCATAAGTAGGAAATTTATTTGTATCAAGTTATATGTATATTGTACTTGGAATATACATTTTATCACTATATTGAATTTTGTTCTTTGAAACCCATTTCTGTGAGTATTGTAATATACAAAGATACTAAAGAGCTGAAAGGGTATGATATATTGTATATGGAACATTATTCAATATAATTTACGGTCTAATATCGAAAAAGGTTATTACATGGAGGTACATACATATCTTTTGAGCAATGATTCTGGTTTTAATTTTTTTGGAAAAAAAATGTTTACTAAGGACAATGGATAAATTATGGGTGATTTTGAAAAAGATTTTATTTTTTAATTATTTCTCTTTCTTAGCCTATCATTTAGAAAGAAAACGATTTGAATATTTTAAAATGAAATAGGTTGTCTATGAAAGATAAAGATTAATTTTCAATGAATGCTCATTCCTCAGATAAAAAAATCTATTCTCTGATTCAAATACTGGCACTGTTACTAACTTGTAAATGTTTTGAATGTGTTTACTGAAATCATGAATTTTTGTCTTTTTTCCAAATTGTTCCGTATGAATTAATTAGTATTGAAAGATATGTTACGAAAGATAAAAATCTCATTAATCATTTTCTAATTCTATTTTAATGTACAAATCTATCCTTCTATAAAAAAATCTGTTCTTCGATTAAAATCGATTAAAATGTTAAATAACTTATAAATGCTTGCAATATGCAGTAGAAAATTTTAAATTTCCTTTTTTTTCTATACTTTTCCACTTAAATTGTTTTATTGTTTCAATCGAACTAACCAATCTGAAATACTTGTTATATTTTTCTATCTATTGTATTATGAACAGAGTAGCTTTTATTTGTACTAGTTGTATGTTATACGTTGTTACAATTAAAAGTTGTATTATGAAATTAAAACTTCTATGAGTTTTGCTCGATTATTAAAAAGGATTTTTCATAGTGGATGTATTTGTAGAATAATACCAAACTGTTATATTAATTATAAGTTATTTCTTAATCAAAAAAGTAAGATAAAAATTAAATTTAGTTCTTCTCAAAAGTTATACTTGTTCAATTAATATATTATCATTTTTAAGATAAAAATCTACACAAATTACAATTTATAATAATGTTCAATAATCATCACTGAATATTTTTTTTTATTAAAATGTATGTAATTGACTTATCGTCTTTTTCAATATAGTGTTATAAAAATAAAGAACGAATTAATTTAATATGCTATCAATTAAATTGTTTTGTGAATCAATTAAACCAATTTTAAAATTTATCTTTCAATTATTATCATTATTATTATTTAATAAATATCAGTATTCAATTAATTTCTGAATGTGAAAAATCATATTTTTAATGATATAAAGTTATAAATAGTATAAATTATATATCTAAATATACACATAAACTTTTAATGTTCTAACTAATGACAGTTATATTTTTAAAAATGAACTAATACATTTTTCATTACTTTGAAATGAAATTTTTCAAATACAGTTTTTATTATAATACACATAAGATAAAATGCAGATCTTTATTGGAAAAGTTTTATACATCTATATTTGCGAAAGTTGTATATATATATATATATATATATATATATATATATATATATATATATAAATAGAATGTAAACTTGCATTTTTCTGTCCGGCAAAAATTCTCATATTATATAATAATAAAATTAATTTTATTGAAGAACTTACATAAAGGTATTATATTTAACTTATTTTTTGTATTTATTTTTATAGTTTCAAAATTTATAAAAAAATCTATATAGTATTTATAAATATCAATATACTCTTTGTATGTATTTATTTTTGAATTAATTTTGAAATCAGTCAACTGGAAAATATAAGATAATTTTATTTCGTTAAAACTGAATATATGTGAAATAAAAAAGTAAAGTATTATAAAAACCAAATATAGTAGAATGTCGACGAATATCGAACGACGGTAAAGATTTTTTTGCTTCTTTAGAGAGATTCGTAAGTCAATTTCACGCTTGTGATTTTATATAAGATTTAATCAAACTATATATATATATATATATATATATATATATATATATATATATATATATATATATATATATACACGTATATACATATACATATACTCTAATATAGTGACCTGATGTTCACTAGTTATTTTCACTTTATATGTTAGTTCATAAAGATGGTTTTCTCTATTATCAAATTTGTTTCTTGATTGTAAAAAAGTCTGTACACTTAAGTGTACAGACTTTTTTCTATTAATAGAAAAAATCTTCTATTAATAGAAGTAAATTTATTTTTATATGTATGATATATATATATATATATATACATATAAACACACATACATACATATAAGAGTAGTGTGAAAAATTGCTATCTGATAAAGATTGTATTTTTCTGTTTGGAATTACTTTTATTTTCCAATATAATCTCTCTGAAATTCAATACACTTTGTCTAGTGATGCTCCAGTGCCTTTATTTTATCCCGGAAGTCCAATTCCCGGAGGTCCTCAAATCAGCTGTTTACTATCATTTTTATCTCATCACTTAAGAAAAGTCGTTTATTGCCAAAAATTTTTGAAGTTTGGGAATAGATAAAATCAGACCAAGCTAAATTATGCAAATAAGGTCGATAAGGCATCAAATAGTACTTCATTTAGGTGATTTTTTCCAAAATGATTCATGTATAGACATGTGCATTATCTTGATTTACAATGATTTTTTTTAATGAATTTCGTATTCCATAAATTTTTGGAGTCAATTGATTCAAAAAATTAGCACAGTACTCTCTCATTATCGTTTGATTATTTGAAAGGTATTCAGTTAGTAATATTTCCTCAGCATCACAGAAAATGAAACTAAGATTGATTTTATTTTTTTGATGACGAAAAATCATTTTGCTTTCATTATTTTGACCGTTATTTTGGTTCTAATCTGTAATGACTGGCCCATATTTTATCAATTATTATAAATGAACAACAGAATCAGTTCTCTTCTTCAAAAAAAAAACCTCTTCAAATATTCTTGATAAATTTTCATTCGAATGCATTTTTGATCAGTTGATATCTAAGCTGGTACTTATCTAATAGATCACTTTTTTACATATAACTTTTTTGTTTGAATATAAAATGGCGTTTATATGAGATACCCACAATTTTATTTAATTGATTAATTTTGATTAATGATCTTTTTTTTGAATATGGTATATTTATTTATTCAATATAAATAAATAAGAAAATATAAAACAGACTTGTTTTTACATAACTATATTACTTTTTGGTTTTTTGAACTGCACGTAGTTCTTCAAAGTCAATTAACAGTTTCAGTGGATTTTTTGTAGTTATATTTAACTATTTATTTATATATATATATATATATATATATATATATATGCATTTTTTATTTCATATATAATAAAATAAAACAACCATAAATATGAATAAAAAGTGACTGAAAATATTTCATTATTATTTAGCATCCACCCTAAATTGAATAAATCATTTTAAATCTCTAGACTTGTTCGATACTTACACAAATAAAAATATTAAGAAAAACATATCAAGCACGCACTTTTCAAATGTAATTTTATTTAGTTTTATCTCAGGTGTTTTGTAATTTCGAAAATAATGAAAAGATACATATTAAAAAGAACATAATATTATGTCATATATCTCATTTTTATTACTCTTATAAAGCGAACATTTTATGTGTTCACTTAGTTGTTACAGTTTTGTGTATAATATTCTATCATCGTTTCATGGAAAATGATTTTTAAATATATATATATATATATGTGTGTGTGTGTGTGTGTGTATGTATGTATAAAACAAAGATAACATGTACAGTACCGACGAGATGAAACAGATTATAAATGAATTATACCCATAAAGTATTATATGGTTAGGTGTGGATCATAAAAATGCCTTTAATGAAAATGTTACACATTTATAGTCTAATATTTGATTTTATGATATAATTTTCTATGATAACAAGTTGTATACTAGTCTTTTATACTTGACATAAATATAATATTTCAATGTTTATCTCTATGTTTTTTTAATTATATAGATTAGTCGTTTATATCTAAAAGAGGAAGGCAATTAATCGATTAAAGTGGAAAATTTTGGAAAAGGTCTTCATCCAGCAGTAAATTGAGAGGGGCTGCTGCTATATATATGTACGTATGTGTCCTCATCATCTTCATTAACCTCTCTCAATCCATTGTTGGTTGGAAGTCTTTTCCAAAAATTTTTGTTTTGACCAATCTAATGCCTTATATATATATATACACACATATGAACTGGTTTTTTTGAAAGTGGTATAAGTCCATTTTTTCATATATTGAGATATTTAAGGGTTTGCATTTGAGTTAATTTAAAAATATTGGCCAACTTTAATCAAATCGAGTGATGTTTTTTACACTATACACCTTTTAAATTTTATTATGAAATAATAATTACTAACATTATTTTACAAAATAAACGATTGTTTAGCTCCACATGGACTTATACCACTTATAAAATAACATATTACAAGAAGTAAAAACAAGAGCAAATTTAAGTCCATATTTTTATAGACATAAGCTTTACTGAAATGGATTTTTATGTAAAAAAGTAATAGTTAAAATGAAGACATTTAAATACACGAATAACTAAGTTTATTAAGAGTTTATTTCAGTTATATTAAAAATATAAAAATGAAAATTACTTCGTTAAGATCTTTAAATAAAAAAAAGATATTTTAAACTTAGTTTTCTTTTACACTTAGCATATTGAAATATTTATGGTGAATAGGTGGTATATAAGGTAATAAACTTATCATATCGTTATATTTCTCTCTTGTTATGCTCCTTGAAGTTTTATAAAGCGGTAACATATTAATTTTTCTGAGGTTTTTGGTCTTCCTTTTTCCAAATAAAAAAATTGTTTTAAATGGAGCATTTTCTTCCAAACTAATTTTATAAAACATTTTGTGAGGTTCATTCCTTTTGAATCTCATCCAACATATTTTAAGCCAGTTTACAATTTCTCCGTCCGTATTTTTTTTTCTGTTTGATATTGCCTCTTCTAGAGATTTGGTTGAGACAAAGTCTTCTCTTTTCATTTCATACAAAATGAAGCTGTTTTTTTTTCGGCAAGCCTTTATTGCATCATAATAGTCTTGGGCAGTGTGTAATTGATCCTTTTTCTTTAATGCTGTTTCCACAACTGCAAAATCTCTGTCGTTTGGAAGAAATGAATGATCCGACAGTAAAAATTTGTGGTCAATAACATTTATGTTATTATCGTCTGATTGAACAATCCTTAACCACATCAGTGCGAGCTTAATATTGCGATTTTGTCCGGTAGACATGTCACTGTATGCTATGATAATATCATAGGAATGGACTTATTCCACTTTCAAAAGAAATATTTGTGCGATAGCATTGTACAGCAAAACTGTTTTTGTTTATTTTATATCAAAATAGAACTCTATTGAAATTGTGATTGTAACTATAAAGAGAAGGTGTCTATAGCTCATTAAAATTACCGTTAACTTAATTTTTTTAAAAAGTGGACTTATACCACTTTCAAAAAAACCAGTTCATATAATAGATATCAGTATAACATAGAGGATAAGTTTTATGTTATAAAACCCCATTAATTAAATAAGGATTACAAAAAAATCTTTTTAAATAATATTAATAAAAAAAGCAAATATTAGTTTATAACTGCGTTTGTAATATTTTTGATTTTATACATAATTTGAAAACACTTAGAACAACTCAAATAAAAGAAAAAAGCACATTTATAAACGAAATAAAAAAGGTACATTTTATTTTATCTATAAAAAAAGATATTTATTTTTATTCGCTCAACATTGAGTAACCTATAACTATAATGTTAAAATGTTTTGGTTGCTACTTTCGCATTTTCGTAAGAACATTAAAATCGGCGGCGAAAAATGTTACGCTTATAAAGATGGAAGCTGAAAAAATTGTGTTAAAAAGCAGAAAAAGCGTAGAAGCGAATCTCTGTGCGATACAAACGATAAATTTAAAAGTTTTGTGAACCATTAAGCATACATAAAAAATTTGTTACCATCATTTAAGTGGAATTCATATTTCAGGATTATGTATAATTTATAGTCGTTAATTCATTATGAAATTAGAATATTTTTACTTTATTGTTAAACATGCTTATATGTATGTTTCACAATAAAATATGTGCATATTTGGAAAAATAAAAAATAGGACATTCGAGAATAATTAAGAAATTTCTTTAGCATTTTTTTGAACTAAAATATCTGATCTATTGTAGATATATTTTTTTATCAATTTTAGCATTTAGTTTAAATATTATCCAAAAATATCTATCTATAGTAACAAAATTACTAAACACAAAATCATTCCATTTATTGAAAGTGGAATAATATTACTAATTGTAAAATCAATAAATAATTTATTTAAACAATTAAGTTAATTAAAAATATTAAAATGAATAACTATTGATTAAATCGTATATATAATTTAAAGAAGAACATTTGAAATTTTCTAAAAATATAAGAATGTATCAAAGTAAAAAAGTATTTTCATTGAACTATAAGCTTGAACATTTCTGTTTTTACTCACTATGTCGTTCATAATAAATGTAGTGAATCGAATCACATCTACTGAACAAAATCCACTCAACAGATCGGAAGTTCACCATCACCAATTTACACTTTTATTGAATCGAAATATTGTAAAATATACGTTTTATACGAAACGTGTCGTTTTTAATAAATTAAATGACGCTCATGACAACGGAACTGCATTCTGCAACGACATTTCATTGATTTTTTATTGAGCCAGAAGAATTTTATGGTATCTTCAATACGGCGTCAAGATTCTATCACAGCGGGATGTATTCACATCAATGTATAAAACATTGTCTTTTGAAATCTATTTATAGAATTTTCTTGTAAATGAATACATCTTGTATGTGTGTTTGTATTTATATATATATAGGTAATAATTGTTTACAATTAAATAAAATTATATTGTTCATTTAATTTCAGTTTAGATCTTAATACTCATACCAATTTCAACAATATAATTTATTTATATAATTATCAGATTTCTTGATATAGATCAGTGATAATTTTCTAAATTTATTTCGATAAGGTTATTTATAATTTAAATACAAATTTTCTTTTACATTCAACATAAAATTATTTGATAAAATAAAACCAAAAAATATAATAAAACAAGATTATTTTTTCATTTCGATGTAATTTTGGATAACGTCAAAATATTCCCAACAAGTTTTATCGTTTAGTAATATTTCTTTTTAAATTAGGATAATTCATGGTATCGGGCCTTTATTCGGTTTCCAATTTGTTAATAAATGACATTTATTTATTTCGTTGCACTTTCGAGATGGAACTTCTATCCAATTATTCGAATCTCATCTCAAGTGAATAACTCGTGGTTGTATACCGGTAGAATCGAAAGGGGAAGAAACAAAGAATGTCTTGTATGCTATAATCGAAAAATGAGAGAAGAAGACGAGATTGGAGCTATGATTGTTGTATATGAAGACGGAAACTAGGTGTTTATATTGATGATTTTTTTTAGAGATACTATGTTATAGGTGAATATAAAGTTATTTCTATAAAATTCAGAATATTATATTATTTAGACATAAAATGAAAGAGAAAAAGAGAGGAGAGTATATATATATATATATATATATATATATATATATATACTAGATAGTTTTATATAAATTCAGAATTCTTAATAAAAAATCAAAACAATTTTCAAATTATCAAAAAAGTTATGTTAGGTTTTATGTCTTTTTCGAGTGAATTCGAAAAAAACAAATATTATAACAAGATGAAACTTTTAAAATAAAAAATGCTTATCATATTAAAAGATAGATAATAGGAAGTGTTGATTAAGAATTCAAAAATAAAATTATTTAAGAAGAGGAAATCCATGGATAGACATGGAAATGTATTGGAATAGAGAAATGTATTGGATCTTTGAACATGGATAAATTTTGAGAGATAATTTCATCTAACAGTGGATAGAAAGAGGTTGATGTTGATATTAATTGTATATATATATATATATATATATATAGAGAGAGAGAGAGAGAGAGAAGATAAGTGGATGGATCAGAAAGAAAAAAAATACGGATGTTACAATAAAATTGAAATTGGTCAGTCATACAGCAAGAACAGGACCACTGATGATCAAGGGAAGTTATTAATTGGGAACCTAGATATGTATGAATTCTCAGGATGATACCTATTAATGGATGGGATAAAGATATAAAGAAGTAGAATTTTTTGAGAGAGGATTTCATCCAATAGTGGATAAAAAGATGCTGTTGATGATGAATACGCATATTTATATAATATAAATTATTATTAGTTTATTTTTAAAAAGTTAGGATTTGAACAATGAATTTTGATTTCGTTAATTTTTATAGTTTCCCAAATTCTTAATAAATATAAACCCTATATAAAGCAAGGATAAGATTGTGGCTTAATGTTTATTAATCCATCTAACAGCGTTTAGGTAATTTTATCTTATATAAGTTTATTAATGTCGAGCTGAAATAAATTCATATATATTAGGTTGGCAAGTATCTCCCTTCCGCTTTTTTTTTTGTACATAGCTGCGAAATTCAAAAGACCAGAAGGCGGAAGGGAGATATTTGCCAACCTAATATATATATATATATATATATATATATATATATATATATATATATATATATATATATACATAATATTTGTTATGTTCATATAAAAACTGTATAAAAATGACATTTGAAATTATTCACAAAATAATTTGATAAAATGTATATTACAGTAGACAAGTAAAGAACAAAAGTGATATATTGATTTATTATAAAATGTTATATACAGTTAATGAAGTTTGAAAAATTTATAACTTGGATAAATTGTGTTGAAAAGTCATATGATACCTCGTTAGAAAAATTTCACAGTTTTCAAGAAAAGCGAAACGGTTTTTTTTTCATTAAAGAAAAAATCATCATATATATCAGTTATCAAACTGTGTTTCGAAAAAATGCTTGTTTTATAAACATTTTTCTGAAATTGTTATTAAAAATATTTTAATATTACTTTTTTTTAATTAACAGTCGATGTATCTATAACGTACTCAAAAATGATTTTTAATTGATTATAAAACTCTTCCTAATTTTTTTAAAAATATCAAATTTAATACTAGACTATTTTAAAAAATTGTAATTATTGCATAAAAATGAATTTCTTATCAACAATAACACAAGATTTTATAGAAGTATCCAATAATCACTTATTGTTAACTTTATTTCCTTAAAAATGTATGATGTGCATTTCGTTGGCTATGCCATTATCGTTCGAGTGCTACATTATAAAAACATGATTTTCTAATACAGCACTTTAAGATTTAATATATCATAATTCTCTCAAAACTTTCTATTATGACTGATTCAATACTCTTTTCTTCCAGTCCACTCCAACGAATTTTCTTATATTTCTGTCCATCTATCCATGGGTCTCTTTTTGAGTTTTTCTTTGTATCTATGTTCCTAGTAAATAATTTCTTTAGTCTTTTGATGGTCTTCTTACTATATGATCGACCCATTTCCATTTTAAACTGTTTATTTTTACTGTAACATCTATGACTTCTGTTTTTCTGATTCATTCAGTTATTTCCCATTTATACATGAGTTTTTATTATCTTATGGTTCCTAATCAATAATTTATATATATATATATATATATATATATATATACATATATAAATATTTTAGTTTGTGTATCAGCGGTTCTAAACAACACAAAAAAGCACGAAAATATGTATGTTAGGAATAGGATCAGTTATTTTTCTATCTTTACGTATTATTCCTAACATACATATTTTCGTGCTTTTTTGTATTGTTTAGAACCGCTAATACACACACAAACATATATATGTATGTATGTATATATATTTAAATTATTGATTAGGACCCATGAGATAATAAAAACTCATGTATAAATGGGATAGAGACATAACAAAATTCTAATGTACTGGAAAAGAGGCCATTGGATTGGTTGAAGTAGAAAGTTTTAGTAGAGGCCTAACATCCTTTTATATATATATATATATATATATATATATATATATATATATATATATATATATACATAAATGTTTAATCATGCAGTTATGGTGTTTCAAAACAAATTTTGTGATTAATTACAGCAGTTGAGTGAAACCTAGCATGTAGTTTCATACCCTTTTAAAAAAAAATAATTTTGTTCATCACTGATTTCTTTTATATTCACATATGTGTGTTATTTAATTTATAATAAATTTCTGCAAAGTATTGTTTTAGGTAATTTATAATTTATGAACTTAAGTTTTAGAATCGATGTGTATTTATTCATAAAATTACACTTTCTGTACCTATGTTCAATGTTGTGTACTGAAAATCTCTTTAGCAATATAAACTATATAAATATGAAATTTTCATGTGTTTTGTTATGTAAATGATTGATTCGTGATTGATTGTTGCGAAAATTGAATATCGCGAAAAAAAGTCCGTTGTGGAGTTTTTGTATTTCCTTTTTTTATAATTTTAGAATTTAAGATAGTGCATGACTGATGATTGTAAGAAAATTTAAAATGTAATGTAGTAGTATAAAATTACTTTTTTATTCTAATAGCATTTGGTTGAATAGAAAATATTCATGAAGTTCATCTACATTTATTATCTATGCATTCATTTCTGTTTATATTTACACAGAGCCAAACACACACACATTATATATATATAAAACTGAGAAAAATACATGACTTATATAATGTAAATTATAGAATAGGAAAATAAATAATGCTTTTTAAACGATTCTATTCAAAGTTTAATGATGTATAAAGAAAATACTTGAAAAAGATGAACTTTTAAAGTATATAAATAAGCTTATTATTAAATCAGTTTGGTATGAGAAGAGCCAGTATTCTCAATCATCGATTTAAATAGTATACTAAAACGAAAATAACTGATTTCAAAGATTTAACTTACGAATAATTTCATAGGATTTAAAACAAATCGGTTCATTTCCGTGCATTTGAATTATACACTCGATCGTTGAATATATTCTAGAATAAAAATATTATTTTTAAATAACCTCTCATATTAAAACTAATAATTTAATTTTATATTCTTATACGAATGAAAAAGAAAATCGGACAAAACTTAATACTACTTTGAATTTGTCGAGTGTCCTTGATCCAATGAAACATTATTATTGGGTAGTTGTAAACGGAAAGAGCTTTTTGACTTTAAGTAGTAAAAGATTCAATCTTGTTCGACTTTAATTTATTTGTTATGTCAGCCTGCAGCTGTTCTCATAAAGATATATCTTCGGATTTTTAACGAATTTTCAAAAAATACTACTGTTTGTTGTTTATAGAAAAGGATAAAAAAATGTATTTATTTGTATTTAACCTCAGGATATATTTGAAAAGATTGTATTACGTATCGAATTCTTTAATTGAATTAGAGACGTTTTCTTTATATCTATTTGTTATTTTTTATATAGTATTTTATTTTCTTTAAAGTGCACGATACATTTCAAAATATATTAATGAGAAAAGCTTTAAAAACATAATCTTGAAAATGATATATATTTTTTTAAAGACTTCTAATTATATAAGATATTTTTTTCTTTAATTGATTTAAAAACATTCTTTTTGTTTTATTGAATATTATTTCAATAAAGCAAAAAAGAACGTATCTTATATTACGATTTTTTTAAAACATATTAAAATTGTTATATACACATATACAAAAAGTTTTTAACATTATGAAATTGAATTAGTAAGTCAATTAAATTATATTTATATTTTTCTACCTTGTAAAAGAAACAACACAGTCAAATATGTACTATCATTTCTTATACAATTCATATATTATACTTTTATTATAACATGTATAATATATTTATCTAAATATCTGAATTTTATTCATCTTGAAGCTATCAGACATTTTGTTACATAAACTACCAAAAGAGTTTCGGAAGTGAACGTTTATATTTATGACTTAAACAGAAATTCACGTAAAATAAAATTTGTCATTTAACGTTTTTTTGATAAATTCACATCTAAATTTATGTATTTATACACACACATACATACATACATATATATATATATATATATATATATATATATATATGCATGACAAAATCACCTACGTTACTCTAAAAAACCTGCCAGATAAGTCTACTGACTGTTGTTCGAGTTGAAACTGAATTCATTGTCATCTCTGAGTGATACACATTTCTATTTATATCTTCCTGACTTCTAACAGTCCCCTTATATGTATATATTGTTGAGAAAATAATAATGTCAATAGAAAATCGTACCTGATTGAGTATCTTGTTGTTATATATATATATATATATATATATATATATATATATATATATATATATATATATAATGGTAAGATAGTCAGCTACGATTTCCTATTAATATTATTTTTTCAACAATCTCAGAAAAACTTGAACAAAGAATAGAAAAATTAGATAAAGTAAATCAAAAAATTGGTCTTATGATGAACTACAAGACAAAAATAATATTTGTACTATTAATTTATAAATGGAAATCATAAAAATTGTGTTTATTTAGCACAGCCAGTTGACATAAAAGAAATATTTACAGATGAAATTAACAGGAGATTAAAAATAGGATGATATCAGTTTGGAAGAAATTTGTGTGAAATGGAATATTTATTTATTTTTGAAGACAAAAGTTTTTTATCAATCCGTACTCTCTATGAAATATGACACTTAAAGAAATAATACAAAAAAAGATATGTGTGTATTAAAAAACACAATATTTATATACATTAACAAATTCAAATTTTAGTAACGAAAAACTATACAATTTATTAGTAAATTTAAATTAATGTTTGATTAATGTTATTACCTCGTATCATTTAGTTGTTTCGATGAGTATGTTTTAGAAGCTATTACTGTAGTTAAAATAAATGAAAAAATTACTCGTTATTCTCTTAGAGGCGGAACTTACTATATGGGACATATATAGCCATATCACTTCCTGTAAGATAAGAAGTCAAAACAGTTATTTTCCAAGCTACTCCCTAGAGCTATTCGTAAAAGATCACTAAGAGCTTCACGCGATATTATATCTCTTAGTAAAATGGATGTAAACAAAACAATTTCAACAATACATATACATATATATATATATATATATATATATATAGAGAGAGAGAGAGAGAGAGAGAGAGAGAGATTCAAATAAATGTAGTGCTGAATAAAAATGTTACAACAATTACAGTTGTGGAACTTTTAACTCACAAAAATTAAATTCATATTTAAATATTTTTTTTGTCATGTTCTTGTGATATTAGAAAGAAATCTATTTTGTAGAATTATTTTAGCTATTCTAATATATGTGCTATTTTGCAAATTAATTTCTGTTAAAAAAAACTACGTATCTTTTATTAGATACATTGACTTAAGGGGTTATACGCACTTGCGAGGCGCAAAAACGACGTTTTTTTAGGAATTTTTTTTAGAAACAGTATTTATTTTGCAATTACAAATTATGGTTATTTGAATAGATCCTACTTTCAAGAATAAAATAACATGTCGATCATAAAAAAATATTGAAGTGCACCGCTCCTGCAGACGATGTCCCGAACGACCTCCAAAAAAAGGCGCTTGGCGGTGATCTCCATATCGGCGGTTTGGATTATTTGAAATCAAAAAATATGGTCAATTCTTTTAAAGGATAGATTAATGCAGGTATTGAACGAAGGAATAATAAAAATTTTCATTTTTGACAAAATGGCGTCTACTTGAAAAAAATTTTTCGTTTTTTACTAAAATTTTCGCTCCAAATTGTTTAAAAAAATAGTAATAATTTTTATAAACCTTATTCCTTCGTTCAATACCTGAGGAATATATTTGAGAAGATTGTGTGAAAATTTGAGACCGATCGGTTCAGCCATTTCTGAGATATCGAGATCACCGACTATGAAAACATCGTTTTGAGATAAACGCATTTGAAGTTTCGGAAGTAGTTTACACATAGTTAAAAATTTTTTACAAATTCAGGTGTATGTCCGAAAATATTTCTCGGATTTACTTCAAATTTTCAGAGAATATACTCAAATATATGTGCATTCCGAAAATGCAAAAAAAAATCGATTTTTTGAAATTTCTAAGTTCGTATAACCCCTTAAATCCGTATAAAAATTAAATTGTTCTCCATTATAAAATGTTCAAATTAATTACAAGAATCGAAATTATGTTATAAAGATTATTTATGTATTCATTTCTTATACCGATACAATATAATAATCCATTAAAAAAGAAACTTCATTGTATACACACTTTAAACGGAGCAAAATCAAGTACCATTGATGAATTTCACAGATTGATTTTTTACATATCGTGTGTTTGAGTAGACAAAAGAAGTATTCAATTATTCTTATATAATTGAATTCGAGTCTTCTCAGCAGACGTGACTGGATATATCCCGTCGATATTATAAGTAATTAGTCGTTGAACTTGAATACAATTAAAAATCGATAATGGGCGATTACAATCGGACGAGTGCGTAGTGTCTCGCACAAACTTCGTTGAATCGATGATAATGTCGAGATGGAGATAATCACATAAATTGACTGATTGAAATTTAAACGGAGAGATAATTTTTTTCGTTCAATTCATTAACGCTAATTTTGCTAAAACAACATTAAGAGCTCAAATACTTGAAACGTGTTTTGCGTTAAAACAGCATATCGTACTTTTCGACATTAAGTAGCGTCATTTTTGTTAATATTTTTTCAAAAAAATGGACTTTGAAATTTCGATGTATTTGCGTTAAAACAGTACCCACTATAACGTTTTATTGTTGATACTTTTATTGTTAATTTTCGACATTATATACAAAATGGCGCTGTTTACTTGTTACATTCGCTGCATGTTTTTTGTGACAGAGTGTTCATTAAATACAGGTTTCGTATTTTACACAAGACTTTCGGGTTTTTCTGCGTCTTTTAATGACAAGTCTGCTACATACATGACAATCTGTTACTTTTTTTCTACCAGAGATAAAATCTTTTTGAGAGGTTTGCGGCCCGAAAATTGCGGTCTTTTGATTTCGCATTTTTTTCTTTTCGCTCTTCTATCAAATTCAATTTCCCTTTGATTGGTTTTTTTGGATCATATTAATTTTCATAATAGATTACATAAGCTGCAAGAGCAGCAACGTCTAACATATTTGGCCAGAGGCTACCTTTGAGTTCGCCATCGACTCACCATTTGATCCATTGTATCAACACCAGTTTTATATTTATTGTAGTCGCAAATCATATGAGGTTTTTTTTCTCATCGTCATTTACGGCGTCATCATTATGCATACTCGAAAGCATAATTACAGCCTTATTTTTCTTTGGCTCGTAAGAACAAATTGTTATTTTCATGAAAAGCAAACAGAGATGAATACTCTGGCCTAGATTTATCAGCCTCTGCTCCGACTGCTCTTTGTGGTATATAAACCGTGCTAGAAGCCTCGGAAATGGCTTAAATACTTTTATTTATGTTTATTCAATAAACAAAATTGATTTACACGTATCCGTTCACACCTGCGCTTAAAAACTAATTAAAACTACAAACCCGGGTGCGCAACAACGTAGGTAAAGTTGGGTGCGCACATAAGGGTTAATACCTGGTTTTCACTAAATAATCTTTGATTTTCTTTCTGTTTTTTTTTGTAATTAAATACTAGTTTTATTTTAAACACACCTTTGTATATATATATATATATATAATCTGTCTTTTTTATCCATTGGTGGATGAAAAATTTTGAAAGCCTTTCAAAATTGTTCACTTTTTTTCTTTTCGAATTCATTCCCAAAAATTTTCTTATATTTCTGTCACATCTCTCCATGGGTTTCTTCCTAGTCCTTTTTATATAACTAAGTTCTCAATCAATAATTTATCTTATCCATCGGTGGCGTTTTTTTCTTGCTATAATACACTACAACAAACTGAAATATTAATTAAAATGCTCAATTAATATTTGATTTGAAATTTATGTTTAAATTTAATGTTTTTCTGTTCAAAAATGTTAACAGTTCCTATATACAATAATTGGATATTTTAACACGTTTTAAAAATATTTTTATATTGTGAAAAGTTTTGTGTGTTTTGTATTTTAGTATAAGTACATGTAGACTTTTTTTTGTGCGATTGCCAGAAAAATATTTTTATAACTTTTATATATATATATATATATGTGTGTGTGTGTGTGTGTGTATAAATATTCAAGGTGTGTGTTTGCATATATGTTTTGTATGTGCATACGTGTATTTTGTGAATATGTAAAGATATATCAAACAATTTATGTTACTTTTCCGTTTCTGAAATGCGACAAAGATATCAAAGAAGTTCCAATAACACAGCTCGGTTGACTTCGTTTATCAGCTCGTTGCAATGGAAACTGAACAATATATGTGACTTGCTCTTGTATAGAAGTTGAACAGCTAGAAAACGTCAATATATTTTGTTCTGGTGCTTTTTCATACCTGCGTGTATTTCGTTTTGTTATTTTTTTTGCCAGATAACTGGTATTATTGATTCATGAGAAATGCTCAACACACATCAAGTTCAAGGACTGAACACTTTATTGGTAAACATTTTATGTTTCCAATATGTGTGTCGGACGTCGTAATATGTGTATCAAGTTTTCAATTAAATATGATAATCGAGGTTTTTTCAATATGTCTGGTGAAAGTAATCTAACAGAGATATTTGTTTTTGTATACGAAAACAAATATTTATTCGTACACAAATACACACACATATAATTAAAAAAAGTATTCCTACATCTTACATTAAAATAATAGTAATTTACTTAGGTAATATACAAAGTTGTTCAAAACATTTTTTTAGATTAAATTACTTTTTTTATATACAGGTAATTTTATTGATCTGTATACACCATTTTATCGATGACATTTCGTCATCTTCTACATAACTTTATATTCCTTCTTTGTAAAATTTCCTCGTTTTCTAACTAAAAAACTGATTGAAATGATTTTTGAGTTCCAAAAATTTAATTTTTTTCCTCGTTAAAAGAGTTTTGTAGAGATTAAAAATCACTATTTTAAAATTTTCTAAACCAGAATTCATAAATATTAATGGATACAAAAATTTCGTCATAATTTTCATAAATTGTTTTATTAACTTTTGCAGCACTAATGTAAAACATGGCGAATATTTTTTACGAAGCTTAATTTTTTATCACAAAAAATGGTAATGTTAATAAAATTGTTATGAATTTTTTTATACATTTTAATGAATATTAAAAGAACAAAAATTTATTAAGAGAAATTAAATATTTAATTCATATTATTGTTATTTATTTGTGAGTATGACTTTCAAATCATATCCCTAATATAATATATTAACAAGTTTGCTAACTTTTTAATAAACAACTTTGGTTACATTATTAAAAACTTGCATTCGACCTACATTTGAGAAATAAATAAAGTTTTTAATTTTTTCCACAGAATCTCAAACTTATTTCATACCAATAGGTAAATCTAATATTCATTTATTTATCTTATGATACTCTCGAGTGTTGAGTTATAATATTATATTTAAAATGAAACAATAGATACTCTTAAACATTTCCATAAAAAATATAAAGTTTATAAGTAACATTTTTATTAATACATAAATTAGTTACATTAACCAATTTTATATTACACACAAAAATTCGACATTTTCAGTACTGTAGCTAGTTTGAATACATTTACAATTTTAAAAATATCGATTTAATTTCATTCGATATTAAAATATTGACATTTCATTAAGTGAAAGTATTTTAGGTTAAAAATAATTCTTATATGTAAATAAATTCGAAAGTATATTGAACTATAAAAAAATCATTTCGTGCTCGCTGGAAAACTAATAGACTATATAATACAATAAAACTCGAACAAAATCAGTAAATCTACCGTACAAATATGTTTACATAGTTATTAAATACGAATTTTATTAGTAGTTTATGTAGATCGGTTATGTTTCAGCAACTGAAACATAGCTGTTAGCCTGTTTCTATTTCGCTAGTGGACTAATTTATATTTCCACAAATGTATGTTTATTTGAATAATACAACTTGCGAAATTACCTCATTTGTGTTTACACACAACATACATATAATAGTACATTATATATATATATATATATATATATATATATATATATGTGTGTGTGTGTGTGTGTGTGTGTATGTACGTATGCATGTATATACCAGCATTAAAATTTAATTTATATATTATACTAACTTGCAGTGTAGTGTAAATTACAAACGAGTAAACGAATCTACATGTACACATGTAATATTGTAGACATGTTTTCTATTTAATTATCCAACATATATTTTGTTGTTTTCGCAAAACTGCAAATTTTAATGTTTGTTAATACTTTTCAGTTAATTATCTGTAATTGAATATAGATACTCTTACAGTTAATATAGAAAATATACTCGAAATAATTAAAAACTTTAAATAATTTTAGTCCATTAAATATAAAAAAGAATATGACTTTTTAAAAGTGAATATAAAGAGAAATATGTTTTTTATTTTACTTTTAACAACGCATTTCTTTAAATACAAATATAAATACTGTAGTATAACTTGAAAATATTTCATTAAGAAGTTCTAAAATGTATGCATTTACTTTAATCATCGAATTATCAATCGATCATACACTTAAATCATCAATCGAATGCATTTAAATTCCAGTATTTGTCTCGTTTTTTTATTAAGTAAATGTAAATGTTTTCTATTATTAATCAGTAAAATAGATTTTTTTTAAAAAATACAGTTTAATAGAATTTATATTTTGTTTATTTCAGTATAATGAAAGCTTGTTTCATTGATGTTTAATAAGTTCGTTGATAATATTTTTACAACTTTTGTTACTTGAACGGAATAAAATTTTGTAAGATCCGTATTATAGAAACATGAAAATTAAAACAAGTAGGAATAAGAGTAACTCCTATCTCATTAAATTGAAATGTGTGATTAAAAAGTTTAAGTATGATAAACTATTTCAGGTGGAAGAGTTTAGAAGAAAAAGAATATGCTTTTTAATTTTTTATGTCAAACATTTTTAAGGTATTTATTGTGAAATTAAAAAATAGTTTCTTTTTTCATTTTTTAGTAATTAATTGATTTATTAGTAATAATTTCAATTTTTAGTTATTTCAATAATGAGGAGTTACTTTATTATCTCACGTAATTTTTGAAAAATATCGAATAGGTAATTGTAACTTATGCTTGTAGTAAAATAAATGATTACCATAAAAACCTTAAAGGCATCTTAAAAATTGTTGACATTTTCTTCAAAGTCGCTTTGCTCTTTTAATATGTTCCAGTTTCAGTTTTCATTATCTTTTTGTACCAAACTCGTATGGTTAATTTTAAATGAGCTGATTTGTTGTAACAAAATTTTAAATATCATTAGATTTGTATATCATATGTTATTCGAATAAATCATTCAAAACATTGTGTTCTTATTATTTCATTTTGATTGAGAAAAAGAATGAAGGTCTAAAAAATGAAAATGATGAATTTGTATTTAGAAAAAAATGAGTTTCTTCATCAAATGATACAATTGCAGTATTTATATATCTATTAGTTGACCTTTTATTTTGAATAAAAGACGTGAGGATAATTTTATGACAGTTTTTTTATGTGTATATGTATGTATGTGTATATATATATATAAGTATTATAATCATTTTATTACTCTAAATATTTAATAAATTTTATTTTTTTTAGGTAAGTCGTTTTGCTCTACTTTAAATATCTTCCATGTTGGTAAGAATATTTTATTTGTTGATTTTGAATTTTTGGCAAAAATATTAAATATTATTTTTTAAAACTTAATATTAATAATTACTTATTTATATATTGTACTATATATATATATATATATATATATATATATATATATATATATATATGAAATTTTTATTTTTCTTAATATAATCCATACATGACCTGAATTGCTTTCGCGTGCCGTATTTATTGAATATAAAAGAACATGCAATGAACTAACTCGACATTATTTAAAAATAATATAAAACGAAATGCAGCACGTTAAATAGATCATTGAAAAACATAAAAAGTTAATCTTTCATGTACTGCATTCGAAATGTTTACTGTACGAAAATGTTTTCTCGACAAAAATATTTATTCGAAAATCAATGTACACACATATATACAATTCTAAATATTTATTTGGAAGCGATGATTTTCTTCTAATACCTGCAGATTATCGCGTACGCAAAACAATCATAAAACACATCATATTTGTTTTTCATCACACGCTGAACTGAACACAAATATTTAGTAACGTATTACGTGTTTGTTAAATAATTAATTTTTTGTAATAAAACACTGGTATAAATTCGAATAAACAGTATTTGTTTAATCAATTTTATCAACATTTTTTCAATTAATCAATTATGTACTGGAGATACTGGATGTTATTAGTTTTACTTCCATAAACAATTCATTTCTAATACACAAGAGCGAATAATAAACAGAACTCTATTAATTAATGATAATTTATGAAAAGTACGATCGATATTTAATATTAATTATAATTATGAGACTATGTCAGCAAAATTTATTAACACAAGGTAATATATTAATTTCGTATTATACATATACTGTAAGAATTATATTACTATATAATTTAAATTGAAGATTCTGTAAATGAAATATAAATAACTATAGATTTGTTTTGAAAATTTTTGAAGATAATGTATTTTAATTGAATAGGTATTAAAAATTAATAATAAAATTGAATCAATAATATTAAAAATAGAGTTTTTATAATTTATTATTAAAATAATATTTTTCTAAATTTGATTAGTACATTTTTATTGAAATAATTTATAATATTTTAACAAGCATTAATTATTAATCCCAATGCTATAATATTTGATAAAAAATATTCAATAATCACATAATATTTTCTGATGTATATTTCAATCCATTCTATTATCGTCAAAACGTTGTTTAAAATAAAATAGACAATTTTTGTTCATTAATTTTTTTATCAATGTTAATAAATATTTTTTATGCAAATATTCGTATCAACAATAGAAATGTTATATGTTTTTTGATGATAGATTAGTTAAATAGTAATTAACATTTAATTTTTAAACACTTATAAATTCTTATACACTGTTTGATTAAATGACATTTGAATAAATGTAAATGATCCGATATTAAAGCATCAATTATCCATATTTATATGTCACAATTATTTACTAAATGTTAATAAAAATAACATTGGTTATTTTGAACTAAGAAATTCACCTAAGAAAAAAATGTCATATTGGATACTTTGTTGGGTTAGAAAGAGATGAATTTAGAGAAAAAAAGTACCCTACTTTAAAATAATTTTCTATACGTATAAAAAGGAAATTTATTTCAATACAAAATATGTCAAAATATCATGAATATTCCTATTAATATTGATACATTTTATAAATCAAGATCGATTTGATGAATAATTTTATAGTTAATATTCATTTTATCAACTAAACATATTTTAATTCTCTTTATTATATTTTCTGTACTAAACAATAAGTATTGTAATTATTTGTATCATACTATAATATAAATACCTTCTGAAGTATTCATTTATCATGAATACTGAAAATTGAAACTAAATGTTTTTATTTACTAGTCGAAAAACGAGAATAATTCTCTAACCAAGTCTATACATTAAATATTAAAACCAACCTTTTCTTTTTCATAAACCTGATAAATTAGTTAAAATTTATTTTTAAGTTTTATGGAGATATCTTGTAATGTTTTAACATTTAAATAAGCACTTATATAAATTATAGTGAATCAAAGTTGGACATGTTTAATTACTAGTTCTCAACACAATGAATATTTGTGTTTGTATATATATATATATATATATATATATATATATATATATATATATATATATATATATATAAATATATATTAATAAAAATAAATATAAATAAATAAATATAAAAATAAATATAAAATCATCATCATCATCATCATCATCATCACCATTACCATCACCTCTCTATCCACTACTGGATGAAGGTCTCTCCCAAAATTTTTCTTGGATCAATCCAAAACCTTTCTCTTTTTCTCTTAAGTATGTATGTGTATATATATATATATATATATATATATATATATATATATATATATATATATATAAACACAACACAAATTAAACTGAGAATCTGAAAAATAAATGGTAATATACTTAGTTATCTATAATTGTCTGATGATGTTATTATTTCTTTCAACAACTACACAATATCTCGAGAAAAGAAAAGAATAATAGCACCAAAAGTCGAAATTTGATCAGACGATGAACCACAATAAAACAAAATAAATTTACAATAATTTGTAAATCCGAGGAAAATCGAATTGAAAGAAATAAATTTTAAATGTATATTTAATATTATTTAGGAAGATACTCTTGTAATATAAAGTCGAATATTGTTCTGTTGTATGAAAAAAGTTTTTGATCGATGATTCGTTCTGTTTTCATTTGTAGTTATGAAATATGAGTTTTGAATATCAGAATAATTCAGTAATTCTAGATAACATAGAAAAGTATATGTTAGGGATAGCATATGGAGATAAAAAGAGAAATGAATGGATTTGAAAAAACTTAAAGTTAATAGTAATATAACATGAATAAAGAAAAAGGAATTGGATTGATGAAATGGATGATGGATGATGTTGGATTATCTAGTTATGAAATTATTTAAAAAATATTTCTTTTATAGATATTTATATTGAAAAATTGAGGTTGAAAACACTTTAATGAAAATTATAAATAGAAAAAAATACTAAATAGAAAATGCATTGAAATGCATTTATTTTATTAATATTTTTATTTTACCTTGAATTAACATAGATTGTTAATCTTTTTTTATATTTTTTTAAAATAACATTTTATATTAATAAATGCGTTACACTATATAAATAAAATTAAAGTTATATTATTAATATTTACACTTCTATAAGTAATTTTAACAGTTAAATTATGGTTGATTTTTATTTTCTTCCGAATAAATTTCGTATCTTCTTTAATATTTCATAAAATATTTGGATAATTCAATCGGTTCTAAATAGTTGACGATGTTCTACTAAATGAAAATATAAAATGTACGCTGTTAAACAAAAGGAAAAAATCTCGCTTGTCTAATAAAATTTCATATTCAAACAGACAAAAGAAAAAAAAACTTGCCTCGGTGTCCGATTTCGTACATTTATGACCCATCGTCGACGCACATTTTTTGCGTGCAACATTTAAGCGTTTAATGATCGATGTAGACATTTTTCGACGGCTGCAAGCCACATATAAAAAGCTCATGCACGCTGCTTAGAGATCATATAAAGGTTTCGCGCGAGGATGTCGTTAGGTGGCGCACACCGATGCACGGCGCACGGCGTTGTCCACCGAGACGCCAAGCGTCGGTTATGCGCGTCTGCCTTCAGTCTCTTCGCGTCACTCGTGCATTAAGCTTCGCGACGTCGGACGAGCTTTTTCGCCGCGCGTTCGACACAAACGATCGTTGCGTTCGTAACAGAGAAGACGCTCGTTAAAAGTCTTGACCGATACACGCACACACGCGCGCTCACTTGTTTGTTTCTATGACCGTCGCTTTTATTCATTTATTGTGATTTATGAGGTCGTTGATGTGGTAGACCTGTTCGATTTATTTCATTAATATGTACATACACCTATATATATATATATATATATATATATATATATATATATATATATATATATATATATATATATATATATATATATATATATATATATTTAATTAATTACTTATTGATTCATATTAGTAGTCTGTCAATGAAAAACATTAATTTTTAATTACTTCATAATACAATATTTCTTTTAAATTGCATTGAATCCTATAAAATTCAATATACTTAAAAACACATTAAATTTTTTTCCATATGTTTTATCTTCAATTTATTATATTCACTTTGTAATTATAATATTTGTAATTATATATTATATATATATATATATATATATATATATATATATATATATATATATATATATATATATATCTTTGAGTGTTCGATTGTGTTTTGAATTCTAAACCGAAATTGTATAATAAACGAGTTTAATGAAAACTATAATTAATTTAAATTTATTTGTATAATTATATTTTGTTTAAATTATGTATATATATATATATATATATATATATATATATATATATATATATATATATATATATATATATATATATATATATATATATATATATATATGTATATAAATGACAATATCATTTAATAAATATAATTATTAGATTTTTTAATTCCTTGCATTAAAAATGAACATGTTTTAAGAATATAAAATATGAATACGTTTAATAAATGTGCATTTTTAATGCAATTTAGATCCATGAGGGAATAGTCAGGTGTATTATTTTTTATTATAAAAAAATATAGGTATATAGTAACGTATATATTTTTAAATTAATGTTTATTGCAACGAAGTTGAAAATTAAACTATTGTTTCATTATATATATATATCCTACATAAATAAATATTTATGTAGAATCATCCAAATGTGACGCCTAAATTTGTGTTTTATTAAAAAAACATGTGTATAGGGTGGTGTATTGGGAAACATGGGTATAGTTTCTTTTTAATAAACTACAAATCTAGGCATCTCATTTAGATTACCCTATATATATATATATATATATATATATATATATATATATATATATATATATGTATATATATAGATAGGTAAATATATATATATATATATATATATATATATATATATATATATATATATATATATATATATATATATATATATATATATATATATATATATAATCAAAGACAAATCCAGCAATATAAACTGAAGAAAAAGATAGAATAAACATAATAAAACAAGAATCCAATATAAATATATGTATTGTATTGATAACACAATTTAATGCTGTAATAACTTTAATATGTATTTTAGAAAAAAATCATCATTTTAAAATGTTTTATTAATGCTATCTATTATTTCTTAAATTAAGTTTTCATGCTGGCTTTGTTTCAGAATTTTATATATATATATATATATATATATATATATATATATATATATATATATATATATGTATATATATATATATATATATATATATATATATATATATATATATATATATATATATATATATATATATATATGTATATAGAACTTGGGATGATACACATAGTTTACATATGCTTTTTAATTACTAGAAATTGTTTGAATATTTTAGAAGCATGTA
>CP092095.1:21002228-21584728 GCA_029203775.1 Neoneuromus ignobilis
AAAGTGTTTATATGGCTCAAGAAGATTGAAACTTTTTACAGATAATGTTTAAATCTGTTCAAATTGATTCATTTTTAATAATATATTGTAATTATATGGAAACACATTTAATAATTAAAAATTTGTAGTAAATAAATTATTGTTTTTTGGGTATTGAAAAAAAGAAAATTATGTATAATAATATCAATATTCAATCTTTACACAGTAATGATTGTATTTATGATAATTCTTTTTTTAAAAAAATCATTACTCATTGAAATAAGATTTTGGTTGAAGTTCGAGTAATTATTTATTATTTTTTGCTTGTACACATTTCGATATCATTATTATAAAAAGAATCAAATTGAACAGCTTTATAAAACGATTGTACTTATTTGTGGTTCGAAATATCACATCACCTTTTAAATTTATTTAAGTCAAAAAATTAAATTACTTTTTAGATTTTGTAACCCAATTTTAAAAAATGGTATCGCCTTTCAAATTTATATAGGTCAAAAAATGAAAATATATTTTAGATTTTGTAACTAATTTTTATAAAATTGATATTTTAGGTCTTTTTTTAAATTCGAATTTTATTAGAAAAAATAAACATAAATACCTTTTACATTAACATTAAGTTATATCAATATTTATTAAAAATGTAAATTTTAAGTAGTATTTAAAAGAAAGTGTTAAATAATATATAACAATAATAATAACATAGAAGTAGAATATTTTTTATGAGAAAATCGATATCTATTATAATTTCATTATAATTGAAAATATGATAATTGTTATCATTAAATTAAATAATTATGACTTTAAACAATATTATAATTTTTTAACAAAATTGTTGTTTAACTCCTTTTTAAGCAAATCTTGTTTTAATTTCATCACAAAAATTGGCTGATAAAATTGACATAATTAAACAACATCGTCAATATATAATCCACCTATATACGATTTACATATGTCTGAATTTTTTTACATACGAATTCAGTAATTCGTTTTGTACGGTTTTCATCAGCATCAATTAATTTTCATGGATGTATCACATGACAGTTTCAAATAAAAGAAATAAACATATTAATTCCATCATATTGGCTTTTTATATTCCGATACAAGCATTCCACCTTGATTGTTCTGGAAACATCATCTTTTGACATTTAAATTGCTGTATGCTATTGTATCGAAGGGGATCTGTTCAGTATTGCTTTATTCCAACATTGTCAAACTGTAACATTTATGTATACAACGCGTTTGCTCACTTAGTCGTATATCGGAACATCAGTCTGTCGTGTAATTTGAAACGAATAAATCACTGAACGAAAGTAATACAGAAATATTGACAATACTGAAATTGTAATTATTTACTTTATGTTTATATGTATGTATATTTTATATACATATACATATTTACATATATATATAAAGAGAGAGAGAGAGAGAGAGATGTGTGTGTATGAAAAAATGAATAATTTGTCATTTAAATTTACAGTTTTTATTTTTTTGACAGTTGAAATGTCAAAAAGAATTTTTTATATTATTTTCACAGTTTGTCACGTTAAAAATGAAAACTTTTCTAGATTATAAGTTGTTTTTTTAAAAAATATTTATAAACTATTAATTTCTAGTCCTGTATATTAATTGTTATAATTAATTCTTTGATAAGAAATTAAATTTTTATATCACTCTTCAAGTTATTATATTTTAAAACCATTATCATTTTTAAGGATGCTGATAGAGAATTTCAAAATCATTTCAAGGTTTTTATGTAGTATCATTATATACTATAAATGATAAATCAACTAATAAAATTTGTAGTTATAAATAATTATTTTTATTTATATATACAAAAACTGTAAAAAAAATTATCAATTTTTAATCCAATAACGATTCGTCTATTTTCAATTTAAACAACATACTATACAAATATTAAATTGTTAATAAAAGTCTTTAATTTTCATTATATTTTAAGCTCTTTTTAAAAAATTGATAATATTTTATTTCATTAAAAAAATTCAACTTTTATAAGCATTTAATTTTTTATATTATTCAATCATTTACATTTTAATTGAAAGGAATTATAAAATTGGTTTCATTCTATGATTAAAAAAATAGAATAAATGTTGATAACTTATGAAAAAGTGTATAAAATTGAATGAAAGTACTTTGAAACTTCTTATACAGAAAACTTTCTGTTGTATATATATATATATATATATATATATATATATATGTGTGTGTGTGTGTGTGTGTGTGTGTGTGTGTGTGTGAACAAAAAACAATAACTAATACAAGTAGTACCTAATATCATTTTTGACACGTTCGTTATTGGTAAATTCGATAAAACATTTACTGATGGATGTTTGTGGTCTAGAGAAAAAAACTTGGAAAATCTGTTCATAAATGTGCAAAATAAATCATCTGTAAGTGAGTGTAATTTAGCGTAAATGATTTTATTTGAAAATATTTTGTTCTTTTTTAAAACATACCTACTTTTTTCTTTATTATATATATATATATATATATATATATATATATATATATATATATATATATATATATATATATACATACAACGAAACATCAGAACAAATAAAATAAAACAGATATTTTCAAATTTAAATACAGAACTCAATAAATCGAAATGAATTTATTTAGAATTTTTAATGTGGCAATACCGAGAAAAAAGTAAACATATTGGATAGACAAGAGAGGAGTAGAAGTGGTAGTGAATAGATGAAGACGAGGAAGAAGTAAGCGTGTTATGGAAGTGATATTCTGAGACATCGCATGTCACAACGAATGATGACCTCTGGTTGAAGACACCGACATGACGATATTGATTAATTCTCTATCATAATATGCATGTTGTTTGCTTCACTACCTACGGTGTTCAGATAAAGTCGATGTTATTGATAATCGGCTGTTTGTTGAGCACATACACACATTATATATATATATATATATATATATATATATATATATATATATATATATATACATACATACAATGTTATCAAATGTGGATTTAATAAAATATAGTATATGTGATGTATTCATATGTGAAATTAAAGTTGCTAAAGGATATCCTCAATCAAGCTCAGATCTCTGTAGACATTTTTTTTTATTTCCTTATTTCGTTTTTCTGAATATTAAAATTGTCTTTATTATTAACTTCCTAGTCTTTAAACGTGAACTTTTGTCCCATACAAATGTGATATATCCTTAATATGCTTTTGTACTTTTTGTCCTATTTTACAACTATATCAAGTATCAATTTCCAATACTTTTCATTATCTCTCTTGTCAATCATCGTTTTTTTTACATTATTACCTTCCTCTATCACTATCTCAATTCTTTTTTTTCTTTCATGTATCCATATTTTTAAATACTTATCTTATAACCAAACAATTTGTCTATTGTTATCAATTACATATATCATATTTTCAATTATTTCCATCATCTCTTATTTTATTCTATTTATAATCCAGATGAGATATTCTACACCTTTATCTACAATAATCCATTTTCATATTTAATGATCATCTTCTACTGTCATGATTGGTCTAAATTCTAGAACACTAATCCACGTTAGTCAGGAAAATTAAATCATATCGTATATTTCTGTTTTATTAGTTATTTTATTAAACTAAAGTATATGTATGATTTATAAGACTTTTGCCTCTATTAAGTTTTTGTTTGAAGTATGAATCGTTTTTATATATAATTCATTTTATAAAAATAGAAAAATACTTTTAAACTTATTATATGAAAAATTTAACTTGAAGAAAACATTTATACTAAATTAATATTCAAAGTTATGAAAAATAAAATTTTGTATTAAAAATTGTTTTTGTTTACAACTATATTTTATTTGTGACTTAAAAAATGTACAAAATAAAATTATTATATATATATATAATTTTTTTAAAAAGTTTTAAAAATTTATAACGATTTCAATAAACATACATATTTCTTTTCATACGATATTTATATAATTCTGTGTACATAAACTAGCCGTAAAAACATTTTGAAAGTTTGAACCGAACAAAAAAAAGAACGAACCGAAAATAAACCGTAATAACTAAATCCAAAAATACATTCAGAACAATTTGTATGCAGTGCTGTAACACTGATTAAAAGTTAAAACAGGTTGTAGTCAATTGAATAAAAAAGTATTAGCCGAATCTCGATTCCCGTCTGTGTAATACGTAAATGCGAAAATTCATTCGAAACGAAATCTGAAACCAGCGCGAACAATTTTCAAGCAGTGTCTGAATTTTCAGTTCATTATATTTTTATGAATTGACGCGTACACGGAACATCCGGTCGCGAGTTTTTTTTATGTTTATGTTTTCCTGATGTAACTGATACGACGTTCATAATAAATTTATGATGGTGGTGGACGACGGTGATAATTGATATGCACACACAAATATTCTGTGGTGTTGGTTCGATTTTTTATTTTTTTTTATTCGATCGTACATAAAGTCCTACATAATTAATACATTAAATGAATGTTCCGTAATTGAAAATCATATAATCGATCGTATTATTCCAAATGTTAGTCTGTTCTTGTTAACAAAATATAGTCATTTTTCATAATTTAATTAAACAGGAATATCGGTAAATGGTACGGTGTAAATTATATACATTCTATTATAAAACATTTATTATACCTGTCACATAAGGATTAGAAAATTGTACATAATATATATATATATATATATATATATATATATATATATATATATAATTAACAACCCCGGAAAGTAATCAATTATTTCATAACCCAACTTCAGAATTGCATGATCATTTGTTAGACAGTTGCAAATTGTACCACGTTAAAATTGTTTATTTTAAAATTACATATTAATAAATAAAGTCATTAACATGATGATAACCATGGACATCAACAAAGACCAAAATTGTCAAATTTATTTAAAACATTTGCAATAAATCATCTCAATACATAAAATCCTGAATAATATAAATATTATATCAATTAAAATATTTTTAGTTTTAATAATACATAAGGTATTTATGTGTATAGATTGTATAGAAATTTTGTAAGAAATTAGTTATTATTTATTGTTTTTATTTTTACCAATGCACATTTCGACAGCAATACTTCATTTGAATGCAGAATTATAAAAACTGATGTATAATTTGATTAATAAAAGAAAAGTACAAAATATAATTAAATGTTTTGACAGAAATATTTATTTGAAAAAAGTAATTAATGCGGACCTTATAAAATTCATTTCGATACCTCTTTCAATGTAGTAAAATCAAAAGAAACGAATAAAAAAAACTCATGATTGGTTCCGTCAATTTTTTAATTAAAATTACAAATTATTTACAGTATTGAACTTATATTTATAAAATAGATTTATTATCGCCCTTTGAAAAATATTTTCCTTTTGTGTTTATTCGTAGTGTAAAAATGTTTTATAACATAACACGTACAAATTGAAATTACAAATGGCACTGTACTCTTTTCATCTCCGTACGGAACTGCCGGAACTATACAATAAACAGCGTCGGTCTCGTTTTTGATCAAACGATGAAAAATTGTTAGGGAATCGGTCAAAGCGTTAACACGTGATAAATATAAATGTGTAAATGTCAATGATACATTTACATTCATGCGCGTCGATGTTTGGAAAAATTATCTAAAATTAGAGTCAAATTAAGCGAATTGTTTTCATTTGTCGCTTCGGACAAACCATTTTTTTGTCACAATATTTGTCGACGGTGACATACTATTTGATTATGACAACTAGATTTTTTTTCTACCGACCACATTTCGAAATTGTCGAGTAACAAAAATAACCAACAGACCGTTCTCTTATTCGATCAACATACAAGAAGAATGGTGGGTTTTGTTTGCACCCTTATTACAAATTATTAATGTAATTTATTTTAATATCTTTTACGTCATATCCCCTGAAAAATATTTATAAAATGGTATTAAATATTCCAATTTATAGAATTATTTTCATTTCTAAATCGAAATAACCTTTTTTTTCGTACGAGTTTTGTTTACTTTAATAATTTTAAGTAATTGCAACGTCAAAGGATTAATACGAAATTTCATGTTTTAAATTCAAATTTAATTAGAAATTTCTGCGAATCTCAATATAAATTAAATTTAATACTGATATTAATTTGTAATTTCATTTTGAGTAGAATTCTATTTTTACTTAAATTTATTATCATTCTGAATTAAGAACATTGTGTCATATATCAAAAGTTTTTTTTATTAATTATCATTTAACACGCCCAATTTTATTATTTAAATGACAAATTAATGGTCGAATCGTTATGTGTATTTATTTAATTAAATTTTCAACTCTCTTAAGGAATATGTTTTTCATTTTTATTACGCGTTGAATTTTTTTCTAGTATTCATGTTTAGTTGTTTATTTTAATATACAAACATACATACATATATATATATATATATATATATATATATATATATATATATATATATATATATAGGTGACCCAAATTAAACGGAAGAGTTTTGACATATATTTGCTTGCTTACTATCATTTACTTTTTCTTAATATTCTTCAATTTCATTTGGGCCACTATATATAAACACACACACACATCCCCCCCCATATACATACACATACATTACTGATCAAATGAAGCCCTTCTTATACTGTTATAAAAAAATTAGTTAAAAATTTTATAATATAGCGCTCTGACAATTATTGTATGACCATTGAAATGTTAATTAGCGAATAAAGTGGACAATAAATGATTATTGAACACTTTTATAAAATCTTATGTTTTTAATTTTGGAAGTGCTAAACCACTTGAACAAAACAAAATTTAATCAAAATATAATATATATATATATATATATAATATGAATTTATATTTAAAATAACCTGATTTCACAGAGGTAGTAATTTATATAATCAACACTTTGTAAATTCATACTCTGTTTTAAAAATGTACAATTGAAACAATTCAAAAAAAATAAATAACCACATATTTCTTGTAAAACTTGAACGTTAAATGTCATGAATAATTTATTGATGTAAGATATAATTGTTTATTTATTAAAATAAAATAATATATTATGTACGGTAGTATTCAATAATCATGTAGTTTTATGTCAAATACAGACAGTAAGGACATATTGAATG
The DNA here is from genome assembly GCA_029203775.1 of Neoneuromus ignobilis. Lineage (NCBI taxonomy): Eukaryota > Metazoa > Arthropoda > Insecta > Megaloptera > Corydalidae > Neoneuromus > Neoneuromus ignobilis. The sequence goes on from CP092095.1 coordinate 21,009,383, forward strand.
AACTGTTGAAAAGATCAATAACATCTTGCTCGTTTAATAAACTGTCAATTTTTGTCATGTGGTTATAAAGTATTTCTTGAGTGTTACATACTTATGTATTTATTTTCTTTGTTTGAATTTGTAATTATATACACATACATTTACACTCGCACACACACTTATATACATTCCTTTAGTGCTTCGACGACTTAATTTTCTAAGTCGCCTTTTTCTACTGAAAATTCTATAAGGACTTGAGTAGGTGATTGTTTAATAGTGCAAAATTTGAATTGTTTGGCTCATCATATTTCCTATTATCTATTTTAATTTTGATATAATTCTTAAAGATACACAATGTAAAACGTTGTTATGATAAAAAATAGCTCCTTTCATGCTTCTAAACTTTTTTTTAAAGTAATCAATTTGTACAATTATTTATAATATTTCTCATATTTGATATTCTACCAAATATGTAATACTTTATTCTGATGGTTAAGTAATGTTTTTAAGAAAAGAAGATTGTATAATAAGCTCGTTATCTCGTAGTTATCTATTTCATACCACCAATTATTAATCTGTACTAAAACAACTAAGTACGATGATGAGCAATCAGTGATGATGAAATCATAACTTCACCTGCGAAATTTTGATCGAAGAGAACATAAGGTCATCACTCATCTAGATTGATTTATAATGAAATTAAACTAACCAATATGACTCACTATTGCTGATTGTACCATTATGAACTCTTACAAGTTTCTGGTTTATTGAAAAATAATTCATCTCTTTGATCTTAATAACATCATCGTTTACTTTAGATAGTCTCTCAGAACGAGGTTTTTATTTATACGTGAAATACTTCGAAAAGTAATTTCTCAAATCATCGTTATATTATGTGCAAGGATACAATATTTATTCCTAAAATAACACAATTTTTCTAACACCTCCGCGGGTTATTTTTCCATTCAGTATTCGTACAGAATGCAATACTGAAAATGTATTTTATCACAGAATATGCTTGTTGTTAAGTCATCGAAGGATATTTTTTAAATATATTTATATTGTATATAAAATAATTTTCATTGTATTTCTATATTATAAATAATATAGAATGAGAATTATTTAAAAAAGAAAAATACGTGAAATTGACTTTTCGGTTGATATTGAAGTGTCGAAAATTGTAAAAAAAAACATGGTCAATATACGTAAAAGTATTATTAAATTAAATGAATATGGCTTGAGTTGAGACTGGAGTAAGTGCTGAGAAGAAATATATTTAAAATTGTTAATATTACTCGGTAAACTGAAGTACGATAACAGTACCAGCAACATAGCCGGCGAAGGGCTGGACATCGTTGAGTCCGACGGTGGCGCCGCCGCGACGGCCGACCCACAACCTGCCGAGTGGAGGAAACTTGTTGGGTCGATTCGTCGTCGAGTCCAACGCCATGCGTCGGGCTCGTCGACGTCGACGGCGCCGACCGACACATCGAACACCAGTCGAACACCACGTAAAGGATCACTGACTCAGGTTGGAATATTCCGCGATCGATCTAACGATACCCCGACACTCACCACTCGAAAATCCGAGAGTTCGAGTAATTTAGTATGTAGAGGTGTCGATAATTTCGGTTTCGATCCGGACGTCGACGATGTACAAGCGAGTCCCATCCAGTCACCGGAAACAGGTGGCGTTAAATTATCCAAAAGTCTCGAAGCGCAGGTGAGCGTTTCAGTTCCATCGATCGGCAAACAGAAAAGTCAAGACGTGCCTAAACCAACGACTGATTTTTTTAAATCGCTTAAAGACAAGACGAAAGACGCAACGAAGAATGTTGATTTGGCAACGAACGCTCTTACGAAATCGGACTTCTTTAAAAGTTTCAAGGATAGATCGTCCAAAGATCATTCATCGAAAGAACATACGGCGAAGAGCGATACGAACAGTGTAAAATCATCGACTAAAAAAAGTGAACTAGTAACTAAAATGAAAGATACGCTTAAAAGTACTCCGTGCGGTGGTTCTAACAAATCGAGTAGTTTGAAAAGTAAAGAAACAAAAAGTAGTAAATGTAGTGTTTTACCGAGTTGTAGTGCTATTTGTGATCGACTTCGGGAACGAGAAAGTAAGAATGCAATTAACCGTGACGATTTTCTAAAAGCAACGATGAGGATCTTCCTTGTTGTCTCGCCACCGGTTGGAAAAATTCAGGTACGAAACGTTAACTCACTTAAATCTCAATTGCAATTGATTAAATTTATATTATTTATCGATTAATTGAAGATAAGTATATATATATATATATATAAACAATTTGAGTTATCTCTAAGCTATTTTAGCTTATTATTAACTGAAATATTAAAATATATTTAAGTATGTTAAAACCAATTGTAAGAAATAAATACTAGATATAAAATTACAAAACATCAACTAATAAGCGTACACGAAAGCAGAATAATAAAGAAAAAGTTATTTTTAAGTTTTAATTCTCTTTTTAATTGGTTATCAATTTTAAACGACAATATTTTTTTCTACATATATTCTGATTTCAATAAAATATATTTTGTGAAATTTATTAATATTTTTAATTTTATAAAATAAAAACTGTTAAAAATTGTTCTGTTAGATGTTTATTTCTCAAACATCTATTTGTACTTAAAAAAAGGTTATTTATATAAAACTATTTTTCAATATTTTTTATGTTTTTAAAATTGAAAAAAGTGAATAAACAACATATAGTAATTTTTTATGTCGCAGTGTGTTTTGACACTGAATAATTCACTTATCATAAAAAAGCTATTTAAATAAATATTTATTTAAATAAATATTTGTTTTCAATTCAATGTTGCTTATATTTATTTTATTGGCGAAGCCATTATCTTGAAAGTATATATTTGGTTTTGTAATATGAAATGTCGGATTTTTCAATTGTAAATAAAGAGAAATCCGACATTTCATATTACACGACCTAATAATAGGCATATATAATTTTTTAAAAAATATACATTATACAAATTTGATATTCAAATTACATTAAACATTATATATATATATATATATATATATATATATATATATATATGTGTGTGTGTGTGTGTGTGTGTGTGTGTGTGTGTAACATACATATATAGATATAAATATAATTATTTAATTTTTGAGATGTTGTGTTAAAAAAAATCAACGAGAAGAGTAGGATCACTTTCAACCTGCTCGAGACAATCTTGAGCGAAATTTTCGTGACATGCACTACTCGCGCGTTGTTATAAAAATGGTTAAAAAAAATCAACTATAAAAATGGTACCTAATATAAAAAAAAGATATTAAGAGAATATATAAATTCTAGAAACTTTTTTATATAGGCCTTCATCCAGTAGTGTATTGAAAGAAGACGATGATTATTATCGTCAGCTTTTCTATCTACTACTGAATCAAGACATCTTCCAAAATTTTTCACTTCACCAATCAAATACATTTTTCTTCTACTCTTAAATCATTGTCTCATCTATTTAAGAGTCTCTTCCTGATCTTTTTGTATATCTGGATTTCTAGTGAATACTTTTTTCTTGTTCATTAGTAATTTCTTTTTTTGTTATATGACTGGTCCATTTTAAACCCTTGTTATAACATCTACATTTTTTTTCTTTCTGATCCACTTGTTATTCACATACATTTTTCTTTACTTATTTGTACTATCTGAAGCCGCTTAATTATTTCAACACGTAAATAAAATCCATGTGTATGGGCGTGTGTTTAATGTATATTAATTAAGATATGAACATTTAATATTATTACATATTACTAAATAATCTCCTTTACATAATATTGACGTTGAAAACGTATTCGAAACTAATGATATAAGTATTTCGTATGTTAGAATACGTGCCAAGCTTATAAATTGGTATTTGGAGGAAGCACATGTATTATATAAACATTTATTCAATTTTCTAGTGAAATACAATGCAAATATTTCGTTCCCTTGTACCGTTTAGTATTAAGGAATTACTAAAAGGAAATAATCGTATATATACTATTAGTCTAGAAATGTAATATAATTCTTATCACAATGCAATTAGTTATGTTCGGTAAATTGGAAAGAATTAATGCATGTCATTTGTAGATTAGTAATTAAAATTAATATTTAGTAAACAGAATTTAAATTTATATCGGGTTTCTTGTTAGTCGAATTTTCTTCTGTAGTAAATTTATTGAGTATATTCAATATATTGTAGTTTATGAAAATATTATTGAAATTATTTCGATAATATTTTATAATTTTTATAAAATTTTAATATAATATATTTTAGAGATGTTAGTACATTTCTGGTTTTAATTGAATCTTAACTATGAATACCAATAAGGGTGGTCCAATGAGATTGAAACATAGTAAAGAATAGTAAATGTATATCTAAATCTCTCTCTCTCTCTCTCTCTCTCTCTCTATATATATATATATATATATATATATATATATATATATATATAAATGACAGAGAGAAACATTGTATATGCAAATAAGGAAGTTGATAATAAAATATTTTGCAAAACCCATTTATAAATTGTATGTAATTGAGTAACTCATGTAGACAAGAGATAAATACATTAGGGTATAAATTTTATTTATGAACACTTGTTAAAATAACATTTTTTATAATATTTTAATTCATGTGATAAAAAATTAAATATATACAATTACTCTCTCTTTACTAATAATTTATTCGAGTTATTAGTCAAATGCATTTTTTGTAAATTAAATAAGTAATAATCTAGAATAAAAAATCATTACATTTTTTTAATACTCAATTTACTATTATATATAATTTGAATTGATTATAATATTAAAATTAAAACAGAATTCTGAAAAATATTCAATTTTGAACATAGCCATGAGTCTAGAATAAATTACAATTTTACATTATCATAATTATTTTTTATTTACATCTGCTCTCAATAGGAGACTTAATGGAGATAAAGAGACTAAATAGTATTCCAAAGGGAACTCACCCTTGTTGCTGATCTCCCCTAAACAAAGTATTCTCTCTATTAGATATAATCGAATAATATTTCGTTCGAATTTTATAATCAATTTATCTTTATTAAAGGAAATTACAATTAAAAATAAGTACATGGTTTACAGATAAGTATATTATTTAGAAATAATCGTAGTAAAAAATATTTAATACGATTATTTGGATCATTAAATTGTTTTATAAGGTCACTAAGATTTTTTTAATATTGATTCTGGAAAAAGATTATGCAGTAATAAAAATATATTTCATTTTATATATATATATCAGTACCATTTATATTATTTTTTATATTAAGCGTTATATAATTATCGACGTTTTTATATAGGTCGTTAAATAAATTACCTTTTTAATGGCTATATTTACTGCTACATAATTGACTATATTGATCGATTCGTCATTTTTTTGATTGTTATCATTAAACTATATTTTCTATTGACTTTCGTATACTATTTTTTTATTCATATTATATATAAAATAATTTATATATTGATTGTTATCTAATCGTATATATATAGACTTTTTCATCTATCAAACATTTCGTTCGATTATAAAATAAATAAATGGTATTGTACAAATTCTATTGAATCTATAGATATTTTACAAAAAATATCATTTACTTGCATTAATAAATGTATCAAAAAAACTGTACCTTTTTTTCATATAATGCTCGGATATCTAAATTGATTTTTTTAAGTTGTTTCAAAAACTATTATAGTTGAAATTTATACTGTTTTATATATATACAGTCTGTCCTAAAAGTATCTGAACTTTAATTGCATAGAAAGTATTGATAATCAATATTAAGGGGTTATACGCAGTTACGAGGCGCAAAAACAATGTTTTTTTAGGATTTTTTTTTAGAAACAGTATTTATTTTGCAATTACAAATTATGGTTATTTGAATAGATCCTACTTTCAAGAATAAAATAACATGTCGATCATAAAAAAATATTGAAGTGCATCGATGTCCCGAACGAAGGCGCTTGGCGGTTTCCATATCGGCGGTTTGGATTATCTCAAATCAAAAAATATGGTCAATTCTTTTAAAGGATAGATTAATGCAGGTATTGAACGAAGGAATAATAAAAATTTTCATTTTTGACAAAATGGCGTCTACTTGAAAAAAATTTTTCGTTTTTTATTAAAATTTTCGCTTCAAATTGTTTTAAAAAAATAGTAATAATTTTTGTAAACCTTATTCCTTCGTTCAATATCTGAGGAATATATTTGAGAAGATTGTATGAAAATTTGAGACCGATCGGTTCAGCCATTTCTGAGATATCGAGATCACCGACTATGAAAACACCGTTTTGAGATAAACGCGTTTGAAGTTTCGGAAGTAGTTTACACATAGTTAAAAATTACTTACAAATTCAGGTGTATGTCCGAAAATATTTATCGGATTTACTTCAAATGTTCAGAGAATATACTCAATATATGTGCATTCTGAAAATGCAAAAAAAATCGATTTTTTGAAATTTCTAACTGCGTATAACCCCTTAAATTTCTGTTGAAAAGTGTTTTTTTTTTTTATAACATTTATCATATAATAGTAATTCATCGTATAGCCATATTCAGTTTGGTTAAAATTTATATTAATGCATGTATTATTAATTATGATGCTTAATGTGATAATACTTTTAAATCAGTATGAAATAAAAAGCAAAATTAAGAAAAGCATTTACGGAAATACTTCAAATGTTAAATAAAGTTTAACATGGGGAAGAAGCTTTATCACGTGTGACAATTTACGAGTGGTAAATTGTTACACAAAGTAGTTTATAAAGTGATACACAAAGTTTAGAAAAGGTAGATAGTTGTTTAACTAGTCAAAAAGAAGAAATTGTAGAAGAATTAACTGAATTCATTGAAAATGATTTCTGAAAAATATTTGTATTGAGAAAAATATAAATATAGATCAGTCAAAATAATCATTAAACGAATTTATGTATTAGCTTTTATATAAATTTACAATATCAATAAATTATTAACTGTAAAAATAAAAACGATTATTTTTTCAAATTATAAATAAAAATTCACTTTCACATCGTTTATTTTCATTTACAATGCTTACATATTTCTAAAATATATATATTTTGATTTTCGTTTCATCATACTATAAAAACTAAAAATGTGAACACATATTCAAACCATTTTGTTATAATGAATGGAGTGACTGTTGTTGCCAGTTATAGTTAAGATAAGCATGACAAACTGTAAACCAGTATGCAATCAGTTCAAATACTAACGTGCGATAACTTCATTCAATTTTCAGTTTCACGTATTTATGTTTGTGAATATTTTACTCGTTGCATATTTTACTAAAATCTGTATAATATATAATTTCTTGTAAAGTCTATTCATTTATATATTTTTCTCTCTAATTTATAAAAGTAAATATTATTTTTAAAAATATAATTTTTTATTATTCGGAAATAAAAATTTTGAATATTAGTCAACGCAACGAATATCGAATACCACTCTGCCTTGTATTCATAAATTATGAAAAAGCCTTCGACTCGGTCAATACATCAGCGATATAAAATACGTTGAAGAATCGAGGAATTGAAGAAGCATATATTGAACTCGGAAAATATTTATAGAAATTCTACATCATTCGTACAAGTACATGGAGAAATATGGAAATTTAAAAGTATGAAAATGTGAGATAGGATGATGCGATATTACAAAAACTATTTACTTCTGCGATAGAAGTATTTAAGAAACTAAACTGGGAATTTAAAGGAATAAAAATAAATAGAGAGATTTTTAATCACTTAAGATTTACTCATAACATGATTATTTTTTCGACGAACTCAGATGAATTTTAAAAAAATAGAAGAATTGGATAAAGAATGTCAAAAATTGGTCTTATGATAAACATCGATACGACAAAAATGATATTCAATAAATTGTTAGATCAAAAAAGAATTGAACTGTGAGATAGAAAAATTAAAGGAGTTGAAGACTATATCTGGGATAATTTATTAACACTAAAGGAATATTCATAGATGAAGTGAACAAGAGAGTAAAAATTGGATATCAATTTGAAAAAATTCGCATGTTATAAAGTCTGATTTTCCTGTATGTTTTTAAAAAAATGATCACAGCATCTGATTTTTTCTTATCTCAATGGTAAAAGATGAGTCTTGAATGCTAGAATAATTCAGTGGCCCTAAACAACACAAACAAGTATGAAAAAAAATTATGTTACTAATAATAAGAAAAATTAGGAAGAGGAGTAAATGGATTAGAAAGAAAACAAAAGTTACAGTTGTTATGAAAAAAGTGAAAAATTTGAAATGAAAATGAGCTAGTTATATAGTAAGTAGAGTGGACCACCGATGCACAAGGGAAGTTATTGATTAAAAACCTAGATATATAGGAAGGCCTTATAAAAGACCCATGAATAGATTGGATATAGATATGAGAAAATTTGCCAGATCGGTTGAAGTAGGAAATTTTGGTAGAGGCTTTTAGTTAGCATTGGATAGAAAGAGGCTGATGATATATATATTAAAAAATATATTTTCTAAAAAAAGCACTAACAAATATAAATCTGAAAAATTGACAGTTTTTCATTTATAGGGAAAATAGTATTATAATATGAAATATATTAACAAATTTAAAAAAGTTGATTTTCATCCAAGAAATCAAATCCTTTTACCTTTATATTCTGCATGTATGAACAAAATGTTAATATTGTATTGTCAAACAAAGTTCTGCCAAATATACGTATCGAGCAAAAAAATAAATTTAATATCGTTTTTCGTACCAACTAACTAAAAATATAATGTTTACATTATTAAAATTATAATATCATGTTAAAGTACATTTAATCTGTAAACAACTCTTAGTAACTGCAAATCTTGCATGGTAGAGTATTAAAGGATATATTGTGTTCTCAATAGTTGTAACACTTCGTATAAGATGTGGTTATTCTATCAGACGGTTGCTAGTTTGACACGCTGATCACAAGAGCATGACCGCCGTGTCTAAGACTTTGATAAGTACAGACAGTAATCGATTCTTCGAAGCAATCAATGGATTAAAATCACATTTATCTTCACTATGTCTTTATAGTAATTACCTATATTATTATTCGAAACAAATAAGTACTACAAATATATAGAGAGTTTAGTAAATTATATTTGATTTTTTTGTGAATTAAAAAAATTATAAATTTATCAACTACTTCATTTCACTGACTAAGAAATAGAATTTATATTTAACATTAGTAATATTTTTTTTTATTATTTTCTTATCACAAAATACTTGGATTTGCTAATTAATGAACAAATGCATATAAAAATGGTTTTAATTTCTTATAAACCTTTTAAAATATTTTTAATAACTTTTCTTTATCACTAGAATATTTTTCTAACAGCTTTTTTAATCATTCTTTATCTACGTTTTATATAAAGAACAATTAAGAGATTTAGCACAGTAGTTAATGAAAACCCATACTTGAGTTTAGTGAGATATTTATTTAATATTATAAACTAATTAAATATTTTAAATGATTTTTTAAATTTTTAACTTAATTCAACATTTCATAAATTATTTCATTCTATTTTTGAACATTTTTATTTTTAACTTATCCTTATTGTTATAGAATTTTCTCAAGTCTTTATTTATTTTCAACCGATCTAAAATTTTATGATACATTTTTTTTGTTAACTTTTAGAGCATAAAATAGTTTTTTCAAATTTTTAAATGAGAGTACATCTTAGTTTTTTTACACGAGATTTGATTAAAACTGAACTACCCTTTTGTATGAGTATTTTCTCTACTTACATTTCAATTTATTTTTCCGATACTTTACACTTTTTTATATTAATTTTGTCTTTTATTTTAAAGTATTGTTTCTTTTTCCTTGACGTTGAAAAAATCCATACTTGTACATTAATTAATGAGAACGTTGTAGAAATATAGAAATATAGTTTTTTTTCTTTTTTAATATGTAAGATATATACATATTATGTATATGAGAAATGTACAGATAAAGCAGTATCGTTGCTGTTGATTATTTAGATTAGAGGTTCGACTGTTTAATGAAGTGAAATCTAAGAACAAATTAATTGCAGACTTGCTTCTTGTATTACAAGTTTTAATTAGGTGCTAATTAATTTCAATTACATCTTTTGTGAAACTGGCTATACATTTTGTATTCAATTTTATTAAAACCATATGTGACCGATATATAGCCACACGATGCATATACACACATACACACACACACACACACACACACATATATATATATATATATATGACTCGTATCAAATGTTCCATATAATTGCACTAAACAAAATGTGTTTGTAATAATAATTAATAGGATTTATTTTTGGTTTTATTTTCATTTCTGAACGTGTCAGCAGATTTTGTGTCTTAAGCATGTGTATTGTTATTACTGTTTCAAATTGCATTGAGTTATGTCTTCGATTTAGAGAAAAAAATAATATGCAGATATAGTAAAGTGATTTAAAATAGTAGTAAAATATATCTTTTTTAATGATGGAGCCGGATTAGTGATGGTTGTTTGTATAAATTATCTAATTGAATGCCAAAAAAATTTCAAATTTCATGAATATATTTTTAAGAATGAATCTGTTGAAAATTGTTAAAATATATTTACATTTCTTAAAAAAAAGATAACTTATACAAGTCATTACTCAGGTTTAATAATTAAAGTAAAAAAGATTAAGAACTCTCTTGTTCTGTAGTAAATTGTCAAATAATGAAGATTTTATGACGTATAAAACATTAAAAGTATTTTTGTAATTAGAATATTATTATAGTCACAAAGTTTGACGTTAAAATGTAGTTTTTAGCAAAATATAATTATATACTGAAAAAAATATCCTCTAATGAACCATTTTTATTTTCATTTCATCATATATTTCGTGTAAAATATATTAATTATATGAGACCGAAATACAAGGAGAAAAATTAATTACTCGACTGTTGAAAGTATAATTCCGCAATAAATTATTCGTGATTATTTTTAATAACCAACTTTTGTGTCAGATGAAATTTATTATTTCAAATAAATAATTTATGATTCTATCGAATTGAGATTTCATTCCAAATCACGAAATATATTAACTTATTTATTTGTTAATCATTGTACTATTATGATAAAAATAAGGATTATATAAATTTAATTAGAGAGGAAGATTGAACTTGTAAAAAAACTTGAAATTGTTCAAAAATAAATTACGGTATGTAGTTTATGTGATATAAAAGAAGGGGGATATCGTTGAAATGAACATGTCACACGTTCAAAACTCATACAAACCCTCAATCAGTGGTATGGACATACATAGAACATATATAGAAAATAACTGAGTATTTTTCTTCCAGGATAACATGATACAATGTCAGAACGATGCCTTAATTCAATCAGTTTGGACAGGAAGAGAAAAAAAGATAAATCTATTTCTTGTATGTTGTACAAAAAGCACATTTTCTGTGTATTCTTTCTTGTAGTAAGATTTATACTCGTTTGTCATACAATTAAGATCATAATGTATTATTTATCAACTGATAAATAGTTTATTTTATCTGTTTGTATTTGTATAATCAAAATTTCATTCAACTGTAATTCCTTTCTAATATTATTTGAAAACAATATATTTATGAGAAAATTCAGATGATTAAATTTTAACTATCATTGGATATGCTTGAAAAAGAATCTCGTGGTATTTTTATTCTCTCTGAATAAAAATAAAAAAAAATGTTACACAAATATGATTTATTTATTAGAAAAAATAGATATGACGTATTATGATATCATTTTTCATATCTGTACAGGTTTGAAACTAAATATAATACAATTTGTCATATCATATATATTGTTCGCCTACATTTTTTCACCGTGAATAGCTTTACACAATGATTTATTTTTTGTAGCCAGTACCGACTTATCCAAGCTATATGTTCATAAATTTTAATGAATTTATTGCTAATGTATTTATACGGGATATAGTGAGAGGAAATGTTACAGAATCAGAAGTGTATTTTAGGGTATGTTGTAAGTAAAAACATGTTACACGGACATGGGCCTGCAAGTGATGACATTGCAAATAACCATAAAATCATATTCAATAAAATGTCGTATACAGTACAAGCTGTAACTGAAATCATGAGTTGTAGAGTTTTGTTAAATTTAATTATTTTCAATGTGTTTTAATAGTAATTGTTAAATATGTACCAAGAAGAAGTACTCATATCTTATTATTTATTTCAATATGATAATTGAAATATATATATACATACATACATTATTTATCAACTGTTAGATGAAGGCCTTTTCCAAAAATTTTCACTTCAATCAAATTAGTTCCTTCCTCTTCCAGTCCATTCCAACAAATTTCCTTATATCTCTGTCTCATCTATCCATAGGTCTCTTCTGGTCTTTCTTATATAGAGTGGTCCAAATGAGACTAAAGGTTTAGACAAGGTTTCTATTTGTTCATTTCTATTTTAAAATATTCATTCTGTAACTTTATTTTTTCTTAATTCACACATTTTTCTTTTTATATCTACTTGTTATTCATAACATACATCTTTCCATACTTTGTAGAAATTTTATAAAAATCATACCAATTCTCTGTACATACTTTATTGAAAAAATATTAAACTTCTTAATACTTATTTGGAAATATCTCAATCTTCAACTTTCAAACATTTCTAAAATTGGTCAATCATTATTTATATTTTAGTATTTTAAATTTTTAAACAAAAAAATTGCTGCACACTGATATAAAGATAATTATATATTGAAATAATATAATAGTTTAAACTTTTATAAAATTCATAATTACATCTTTTGATATTAGTCTATATAACACTATTTATGCAAGAATCTGTACATCGATTTAATACACGAGCTTAATATGGAATATTGGCATAACTGAGGTGATAATTCAAAACTTAAACAATAGGAAAACTTTGAATGAGAATTTTAATTACCTAAAAGGGTTCTGGTAAATAAGACAATGTCAGTTGATTTTTCATTCGTGTATTGTTGTAATATAAATAATGATCTCGAAGAATATTATTTTAACATTATTTTTTATAATAAAACAAATAGCAATAGCAATAAATATTTATTCAAACAGAGCAATACTTGTTTGATTTATTTTACTGTTAAATAAAAATTGTATTAATTTAAGTTTTTTAATATATATATATATATATATCTATTTATTTGAAATGAATATATATATATATATATATATATATATTTATATATATACAATATTAACGTTTACTCATTTAATTTAAATTAAAAATATTCAAACGTAAAAACGTAAATAAAAAACGATATTATTCAAATATGTTGCTATTTTAGTTTTTGATAAAAAGTACATATAAAACCGATGTTTTATTCGAAATAATAAAGTGTTATAATGAACAAATCAAGGAATTGTTTGCTCCACGTGACCTATTTGAAAATGTTAATAGAACAGAGGTCAGTTCATTGAAGTGTAGAGAAGCATAGACTTTACCACACACATTGTCCCTTTGAAATTCAACAATCACAATTAATTACACCCGTAAAGACTAACTGACAAGGGAAAGGACCTCGAATAATAGTACGTAAAATCAATTTCTGTCTTTTGAACCATTCAAGAGACTATTACGTTATATTCGTACAAAAATCATACAGTTACTTAAATCGACACACTTATTTAATTCAGTTACTTAAATTATAGAGTTTTTCTTAAAAGTTATCAAGAGTTTAAAAGATCTTTTCAGAATGTGTAATCATTGAATAAATAGGTGATTTGAAAAGTATTTGAGATGTAATTATATCGGCATTTCTTTCAAATATGTGCTCTAGTGTCGTCGATAATGGTTCAGACAGGAGAATGAATCAATAATGAACAATGAAGTATTCGATGTCTGCTATAAAATGTCTGTAATTGTACAGTAAACTGAACTTTTACAATAATATGTGAAGTATATTGTGAAATGTTTTATGTATCTTTTTTAGTAATTATATTTTGACATTTATTCGTTTTATTTATATATATATATATATATATAAAACATTAAAAATATAATTATTATAAAAATGAATGTGTAATAAACAAAGTTCATTTTACAAGAAAACATTTTTTTAAAATTAAATAATATACAATTAATGTATATTGCGATAGATTATATAATATTATAAATATGGTAAATATAAATGAGATTTTTTTAAAAAAAACTATTTGTAATTTCCATTTAATTAAATTGATTTCGATCATTCTTTATTGGAACTCCTGTCATCAGATGATAAACTCTAAGCAATCATATTATTACTTACTAAAGAACTTAAAATTACATTTATAAGTGTATAACCCACCGTTACTCAAATTTGATTATTTATTATACTTCTTAATATATTTCAGTAATTAGTTTTGCAATTACTAAAATATAGTTACTGTGGACTATTGAATACCAGATTTTTTTAGCACCGTAGTTGATTCACTTGTACATAAATAAATCATTTCAAATCGAAAAATATTGGTGGTCTCGTGTCACCTTGCTTCATTTCTTTTACAAGTATACACTTTCAGATATATATATATACCTGTTTAAGATAAATGAGTTTGGTGTCAGAAGTACTTTTTGGAAAGAAATTATTACTTTTCATATATGTCATGCTTCAACCTTTTTCTGAAAGCATATAGACAGGAGAAATATATAGATCTAAAATACTTTTTGGTATTATAAACTGAAATAATAATAAATATTAAAAAAATAAAAATAAATAAAATTATGTTATTATTTGTTTTGAAATTATGATGAATTCACTTTTACATAAATGAATTATCACTATTAGATTTTATAACACAAGACTCTGACAATGATAGCATTGCCATTGAAATGCGTATTAGCTTATTGTTGTTATAAACAAAGTGAACAATAAATAATTACCTTACAAATGTTTAAAAAAATTTCTATAGGGGGTTTCAAATGAGACTAAGAAATAGTAATGAATAGTAAATGATAATGCATATCAATTAAAATTGCTTTTTCAGTTAAATTGTTTCTTGTTGAATATTTTCTGTGTATAGTGGTAGTAAAATATGTTAATGTAAAATTGTTTATATAAGATGTGGATCTATGTAAGTAGGAATTTGCAATTTTGAAAGGTTTTAATTAAATAAATGTCACTCATTTTTAAAAATCTTTAGGAAAGCGAAGATTTTGAAATATTAGAATGAAGAACATTCTAAGTCTAAACATCTCTATAGAAAATTTCATATTTACCAACCTATGTTTTAATTTTTTCAATTAAATTTCTGATACATGATCATTTATATTATGGAAATAAAAAGAAATTATTTTTAATTAAAATCCACACAGAAATGTTTTTTTTTTTTAAAAAAAATAAAGTTTCTAATCTTCATTTATTTACTCTTATCATTTCATTAGGATTTGTCATCTTGAAATACTTATTTAATACAAAAGAGAAGCATTTCTGTAAATTTTTTCTTTGTTTCTTTTTTATGATCAAATGTGAATATCATTCTCTATCTCGGTATACAGTGATCTTATCAAAAAATTAAAGTATTTTATGTCAATACTACCCCTTTTATTTATTTATTTTTATAAACAGGTTAAATTAAGATCAAGCCATTCGATCGAGATCTATGGAAATTTCATCCGAAATTTATTCTTATACTACTGATATATGAATTTATATTGACAGATTATTAAATTGTGTATTACAAAATTTAAATAACAAAAAATATATATCTGACACGTATTCATGGAAAAAAAACTTGAAACCTATAAACGCCGTCTACAGTATATTAATTAGAAATTAATATTTATAACAAACTGAGTAATATCATGAAAATAAATAACTGAATATTTTCGAAATCGTATAATGAAAACATAGAAATATGAATGA
Source organism: Neoneuromus ignobilis (assembly GCA_029203775.1). NCBI lineage: Eukaryota > Metazoa > Arthropoda > Insecta > Megaloptera > Corydalidae > Neoneuromus > Neoneuromus ignobilis. The sequence goes on from CP092095.1 coordinate 21,025,308, forward strand.
AACATACGGTTATTAATTAACGTCCGAGCGACGGACATGAAACAACACTTTCACTAGTTATGTCAATTTCAAGATTAATGGATAAAGTGAGTGCGAACCATCTATGCTGACAATATGATTTGTGGTGGTGTTCACCCGTTGAATTAAATAGCCGTCACTATGCATACGCGTCAGGGGTTGTTCTGCTTATTAGATTACGTCGAATGGTAAACTGGCATAACCCCATGTTAACAGTCACACGCCGAATTCACAGATCGACGCTTTGAATCCGGCGAATTGCAAATAAACTTGCCATTATGTGTACACGTTAATAATCATATGGTAATTACTCGAACACTTGTTCATTAAGATCTCATGTAATTGTGTATATATTGTTGACCCTGTTTTCACTTATTTGTCTCACTGATACTTGCATTACATGTACAACTCGCAATAAGTGTTCTAGAACAATAATTAATTAGTGCTCTATGTGTGTTTATTGATATTAAAAGTGAATTTATAACACATGAAATGCGAAGTTATTCAACTGAAATAATATTTACAGCTATCGTTGAGCAATATTAATTTAGTTAAGAATTTAATATCGAATTATAATGCTCATAGTAATGTTTATGACACATTTTATCAGCATATAAAAAGTTTATTGGATTTTTAATAAACACACAAAACATATTCATACATACTTATAAATAAATTCAAATTATACTTATATTTTCGGATAAAAATTATTTAAAACTGTTTTTCGAACTATTATTTTTTTATATATTTTTATACATATTATTGAGAATTTAATAAATAAGAGATAATATTTAATCATCATCAAACATGGTGGAGAATATATTTTTTTTATATATATTTGAGATCTGCATTCAGTAGCTAGTTATGTCAGTAAATAAAAATATATTTATTTTTGTTTAATAAATATACTAATATAGCTTTCCGTAAGTCATAAAACTATTACAATACAATTATTTTTTTTGTCAATTTTGTTCACTTCGTAGTTTCATATCCTTGAAGTAACATTAATAAATGTAAATATTCTAAGCATATGAAAGTAGTTCATATAAATGAATTATTTATAAAATATTTTATTTAAAAAAACAGACTGTTAAAATACAACAAATTTAAATACTGTGAGACAGTTTGTTCCCATTGTAAAGAAAAAAAATCTGTTAAAAAAAACGTAACTATTTATAGAATACTTAATAAAACCCAGACATATATGTTAAATTACAACTAATTTAAATATAAACAGATGACAAAAATGTAAACACAACCTTTCACATACAGTAATCGCATAACTCTGAATAATACCCAAGTGCCAGTTGCAAAGAACACAGTTCACACACAGATACATGCGAAAACAAACTTGGAAAAAGTGTATAATCAACGGCTTGCGTTCGGAATTCTTAATTTTTCGTTCATTAGTCGAGCGATTTACAAACAAGACAGTGCTTTCGTCCATGAAATTCGTAACTTTATTCTCAGTTACGAAATGAAATTCTCGTCACGTTAACAAGAAATATTATATATATATATATATATATATATATATATATATATATATATATATATATATATATATATAATTAACAAAGCAAAAACTGCCAACGCTAAAAAGAAGTTAATTGCAATATTTTCTCACTCGTGCACTGGCATTAGAATGTATCTGTATATTTTGTTATAAATTGATCTACATAAGTCTTTGTTAAAGTTATTAAATATTTCAGAATTTTATTTTTGATTAAAGATCATCACTCATAAAAGTTTGTTTAACTTCATAATGAAGGAAAACAAAACTATCAATATTAAAGAAATAAAATTAGATTTATGCCTAAAAAGACGTTTTTCAATAATCATTAAATTGAAAATGAATTCTTTAAATATAAATTATAAGTAATTTTCTCACGTGTATTTATATATATATATATATATATATATATATATATATATATATATATATATTCTATTATCATCCTCATAGTCAATATTATCTTTATCAATTCACTTCCAGATAAAAACTTCTTACAAACTTTTCATTTCGACTATTTGAAGTATCTAATTCACTAATTAATAATAAAATCTCTCATATCGTAGTTATTTATTAGTTATTCTCTTAGATTTTCATATATATTGATTCTAATCAATGATGGAATGAAGAGTAAAGTACCATTGAACATGAAAAAGGAAGCATAAAATCAATGTGTGTATTTATGATTTAGAAATTTGGATATTAAATGTAAAAATGAAGCAAAAACTTTTGGAAACCTATCGAAGCATGGAAAGAATAATCTTAGAAGTTTTTAAACTCGATCGGAAAATCTATAAAAAATATGTGAAAACAGGCAAAGGCAAATAATATAATAGAGCAAGTAAAATTGATAAAATAGACATATAGTGAGATGAAAATACAGTAGATGGATAAAAATTATTATGGAGTGGCAACTAAAAGACAAAAAGAGGCTTAGGAAGAGATATTATCAAAAATGAAGGAATGATATTATAAAGTATTATGGAGGTGGAGGTTGGATGAGATTAGCTGTGAACAAGAAACAATATAAGAATGTTGAGAAAACATTTAAGACGATCTAATGATATTTGATGAAATTTTCTCACAACAGAGGACTGGTATAGACTTTTGATGATGATGTTATATACATATATATTAGTAAACGAATTTAAACATCATTTTAAAGAATCGTACATTTTTATTACTGTTAGTCAGAAAAATATCAGTACGTTTCATAAAACACATATTATGCATCAAGTTAATCATCAAAGTAAAACTTGTGATATATACAAAACAGGAATGAGAAAATCAGCCATATACATTTTCCGAACGATCGCTTTAGAGCACAACAGTGTCGTTATTAAAACCGATAGTGTCACTTTAAATGCATTTGGCAACGATCCAACCGGGCCAACTGATATTAAAAATTTCTCCGATTCTTGTGCAATTGTATTTACTACACATATATGAAAACTTTGTATGCCTCTTTTCTCTCACTCTCTAGTATTTTCCATACGGAACGCACATGTACATATGCATACATATATATATATATATATATATATATATATGTGTGTGTGTGTGTGTATGTATGTATGTATGTATGTATGTATATAAATGTATGTGTTCCGTAAATTTAATCAAACGAAGCGCAAACATCTGCACAAGTTTTACGAAACTAAGCAATTTTAAAGTTTTTCTTTTATTGTTATCGTTTTTTTGACATTTCGTAACGAAGGCTTTATATAATTTTTCTATTTACTGACTGTCATACTTACATATGTATATATATATATATATATATATATATATATATATATTGTGTGTGTGCATGTTAAAATTGTATGTTGTAATGAAGGTGTTTAATTGTTATTATTATACATCATTATAAAATAGAACTGAATGTAAATTTTCAAAATTTGGCAAAATACACTAGCGAATCGTGGAATAAAGTAAATAATTGCCCAAATTGTGAATAATAATAAATTAATCCTTTGCAATGAATTAAATATACATTTTCATCAAAATTACTGTTTTTAATTAACAAATACATTTTTTTTTGAGTCAGTTATTAATTTTCATTAAATCAATACATGTTTGTCTGTCGAGAAAAAAATTAAAATAATTTTATTTCATTACAAAAATACGTTTAGATAATAAGTAATGGCTGACTATTAAGAAATAAACTCATTTTTAAAAAATAATCAATGTATATTTTTTATACTAGCTCTTATTTGAAAAACTATGAATTTTCCCTCAAAAATCCATTAAAATACAAATATTGAATTTTTTTATTACCAAACAAATTTAATTCGATAAAAATGTTATATTCCCTTATAATACGATATTATGTACGATTCTAGTTTCATTTTTTATCGAAAAAACGTTTTTTGAAAAATCATGATTTTTGGTCAAAATTCCATACTATGGGTCGTGGTAATTTTTTGACCAAAAATTGAAAGTTTAAATAGTTAACTTTTTTTGTTATAAATTAATTCTTTGGAATGAATTAAATACATTTTCATCAAAATTACTGTTTTTAATTAACAAATATATATTTTTTGAGTCAATTATTAATTTTCATTAAATCATTACATGTTTTTCTATCGAGAAAAAAATTAAAATAATTTTATTTCATTATAAAAATACGTTCAGGTAGTAAGTAATAAGTGATTAATAAAAAATAATATCAATTTTTTTAATTTAACCATTGTATATTTTTTATATCAGCTCTTATTTAGAAAACTATGATTTTTCTCTCAAAAATCCATTAAAATACAAATATTGAATTTTTTTATTACCAAACGAATTTAGTTCGATAAAAATGTTATATTCCCTTATAATACGATATTATGTACGATTCTAGTTTCATTTTTCATCGAAAAAACGTTTTTTGAAAAATCATGATTTTTGACCAAAAATTCCATACTATGGGTCGTGGTAATTTTTTGACCAAAAATCGAAACTTTAAATAATTAACTTTTTTCGTTATAAATTAATCCTTTGGAATGAATAAAATAGATTTCCATCAAAATTGCTGTTTTTAATTAACAAATATATTTTTTTTGAGTCAATTATTAATTTTCATTAAATCATTACATGTTTTTCTGTCGAGAAAAAAATTAAAATAATATTATTTCATTATAAAAATACGTTCAGGTAGTAAGTAATATCTGATTATTAAAAAATAATATCATTTTTTTTTTATTTAACCATTGTATATTTTTTATATTAGCTCTTATTTGAAAAACTATGATTTTTCTCTCAAAAATCCATTAAAATACAAATATTGAATTTTTTTATTACCAAACAAATTTAATTCGATAAAAATGTTATATTCACTTATAATACGGTATTATGTACGATTATAGCTTCATTTTTCATTAAAAAAACATTTTTTGAAAAATCATGATTTTTGGCTAAAAATTCCATACTATGGGTCGTGGTAATTTTTTGACCAAAAATTGAAAGTTTAAATAGTTAACTTTTTTTGTTATAAATTAATTCTTTGGAATGAATTAAATACATTTTCATCAAAATTATTGTTTTTAATTAACAAATACATTTTTTGGAATCAGTTATTAATTTTCATTAAATCGTTACATGTTTGTCTGTCAAGAAAAAAATGAAAATAATTTTATTTCATTACAAAAATACGTTCAGGTATTAAGTAATGGATGACTATTAAGAAATAACATAAGTTTTAAAAAAATAATCAATGTATATTTTTTATATCAGTTCTTATTTAAAAAACTATGAATTTTCCCTCAAAAATCCATTAAAATACAAATATTGAATTATTTTATTACCAAACAAATTTAATTCAATAAAAATGTTATATTCACTTATAATAATATATTATGTACGATTCTAGTTTCATTTTTCATCGAAAAAACGTTTTTTGAAAAATCAGAATTTTTGACCAAAAATTCCATACTATGGGTCGTGGTAATTTTTTGACCAAAAATCGAAAGTTTAAATAATTAACTGTTTTCACCTTAATTCGATTTAGTTGGTCCAAGTAAATAGATTTTTAGCATTAAATGAATTTTCAATCGATACACAAGTTTATTTTATTCGAAAAATTATTTTTATTAAAAATATTACTTTTTATAATTATATTTTCTATGTATATAAAAAAAAATATTAAGATAATTTTGATATCTAAGATGATAAAATACAAATCAAAGAGATATAAATTATACAAGTATTGTACTTGTACATTCTTAATAAGAAATAATAAAACTTCTTAGTTTTCTAAAGTAATTGAAAACTCGGATCACTCAGTTTATTGCATTACAGTTCTGTGTGTAAAATCCAATCATGTAGGGTGAATACTACTCACTTTAAATTTAAATCGGTACTGTCGTCTGCCGTAAAAAAGCGATCGGAAGAACATAATTAACAGACGTAATAACGAATGCATCTTAGGGTTGGTGATAAAGAGCGTCGAATCACCAAACTTCGATCGAGATAAACCGGAGAACGAGTGAAGTGCATTGAAGCAGATACGTACAACCCCAGTCGTAATCGAGATTGAGGGTTACAAGCTTCGCGTTGATCCTGCAAGCGGATGGGTAATTTGATTTCGAATAGTATGAGGCATTTTCATAAACTCCAACGTATGCCAGCTAGTGTGCCGTTATTTTTAGTATACGTGGATATGATTTCCCACGTGATAGTCATTTTTGCCAGTATTGTTTTTTATGAGTCAACTGAAAACAAAACTGATCGTATACATAAAATGATGTACAGTGCAATAAACATGTACACTAACATTGAATTTCTATGCCGGTTTTACGTTGACTTAATATGAATTATTTATTAGTTGATATATTGATCAAATACCCATATCAACTTAAATATAAGCCATACAACGAATTATTTATAAAGGCGAGTCAAAGTAACTGAAACTAACATAGAATTATTCAATAATATAATTACATTTTAATTTCACACAGCCAGTTTTTAAACTGAATTTTTAATAAAAGTTAAATTTGTTTTTTTCTTACCTGTGATCTAGTTGAATTATTTTCTTCAATCGTCTATCATTGATTATTTTATAATCGATTTTAACCCTTTAAAATATCTTTAGAGCCAAAACAGGTCATTTAAAATACATAAGGTGAACTTAAGAAACAGAATAGAAGAAAAATAAATATAAAATATCATTTATTTACAATTTAATAAATATGGAGTTGATCAGAAACGTTGATTTCATTTTTAACCCTTTTTTGTAAATTTAATGGTTTGTAACTTCATTTTCTATCTTCTTTTTGTTTTTCTATCGCATCTGGAACTGCTATTCCTCAACCGATATTTACTTCTATTGTTTCTGCTTCTTTCTTCTTTCGTCGAGTTTTGGTGATTGCAGAAAAAAATTCACAAAAATCTGGATACTTCTCCAGTACTACAGGGTATTATCTGTCGTCACCTTGCGAAAACTCTTTCGGTGACTCTGATTTGTATATTTACGATTTTTTAAAAATTATTAACTAAAAGTTAAAAATATTTATTTGAAAGAAAGAATAGCTGAGTATAGTAGGATATTACAGTAAGTATCGAAAAGTATTTATCCTATGGTGATTTAATCAATAAGCATACCCTGTAGTAAAGTTCATCTTCGGTATTGCATTTTATATGAGTTCTAATAAGAGAATTCGACCACAGAGTCAACAGAAACTTTGATGTAGATGCTGCTCTACTCACGATGCAAAGGTAGTCTGAGAAATTCCATTTAAAATATTTCACGATTGAAGATGAACTTTTCTCTAGCTAAATGACGATGTTATTCAGTTCAGTCAACTTAGTTCGTTATAAAATTGTCAAGATGATTACCTCGTGAGTTTATTGACTGAGTTAAATATGTTTAATCGTCATTTTTTTTACTTTATTTAAAAATAAAATAGTTTTATGAAATTAGCATATTTATTTAATTACAAGTATATAACAATTAAAATTATCTAAATACAAATCATATTTATTACATTTATTAATAAATTATTTGATATTACAAATTAATCAATATATTGAATATATTATATGAATTATAATATTAACGTCATTGTTAATACAATACGTGTTAATTTTTTCTTGAATCCCAGTTGTATACAGTAAAATATGAATTTATAATCTCATGAATGTTTAATTCTCATGAAATATTTAAAACATGTAATAAATGAATAATTAATACTAATGAATTGAAACGTGCAAATTTCATAAATGTAATTTATCATTTATACAAACGAAATATTGAAATTATAATTGAGTTACGTTATCTTTTCTCAGCTATTGCATATTATTATTGTTCGAGTTACTTTAGTAACATGTCGGGTTGGTGCGAAAATCTTTTCCGTTTTAATGTAAGAAATATTTGTTTCTTTTTTTTATTTTTTTGTTCCATTTTTGCAGATTATTTAATATAACCTCAAATGATATTGGTTTAAATGCAAACAATCTATACAAGATTTTATTTTTTCATATGAATTTAATTTTTCTTATTTATATAATATTATACAGATGAGAGTAAATATGGAATTTGCGTAAGAATTTCTTAGCTAAGATCATTCAATTTTTTGGGAGGTTCGTTAATTAAAAAATATATAATTATGTAATTTATATATAATTGTGCTTTAATGTTATTCAAAATTAATAAATTGATCTAGCTATTTGATTTATTTCTTAACATTATAAAGAAAATTTAAATTAAACATCTTGAAATTCCGAATATAAGAAAATACATTCATTGTAATCAAAGATACGATAACAAACGACCGTTTTACTTAACATCGAAATGCAAAATAATGGAATTAAATTCTAATTTACGAATTCGTTTTAATGGAATCGTTTTTGTGAATATTATATATATATATATATATATATATATATATATATATATATATATATAGAGAGAGAGAGAGAGAGAGAGAGAGAAAATTAATAGATATTCTAAAAAAGATACAAAAACGTCAATAGATATTTAACACGGCCAACAATAAAAAAACTACATTGAACACATTTCCTCGAAATTCAGTCCCTGCTGAATAAACAACACGTTACCTAATATAAAATATAATAAATAAAAAAAAAGTTTATTTGAAAGTTCGAAGCGATCTGAAAATTTAATTATACAGTACTGAAAAAATAAAGATTAGGCGTATGGAACGATCTTCTACAACCTTTGTGGATACGAAACTTTTACATTTTTATATTATATTCTAATAAGAGAGCGAAAAATATGAAATTCGAATTTTTTCTTTGCCATATTTGCATATCGGACGGAAATAACGACCGTCATTGTAGCCGTATGATAGGAAAATGAACTAGCACTTATTGAACCACAAAAGAAAATTTAATTAACTTCCGTTATTTGTATTCGTCTTAAGAATTAATTCGGTGTGGAAATTTTAAATTATATTCAAAAAATATACGATATTTATTCTCTAATCTTAATACACATGTATCATATATATATATATATATATATATATATATATATATATATATATATATATATATATATATATATATATATATACGAGGTGTGATCAAAAAATAAGGTGAATTTTTATTTTTTTCAAAGAATATTTATTTATTCATCAATTTTTATTTTGTCCCCTTCAATGTAATCCCCCTCGGATATAATGCACTTGTGCCAACGCTTTTTCCAATCCTCAAAGCATTTCAAAAAATCATTTTTTGTGATCTTGTTCAGCTCCTCTTTCGATGCCGTCTTTATTTCCTCAATCGTTGCAAAACGCCGTCCTTTCATTGGCCTCTTCAGTTTCGGGAACAAGAAGAAGTCACAGGGGGCCAGGTCTGGGGAATACGGTGCCTGCGGCATCGTTATTGTGTTGGTTTTAGCCAAAAATTCGCGCACAAGCAACGATGTGTGAGCAGGGGCGTTATCATGATGCAAAAGCCAATTTTTGTTCTTCCACAAATTCGGACGTTTCTGGCGGATTGCTTCGCGCAAATTGCGCATAACTTGCAGTTAATATTCCTTATTTACTGTTCTACCCTGTGGCAAGAACTCATGATGCACCACGCCCCTGCAATCAAAGAAAACTGTAAGCAAAACCTTCACATTTGATCGAACTTGGCGTGCTTTTTTTGGGCTTGGTGATCCGGAATGCCTCCACTGGGACGATTGAATCTTAGTTTCGACGTCATAACCGTATACCCATGTTTCGTCACTTGTTATGACCCTGTCGAGTAAATCTAGGTCGTCGTTGACGTCATTAAATAGCTCTTGGGCGATGCTCATGCGACGGTTCTTTTGGTCGAAATCGAGCAATTTCGGAACAAACTTCGCTGACACACGTCTCATGTCTAAAACACCCGTTAAAATTGATTGGCACGAACCAAACGAGATGCCAATATCATCAGCAATTTCTCTAATGGTAATTCGACGATTCCACAACACTATTTTCTTCACTTCTTCAACGTTCTCATCAGTTGTTGACGTGCTGGGGCGTCCAGAACGAGGTTCGTCGTTGGTGTCTTCTCGGCCTTCTTGGAAGAGTTTATACCACTTGTAAACATTTTTTTGGCTTAAAGTAGACTCATCGTATGCCACTTTCAACATTTCAAGTGTTTTGGAGCACTTGATTCCATTTTTCACACAAAATTTAATGCAAACTCTTTGATCCATGATTTTCGACAGCGGAAAATCGTGGAACCTGCAAAACACTTCTAACTTTTATGCCTCTCACCAACAAACTAAACATGCTACATAGCTGAAATTTGGAACATATATTCGAGACGAGTGTACCAACATAACCAAATAAAAAATCGAGATCGAACGGATGTAGCCCGCTAAATTTCAAAATTCACCTTACTTTTTGATCACACCTATATATATATATATATATATATATATATATATATATATATATATATATATATATATATATATATATATATATGAAGAATATTGTAAAGAATTATAGAGACAAGGAGTAGATGAAATTAATTGTGGATAAAACACAATGAAATAATCTTGAAAAAACATTCAAAATGTTCTAATGATATTCGATGAGGCTTCATCTAACAGCTTGCAGGTTTCAAGGATGATGTTTGTATATATTTTATATATATGTATATATATATATATATATATATATATATATATATATCCAGAGTAAAGTTTTGATAAAAATCTTCATCCAGTATAGAATAAAAAAAACTTATATTGATAATTTCTCTCCCTCTACTAAACATCAATGTTCATTTATAAATTTAATTGAAGATAATTGAGTAAAAGAAAAAACAATTCATCTACAATAAAAACCAACAAATAAAAAAACAATAACGTCTGAATGCGTTGTAGTCAGTCTGAATCAATGGATTACAATGTAATTAACGAAGATTACAGTCGACACAGAACTCAGTTTCGATCCGCGTCGGTTCATCTATAAAACAACGAAAGTAATAATAAATCTAGGAAAAATTATTAGGGAACAATTCGTCCAAGGTGAAATATTTATAACGCCAACTAGCGAGGGGACACGATATTCTGCGACGCGTGAAATTTGTAAGACCTCCGTTGCCGACGCACAACGAAAAAGTAATATTTTTTATTACCAGTGACGGTAATATTTCGGGATTCTGACCGTCCCTCCGAACGTACAGAGGTCTTGGAAACTTTCTGCCGTGGAAAAATCTATCCGAAGGATATTATTCATACGTACACGAGCTGGAACGCTTATTTATAGTTTCGAGGGGTTCCGTAACGAACGAATTCTGTTTTCATTCTTATATTTATTTAATATAAATGTACATGTATACAGAAATGTATATAATGACAGGTAATCGTTATACATACATACATACATACATATATATATATATATATATATATATATATATATATATATATATATATATATATATATATTCACATAGAACACTAAAACTATATTTGTGAAATATCTACATTTCAGAAGTTATAAATCGTATATAGAGACTTAGTTTTACGATAAGTAGGAAGTACACGAACTAGATTCTCTTACAAGGATATCCGGGATATATATATATATATATATATATATATATATATATATCCCTATATATATATATATATATATATATATATATATATATATATATATATATATATATATATATATATATATGAGAGAGATTACAAGTGTAAAGCTAAGATAATGGATCGATTTATATACGAACGTAGAGAATCTTGTTTATCACATCAGAGAATTAGTTTCCTCATGATATGTCAGAACTTACTTGACAGAATGAACACAATTGCCTATTTTAAAGTTTTAGTACAGTTTCCTGAATGTGTCAAAATATGAACGAGTCGGAATTGTAATAGGAAACAGTTTTAGTTTTTAATTTATATAATTTAAACTTTATTTCTCTATATTTCTTTCTTGTGTAATTTAGACAAATTTAAAAATCTAATTATATCTTCTTTATTATATATAAAAAAATCGTTATTAAAATTTATTTATTATTAAGTTAAATAATATTCTTTTGTACTTTTAGATAATTTTAAAAAATAGTGAATAAGTTCAACTTTCCATCAATTACTCTGTTAATATCTTGAGAATCAATATATAACATTCAATAATTTAATATTTCCATTCAAGTGTTTTATGTACTCGTATTTTTCAATTGTGAACGTAAGTTCAACTTTTAATCTGACAATTCCAATCTTGACAATGTTCATCGTTCTTGAAGGCCAAATAACTAGACAATCTGCTTCGCTCAGCTATTGAAGTAAATATCTGGGAAAACTAGTTCTGTGCACAATCCGTATTCCCTTGAAAGATAAATAGAGATTTTTCTATAAGATTACTCTTTGATTTGAAACATTCGACATAATAATTCTTAACTAACGATAATTCAGTTTATTTATTTTTGAAAAAAATAAGATTTGAAATTTTTATCTTAATTATTGTACTTCGAAAATTAATACTGAATATTTTATAAGTAGATATTGTCAAGTTGTAGAATGTGAAATAATTGATTTATAAATGAAAGGATAAACTTGATATATTTTATAAATCTTCAGTCAAAATATTTTTTTGACTTTATTTTTTCAATTCATTGTGAAATTATTGATAGAGAACCTAAATATAGAAAAAGGCCTAAAAATAAATCCATCAACAGATAAAATAGAGGCATAAGAACATTTGTTGAAATATACAAGAAAAGAAAGGCATTGGATTGGTCGAAGTGGAAAGTTTTGGAAGAGGTTTTCATCCAACAGTAGATATCAAAAAGCTTATATATATATATATATATATATATATATATATATATATATATATATATATATATATATATATACACATGCGAAAACGCAAACTCGCTATTTCCAGTCATTCAAAAGTTGGCAAAGAGAAGCTCTTGTCAAGGGCGCACCGTGCTCTTTTTCCGAGGGAAAATATGATGATCAAACGCGGAACATATGTGTGTATTTATATGTATGTATGTATTTAAAAACGAATGTATTTTATTACAAAATAAACTTCAAAAGGAACAACATGACTAATTACAGAAATATTTCGTATAGAATCATGAGAGTGTAATGTGAAAAATTCAATTAAGCTTCAAATTCTGATTCTTTTTTGTAAATTATGGAACTATTGTGATTGGAAATGCATTGTTTTCGTTTATTTGATATGCAATCAATACGAATTCCATTTATGGCATGCGTGTAAACTGATTTTTGTGGTTAAAACGAACTTGACTGATTTAATTACCATTTTTAACAGTACAAACGAATCAATAAACTTCGTGACCGATTCAAAGAGCTTGTTCACTTTTATATCTTCACTATGTTATTTTCTATTGATACATTGTTGTTTAATAATTTTTAAACAATTAATAAATTTATACACGTGTATTTATAGGATCATCCAAATGTAACGCCTAGATTTGTGTTTTATTAAAAAGAAACTGTACACATGTTTCTTTTTAATAAAACACAAATCTAGGCGTCATATTTGGATGATCATACATACATATATATATATATATATATATATATATATATATATATATATGTATATATTATAAAATGTTCACCCTACATATGTGTGTATTTTGTAAGTTGGCATTTTGAAAAATATTTTCAACGATTTAAACAGAAATGTCTGTAGTTATGTGCATTTTTTTTAATCCTACATCTTACGAACAAGAGAGACTTCAGATGAGTTCGTGCTTCTGCATTCTATCTTGTAGACACTGTCACATCCACAACGTCTCTATAAACCGTATAATCGGATTATACGACCGAACGTAATATCCGGAATTAGAAGAGATTTTGTGTGCGTTATATATATATATATATATATATATATATATATATATATATATATATATATATATATATATATGTATACACACGCATTAGTTCTTTTTCCAAAACTGTAAACTTTGAGCTACGCAGAGGCAAACAAAATTATTTAAAAATTCCAAATATTATTTATACATAAAATGTAGTCCTAGAAAAGAAATTATTATAAAACGTATTTCATATTCAATTACAGTTTTTAACTAGTTGTGAATTTTTTATGTTTGTAAGTTTATGTTGAATACAAAACATTGTAACTGTATAATAATATAATTGAATATTTTAAATAAACATTAGATTTTAATAATAAGAAATATATAAAGAAAAATGATATTCAATGAAAAAGTTTTAATCTACTAAAATATCTTGGCAAAAGCAGAAAATATGGAAATTATATTTAATAAAATAGTTTTGAATATTGTTAATTGTTACAAAATCCAAATACTAATATTAATGTTATGTCTTTATTCTGACAAATTTGTGTATGCTTTAATAATTTCAATTTTATTTCAATGTTGCATACTACGTTTTTCAACCAGATTGGATAACATCCCATCTGTAGGTAAATTTTATTTAGTTGGATTAGAATTTAATTTTACATACTTTTTTCTATAATTGTAAATATAAAACTTTCCTAATTGATTTTTCTTTTCTTTTCCAGGTAAGGGATTTTTACAATACAATATTTTTAGTTGGTAAGTCGAAACATTATCCAATAACTACCAAATAACTAATATCATTTTTTAATATGTAAATAACACAAATTGTTAAAATTTCGATTACGGTCACGTTTGTTCTGAATTTATTCATCAATTCTTCGAACACGATAGTTATTTTCTATTACAATCATTTATTTGAGACAGAATTGCGTATTTATAAATCAATAATTGAATTTTAGTCGAAGTATAGTTAAAAAAAACCAACTGAATCATTAATAATATTTGGCTAACATTCACGTTCAGTTCAATTCGATTTGATGACCTATTAGTACAAAATACTGATATATCTTTCGACTAAATCATACCCTTGTTGCTTGTTAAACACGTGGTAGCTTTTCAATAGTAATAAATTATGTAACACATGTATTATAGGACCATGAGTTTAACATCCAATTATACATAAATGTAGATTTGAATATAAATTTCGTACTTAATAGATAGATATATATATTTGATATTTGATTAACAGCTATTGACAATTTTCGTCTCTGTACGTTGTTAGAATGTAATAGAACATTTAAATGAAAATTTATATAAAATGTAATTATTTGAACTTTTGAAGTTTTTCTTTATTTTTTTATTTATAATTTGAAATAAAAAAAAACTAACCTCAATTTTACTTACTATTGTACAATATTTTAATAACTCTAGTAATCTTTTTTACAATTAAGATTGTTAATTTTTTCCGCTTTTTCTTACCAGTCATCATTCATACAACAAACTTTTCTTTTGTGTAAAAAATATCGAAATACAGATATTGAAATTCTTATGGAATTTATTTTACTTCTTTGTGTATCTTTCTCATAGATTATAATAATAACGTTTTTAGTTCTTAGTGCTATCTCAAGATAAGTAAAATCAGTTGAATTTTCACCAATAATGTTTTTAATTCATTATCTTGGAATTTTTTTGTCCGAGGCGTTTCTTATCTTTTGTAATAAAATCACCACTTCGAAATTGTCTAAACAAAATTCATAAATATAATTGATAATTAAATTTTCTTTTAAGTCTCTAAATATTCAGAAATGATGTTTTTTAAGCATTTCTGTCTTTACTTCTTCGATTAGAGCTATTACCTGGACTACCATCCACTTGATACATGTATAGATAAAGCAGTTAACCTAATACTTCATCATAATTGGCATAATCCATTCCTGCTGTTGACATAATTGCTATAGGATTGATTACAAGAAACATAGTACTTTGTTAAACCAAAGCTTGTAGATAATTTTCATAACTTTATCATAAATTAAATTACTGCCCTGTATTTTCAATGCGTTTATTGATAAATCAAAATTGAATAAATTAATTTTATTGATACTCTATTTCTTCATAATCAAAAAATTAACTATAAAAAATTACTAAACATTTTTTAAAAATTCTGCAACAATTTATTTATGCAAAAGTGAATTAACCACAGTAAAATAGAAATAGTAATTATTAATTTTCTTAAAGTATTTGTAATTATTGTAATATGAATTAATCATTCGTTCCAAGACAAGATTTTATAAAAGAAATTACAATTGATTGATTATTAAATGATTATTGAACAAATTTTTTAAAAAAATCTTGTGATGTTGAGGGTAAATAGTTTGTTGGTATTAAAATGGATTTATCATAAGAACAAATAATAGTCAGTAATTACTTTTAATTTTTTTTATTATTCAGATTTGGTTAGAAATGATACCAACATTTTTACAATATAGAAACATAAAATTAATTTTTATTTGTATTTTCCAATAAAAATATGTAAAAAACAACAAATGGTCAGATTTTCGTTTTAAATAATCTTGGTATGTTGGAGAAGTAAATTCTTCATAAAAAAATAATTAGCGTATCAAATTTTATGAAATAATTGTTACTTCTTAAGTGAAGAGATATACACATCAAAGCCTTTTATAAATGGATGTATTTTAGTTGACAAGTATCCGGAAAACCATTTGTAAGTTTTAATCAAAATAACTGTCTTAAAATACAATTGTTTCAAACAGGACAATAACTAAATAATACCACAACAACATAACTTGAAACGCAATCATGCGAACTCATACCGTAACTCATTTGCATTTTCATCAAAACGAAGCGTTCATCTATAAGCGGATTATTCATTTACTAATTCAGATTGTTATTTCCATATCGACAGACGCGATGTTCTAAACCAACGTGAAACAACGATTTCTCATTCGTTCCGGTCCAATTTTCTTAATAATAGCATTTTTTCGGGGTTAACGATTAAACCGACCCAGCGATTGCGGTCTAAATGAAAATGATCGCTGATAAAACGAGAATTCTGTGCAACGATGACGTGCGCTATTCGTCGTACGGCCTCAATAAAATTCAAATGACGATTGACATTTTTTTTTCATTAACAAAGAAAACGAATTCTTGTTAAACGCTTTACCTTTTATATTTAATATCGGTCTGACATTCCGTAAAAGGAATTTATTGATTGTTTAATTAAATTTATGTGTATACTTTTTTTATTAGGCGTGGCGTGAAACAGTACACGAAATATTACACCGTTTCATGTTTATAATTATAGAATGTTGTACGGTTATAAACATTAATGTCCCTCGTTAATATATTAACTGTCTGGTATTGAAGATGGGGATGAGGTGAACTGTCATCGTTTTGAGTTTTTAACACTAGATAAATTTTATTTCTGTATAGAGACGTGAAGTCGTCATGTAATTCGCAGAATTTGCGTGATAATTTTTATTCAACAGTTATTTTTAGATATTGTTTTAAACATCTTCATTTTAATTATTAGTAAAGTATATTAACACGCAAGTTATATGAGTTAGCAGCGACCAGAACTATCAGAGTTATTTAAAACACTTGTAACAATTAAATAATAACAGTTTTAAAAATAATAAATAAAAAAATATTATGAAATTAGTGTGAAATAAAACAAATAATATTAAATATATTTTTTAAAACTTAATCTACAAAAATTTCGTTTACTATTGCAATTATACCAAATTTTTACTACCATTTTAGTTATTTTTTAATCGTTTTTCTGTTAGAAATTTTTATATTTTTTTATAATAGCTTTTACAAAATTTTCATATCATTTATCCTTTTTTAAAAACCTCATTTTAATGTAAAACATTCATTAAAAAATCAAATCATAAGATTTTCATCCCCAGTACTAAGTTGTATAGTTAATTAAATTATGAATTCAGTAAGTTTGATATTATTGTTTCTTATTTTTGTCACATTAACAAATATTGTAGATGTATTATCATCGTTTTGAGTTTTTAGTGTTAAATATTTTTCTATATAAAAATCATAATTTTATTTTTCTTAATTTTATATAACATAATTCATAATTAACGTAAAATATATAGTTACTTTTTTATAATATACCATAGTTGACAAACCAGCATGTAAAATAATGAAGAATATTAAAATATATAAGTGAACAGTTATAGATAATACATTTAATTACACAGATGTAAATAAAAAATTATATAAACATGTATATATATGTATGTATGTGTATGTGTATACACAAATAATGAATAAGACATTGTAAATACTTTATTCTTTCTATAGAATAAAATAAAAGAAACAAGTACATATAAAACCTATTGTATGGTCGTCACATTTCCAGTAATAATTCATTTTGTATTTGAGATCAGTTCAATTCTGAATGCTGACGTATATGGTTTGAATTTTCCTATTGAAATCAATGAAAAAAGTATTTACTGTTGGATCACAGTAGATTCACACAATTCGGATTGTGACCTGAAGCGGTAAATGAATCGAATTCGAAATAAACGAGAAAAATATGAATTAACAAATGTGCCGATTATGAGTTAATCCTTTAATCGTGTGATTTATTAGCTTTTGTAAATACATTTATTATTTTATTACCATTATATATATATATATATATATATATATATATATATATATATATATATATATGTAAACCAAAAGTTACTTTTGATATTTTTCGATAGAATAAATTAAATCGTAAAATTTAGTTAAAAAATCATTAATTCAAAATATTTTGTTAAAAAATATATGCATTAAATGACCATCTTAAAATTGTTAACAAATTGAGCTATTTTTACAATTATTGTTACTAATTTAGTTAATTTATGTGATAAATTGTTTATTTTTTTCGGTGATGTTGTATTTAAATACAATCAAAATATTATGGCTTATCAACATAAACCACCTATTTTAATTGCCATAAAAATTGTTAAATGTTTGAAATCGGTCAATCACACTACTATATGTTTCCAAATTTTGAAATAAAGTGATTTGAAAAATTTCTCATAAAATTATTATTGTTTTATTAAATGTCTATTTCATAGCACTATCTTGTTGAATTTATATTTTTGATATATTTAACTCTTGTAGTTATGGTAACAATTAGCCACACTCTCTTTTATGTTCTCAAAAAAGCATAAATCAGTGACTTATTGTGGAAGTTACACTATACTTAACCTCTAAATTAAAATAATACAGAAGTTTCGATAAATGAAATTAGAATTCTATAATCCACAAAATTATAATTTTTTTATTGTTATAAATGACAGCAAAATGAGTTTCATTTTTCATTATTATATTTGTATTAAATTCTTCAATATTTTCTGTTTGATTAAGAAAAGCTCGAGCATATTCTAAATAATCTTAATTTATATTACCAAAAATAATACATTTAAATTTCAAAAATCGTGAAAAAAAATAGAATAAATAAATATTCTTTAAAATCAATATAAATCCTATATATATTTTTCATGTATTTTTCTGAAAAGTGGGTATATAATTCGTATATCTATTTTCCAGAACGAAAATCTGAGACTTCTAAATATTCATTTAAAGAAAATAAATTTACCAACAATATAAAAAAAACATAATTGAACGTGGAAAAATGTATGAAATGTAAACATTTGTAACTGAAGAGTCAACGTGTAATCTACGTAATTGTGTGTATGTTTATATATATATATATATATATATATATATATATATATATATATAAAAAAAAAAACATCGATATGTTGATAGAAATATTTTTCAAATTGTTCCAACTCAGCTTTTATCTAAATTCCAAACGTTATAAAAAGAAAGCACAATATATAACATGTGAAAAACACGGAACCTTGATACATTCACAATATAAGTTGCTCAGGCATCCATAGTTAACCCATAAAATTGTATGTTTGTCTCCTGCAGTAGTTATTTCGCACACACACACACACACACAAATATATATATATATATATATATATATATAGAAACAACGACGTTTAAAATGGGACAATTTAGATATTGAATGGGACGTTGAAATGCTAATGTGCCGTTATATAGTTATGTAATGCAACAACGATTTTAAATAGTTAAGTGTTGCCAATTATTTAGAAACAATCTTGATAAGTCACATTTATTAGTATCTCAAAAATTTTAATAATCTACAAACACAAATAAATATATATATATATATATATATATATATAAATATGTGTGTGTGTGTGTGTGTTCTTTTTTTGGTAATGATTGAATATCAGCTAAATCCAAGTATTGAGATATTGAATTGTTTAGTTAGACATTGATAAAAATATTTTTTTCCAAAAAAATGAAAGTAAAAGAAAAATATATAAGATCGTCTATATAGTCATGATTAAATAAAAAATCAAATAGTGTAGAAAAAAAAATTCGAAAAGTTTATACAGACTCCAACGACGCTTATAGAAATGATTGGTACGAAGGTGAATGTCAACAAATAAATCGTAATAGATTCAACAAATATAGTTAACATGCAAGAACTCAATTTGAATTGAGCTAGAGAGTTAGTTGAGTGAATAACCCGTCGCCGTCCTAATCGTGCGAAGGTGCAAAACGTAAGGCGTGAGTTGACATTTATAAATCCTGCGGTTATCCTAACAAAACAAACAGCGCAACAGTATGAAATATGCGGCGGTTAGTCTGATTTAATTTATAACACAAAGAGATGGATATTAGTGGAGGAATTGTTGTTGGGAATAATTTTATCGTGGAGGATGGCCGACGGAAAGAGAATGTGACTCGGTAGGAAATTAATTAACGATATAATGAAAATAAAATTATGTCATTGTAGACTGTTCAGAATTGTATGCAAATTGTTGTTTGAGCGCGACACGTATCTCCAGGTGTAATTTGTATGAAAATTTTCGAATGAATTAAAAATGTTCCTTCTCGTTTGGGGATTTATTACATCGTTAACGTTCTCGTTACTAAAGAGACACCACTGTATTGTTATTAAATAATCAAATTTTTTATACAATTTCAATTACAGTATTATCAATTAATATGTTTTAATATTTGATTAATGATATACATACGCTCTTTATATATATATATATATATATATATATATATATATATATATATATATATATATATATATATATATATATACGAGGTTGTTTGATAAGTCCGTGTAAAAATAAAAACTGCTTCATTTTTTTTAATCAATTATTTTTATTTTTCAACATAGTCTCCTTTTAGGCTTATACACTTCATCCAACGCTGCTCTAGTTTGTTGATCCCTTCCGAATAATAGGATTTGTCCAAGTCTGTAAAATAGTCATTCGTTCCTGCAATCACCTCCTCGTTCGAATAAAATCTTTTTCCCGCGAGCCATTTCTTCATATTAGGGAACAAATAATAGTCCGATGGAGCCAAGTATGGAGAATAGGGGGGATGTGAAACGATTTGGAACCCTATTTCCATTAGTTTTGCGGCCACAACTGCTGAGGTGTGAGCTGGTGCGTTGTCGTGATGAAAGAGGACTTTTTGTGGGCTAATCGGGGACGTTTTTCTTGCAACTCGGTTTTCAAACGATCCAATAACAATGAATAATATGCACCTGTAATGGTTTTACCCTTTTCCAAATAGTCGATAAAGATTATTCCTTGCGAATCCCAAAAGACAGTCGCCATAACCTTCCCGGCCGAAGGAATTGTCTTCGCCTTTTTCGGAGCAGATTCCCCCTTGATAACCCATTGTTTAGACTGCTCTTTGGTCTCAGGAGTGTAGTGATGTATCCATGTTTCATCTACAGTGATGAAACGACGCTTAAAGTCCTGCGGATTTCGCTGAAACAGCTGCAAACCGTTCTTGCAACACTTCACACGACCTCGTTTTTGGTCGATCGTGAGCAATCGCGGCACCCACCTGGCGGATAGCTTTTTCATGTCCAAATGTTGGTGCAAAATATTATGTACCCGTTCACACGAGATGCCTACAGCACTAGTAATCTCACGCACTTTCACTCTTCTGTCATCCATCACCATATCATGGATTTTATCAATGATTTCTGGAGTGGTGACCTCAACAGGGCGTCCAGAACGTTCAGCGTCTCTTGTGCTCATATGGCCACTCCGAAAATTTTGAAACCACTTATAAACCGCACTAATCGAAGGTGCAGAGTCACCATAATGTTTATCAAGCTTCTGTTTAGTCTCCTGAGGCGTTTTGCCTTTAATGAAGTAGTGTTTAATCAACACGCGAAATTCTTTTTCGTCCATTATTTGACAATCACTCGATTTCCTTGATTCCAACGATTGTCAAACACAAAGGAATAGACCGATATGGCTGAAACTTGATGTGTGTTCTTCCAAGAGGTGCTACTAATTAAAAATAACCTCGATATGCACCAGTGGTGCCATCTTTCGGAATTTACACGGACTTATCAAACGACCTCGTATGCTATGAAGAACTTGATTGACCAACAATTATACATAATCATAAATTATGAATAATTATGAAATGAATTAGAGAATATTTGTTAATTTATTAAATTCAACTGAATTATGAATATTTTCCAATATTAAATAGTTAGTTTGATTAATGAACTTATTTATATATATATATATATATATATATATATATACATACATGTGGGTGGATGGGTGATTGGTTGATTATATTTTTGCTTAAAAGTATGTGAACAAATATTTGATAATAATTTCAATTATTTTTTAATTATTGTTTTTAATGAATATAAAATATATTTTATAATAATGAATTCACTTACTTATTTTTATATAAAGAGTGTAATTAATTTCGTTTGAAATATTTAAAATATTGTAATTAATTTTTTCCTCTCATTTAATATCGATAAATTTACTTAAATATTACATTTGTGAATTTTATATTTTCATATATTTGACGTTTTTTTTAATAAATTACAAATATATCCAGTAATTACTTTTTAAATTATTACACATCTATTTTTTTTACTTGAATTGTGTCAATAAATTCTTTTTTCATCTTTCACACTTTGTTGATTAATTATTATTTCTATTAATTATTATGTTACAAAATGTATGTCTTTATTTTTCTTATGAATTCAATCATTTCTCTTTCTGTCTTTGTATATTATTTCTAATATAAATCTTTTTGTATTTCTCTATGTTATTTAAAATCATTAAGTTATTTTGGTATATAAAACTCATACTTTACTAACATAAGTGAGATCAAATTCATCGAACAAAAATATTTCGTTTCAAATATAGAGGAAGATTTTATTTAATATTTTTCCTGAATTGATACAATCACATTTTTTATTCTCTTGTTCACATCATCTATAAATATCTATTTTTTGTTAATGTACTGTCCTAAATACATAAAGTTTTAATTTATTCCACGTCTATTCATTTAAAATTGATATTTCTCTAACCTGCAAATTTACAGAATATATATATATATATATATATATATATATATCTGTATGTGTATATGTATGTATGTATGTATGTGATAGTGTGTGTATGTAAGTATGTAAAGACGTATTTGTGTGTACATATCCGCTTGTGGGTAGTTTCATCCGATTCGACATTTCCTTAATGTTGCATTGAGTTTGTTTCAACGCACTTATATAGATTCTCTACAACGTCACTTCTTATTTCCTTGTTGTCCTTTCGTCGATCTTGATAGAGTTCAACACGCCAAACAAACGAAATTATGCAATTCATGTAAAAAACATTTACGTTTTCCGCATGGAAATGAATTATTTATTTTATAAAATGTAAAACAGTTCAGAGAATGTTTCTTTTTCGAATTATTTTTTTTTGTTTCTTTCGACGAAAATCGTAAAAGTATTTTGTTTTTTAAATCAGGAAATGGTTAGCATATTATAAAGTTTTGCAAATATTGAAATATTGATCTTCAAATTATACACTATCTTCCAAAGTGACTTTGTTATGTTGGATATATTTTTTCAAAATAAAATTTAATTTAGAAATAATTTTATCTAAAATATTAATTTCTCTCTCTCTCTCTCTCTCTCTCTCTCTCTCTCTCTCTATATATATATATATATATATATATATATATATGACCGAAATGAGACTAGAGTTTAGACATATATTTACTTGTTTACAATTCTCTATTACCCTTGTCTCTCATTTGGGCCAACCTATATATATATTGCAGAAAGAAAAACACTAAAATATATATTCTATACAAGAAATTACATAGAAATAATGTGGATCTCATTAATTTATTCATAAGTGTTATTAATTAGGTAATAACACATTTGGCTACTTGAAAGTGTCATAATTACTCTCATCTAACATTCATGTTAAGTAAAAATAACGTCTCTCAAACAATTTCTCCAATTATGAAAGCAATGTAATGTCGTAGAAAACGATGTGCAAATGTGTATATACGTATTCATAAATCTGTAACGAAATAGTTTCGGTTAGTAAAGTTTTAATTAAAATCTGCAATAAATACCAAAAAGACTTCGCCCACGGTATTCATGACGTAGACGACTATAGCGAAGACAAAGTCTGCATCAGAAGGATATGAAAGGTATTAGACGCGTTGATGTAGAATCGGGTCAGATGAAGGCAATGTGTCGATATTTTATGCGTTTGAATGAACGTAATGATTTTTTTCTATTCTGTTGTATTTATAAAACAGTTTAACGCATTGCTGTTGCATATTTTAAGAACAATCGTTTTATATTTTTAGAAATATTGAAGATATTAATATCCTTATTTTTTAAATATCTGGAAATATTTTTGTGTATATTTATTTCTAGAAAAAATGTTTGGAATTTGTATTAAATTTTATTCTTATTTTGAATTAATGGATATTTTTTGATTAATTAATAAACAGTAATATTAATTTGTTATTCAAAAATATTTTATTCAATTTTCAATACAGTGGAACAAAAATTAACTAAAAACTTCTTAAAAAGACAAAATACAAAGCGATTTTTTTATTTAATATTATTTTATTTCTATAAAAATAAAATAGTAGCTACTCAAAAAAATGTTCTGTTTATAAAAGATAATTTTCGATATTGAGATTATTTAAGGGTAATTTTCAAGATTCTGTGCAATTTATTTCGTAAAAGATACCATATAGTTTAAAATACTTTCCAAAGTCAATAATGGAAAAAAATTCCATCTTCGATTCAAAATAATCCACATAGAGGTAATGAAAATCTCTCTATAGTCCAAAAATCATATGGTGTATATTTAAGAAAAGTTAACTGTAAATAGTAACATAAATTGTGTAAGAAAAAAATATATAAATCATATTTTTATTTATGATTTTCTCAAACTCAACAGATTTTAGATTCTCAAACTCGAAGATATTTATTTTTTAACGCAATTAGTGATTGATATTGAAAAATCGATCCTTTTCAATAATATTAAAAAAAAATACAGGAAGCAATAAAAGGGACCATCGATTTAATTAAAATCCAATCTGTAGCTAATAAAAGTGTTTCTTTGTATTTGATAGGATTAAAACCGAATTATACATGTTAAGCTCTTTATATTTAACTAATCCTTTACTGTATTAAAGTACTGCTTTTAAATGAATGAACTAAAAATAGTTATTTGAGGGAAACGACCGATATTGGTAAAAATAAAAGTTATTTTCAAATTACACACATATTTTAGTTTTTGATAGAAATTGATGAAATTTGGTTGTAGAATTTTGTATCATTATTCATACTCACTAGACTACATATTTTAATCATTTAAAAATAATTTAAATAGAAAACAATTAAACATTAGGAAGCATCAAAAACCACTTAAACGAATTCCTTGATAAAAATCCATTCGAGTGTTTTATACATGAAATATTAAATTATACAATAGATAGACTAGAATAATAAAAACTAATGGTGTTTATATTATTGAATAACTTCATGTTTAAATATATAAAATTTACATTTATTTAAAAAATACTATGATTCATATTATATATATATATATATATATATATATATATATATATATAAATGAATTTGTCGATCAATATTTAACTTTTTCTACACGTATATCTGAACGTGAGCTCAAGTATTGTTTATAAGTCCGAATCCGTGAAATATATTATACTTGACCGCATGTGGTTTATGTTTGAATCATATAACGAAACACATATGTTCCTCATATAAAAAAGACTATAATATATAGCAGGAACGAAAAAAGAAACAAAATCAAATTACGAAATTGTATATAGTGTACGAAATTATTTATATATCTATTGTCTACCAGATTCTAGAAAATTCATTAAATAATAATAATAACAACTAAAACTTGTAAGTAGCAGGTATTAATTTTGTTAAATAAAGTTTTTATTTTATTCTCGGCACGTTATACGCGACACAAGTTTGTTAAGTATGAGTGACTTGAAGTACTACAAAAAAATTATAGAATAAAAAAATCTAAAATGATAATAAAAATTTTTAAACTTATATATATTTATATATGTAAATAATTTTTAAACTATAAAATAAATAAACTCTTCATTAATATTTAGTTGTTTAATATTAAAATTCGAATTTGAAAAATGAAGTCAAAACAAGTGATGTGTATATTTACCAAAGACATTTATTCAAAATAAATCCCATTAGCTTTTTTCATTTTTTCCAAATGGATTTTTAGGTCAAATGTTCTTTTTTGAAAATAAATCTCAATTTTTTTAAAAAATAGTCAATGCAAATTGCACTTATATATATTTTTTTCTATAAATAATATTTATTTTTTCATAGTACTTCTCCATTATTACGATTTTATCTATTCAAAAAAAATAAAAAAAGAATATTCTAGATCATCTACTGTAAACCACCGTCTCGTTACCATAATTTTATTTTAATTGTATCGAAGTATGATTGGAAGCCTCATGGACATTTTTTTACTCCTCAGATAGCTTTTGATTGTTATAGAAGATCCATTTTTTGTATTCATCTTAAAAATAAAAAAAAATCCCAGAAGTAACACTGAAAAAAATTTTATGTCCCGATCATTATTGTCTGTTTATAGTGAAAAACTTTTTTATTCAACTTTTTCATCTTTCTTGTAAACCTAAGATGACAACTCGTTATAGTTGCAGATATCTACACTTGTATTTTAAGATTTATAACTCTTGTGTTTGTACCAATTTCAACATTTTTTTAATTCGACTTTGTATATAGAACTTTTAAATCTTTGAGCTGTGCTTTTAATATTTTTTTTACATTTTCAAATTTGACAATCCTGTCTCATATATAACAATCACTATCAGTGCCTTTTCTGAACACAAAATAAACCAAAGAAAAAAATTCTATTTGCTCTAATATTACTATTAACAATTTTCTGTTTGCTCTAGTATTTTTTGTTTAATTTTATGCAAATAAATTATTATTGATTTCTTATAATTAACTGTAGTGTAATTATTATGTAATTTAATAAATCTGTTGAAAAGAATATATTATTACCTTTTTTATAAAGATAAATTGATGATTAATAAAGTAAAAGGTTTTTTCAATAATGAAAAATTGTTGTTACAGAAAACAACCTAACATTATTTAAAAAAAAATATTTTCATCTTATTTTAATAAGATTTGAAAATCAGTTGTAATAATAATTTATAATTTCAAAATGAATATTTCATTTCCATCACCAGTTTGAATCAATAATCGTATTCATATAAATTCAACTTTTTGGAATCGCGGTCGACGATGTGAAACGTGTTTGGAGTTCTCAAAGGAGTCGTCGGCGTATAAATGAACAATAGATTGCACGGCGCACCGAAAATGCGTCTGCTTTACACATTATATCGTCGCCGTTAATCTCTAAACTTTCATTATGATCATGTCTACGCACGTGGCAAGCCGTTAGTTGCTTCCAACAGAATGCTAAATTACGAGATGCTGTTACCGAGATGTAAGCAAATTTTCATTGTAAATAACTTATGTAGAAATATGCAAATGTACAAGATAATGCATATTTATTTTCATAGTATGCGTGCCTGTTTATTATATATTTACACTTATATAAATATATAAGAGACGTATATATCATATTTCAAATTTCTGGTTACTGTTATTATTATCAACTACGAAAAATTTAAAAATATTTTAATTTTACTTCAACATTTATTTATTAAAAATTATAATTGATTTATCGATTAATTACAAATACGTATCTTTCTTGCATATTAAATTTTTTTATGTCACGTGAGTTGTATACCCCTACGCTAGATTTACTCCTAGGGTCAATATTTTCACTATTAAATATAATATTATCATAAGACTTTTTATAATATCACCAATTTATGTTTAAATGTTATATACGATGCAGTTATTACATCATTGATCGCCGATGCTCTTTGTGACAAAGAAATGTATTCTTTTTTAATTCTTTTTATTCTAATTTTAGTTCTCGATACGATAATGCGGGCAATTACGACCTAACAAAGAAAATTTTCGTTCTTCTAAAACAACAAAAATAGATTTATAGAATTATTTTTTTTTCAACAATATGATCATTTTATTCCCTATTCATTGGTTTTAAATTCATTGTCTATACGAGGGTGGTCCCAGAAGTAATCGACCCAATAAAGAAAACACAAAAATTTTAGAAAAAATATATTTATTTTTCAACATAATCTCCTTTCAGCTCTATACACTTTTCCCAACGATGTTCAATAGGTTCGATACCCTTTTTATAATAAGAACTGTCTTGCTCCTCAAAATACCCATTAACTGCCGACATCACTTCTTCATCGTTGAGAAATCTTTGACCACTGAGCCATTTTCTCAAGTTTGGGAACAGAAAATAATTCGAGGGGGCTAAATCTGGCGAATAGGCTGCATGAGGTAGCAGTTCAAATTTTAATTCATTAATTTTGGCCATTGCAATAACGGATTTGTGAGCTGGTGCATTGTCTTGATGAAACAACACTTTCTTCTTAGCCAAATGCGGCCGTTTTTGATTGATTTCTTCGCTCAAACGTTGCAATAAGTTCGCATAATACTCACCGTTGATAGTTTTTCCTTTTTCAAGATAATCAATGAAAATTATCCCATGCGCATCCCAAAAAACCGACGCCATGACCTTGCCTGCAGATGAAACGGTCTTCGTCTTCTTTGGAGCCGGTTCTCCCTTTTCAGTCCATTGTTTTGATTGTTCTTTTGTCTCGGATGTGAAGTGATGGACCCATGTTTCATCCATGGTTATGAAACGGCGCAAAAATTCTGCTCTGTTGCTATGAAACTTCGCTAAACACTCAATTGAAACATCTTCACGACACTGTTTTTGCTCGAGTGTGAGCAAACGCTCGTACGGCCTCGTTTAAACTCTGCTACCCAATATTTCACTGTTGTAAACGAAGGAGCAGACTCACCCAGAGTAGAATCTAGTTCAGCTTTTATATTGGTTGGGCTGAGGCCTTTCAAATAAAAGTATTGTATCACGTAACGATGGCCAATTTTCTCCATTTTCATAAATTCACTGAAAACGTTCACTATTGATGGCTGCCAAACAAATACTAAACAACGTGGCGTCCTCAAACTTGAAACATGCGCTTTATAGATTGTGTACTTTCTAATACAGTGATATTTTTCAAACAACTACCTCCATCTCTAGGTCAGGCCGGGTACTTATGGGACTATCCTCGTATCATATACGATGCAGTTATTACATCGTTGATCGCCGATGCTCTTTGTGACAAAGAGATGTGTTCTTTTTTTAATTCTTTTTATTCTAATTTTAGTTCTCGATACGATAATGCGGGCAATTACGACCTAAGCAAAAGAAAAGTACTGTCGTTCTTCTAAAAAAACATTTCTGTTCAATAGATTTATACAAAAGAATCACTCACAGACATTTTTTTAAAGAGTTCAACAATTGTTTATGATTCATTTTATTCCCTATTCATTGGTTTTAAATTCAATGTCTATACCATCAATAAAATATTATAAAATAATGATATAATTCTGTATTATTCATCTGGTTTTTAGATGCACTGTTGTAATGATGATAATATAAAACATTAGTAAATAAAATAATAGAATTTCACACAAGTTATGATTAGAGACTTAATTATGATTAGCTAATTTAGAATTAGATTTTTACTTGCTTTATCTAAACCTTCTATTTTTAAACTTGTTGAGAAAATGTCATCAGCAAATTTTAAGTGACTAAGTATTTTTTCATTTTTTCAAATATATATATATATTACTTCGTGCTTATTTAAATGCTAATTTATTTAATTTTAATATAATTAATTAACATTATTGATGAATACCGAATATTCACAAAACGATATAAATGACCCAATATCCGCATTGCTTTCCCACGTCTGATGATATGAATTTATTTGAAAGGATAAATATTATATAGTGCCGTTATATAACGACGTAATATTTCATATACGAACAGGATATTCGATACTGTTAATGTTTTTCTTGTACGTAAAGGATTATCCGTGTCGAGAATGCAGGCTAAAAATCGAACGAGACGTGTCAGTTGTTCAGGTGAAGGATTGATATTGTGACGGGTTGTTCCGCTTCAAGATATATCATTAATTATTGACGAAGAGGAATCATTGACTGTGGTCGTAGTTAAAGCTCCGAGAAAGAGTATAAACTCGACGAACGGTGCTGATCTTAAACGATGCCACTGTGGTATCGCGAAAATTAATTATTGCGACCTATTTCTAGACGTTCGTTCAGCAAGCTCTGTGCGTCTATCAAGGATAATTATCACTCTTAGTTAATGTACTTTTTTCGTTAGAAATTATTTCCAACTTTTTTTAATCTTATATAGATATATATACATTGAAAAATCGATTATTTTAACTGAAATAAAAACATCTTTAACGTTTTTCAGTTAAGTTCTTATAAGTAACCACTGAAATATTTTTCAAATAAAAATTTAAATATTCTTTTCTTTCGTAACAATATTTTTATAAATCTATTCAAAAATTACAGGTTATTATTTATTGTTAATATTATTTCTTTCACTTATATTGTGTACCATATTTTTTTATTCTATTATAGACCTTATTAACTAATAATTTACTTATTTGTACTAACGGATTATTCAAAATGGGTGTTTTAATGAATTTTTAAAAAGAAAAAAAAATTACATTATTGGGCCTATATACAGTAATCAAAATTATGATGGTATAAAAATCATGAAAAAATATTATCTGATAAAACAGTAATTAATGGATAATAGAAATTATTGATTAAGAATCTATAAAAATAAAAAAGTCCAAGAAGAGACCTGTAGATAGATTTTATAGAGACATAAGAATTGTCATCATCACCATCAACCTCATTCTATCCATCGTTAAATGAAGATTTTAAAAATTGTACACTTCTAGTTTCCGCTTTCCAATTCTGACTAATCCAATTCAAACACTCATTAAATTTATAAGAAGACGTGCGTTACAAGTATGTGACATAATTGTAAATGATTGGCATCTCACAGCTTTTACAGCTAATCTTATTATTTATCTGATAAATCTTTTATGTTTCTACGATTACTATTTCAGTAAAACCCATTAATTTAAAAAGAACAGATATTTTTCAACGGTTTAATTGAATTTTAAAAGATTTCATCTTTAATTAAGAAAGTGATTATATTATCTCGAGAGCCTAATAATGTTTTTCATCGTAAACTTTAAAACGAACAAAAAAAAAGTACAATAAACTTATTTAAAATATAAATGCGAAAATATTAGTTTCAATAGAAATTTATTATCATCTATCGATTATTTGTAGTCGATAAGAACCTAAAAACAGAATTTATGTTATGAATAAAAGAGAAATATCAACAAAAGAAACCGAGTTTTGAACGTTAACGCGTCTTCGAAACGACAACTGATTCGGATCTGTCATTTAGTGAGTACGCATTCAACGACGATAGATATTTTTTCCTCTCACTATCTCGATCGTTGTAATTCTCGAATCATGCCGAAGTTATTTTATTCGAACACAGATTCCGTTCAACATGGCGTACTATCATCAATCACGATCTCCGTCTACCATTCGAAACCCCTAACGTCGTCGTCGTCGACATCATCATCCCTTTACTTTCGTCGCTTTCAACTTATGCGATAACATAAAACAAGGGGATGCATGCGAAAAGAAGAAGAAGAACATGCCTCGCATACAGACTGTCAGAAACAATACTACTCTTATCTTTGTACTCGTCGTCGCACACCGTTTTTTTTATATTCATGTTCCGATGAACACATTCGCAATTATCATAAGTGATTGTATAAAATTAATGAAAATCATTTCGTTATATATATATATATATATATATATATATGTGTGTGTGTGTGTGTGTGTGTGTGTGTGTGTGTAAAATGCTAAATATATTTATCAATATCACTATTTATCTTGGTACTGTGACAAATTTACTTCGACATAAATGAATCATTCAACACCGAATCTCATAACAACTAAAATTCTTAACACTACAATGTATAAAAAAGTTCAATAATAACTTCTATTTTTACTCTTTTTAAGGGGTTATACGCACTTGCGAGGCGCAAAAACGACGTTCTTTTAGTAATTTTTTTTAGAAACAGTATTTATTTTGCAATTACAAATTATGGTTATTTGAATAGATCCTACTTTCAAGAATAAAATAACATGTCGATCATAAAAAAATATTGAAGTGCACCGCTCCTGCAGACGATGTCCCGAACGACCTCCAAAAAAAAGGCGCTTGGCGGTGATCTCCATATCGGCGGTTTGGATTATTTGAAATCAAAAAATATGGTCAATTCTTTTAAAGGATAGATTAATGCAGGTATTGAACGAAGGAATAATAAAAATTTTCATTTTTGACAAAATGGCGTCTACTTGAAAAAATTTTTTCGTTTTTTACTAAAATTTTCGCTTCAAATTGTTTTAAAAAAATAGTAATAATTTTTGTAAACCTTATTCCTTCGTTCAATACCTGAGGAATATATTTGAGAAGATTGTGTGAAAATTTGAGACCGATCGGTTCAGCCATTTCTGAGATATCGAGATCACCGACTATGAAAACACCGTTTTGAGATAAACGCGTTTGAAGTTTCGGAAGTAGTTTACACATAGTTAAAAAAAAAATTACAAATTCAGGTGTATGTCCGAAAATATTTATCGGATTTACTTCAAATTTTCAGAAAATATACTCAAATATATGTGCATTCCGAAAATGCAAAAAAATCGATTTTTTGAAATTTCTAACTGCGTATAACCCCTTAAATTAGTTGAATAAGATTAATGGGGCAACAAATCAACTTCTCTTTGACGATTTTTGCCATGACAATTATATTTGTATTGATACATGTATGTACTATTTTGACAGATTTTTCTCAGGTAGAATTATATTTTTTGGTTTAGTTGGTTCAAAATAATAGTACAGTACTTTCTCGTTATTGACTGATCATTTAGAACATAAACAGTAATAGCCTTTTAGTATTTCAGAAGTTAAAGCTATAGTTTTTCTTGTGAATATTATTTTTCTTGTGGAGGAGAATCACAATGATTCAGTTTAAATTAGTAATTTAAAACTGATTTCATTACTCTTATTTTTAAATATATACTTCTATTTTCAATTCTCTATTATAATTTAAATTTCTCATCATTCTAAAACATTTAAAAAAACAATAATATCATACTCATATTATTTTTTTATAATTGAAAACGAATATCATCAATTTATATTCAGTATTTGTAAACGAAAACCAACTATCAAAAGAGAAACCAATATTCTTACGAATACAAAAGGTAATTCGTCGAAAAATAAAAATAAATTTAAAGATTGACGACGAACAATATAAAAAATATCATTTTTATACCAGACATAAACTGAACGAATGATAAAACAAATCAAACTTTACCCACATTGAAAACCTTGACATTTTTTTCCATGAGTTATTATTTAGTTCACGGCAATGAAACACAATTTCAGACATCTACAACCAGTGGGACTTGTCGAAATCCCATTGCATTTGTCTTCATTTCAATACTTTATACAATTTTCACGATTTATATATATATATATATATATATATATATATATATATATATATATATATATATATATATATATATATATTGTACAATGTATATTTTATCGTAATAAAAAATCAAAAAGAGTCAATAAAACGTAGATTTATAAAGTCCTGATTCATAATTTATTTATTCGATCTAAAAGAAAATGATGACAATAATATATTATAATTTTATGTGTAAGATGAAAGAAAGAACGTATTTGGAATAAAGAATGCGCATATAAGAGAATATCCTATTAATAACTATATATAATATATATATATATATATATATATATATATATATATATATATATATATATATATATATATATATATATATATATATATATATATATATATTTAACAAATGGATTTCTTTCATTTTCTTTTCACAGTTTAATCTTCAAAAATATATTTCTGTGTGACTGGCTTAAAGTAATCCATGCGTGCTATTAAGTTTATAATTATTTTTGGTTATTTTCTTTCATGTTTAATAAGAATTGAATCTTGAATAGTATCAAATTGAATATATATATATATATATATATATATATATATATATTAGGTTATCCCATAAGTATATTCGTACGTATACTATATTAACAAAATCCTAGTTTAACGATAGAAGAATTAACCCAACAACTCCAATCAACTCATTCAACAATCCATTAAAATCTGAAAATGATTGGTAAAGTTTCTAATCTGAGTCATTGGGTTTTCTTTATGAATTATGAGGACTTAATCTGAAGTAATGAATGGATATTTGCACATCTCACCTCTGTAGATTGGAAAAGGAGTTATTTCTAAATCGAATTGTTATTGATGACAAAAAAATGGATTATTTATAACAATATCAAATATTGAAGATAATGAGTTAACCACAATAAAATACCATTTCTATAACCGAATGGAGATTTCTAAAGAAGATTATTCTATTACTTTGATGGGACATGGATGGAGTTATTACCAGACAATAAAACTATTATCAAAGCGTATTTTAAACAGTTATATCGGTTAAAACAATCTATCGACAAAAAAATCCAACACTAGTCAAAGAAAAAGGCTTGATTTTTTACCATGACAACATTAGCCTCACGAAAAAATGTTTAAAAAACTAGAGTTATTTAAATGGAAAATTATTATCATCCATCTACCTTATTCTTCTAATATGGTACTATTAAATTATCATTCTTTTTCAATGTATCAAAAACTATATTAGTAAGAAATAGTTTAATACAAATACTGATATTCAAAGAGAGTTCGAATTATTCTTTAGTAAAAAATCAAAACAGTTTTATCGCCAGGGTATTGAAAATTTAATATTAAGATGGGAATAAGTTGTAAATAATAGTGGAAAATATATTTGGAAAATCGATTTTTTACTTCAATTTAAAACTTTCTCTAAAAAACTTTATTTCTATGACATATTTTTCCATATAACAGACAGCGATGCTAGTCACTTCACTACAGGATCATTTTGTATGTGTGTGTGTGTGTGTGTGTGTATGTGTGTATATATATATATATATATATATATATATATATAATACCAGTTCATAAAAATTTAAAATATTTCCAATATAAAAATGAAATTAAATTGAAATAGTTTTTTTTTTAAAAAAAAGAGTAGACGTACACTACGCTACTTATTACTACATAAATGTAATGGAAAAATGTATATGAACATTTCAATTAAACCAACGTCGTCTACCTTAATCATCTCGCACTAATTGAAGCTCCCAGTTAAAATTTATTAGATAATCGCACGAATGATGTGCTCAGTTCTCGTAACGGAATTTCACCTGAACATCCACTTTCATTACGATTACATATTAAATCACAACCGAACAACGGTTTCACTTGTTTGTAGAAGTTTTATTACCAAAAATTTGAAATTTAAATGAATGCATCATAAATGTAAGGTATTTTAGACGTGGTACTAACAGCCACAAACGCCGCTCGTAATTCATAAAACGCTTTACGTGAAGCACATTATCCATATCGTCTCTGTACAACATCCACGCGAAATGTTGTTGTTGCTCCTAAAAGCAATCTTAATTCTCTTTATGATATGATATATTTTTAGTTTTTATATCTTTTTCAACCGTGGAATATTTTAACTCGTCCGAAAATGTATAATTTATTTTACTGATTATGATTTTTAATTATTTTATATATAAAGAAATAAAAGTAAAATCATTTAAAAATGAATACTCATTTATTCTGAGAATAAAATTATGTGTAATAAATTTACAGTTGGTACAAAATAAATTTAGATTATGGCATTAAACTGAAAATCCAGAGATCTAAATCAAATTTTAATATTCTTTACAGTCTTCGTTATTATAAAAATCACAAAATGGAAAAACGCCATTGATGACTGCAAAAATCAAAATATATTACAATAAATGGTATTACAGGACCATGGTGTGTTTTAAAATTTTGAAATTCAATGAAACTATTAATTCAGATTGTTATTATCAATAATTAACTGAATTGTATAAGTCACTGCTTATCAGAAGACCAGACTTAGTGACCAAGAAAAGAATTATCTTTTAATAAATAATGCAAGATAACAATAATGAAAATTGAAGAATCTTGATTAAAAAATATTTAATCTTCATATTCATCCAATCTGGTATTTTTGAATTACTTTTTATTTCACTTTTTATAAAATTATGTTAATGAGAAAACAAGTGGATTCTTATGAAGAAATAAAAACATAATTTGGTGACTTTTTGGATCCAAACTAATATCATTTTGTGGAGATGGAATAAATAAAATTCATAAATATGGAACATATTAAGAAGAACTAATGGAAGTTATATAATTGATTGAATAAAAAATGAAAGAAAAAATATTTTTACGACTATTTCATAATCAAAACCAAAAAGACTTCCCTAACAACTCAATGTATACATAATTTTTTATAATAAATAATAAATAATGAGTTTGATTATTTTTTTAAAAAAATAAAAAATTATCATTGTCAGTAAAGAACCTATTAGTAAGTAAACTTAATATCAATAAATACCCAATTAAAACTAATGGACAAATATTAAATAATGTTCCTAAAACCTTATATATAATATATTTTAAAACGTTTCGAAATTGGCTTTTTTCCAAGTTTGATAATTCATACAAAATCCGATTTTCGTATTCCGTTCACACATTTTTTCTTTAAACGGAACAAACCTTCCACCTTAACGAAATCAATTTTCGTAGATTCAAAAACGATTATTGTTTATCGCTAACGTATTTAATATTTAATTAACTTATACGATGATGTCACTAAAACCGTTTGAAGTTTTTCTCTTTTTTTCTTCTTCGTACCAACGTTTTAAACTTTTAACGCAAAACGTTCCGTTCGAATGCACGTTTAATAACACCCGTCACAAGGTGTTGTAAGAAGTCTCGCAAGAAAATAACTTGTATTAAATTTATTTCACCTCTCGACGTTCGCTATGTTGTTTCCAAACTTTCGTACACGTGGTTCATTGTTGATGTACGGCGTTATTGTATATTCATAAGTTGAATCATAACGAATACAAACGGTGTCTCTTGTAAAGAATGATATATCTTAAATACGTTGGATGTTGACGACGAATATACTATTTAATATAATATAAGAAACGTTTGATGTGAAGTATTCAATTAATTTCATAGAATATTTTAAGTTTATATTACAAAACTTATTTGGGAAGTTGACAGTACACAACAAAATTCTTCAACTGTGTTTAAACACTCTACTGGTTGATAAAAATTGTTTACCAATTTTGTCCTTATATTTTATTAATTAGAATATTATGTATTATCATTGAGGATTATGATATGACTTCTGGGAAAAAATCACAAATGTTGATGAATCATTTATTCGAGCTTTGATCAGGCATCGACCTGAATTTTTAATCTAGCCCATATGAAATGATAACAAGTATTTTAGAATAGGATGCTGTATTTTGAAACTTCTAAACCCTTTTTTATATTCTCTTTCATCTTTAGATTCTATACGATAAATATCTTGAATGTTTCATATAGCAACTTCTGTTCCACTGTTGTTTTTTTCCACTCTTGAATTATTATATGCATATGTGTTCTTCAGACTTATCTATCTACGAGGGTGGTCCCAAAAGTACCCGACCCAACAAAGAAAACACAAAAATTTTGAAAAAAAATATATTTATTTTTCAACATAATCTCCTTTTAGCTCTATACACTTTTCCCAGCGATGTTCAATAAGTTCGATACCCTTTTTATAATAGGAACTGTCTTGCTCCTCAAAATACCCATTAACTGCCGACATCACTTCTTCATCGTTGGGAAATCTTTGACCACTGAGCCATTTTTTCAAGTTTGGGAACAGAAAATAACTCGAGGGGGCTAAATCTGACGAATAGGGTGCATGAGGTAGCAATTCAAACTTTAATTCATTAATTTTGACCATTGCAATAACGGATTTG
Organism: Neoneuromus ignobilis; assembly: GCA_029203775.1. NCBI lineage: Eukaryota > Metazoa > Arthropoda > Insecta > Megaloptera > Corydalidae > Neoneuromus > Neoneuromus ignobilis. The sequence goes on from CP092095.1 coordinate 21,063,612, forward strand.
TGAGCTGGTGCATTGTCTTGATGAAACAACACTTTCTTCTTAGCCAAATGCGGCCGTTTTTGCTTGATTTCTTCGCTCAAACGTTGCAATAAGTTCGCATAATACTCGCCGTTGATAGTTTTTCCTTTTTCAAGATAGTCAATGAAAATTATCCCACGCGTATCCCAAAAAACCGACGCCATGACCTTGCCTGCAGATGAAACGGTCTTCGCCTTCTTTGGAGCCGGTTCTCCCTTTTCAGTCCATTGTTTTGATTGTTCTTTTGTCTCGGGTGTGAAGTGATGGACCCATGTTTCATCCATGAAACGGCGCAAAAATTCTGCTTTGTCGCTGTGAAACTTCGCTAAACACTCAATTGAAACATCTTCACGACACTGTTTTTGCTCGAGTGTGAGCAAACGCGGCACCCATCTTGCACACAGCTTTCTCATGTCCAAATTTTCAGATAATATGCGATGTAGCGCACTTTTTGAAATGCCTACTATGTCTGCTAGCTCGCGCACTTTCAGTCGACGATCATCCAGTACCGCTTTGTGGATTTTCTTCACCATTTCTGGAGTCGTCACCTCATTTGGTCGACCATTGCGATGCTCGTCTTGGCAGCTCGTACGGCCTCGTTTAAACTCTGCTACCCGATATTTCACTGTTGTAAACGAAGGAGCAGACTCACCCAGAGTAGAATCCAGTTCAGCTTTTATATTGGTTGGGTTGAGGCCTTTCAAATAAAAGTATTGTATCACGTAACGATGACCAATTTTCTCCATTTTCACAAATTCACTGAAAACGTTCACTATTGATGGCTGCCAAACAAATACTAAACAACGTGGCGTCCTCAAACTTGAAACATATGCTTTATAGATTGTGTACTTTCTAATACAGTGATATTTTTCAAATAACTACCGCCATCTCTAGGTCAGGCCGGGTACTTATGGGACTACCCTCGTATATTAAATTCTGTTTAATTATCACTCATAGTACGTCAAGTTAAATCAAATCCTTTTTCTTTTATGAACATATTTGCATATATCCTTGAATCCATTTAAAACAGACAGAAATGATAACATTTTTTGTACTGAATTTTCAAACATTAGTTACTTGAATAATTAGACTGATCAAAAAAAAACTCGATTTCATGTTAAAAATATTGAAGATATCAAGTTTTCATTTTATGACGTATAGATGTTATTCGATCATTTTGATATTAACCGTAGGTGTTATTTATTATTGTAAATATATCTTGACATTTCTCTAAGTGTATATATATATATATATATATATATATATATATATATATATATATATATATATATATATAAATTTTTCTTCATCAAAACTATACATTACCGAATGGGACGAATATATCGAATACGTGACACACAAATGCTCATCAATGTTTCATTTTTGACACTTGTTCTATTGTAAAATAACATCGGACGCGTCTTGTGTATAGGTACACGAGGTAAATATAAACCGATTCGACTGAATAATTTAACAGCGATTTATATTTAATCGATTTGTATGAACGTAACAAATTGTTTGCAATTTATATACTTGTGTCGTGCAAAAACATATGGCGCTGGCTTGAGAAAAAATCACTTTTTTTTCTTCCTCTCTGATCTTATTTTTCATTTTATCTGTTTTCCGATCTTTCGGTTATCAATATTTTCTACTGAATATTTATGACGCTATATAAATAGATGTAGGTTGAAATTACATATGAATGTTTTATTTTTATTTTTCTTTACGATTTCATACGTTGTTGTTATTATTTATAGTTGAATAAAAAACGTAAATATGAAGTTATGGAACTATAAATATTGTTTTCATTTAGATTCGAGCTCGTTCAGAACAACTATATACAAGTAATATCAAGTATTTGAATCGTTTTCATAAAATCTTAGATAAATTTATTCGTTTATTTATTTTGAAAGAATCGAATTTCAAATCAACTGCCAAACTATAAAATATTGAAATGAACTTTTTTTATATATAAAATTATTCTGATTTTATTACAATGTTTATTAAATATATTCACTCTGAAAGTACAGTATACGTTATTATAAAATTAAAAATCGTTTATTATCTTAATTCTAAATAATGTTCTAAATGATATTTCATTAAATAAACTCATTTGCTTTAATAATAAATGAATATTGAATGAAATCTAATTTCAGCTCACTAATAACTTTTTTAAAACACACACACGTGTATATATATATATATATATATCTGTGTGTGTGTGTGTATAAAACCTTGAAAAATTTTTTGTGTCCAATGTGACTATCTAATTTATGAATGCAGTACTACCATCCCTCTAAAAAAGTATCAACCGTACACACAAAGGGTTCAATATCTGCAGAATGTGCCATTAAATGAACAAACTTACTGTCGTTAATGGTAGGGAGAGACACTCCTTGCTTTGCTCTTTGCATAAAGGCCTGCTTGGAAACACAGTTGTAAGTAATATCCCAATTCTATGACGGGGTGTAATTCAAATGCATTGTAACAACGTTTTATGTGAACAGAATATGCTATACTAGTTGTATGTTTGTTGCGATCAAAATAGAACAAAAATATTAATATGATAGACGAAATATTATGTTCAGTCCTTCAGTGATTCGCTTAATTAAAGATTTTATTCACAAAGTTAGAAAATGTCGAATATTTTATTCCACGTAATTTTTGATTTACGCTTTTGTGTAAGTGGATTTTTTTTAAAAAATATTTGTTACACACACACATATATGTATGTATGGATGGATGGATGGATATACATACAAACCAAAAAAATATTATCACAATTAAACTTTTTGCAAGTAAATATTTTTTATTTTCTAACTTGAAATATTTTATCAAACTTTTTCTATCTCTATATGTATTTTCTATTTAAATGACGCAAAGTTATTGACATTTGTAACTTAACGAAATAAAATATTTCATTATCTTGGACATAATGTTTTCCGTCAAAAATAGCACAGTTCGAATTAATTAAGAAATAAAATATTTAATTCAATAATGAATTGTCAATTATTATCTTTACTTCACTGAAGAGTTTAGACATATATATATTTATACAGCTGGGTCTGTTTTTGTGCGGGTTATTTTAATAGGATTTTAAATTTATGCGGTTCGTATTTCTTCTTAATATATTTTATGCGAATTTTTTTAATGCGATTTTGAAGTATTGTAGTATGTATATCGCAGGTAGCATGAGAAATATCGCCGGTAAGATGGGAATAATTCAGATTGTAGCTTTGATTTTATGCGGTTTTTGAAAATTACAGAACGTATTCATAATTTTTCAATGTAAGTTTTTTAGACAGTATCTATATATATATATATATATATATATATATATATATATATATATATATATATTGTTTATATGCATGTATGTATATTCTTTAATTAAATGTTTTTTTTTGTTAAAAATATAACAATTTAATTATATACATATGTACAAAAAAATAATTTATAAATTCAATCAATGTAATGTTTTACTAATTATATAATTTAATCATAATAATAACAATTATACTAGAAGACAAAATTATTTATTTTAAAATTGTAATTTAGTAGTATTTTTATGGCCTAGCTGTATCGGTATTAATACATTTTTTAATTGTAACATTAAAAATAATTCAATTAAAATTAGTAATCAAAAATGAATTGCCGAAAATCAATTTCTGTCAACGTCATTTCCATCAAATCTAATACGATATTTACTTTAATAATATTACTTTGTACGCATATATCTCAGCACGAGTTTTCGTAATCAGAATCGTTAACTACTCAAGTCATTCATTATTGTCCACGTCATTTCCTAATGAAGTTTTTCGTAGAATAAATCACAGAATTATCTGCGTTGCTTTTATGTTATTAAAATGTCAAGATAGAATAGTTCAAGTGTTAAAAAACGATCATTATACCTAAAACAATTCAAATGGCAGTATACGATTTATTTCAGATATAAATCATGATACATAATTGATTTTATTGCAAAATTATTTATAATTTTATAAATTTAATCAATATGGTCACTTTTAGTTTACATCTTTTTTAATTACAATATAAAAAATAATCTTAAATTTAATTAACACGTTCTTATCAGAAAAATATGTTGTATTATATATAAGTGATAAATATAATAATCAAAATAATCAAAAAAAATCTTATGTTATGAAGTTAAAGTTTATCGACGTTTGGAAAAAAAATTAATCAATGCATCATCCTATGAGTAAGACCTTTATCCCACTGTGGGTAGAAACTACTGCTGCTACTGATATATATATATATATATATATATATATATATATATATATATAGAGAGAGAGAGAGAGAGAGAGAGAGAGAGAGCTAATTACCCTCAAATAATTGAAACAAGTAATTTGAATTTTTTAATTTATTAATTAAACACTACATTTATAACACGAAAAAATGTCAAAATATTAAAGAAATCTTAATTTGAAACATACATACATATACCACAAACACACACACACATACATATATACATATATATATATATATATATATATATATATATATATATATATATATAAACACATAAATATCAGCATTTATCTTTTAATGGGCATTTAAAACGTTTCTGTAGGTATTTTGTGAGATATAAAACCCAGATAACATTCAACCAGATTTATTCAACCTAATGTGATGCCATATGGCTTGTACATAATGACTTTTGTAAAAAATGTATGAATATATATATATATATATATATATATATATATATGTACATAAATATGTGTATATATGTATGTATTATATATGTGTACATTGATTATAGTTATTACGAATTATCTATAATCCACCAGAGTAAATGGAATCATACTTCACTGAACAAAATACATTTGTATTAAAAAGAATAATATCGATTTTCATTAACTTCCATCAATCATTCGTATGAATGAAAGAATATAAATATATATATATTCAGAAAACTTCTATAATAACAATGTGGAAATATTAATAATTTATATGTCAGAGAAAATTCATTTATTCAATATAATTATCGTATAAAAACTAAGTACGACAAATATATATATATATGAAAAAAATAATAATAATAAAAACTAATCTTATTTCATTTCTCAATATTCTTTTCAATTTCTAACTTCTATCAATGATCTTTTTGAACTTTTCATCATTTATTTTTCCAAAAACTCTATTTATAAACAAAATAAAGGATATTCCAATTTAATTTTGCACAATATAAGTTAATAACATGAAAATAGGTAAAGTGTTGAACAGTGAATACGTCCATTGATTTCCATCGTGAATAAATCAGAAAAATGTAATTATAGTGGTTCAACCGTTCTCATGCTAAGCTAACGTTCTACGCTACATCATTTCGTGACCCGCGCGTATAATTTCTTCTCATGATGATGTATAGAGAAAGAATTTCAAATAAGGGGCATTAACTATGTACTCGACTATATCTACACACACATACTTCTATATTCGAATCTGTGTGTGTGTGTGTTTGTATTCAGGAACTGTTTTCCGTCGACGCTGACGCAACCTAAAGCCTATAATAATTAGCCTGCCGTATAATTTTAATTTTAAAAGGTATTTTCAGATGTGCTTTTTTATTATAAAATTCAGATCTTATCATTATCGACGAGATGCGAGGCAAATAAGGTTTAAAATTGGTTTCATTTCTTTTTATAGGTAAATATTGACATTTAATATATGTTTTTTAAAAAGTATCATTTTTAACGGCTTTTATTTAAATTCGATTAAATTATATATATATATATATTAGTGATTATCTTTCTCTATTACAAAAATAATCTATTTAATCATCAAATATTGAATTTTTAAATCTGAAAATAAACAACTTTTTCAGATTAACACAAGTGAATCACTCATCCTAGCAGTATAACATTTTATAAAAATACTCAATAAATTTAATGTAGAATTGATGAATAGTAAATTAAGTTCACTTAATCTAAGTATTATTCGAACTAAATTTAAATCTAGATTTTGCTGCAGAGGCTAAAAAAATTCAATATGGTAAAATTGTTTATTAGAGATCTTTATCTTCAATTGGTGGTTACTGAAATGAATAGATCCTGAATTTAAATATTATATAAAAAGAAGGTTACACGAAAGGAAAATTACAAAAGATATATTTGTAAATTTTGCAAATTTTCATTACATAAATTTGTATATTTGAACGATGTTATATCGGTTTTCATGTCTCTATCTCATCTATTCATAGGTCTATTCTTGGACATTTTTATATTTCTGGATTTTCAATCAATTTTTGTTACCTATCAATGGTCTCCTTTTCTTGCTATATAATCGAACCATCTCTATTTAAAAAAAATTCAGTCTTATAACATCCTTAACTTTTATTTTTGTCTAATCCGTTAGTTTGTCTGTTTGCCTCTGTTTGTTATTTCTAATATATATTTTTGCATACTTCTACGAGGTCAGACAATTAAGTAATGTGACCGATTTTTTTTCTCGGCCTGTGGTAACACTGCGAACCTGTAACTCCGCCACCGTAATAGCAGATCCCTACTCTCTCGATTGAGACCTTGACCACCCTCGTACGATCATTTCTTTGCCAGCTGTTTAGTGTTTTGTAACAACGCGCAAGTAGTGCATGTCGCGAAAATGGAACAGAGAAATTGAATGAACATCGCTCAAGATTGTCTCGAGCAGGTTGAAAGTGATCCTACTCTTCTCGATCGAGTTATTACTGGTGATGAAAGTTGGTTCTTTCAATATGACCCCGAAACTAAACGACAAAGCCAACAGTGGCTGTCCCCTGGAGCACCAAGGCCAAAGAAGGCGAGAATGAGCAAGTCCAAAGTGAAAACCATGTTGATTTGCTTCTTCGACAGCAAAGGGGTGGTTCACAAAGAGTTCGTACCACCTGGACAAACCGTAAATCAAGTATTCTACCGCAATGTGCTCGAAAAATTACGAAAAAGGGTGCTCAGAGTGCGTCCAGAGATCGCGAAGACTTGGATTCTGCATCACGACAATGCTCCCTGTCACAGTGCGTTCAGTGTCTCTCAGTTTTTGGCGTCTAAAGGCATCGCAACGTTACCACAACCGCCCTATTCATCGGACATGTCACCCTGCGACTTTTTCCTATTCCCCCATATGAAAAAATTCGTCAAAGGTCGACATTTTGACTCCGTTGAAGATATCCAAGAATCTGTGACGAGGGTACTCGGAGAGGTCCCACAAGAAGTGTTCCAGAATTGTTACGAAAACTGGAAAACTCGCTGGAATAAGTGTATAGATGCGGGAGGGGACTACTTTGAAGGGGATCGCAGCGATGTACCTTAATTTTTAAATATACTCGATTTTTGAATTTTGTCACATTACTTAATTGTCTGACCTCGTATGTATTATTTGGAATCACTGAATTATATATGAAGCTTATTTAGAATATGTCAGTCTGTTATCAAGGGTTTGTTTCTAATAATTCTATCAACTGTCAGATAACAATTATTTTTTTTTATTATAAATAGATATAAAATAAATTTGTATTTTTTATTACAATTTTACATAAATAAATTTTTCATCAATCTTACAAGATCCAACAAAATTATTTATAGTTTGAAAATATTTTTTTTTGATGTCTATTCATCAATATCAAAAGTTAACATTATGAAATATTAAAATGACACTCTTTAATAATTACAGCGTGGTTACAAAAATTCGAATTAACGAAAAAGTATGCCAATTAATAATTATTGAACACATTTATAAAATTTTGTTATGTTGGAGACTGATTCATGTGTATAAAATTGAGTTAGTCACAAAAGTTAAAATATTTATACAGATTTCTTCTGTAGGTTCAATTTACTCTTTTGAAATTGTTTATATATATATATATATATATATATATATATATATATATATATATATATATATGAGAGAACATAATATAAACATAGATTTTATTTTCCTCGTAGAAAATTTCATAAACAAGAACATAGCAAATATTCTTTGCTACAAAATTCTAAATTGAGTTGTAAGTTCATAGACGTACTCGTAAATATACAGTTTCTAAACATATTCTATATAACACATCTCCGTGGATGTTCGTTCAATATTTGTACATACACTTTTCAAATCATGTCTGAACTGGCTAGAACATGTCTTGTACAGTGATATTGACTACGATTTCAATAATAAGTGGATTGTGTTTATTTATTTGATAAACATTTCACGCTCACAATATTACAAGCTTTGTACAATGTGTCCAAGATAAATCTCAGAATATAGTTACGTTATCTCGTGTACATATATTTTATTGTCATGGACTCTTAAATAATATCGACTAGGTGATTTGTTTAGTTATTTTTTTTTTGTTTGAAAAGTAAATTGTGTTCTCATTAATTAATTTAAACATAGACATCAAAAATATTTTTTATATAAGTTAATAAATATTATTTCAACCGTATTTCAACATTTATTTCTAATTAATCCATAATTAAAACCGTTTTATGAATATTTTAAATTAATTATTCATAAAATTCCCATAGCTAATTGTGATAATTCAATAGTTATTCTTTTTTTTAAGTAATATACTTTTTAATTCTTGTATTGTACAAAATTTCTAATATATATTAACATGTGTGTGTGATGGTCTATAAAGTATTTAACTCAAGAGTAGGAAATAAAAAGCAGTCTTATGAACCTTCATTTTGAAATAACTTCCGTTTAATTATTCTAATACACCTCGGTGCGACACTTTTGCAGATGCAATTCTCTGATAACGTGGTCTTATATAATTCATGTTACCGACGGGACGAGCAATTTACTCTATTTAATAAACTCGATGCGATGACGACGGTGGTTTTAACGTCGACCCTCAGCAAAACACTCGTTCGTACTGACGCATGGCTTCAAATGTGAGTCTACGGTCAGACGTTCTCGTACAGGAACGACACTTTTCTCTATTTTCGTGCTCCGGTTTTTTTTCCCAGTAAATTGATTTCTCTTTGTCTTTTGGACGATTATCTTTTTTCGTCCGAAACGGCCATCTTACCACCACTTGAATTCGATAATGTTATTTATTGTATGCTTTCGATGATTGATGATATTAATAATATCCTATCGTGTTTATTGGGTCGTGTTATTTTTCATTGAAAAATAAATAGCAATTTGATAGAACAACAGAATAGACCTTCATATGAACATACACGTGTGAATACTTGCACCCGTCTTGTATACATAATTTAATAATAAAAACAAATAGACAATGAGTTATTTATTTAGAAATAATTTATTATGTGTTTGTTCTCTTATTTTTGTCACATTTTTTAACTGTTTAAAAATAATAGATATTTTCCCAAAATCATCAAATGTTAATCCTACTGAACATCATTGAAAATAATTTGAAAAATGTGTTCAAAAAAATTTAAAATTAACTATTTTTTTTAAATATAATTTCTAAAAATATTCTATAATCAATTCAATTGATGTACTATAAATTTCAAACAATAATTAAAATTATAAAAAATCCAATAGAATATTAAATATTAATTTATTATAATTTATTCTATTTGCTTGTTTCTGTAATTCGCTTTCACATGATTTTTTTATTTGTAATCGTTTAAGTTTCTTTATATCTGTTATACTAATTCAAATTTAAAAATCAATATTTCATTAAATTCTCATGACCTTTTCGTCTGCTAAAATTACAAAATATTTGAAGTATAATTTCTTATTTGTATTAGATTTATTATTTTTGTTAATAATGTATCTGTCTCGTAATTTCTGTGATTTGCTGTATATTTTGTATTTTTTCAAAATTTTATTAATAAAATTATTTTCAACGATAACAGTTTTTTAACATAGGGTAATCCAAATAAGTTTGAAAATTTTAGACATATATTTAATTTTTTATTATTTTTACTATCCTTTAATATCCTTCAATCTTATTTGAGCCACTCAAATAATAATGTTTTAATAAAATTAATTTTAAATAGAAAAGTGATATCTGTCAAGTTTATTTCAAATTATAAACTGTTATTCACATGTAAATAAATAATTTGTGTAGTATATTTTAAGTTAAAAGGTTTTTTCCTTTAAAATTTATTAAAAAATAAATATAATAGGGGTTTGACAAATATTTTTTGAAAAAATACATACAGTTTATAAATCAAAATAATTTTAAAAATTATAGAAAAAAATGAAATTAATGTGTAAACTTGAATATAAACTCTTATATCAGACTTTTACCTGTCATAGAAAATACGTATGAAAAATACTATTCATTTTTTCTCGCACGTTTTCTTACTAAAACGACGTCGGACGTTTCATACGGAATTTTAAAACGTTCACGTTTAACTACAATAACAAAAGAAGTAATGCCGAGATTCGTATTCTTCTGAAAAAAGTCATACAACCATACTAGAAATATTCCAGTTGTTGTTTTCGTGAAAATTCGCTCGTACCCAAACACTTTCGACAAAAACGAGATGCAAGAAAAAGAGAACAAATCATTCATATTTCATCCACTGTCAGAGAGTATTAAATATGTTTTAGCCTTAAAACTTTCACTGAATTCTCTGACAGTTTCACTGAAAAGATTTAAGAACTTGTTTACTTTTCAAATAACATTTCATAGTGTTCTTTTGAGGTAGATAAATGCACAATATGTTGTCCTTTATCATTTTTAAAAACATACATTTTTATCACGTATTTCTTTCTCTCTATATTTAATATATATACATGTGTGTGTGTGTAAATTATAACAAATTATTTTTTTGCAACGAACACCACAACTGCCTTTGTCGGTAAATTAGTAACAACACTTTATACAGCTGCTCATAAGTTTTGATTGTTTTTAGCATTTTTCAATGACAAATTAATTAACATAGAATGACAACTAGACAACTACCACTAAAATACTAAATTATTTATTCGAAGATTTGAACTCGTGACATTATTTATTATCATGAAATCCACATTGTTACAATTATTCGATACGTGAATATATTTTGACAATACGCGTGTTAAATTAATTTTATATATTATCTAATCTGATTTTTAATGAAAAACATGTATTTATGCTGATAAAACTTATATACAATATAACATAATTATTGCACATCTTGATTATGACTTCAATGTGAAAACTTAATTACCCAGCTTCCCTATTATCTCCACACGTGTACGTAACACATGTTTAATTATTTACGTACAAGTATGGATCATATAATGTAATACGCATAATATAATCGTATCATGATATTCCAAGTAGAAAGTTTAAAAAAGTTTTTCAAAATTTGTAGGGATACATTTGAAAATATATGCATTATTAATGTGCGATGATCTGTTTGGTCTTTTTCAAAATTTTACACTTTGACCGATCTAATGACTTACATTTACTAAAAAAACAAACAGAAAAATTATTTAAGAACTCCCCTTTTATTATGTTGACATATGAGTTAGTACTCTTATTTGTTGATTTTCATACACAAACATAGAATTACAATTTTATTTATTCTTTTAATCTCTTTATTGCTTTAGGTTTAAATGTGGGGTATATTTTAAAACACATTGATAATTATTTGTTTTTTTACATTTTTCAATTTCCTAAATTACAATAAATCAAATTCAGTAATATTTATAAGAATTTGTAAATATACTGGGTAGGTCAATACTTTTATGATCAACAAATTATATATATATATATATATATATATATATATATATACATATATATTTTTGTTGTATATTTATGTACGAGGTCGTTTGATAAGTCCGTGTAAATTCCGAAAGATGGCACCACTGGTGCATATCGAGGTTATTTTTAATTAGTAGCACCTCTTGGAAGAACACACATCAAGTTTCAGCCATATCGGTCTATTCCTTTGTGTTTGACAATCGTTGGAATCAAGGAAATCAAGTGATTGTCAAATAATGGACGAAAAAGAATTTCGCGTGTTGATTAAACACTACTTCATTAAAGGCAAAACGCCTCAGGAGACTAAACAGAAGCTTGATAAACATTATGGTGACTCTGCACCTTCGATTAGTGCGGTTTACAAGTGGTTTCAAAATTTTCGGAGTGGCCATATGAGCACAAGAGACGCTGAACGTTCTGGACGCCCTGTTGAGGTCACCACTCCAGAAATCATTGATAAAATCCATGATATGGTGATGGATGACAGAAGAGTGAAAGTGCGTGAGATTACTAGTGCTGTAAGCATGTCGTGTGAACGGATACATAATATTTTGCACCAACATTTGGACATGAAAAAACTATCCGCCAGGTGGGTGCCGCGATTGCTCACGATCGACCAAAAACGAGGTCGTGTGAAGTGTTGCAAGAACGGTTTGCAGCTGTTTCAGCGAAATCCGCAGGACTTTAAGCGTCGTTTCATCACTGTAGATGAAACATGGATACATCACTACACTCCTGAGACCAAAGAGCAGTCTAAACAATGGGGTTATCAAGGGGGAATCTGCTCCGAAAAAGGCGAAGACAATTCCTTCGGCCTGGAAGGTTATGGCGACTGTCTTTTGGGATTTGCAAGGAATAATCTTTATCGACTATTTGGAAAAGGGTAAAACCATTACAGGTGCATATAATTCATTGTTATTGGATCGTCTGAAAACCGAGTTGCAAGAAAAACGTCCCCGAATAGCCCACAAAAATTTCCTCTTTCATCACGACAACGCACAGCTCACACCTCAGCAGTTGTGGCCGCAAACTAATGGAGCGAGGGTTCCAAATCAATTTCACATCCCCTATTCTCCAGACTTGGCTCCATCGGACTATTATTTGTTCCCTAATATGAAGAAATGGCTCGCGGGAAAAATATTTTATTCAAACGAGGAGGTGATTGCAGGTACGAATGACTATTTTATAGACTTGGACAAATCCTATTATTCGGAAGGGATCAACAAACTAGAGCATCGTTGGATGAAGTGTATAAGCCTAAAAGGAGACTATGTTGAAAAATAAAAACGATTTATTCAAAAAAATGAAGCAGTTTTTATTTTTACACGGACTTATCAAACAACCTCGTACTACGTATATAATCGCTTAATCAAATAATGTACTCAGCTGAATATAATACAATGTTATTTATGTAACAGCATGTCATTTAAATATGTGTACACCGAAGATATGAGTTGTTACATCAAAAGTACTTAGACTGTCTGAGAATCCGTCAGGCAGGCCAGAAAGAAGTCAAAATTGAACTAACGAAATGCAGCTTCATCAATTTCAAGTTTTGTTATTTCGCTTAAAAGTCAACATTCCATAAAATCGTATGTTTATCAAAGACCCACATCAACCATTCACAAAATTTTATATAAATAAATATATATATATATATATATATATATATATATATATATATATATATATATATATATAAGTAAATTACCCATGTTTTTATTTATTTAATCCAACATTTGAGTCAGTGGTTGGTAGAAGTTCTCGACAACGAGACAGGCAGACAGACACACACAAGCTATTAATGTAGATGGCTGACGTCATGGCGTTACATCATCTACTACCAAGTCCACCCTAACGTCTCCCTATTGCGCACCCCTCACTACATTTATATTCGTTCGTTCATCTGATCGTGTGCTCGTGGTTCGAGTTTTAGGGGTTGTCGCCGTGGCATGCCGTGCCAACAGATCACATTTCCCTTCTTAGTACACTGTACACACGTCTACGTGTGTAGCACATTTGACACTGATATTTATGCTTACCGAGTGAATATTTTCTCAGACGTACATATAGACAGGGGATGGTTTCGAATGAACACGGCAAAAGTATAAAGTTTGGAATACGCGAACTATTAATGAGTTCCATTTCGGAATGTGTGCGTATAAATAATGATGTGTATATTATCTGAACGTTGCTAGGTCTTAATTTATTTTCAAACATGTCAGATTTGAAATATGTACATCTATCGTAATGTAAATTTCCGCACTTTCAATATTCGACAGTTTCGTATTTTATATTTTATTATATGTAATTCGTACTTTTCGAAACAGACTTAATTATTTATCGACTCTTTAAAATATACGAATCAATTAAATAATTTTTATTTTATTAACAAAAATCAAATATTTAGAATGATAAATTTTGTTGGATGATTATTCCACTTTTATATTATTTATATTTTTATTTCTACTAATTTTCTAATTCTAAGTTAAAAAATATTTATTAAATCAATGATGAAACTTACTTTTCATAAACAGATTGTTTTTTTTGCACAAATGGATCTTTCATCACAACATCATAATATTATAGGTATTCACTGAAAGTAAAATAACAAACTGATTGCTATAGAAAGGATTAAAAATTTATTTTCTTTCAATAAATATTTTCATTTTTTAATATTAGCCATCATGTGTAACGAAAACAGAAATGCATTCCATTTTTGTTACAGTTAGAGCTGTTTTAGTGTGAAGAAAATGAAACGTAGGAAAGAACATATTCAATATGTTTTACATATTAAGTTTGATCAAAAGAAAAGTTCTCCAGAAACGCCTAAAATAAATTATGAAACTTATGTAAACATATAAAACTAGATAATATATTAATTTTATGGAGAAGTGTTTTCAGTTTCACTGACATTAAGTAAAATGACCAATAAAATACATTTTTTAAATCTTAAAAAAATGAGTATTGTAAGTCAGTTAGTAAGTCATCATTAATAGAATTTTTGCACCCTTTTTCTACAAGAAATACAGCATTAATTTAATCTCAGCGAAGTGGAGATATAACATGTGATGACATTTTCTATCTATAATGTAATTTTTTTAAAAAAAGTCTCAGCACGATAAGTTGTTCTAGGAATATAAACAGAAAATAAAAATGAACTATTGAGTTGTGGGAAAAGTCATGTTGGATCCCATTTTTATAAATATTTCTAATTTTTCAAAATATATTTAAAAATTTATATATTTTTCTTGCCAAATATGTGCAATGTTTGGCAGCACATCTATGTGGGCAAATGTTTTCTATTATGAAAATAAACAAAATTCTCAAACACTCGCGATTAACGGATAGTAATTTATCATTAATAATGACGAAAGTGCCATTTGCGTAAAATATTAAACAAGATATAAATAAATTAATCGCAAATGAAAGGTGCCAAGTTTCAGGAAAATCAAATGTTTAATAATACCCAAATTTTTGATATATTTTTTAAAATTTTCAAAATAAAGAAAATAAACATATGTTTTTATAAACACATGTTTCTGTTATATATATTTTTTAGTCCAAATACATGCAATTTTTTTAAATATAAATTTAGAATAATTCAATGGAAGATTGAAATGAAACTTTTTTATAAAAATATATATAAAACAAATCAAAAAAATATATTTTAATTAAAAATTATCAATATAAAAATTAAAATGGACATATCTATTTTTACACAGATTTAAAAATGATACTATGCACAAATATTAATATTTTTCAGAAATTCTTCATATATTAAATTAATATTTTTTTACTCGAACACTGATTGAGTAAAAATCGAAATGTCATTCTCCATTTCACATAATCGCCACGCGTCAAATATTCTATCGTACTTCGACACCGGGTGATTTTTTCAACCGTATCGAATTCGATCACAAAATAGACTTTTGACAACGCAACACGCTACAAAGAGTGAACGATCCAAATTACATTACCGGTTCCGTATTGTCCATGATGTTTCTGACAAATATCAAATTCTTTTTATACATATATATATATATATATATATATATATATATATATATATATATATATATATATATATATGCATGTATAAAACTGTCAAAGTTTAATGTCAAATATAAATTTAATTTCAGAATTAACTATAATTCACTTCTCACAAAATGACAACAATAAAAAGTGATAAACGTTTAATTAAATTTATATCATCTTTAATGTTTTTGCAAATGTTATGAATAAAAATTGTTATTCCGTTTCTAAAGATTGACTGTGATTCGAATTTAAAAAAATAATAAAAACATTTATATTTTTAAAAATCATATAATTGTGCAAGAATTTTATTAATTAATATTCAATAGACAAATGCATCATTTACGTTGTAAGTCATGCACATTTCTTGTAAAATCTATACTAATTAAATAATCCTCATAATATATATGTGTATTATAATTTTAAAAATTATATTTATATTTTATAATTTTTTTTAAATTTCATTCCTGACACAAAAACCTGTCAAAGTAAAACTCGTCAAAGAATTTCGATCCATTCTCCATCATACAACAATACATACATTTTTTCAACGTCGTCGCGTTGTTAAACTCAAGTTTCACTAATACGTGTGTGCGTGCATGCGTGTCTGCATGTCACGCCATAACACATCTTGTTGACAAACGGATCACGAAAGGAACGGAAGCGTTAGTCATATATTGCGGGGGTGGTACAGTTAGGAAAACGAGATGGAGATGATAAAACGTCTTTAGGTCTTAGCCACGATAAATTTATTTTCTACTCGAGTGAACTTTAATGTTTGTTTATTTCTTATAACCATATTCGGTTACGCACGCAGATTGTAATTTTTGATTTAAATATAATTTTTGATAATGATGAGATTATATTTTATGTGAATGGAAATTTTCAAATAAACATTTTAATCAGATATCTATCGAATTTATTCACATTTCAATGTAATCAGATTTTATATCAAATTAATTAATATAGAACGTTCAAGGATTTTTTTAAACGAAATTTTGATTTTAATGACATAGTCACCGACATTTGTAGTTATGTTAACTTTATGTAAATCTGTCATATTTTAATAAAAATATTACACAGGTTTAAATATTGCTGATAGTTTTCCATACAGGTATAATTACTATTGAATAAATTTTATTCAGAATATAGAATCAAGAATTGTGCCTTCGTCTGTTACAATTTTATTTATCCTCTTTCTTTCCATTATGTATTCAATCGATCCGAAACGAGTCAGTTTTATGTCCATCACTAGTGATTGATATCAAGTATAGTGCAGGCAATATCTTTTACACCCTTCTAGCAATGCCCTTAGATCGATAACTTATCAACTGCACCTCCTAACCCCATGCAACTTTATATAAACGAATCGGCTTTTCGTATCAAGTATTTACTTAGTTTAAGGGCAGTCGTTTAATTTCGTTCGCTTGATGGTGAAAGCACTTTTGAGCCAATATACTATTCACTCTTATACTATTGTATGTTATTACTGTAATCTTTTTTATGTTCAGTCATTTTTTAGTTATTTGTTTAATAATACTGTATTATTTTCAATACAATTCTTTGAAACAAAAAAATATTATTATTATTCATACATTAGGTTACTTCATAAGAAAATATTGAAATTTAAATTTGAATTTTTTTTTCGTATTTATAAAAAATATTTTATTAAAGTAAGATCCACCGTTGGCTTCTTTTATCTTTTTCAAACAGATTTCTAAATCAAATATTTCTCTCTAAAAAAGTTGTTTCTTTTAGAATCAATAAAATTCTTGAAATACCCTTTATTCTATGAAACGTTGATTTCTGATGAAATTCTCTAGACATTGTCCTGATGGGACACCCTATATTTCGATCAAACTCTTTATATTATTATTCAATGAAATGCTCATTAAAAAAAAATTTCCCAATTTTCTAAATAAATTTATTTAAAATAATGATTTTTATTAAAAATAAAATATTTTATATTATTTACCTCAATTTTTAATTTATTCATATCTACGCTTATTCTTGTAATTCACAATATTTGTGTTCATAACATAAACATTACATTATTTATCTTTTATATCAATTACGGTAAAAAAAATCGTTAAGCTTTGATGGCGTTTACATTTTTCATTATGAACAGAAAGTTGTGATGAGCTATTTATATAAACGAAATTACTTCATTCTTCACAGCATCAGCATCTGTGTAAGCAATTGCGTTAATAATAAAATATAACAGAAAAAAATAAAAGTCGTCAAAGTTATTATTATTATAATCCATAGAGATTTCTCTTTTTTTATCAAAAAATAAAAAAAACTCCTTGCAAAACTTTATAACAAATATGAAATAATGTTTTTCTTATCTCTTGTATTTTAATTTGTCTTGTATTTTTATCTTTTGTATGAACATTGCAGAGCTACTACGCAACATTCCTGTAACTTATTATATATATATATATATTCATAATTTATGTTTTACTGCATTCACCATTTATTGGAAATAAACGTTTACACGTTTTCAATGTTCATACATAAAATTCTTGAGAACATATAAAACGTGAATGTATAGAAATCGAGCAATAGGTTATATAAAAAACTTCATTTTTCAATATTGTTATCATTTTATTATGTTTATGTTAAATATACTATTAACCTATGTGCCTTTATCTATCACCGATAGAAATTAATACATTTAAAATACAAGTACATTCAGTTAAAAGAAATTTCGTTTTTAGAAGTTTATTTAAAAAAAATTAATACAATTTGAAAGATTTTATCTTATTCAATCTTAGTTATTCTTTTTGTAAATATCTACGGATGTAACAGTGCATAAAAACAATTCAAAAAACATCAGACTCAATAATTAATGACTACATAAAGAGCATGACTGGTAGAAAAACAGCATATTTAAATTTACAAACTTGAATCGAAATGTTTTATAAAGCATTGTCTAAAAGTTTTTAATATTAACTACATACAATATCATTCATATATATATATATATATATATATATATATATATATATATATATATATATATATATATTCTTTAAAAAGAAGAAATAGAATATTTAACCCTCTCAAGACATTTCTAATGATAAACGACTTGAAATGTCATATTTTTATGCATTATATGACATTTGAAATATATGGAAGTGGTTTTTCGCTAGAATATTATTCAAATTCTTTCTTAGTAAGCAAAATATTTTAAATGAATAAAACTTATGTATAGACAGTCTATTTCACTGGTATCTATTATAAATATAACATAAATATTCTTAATATTTTTTTTGATATGTTTAAAAATATTGTAATATTTTATTGTCGTTATTGTTCAATTTAATCCTTCCTTATTTTTATATATTACTTAATATCCATATATTTCATATGTTTATTATTATAATTCTTCTCATTGATATTTTTGATAAACATTTTTTATAAAAATAAAATTATTCGAATTAAAAAAAACTCATTCGTGTTTTATTTACAGGTTCGATCCCGAAGTCTCACTCATCTGGACAATTTGGATCCGGAACTGTTGCGGGAGCCCCGTCCCGCTGACACAGCAGGCCTTAAAGACTCACGTTCAGAACCGGATTGCAGCATGCAACATCCACTACTCGCGGTGCCGTCGACGACGTCACATCCATCGGCTGCTAACCGCCGACACATGATGTCACGTTCGCAGGTCAGAGAGAAACACGACACTTCATTTATTATTCTGTAGAATTAATCAATTATATATATATATATATATATATATATATATATATATATATATACACATGTGTATGTATTTAACTAAATACAATTTGCTGAACAACGAAGGACCATGTTATTTGGTAGAAGTAATTACAGTAGCAGTCAGTGATTATAAACGACCGCCTTGTTATTTTGATTGTACGTTACGTGGTAAACATTTTTTTCAATGTAGTAAAAATATATGAAATTAAAAGTTTCATTGAAATTTTATATTTGAATATTTGAAATGAGTGAACGCTCTTACCAGTCCATATATGAATTTAATTTTACTCAATTTGTTTAATACATACATACATATATATATATATATATATATATATATATATATTTATATTTATAATCATCTTAGAAGTTTTTAAAACATCCCTTAACATCTTGTAATTGGTTGTTCAAAAAATTATCACTTCAGTTCCTACTCAGAAATTATTTAAAAGCATATTTTAATGATTAGAAGATTCACTGGTTGCAATATTTCATCCAAAACATTTTCCTTGTACTTCACATAAAAAAATATTTTTATATATGACGTGAAAATTACTTTCCTTCCCTATTTCTTATTTATACCAAAAATTTAATTAAACAAGTATAAGAAAACAAATTAGTAAAAGTTCAGTCTTTCATCGAAGTTCTTAGGTTTAGAATTCTTTTATTCCAGTATATTCAATACAGTTATCGAGTAGAGATTTATAAGAAAAAATCAAAAATGTCTAGTTGTTTTCAAATATCTACTTACTAGAATCGCTTTTCTGAGCAGGTTTATTATTACAATTTTTTTTACATTACTAGAGTATGTAAGAATCGAAATCTAAATAATTTAGAAAAAATATTTAATTTCTAGTTATACATTTACAAATATTTTCAGGTATCAAGTTCCGAATATTTTAGTGTTGAATTTGATATATATGGGGATACACATCCGAGTCAAGGACGAGAAGAATTTTTACCAGCCACAAAAGGAACGATTCTTGGGTATGTTTTTGAAATTCTTCTTTATATATTTTTTTAAATATTACATATATGAATTATGCACATACACACACATGAATATATATGTAATTATTTCATTATGACCATCATTTATTATATTTAACTAATATTAGAAAATATGTGTAACAAGATTTTTTCGGCTCGGCGTAGTTTTTTTAAACCATTTTTTAATACCTTATCGACAATACTTCATAATTTTCATAAAATGAATAAAAATTAAAAATAATTCTAGCAACTACACATGTATTCATTATATATATATATATATATATATATATATATATATATATATATATATATATAAAATGAATAAAAAATATCCGTATATAAATTCTTTAAAAAAATTGTATAAATTTTTTTCGTTATCGATTAGTGAAACCGTGAACATCCCTTATGTACAAGTAACGTAATATTGAACAAATATTTACTCAACACAGAAACTGTTCAATTAGTAAATTATATTGAAAATTGATACGTATTTTTTGAGTTTTGTTTGAGAAAACGTTTTATTATTTACAAAAGTAATTATATGGAAGAATACATTTTCAAGTAATTTTATTAAATTTTTATTAATCTTTTTCCTGACACTTACGACTATACATCCTAGTCTTCACTTTACTTTTATGTTGTTTGATACTTTCGTTATTAATATCATAAAGTATTATAAAAAGCATATATTTATGTCTAAATATTGAAACTAAATATAAATAAATAAAATATTTAAATATTGAGTATAATACAGAAGTCATATCAGACAATGGAATCATTGTGATTCTCCTCCACAAAAAAATAATATTCACAAGAAAAACTATAGCTTTAGCTTCTGAAATACTAAAAGGCTATTACTGTTTATGTTCTAAATGATCAGTCAATAACGAGAAAGTACTGTACTATTATTTTGAACCAACTAAACCAAAAAATTAATTCTACCAAAGAAAAATCCGTCAAAATAGTACATAAATGTATCAATACAAATATAATTGTCATGGCAAAAATCGTCAAAGAGAAGTCGATTTGTTGCCCCATTAATCTTATTCAACTAATTTAAGGGGTTATACGCACTTAGAAATTTCAAAAAATCGATTTTTTTTGCATTTTCGGAATGCACATATATTTGAGTATATTCTCTGAAAATTTGAAGTAAATCCGATAAATATTTTCGGACATACACCTGAATTTGTAAAAAATTTTTAACTATGTGTAAACTACTTCCGAAACTTCAAACGCGTTTATCTCAAAACGGTGTTTTCATAGTCGGTGATCTCGATATCTCAGAAATGGCTGAACCGATCGGTCTCAAATTTTCACACAATCTTCTCAAATATATTCCTCAGGTATTGAACGAAGGAATAAGGTTTACAAAAATTATTACTATTTTTTTAAACAATTTGGAGCGAAAATTTTAGTAAAAAACGAAAAATTTTTTTCAAGTAGACGCTATTTTGTCAAAAATGAAAATTTTTATTATTCCTTCGTTCAATACCTGCATTAATCTCTCCTTTAAAAGAATTGACCATATTTTTTGATTTCAAATAATCCAAACCGCCGATATGGAGATCACCGCCAAGCGCCTTTTTTTGGAGGTCGTTCGGGACATCGTCTACAGGAGCGGTGCACTTCAATATTTTTTTATGATCGACATGTTATTTTATTCTTAAAAGTAGGATCTATTCAAATAACCATAATTTGTAATTGCAAAATAAATACTGTTTCTAAAAAAAATTCCTAAAAAAACGTCGTTTTTACGCCTCGCAAGTGCGTATAACCCCTTAACTCCGTCTGACTTCTATCTTTTTCAAATGATTTTAATCCTAAAATCAGCAGTACTTAAATTATTTTGATGATCTTCAATAATTTGACTTTTAGAATGAAATAAAGATACTAAAGCATCATTGGACGTTAGTGTATTGAATTTCAAATTGATGATATTGAAATATCAACTGATTTCAAAAAGAAAAATAATCTTTCTTTATTAGTCTTTACTTTTTCAAATTTCTATTGTATAACATTTTTAAAAATAGCTGTGACAAAATATGATATAAAAAAACAACTTTAATATCCTAATTAATAAAGATTTAAATAAAACAGATAAATATTTATAAATAAATGTGATAACTTTATAATTTATATAATATTCCAATTTTTCTTAGAAATGAACAATTTTAAATATAATAGACACTTTTTGAAAGCTAATCCGTTCTATAATTCTAGAAATGTCGCTATAATCTTTTATAAAACTCCCAGATACAACTATGTATATGCAAAATGTTAATCTATAATATTATTTAAAAAAGTTTTCTCGTTTTTCTCGTATTAGTGAAAATCCAAATCGAATATTTAAATTGAGATTGTGTTTAGTTTGAATTGAAGTTAAAACGCGAAACGTTTGTAATAAATCATCGAAACCTACTCATACATTTTTCATTTTAGTCATGTTTCATAGTAAAATTTATTTAATCTCAAAAGAGAATAAATACGTATGAACATGCTAAAACATGGAGATAACAAAAAGTAGTTTAATCCAAATGAAGAACGACGAATGCTTGCACGAGATAGGAGAATTGAGACATACATATATATATATATATATATATATATATATAAATTTCGAACTAAGTTTATACGCGAATCTTATAGATTGCTCCACAAAAAGTAACCGAGGCGATTCGACCGAGACGTGCAAATAGCAGTAATTCTTTAAACCCATTGACAACGTGAAACGGCAGTAACAAATCTCCAAAGTGAATACTTTTCTGTATGTTATTCCATACTGGTTTTATACAAATTGATGTATTCAGAATACGAAAGCGGCTGAATATTTGAATGTGCAATATAAATTTATTTTTGATTGTGTAAAATCTGTTCATCATTATTTCGATACATTATAAAATTAATACTAATAGAAAAAAAGCGTTCAATTATAGAGTTCTTTTGCCATTTTTCTCATATACTAAAATGAGTTTTAATTGATTCGATGTATTTTATAAATATTTTGTTTCTCGTGTAATCGAAAATTCTATCGATTCTACAAATGTATTGAATTATAAATAATTCCTCTTGTTTCCTTTAATTTTATTTGTTTATAAAGAAATATAATTGATCTTTACCTAAGATATTATTGACATATTGCTATCTGATAACTTTTCAGAATCCCTGATGTGAAATTCAAGAGAATATAAACGACAAAATCTTGAAACAAATTGATGAAAATGGTGATTAATTTAAAAATGTTTCCTGTTAAAATATTCTAAAACACCTCGTTCATAAGATAATAATTATTTACTACAATTACTTGTTTTACTTACGAATATATTTTCATACATCGATTATTTCTACGTCTAGTGTTTAATATTAATAAAATATTCATCATCTACAATAACGTAAAAAAAAACGAAACGTATTATTCACCGCAACAGTTTCTTACAATAAAAACGTATTAAAATAGAAAAAAGGCAATAACGTTATTATATAAATCTAAATCTTCGCGTTATAAAAGAGTACAGATAATAAGATTTTCTTTAATAAAGTAGTAGATTTTCCTTAATAAAGTATTGGATACTTGAGGCAGACAGATAGTGAAAAAGAAAACTCCGGGTAATGCGATTTATGGATAGTGGAGTCCGGGTTATTTATAACTATTCTGTCCGGACATTAGACGTATCGCTTGTTAAAGCTAAATTTATAGCTATTTTTATAGTCACGTAATATTACATTGTTGTTTAATTTTTAACTCAAATACGAAAAGAGTCACATTGTTTCTGAGTACGTTCGGTTTCTTTACAAATATATATATATATATATATATATATATATATATATATATATATATATATATATATATGAATTATTAACAATATTTTTTATGTATAGTCAATCACAAAAGTATGGAGCCACACTTCATATATATATATTAAATTTTATTTTACAAAAAATGTTTACAGTGAAAGAAAAAAATTTAAATAAATTTATGTAAATGTTTATTAATAGATTACAAAATAATGTATTTCTGAATAAAAACTTATAACAAAATTTAGTAAAAATATAGAAGAAAAAGAAAAAATACACACATTTTTTTTAAAATATTTTTAAAAAATTTCGTTCAAGAAGGTCTTTATATATTATAGTGAATTTTATATACATATATATATATATATATATATATATATATTATATGTGTGTGTGTGTAATGATGACCTACATATATATATATATATATATATATATATATATATATATATATATATATATATATATATATATATATGTAATATGTAAAATTTTTTATATCCATTTATCAGTGGTTCTTTATTCCTGTTATATAATTTGCTCATTTTCATTTTAAAATGTCACTCTTATTATAATGTCCATAATTTTGATTTTCTGTTGAATTTACTGATTTTTTTTGGTCTTTGTATGTTAATGTTCTAACATGTATTTTTCCATATATTTTTATATTATTTAAAGCTACTAAATTATTCTGACATTTAAGTTCCATGTTTCAGTACCATAAGTAAGAACAGGTAAAATGAATTAATCATATTTTTTTCTTCAAACATAAATGAATAGTCAACTTAATAAACGAATTTTTCAAAATTGATTTCATCCTACTTCTAGTTCCTTGTTTACTTCATCTAAAATGTTCCTTTTGGTTGTTAACTTCTATTTTTATTTATTTTAATTCAGTTATTTTTGTATGAGCAAATTTATTGATTATTATTTTTGTCTTTCCTTTTTTCAATTTTTGTAGTTTTGGTTATTTATATATATATATATATATATATATATATATATATATATATATTATTATTATTATTATTATTATTATTATAAACTTTATTCTAAGACTATGCAAAAATTACACAAGTTATCAAAATTAATTATAACACAAGATATACAAAAAAATGACTTTCAGATTTCATAGCTAAATATATATATATAATAAATTCATACGCATTTTTCCAGAGATATTCTTGGCTCAGCATGTGAAAGAAGAGGAATTGATATATCAAACTGTGATGTATTTGTTGAAGATCGTAAAAGCCCATTACCACATCTTTCATCAGAAACCTCTTGGTTAGGAGGAAAACAATTACATGTGACAGGTATATTTCATACTTTTATTTTCTAATTTATTAAGTAATTATATATAAAATATGAAGATAATCTTTTATCACAAAATGTATAATGTACATTTGTTTATAGCGAAAGACCCATCGAATAAAAAAAGTAATCTAAGTACACACATCAGAAAATCATCAGGGGTAAGATGAAATTTGAATCAATCATTTTTTCTTATACTATTAATCTATTATTGTTTTTTTTTAGAGTTACCGTTCAAAACCTGGAAAATTCTTTAGTATAAGTACAGAAGAAGCGAGCATATCACCAAATCCAAGTGTGTTATCTTTACAAGATACACGATTGATTTTACAAGATGGCGAAAGTAAGAAAAAAGAAAAACAAAGATGGTCAGGATTTTTTAGTAATAATAAAGTAGGTGTTTATAATATTTACAAGTTACCATAAGTCATCATATAAATAATTATATTCCATATTTTTTATAGGACACAAAAATGGAATTATTAGTAGAACATTTAAATAATTATTCAAAGCAAGGTGTACCAAAACGAACTGATCAAAGTGATGAAAATAGTGAAAGTGTTAAAGCTTTATATAATCTTGAAGATGATTGGAGACAACTAATTAATTCAGCTAGTAAGTTTGTACTCATTTTTTTGTTTATACAAAGCAACAGAAGTAAAGTCTACTCTAATACATATATATATATATATATATATATATATATATATATATTATTATTATTATTATTATTATTATTATTATTATTATTACAGATATCTCAGAAAGAGAACAACAACAACAAACAGCTTTTTGGGAATTAATAAGTACAGAGGCAGCTTATATAAAAACATTGAAAGTAGTTACAGATGTAAGTAAATATATAATTTCAAAACTATTTTTTTATTAAAATAATGTATGCCATGCCACTTAAGGGGTTATACGCACTTGCGAGGCGCAAAAACGACGTTTTTTTAGGATTTTTTTTAGAAACAGTATTTATTTTGCAATTACAAATTATGGTTATTTGAATAGATCCTACTTTCAAGAATAAAATAACATATCGATCATAAAAAAATATTGAAGTACACCGCTCCTGTAGACGATGTCCCGAACGACCTCCAAAAAAAGGCGCTTGGCGGTGATCTCCATATCGGCGGTTTGGATTATTTGAAATCAAAAAATATGGTCAATTCTTTTAAAGGATAGATTAATGCAGGTATTGAACGAAGGAATAATAAAAATTTTCATTTTTGACAAAATGGCGTCTACTTGAAAAAAATTTTTCGTTTTTTACTAAAATTTTCGCTTCAAATTGTTTAAAAAAATAGTACTAATTTTTGTAAACCTTATTCCTTCGTTCAATACCTGAGGAATATATTTGAGAAGATTGTGTGAAAATTTGAGACCGATCGGTTCAGCCATTTCTGAGATATCGAGATCACCGACTATGAAAACACCGTTTTGAGATAAACGCGTTTGAAGTTTCGGAAGTAGTTTACACATAGTTAAAATTTTTTACAAATTCAGGTGTATGTCTGAAAATATTTATCGGATTTACTTCAAATTTTCAGAGAATATACTCAAATATATGTGCATTCCGAAAATGCAAAAAAAAATCGATTTTTTGAAATTTCTAATTGCGTATAACCCCTTAATTTGTACATAATATTTTCTTTAATACTTTGAGTACTGGATAAGATTCACTCATCTTTCTGTTTATGTTAAAATAATATGTTTAATTTTTATTCTACATCGAGTCATTTATCTAAGGTTATACAAATATACATTTTATTAAATAGATCTTGTATGCAAATTCTTGTCATTAACTTAAAACTTATTTAGTATTATTAGTGTTAGTATTATGTGCAAAAACTGAAAGTTATAATTTAATCATTTTCTCTTATATGTATGTATATATAATTTAATATTTAAAACTATTCAACACATATTTTTAGTTATTTCTCGCATGTCTTGAATGTTTGCAAGCGTCAAATATTCTAAATGAAATCAATAAAACTAAATTATTTTCAAATATACTTGGAATACATTCCGCAAATTTATTTTTCTGGTGTAAACACATCTATCCTATGCTTAAACATACTCGAGAAACTAGCGAACTATTGAACCCTGAATATTTACTTTCTGGTTTTGAACATTTCCATGAAATCTTTGAACCGTACACAAAATATTGTTCGGATCAATCGAAATGCCAACATTATTGTAAAGAAATGCATTCTCAGAATGAATTGTTTACTGCATATCTCGTTTGGTGTGAAACTCGGAAAGAATGTAATAGGTATGTATTCAAATTGATTGAAGTTTAATTGAATGATTTTACATGCGTGTTAATTTACACTCTTGTAGATTGCGTCTCATGGATATTTTAGTTCGTCCAATGCAACGTCTTACAAAATACGGCCTATTGTTAAAAGCTATTTATAAAAATTCAGATTTAGATTCTCACAAAGAGTGCCTAAATGCAATGGTAAAATATTAGTTATTTTTCAATTATACACATTTTAATTACATCATTGCTATTGTTCTTTAATTTCGTTTCTTTTTTTTTAGATAAAATCTGTAGATGATTTTGTGAACAGTGTGAATTCTACTTTAAAATATAAACAAGACTCTGAAAGTTTATTACGGATTATGAACAGGATAGAAAGTTACGATGCTGTGGTATGTTTTTTTAATAAAAAAAAATACATAATAATTATAAATTTAAATTTACGCACACATGCAAATTATTTGTAAATTATGACAAAATTTATTTGTTGTTTTGGAACTGTTACTGATTCACTTTACACAAATGAATTTTAACCCCAACACCACAATAATTTAATGTGTTCAATAATCACTTATTGTTCACTTACTATTTATAATTATATAATCTATAATTATATCGGCTGATGCATTTCGATGGCGACGCTAGTATCGTCAAAGCCTTTCTGTTAAAATCTAGACTAACTTTTTTTATATACATATACTAATTTGTGTTTTGTGTCCTTATTCAATCCATCTACAACTGGGGGTTGTATCTTTCTTTTCCTCATCTGGTCTACAAGCGTGAAGTGTTTTCGGTTATTTATTGTTTTTTTGCAACATGTTTGTGACCTTTTTTGATGACCTGAATTGACTTATTTATTACCTGTGACGGTATTCGAAAATTTTTAAGATGAATTGAATATCTGCAAGCGTTAGTTTTGTGATTTTTTTTTATTTAAAAATATGTTAGTATTTTTTTACAGAATATTTTTAAGTAGATGTATGAATGATGGTAGGATTTTTTTACCTTAGGAATCAAAAGATGATGACTTAGAAAAAATGGTTCGAAATTACAGTGATATAGATTTAATGAGGCCAATGATAGGCTGTAATGTTGATCGTCGGAGACATTTATTGATGGAAGACGATTTCAAGCTAAAAGATAATATCACAACGAAAGTAAATAAATTTTGTTATTTTTTTTATGTCTGAACAATTTTTATTTATTTATTTATTTTTTTAGATGGAGGTTCGTTGCATACTATTCACAGATTTATTACTTATATGTAAACTATCGACGAAAAAAGGCAGTAATGGTATTAAAGTCATACGACAACCATATCTTATCGATAGATTAGTTTCAACGGATTTGAACCGTGAACCAGCTAGTATTGGATTTGTTTACTTAAATGAATTGAATATGGCAATTGCAGCTTTTACATTACAAGGTGATACAAAAAAACTTAAGGTAATAAATATGTTCAGTTATTATGTAGATTAAATCGTCTATATTGTTTTCATATTATTTTACATAATACAAATTATCAATATTACATTATGTAACTATTGAACTGAAATTATTAAATAATAAATTATCTTTGATTAAATCAATAGTGATAGTATAACTTTTTTATAGAACTTAATGGAATATATTGCGAAAGCAAAAGCATTATACAGGCAAGCAAAATTGGCATCAACTCCTGTTGTCCGACAACAAAGTATCAATGAACTAATTGAATCAAATGATATAAGTATCGAGTATAGTGGTGAAAATGATGGACATAGTTTATTAGGAATGCCGTTATTTTCTCGATCTCCACTCGCAAATTCATCACGAGGTAGCCGTGTCTCAAGTTTGGCACATAGTCACAGGTAAATAAGTTCTTCTTTTTAATTTTCAATTAGTTTATTATAATTGAAACAATAGTATGTAGTAATGTAGGTGACAAATATTTGAATGCTATTTTGATATTAGAACAATCAAACCCTTAAAAATGATCAAATTCAAATAATAATATGTGCATATATAACAGATAATTGCTAAAAGCTATTTTTGGTAATTATTTAAATATTAAAAAAATTATAAAAATAATAACAAATAAAATGTTTTTTTTCAAATACTTGTTAAATTAACAGATGTGGTAAAATTAAGTTTATATTCAATGCTGGTTGTTATAGTGTTGGAATTGTTATTCATATTTTGTTCTTATTTAAAACTGTATAAAAAAGTATACTTTTAATTTTTAGTGGAAGTGTTGAAATGAATGACCAGTCATCAGTTGGGTCGGTGAATACACAATCTCGAGCAGTGTCAGTAGAAACTGATCAACGTACAGCATCCATATCAAGTGATGAGGGTGTTCAGTCTCTACCTGTTGAAACTTCATTAAAATCCCCTGTCGCTCCAAAAACGACTTTGAAACATCGTTTATTTAATGCTCATCCGAGAATAACTACACCGAATACGTTATCAGTTCAGCCGTGCACTAGTCTTGGACAAAGTCTACCGAATTTAACATTAGGTTCGCCGAATATGGGAACTATACAGTTTATTTCACCGAGTCAAAATACACTTTCAGTACCGAGTGCAAAAAATCAACAACATCTATTAAGTCCTAATCATAGAGGAATATCATATCCACCACCTTCTCCAACAAGAGGAAATTTAAGAAGAGGTTTTGCTATTAATCAAAATAAAAATCCACCTTTATTGAAAACTCGACATGTTACATCGACAGTAGGAACAGGTGCATCGATTTCGGGACCAATGAGTATTGATATAGATGTTCCAGTAATACCAGGTAAATAAAAATAAAAGAATATTTTCTATTATTGAGTCCACTTCTCCAAAATATATTAAATTGCAGACATTTAATCAGTTAAGTAACAGTCAGTTTTTGATTAAATGTAATTATTTTATGATTTTTGAATTTTGAATATAAAAATTATATTCAAAATTTATAATTCTCCTCATGTGTGGTAAAATGTTTTCTAGTTTATGCCAAATTTAATTTTATTTGATAATAATTTTATAATTCTCTTAAATTAAATATAGGATTTTGTAACTGATTTAAAAATTTCATTTTGAAAATATAATTCAATGAAAATTTTTACAAAATTGTATCATTTAAAATTAATTGAAGATAATAAACAATTTAAATATTAGGAATCAATGCCAAACAAAAAAGAAAACAAACTAAATAAAACATTTAAAATTTTTAGAGGAAAATGATGAATGTAAAGAACCACATCTGATAGAGAAGTAATTTAACATCCTAATAATTTACTGTGGTATGTTCTTTGAGAAATAACGTCCTGTTTTAAATTTCAATGTTAAATTACTTTCTTATCATGTGACAGAGCAAATATCAATAGAGAAGTGGATTCTCGAAGTAAATATTTCATATTGCTATACTTTTTTTGATACAGAAGAGTCTCGATTATTCGAGTTAAACGGGACCAAGAACGCTACAGATAATAGAAAATTCAATTAAACCGGTATGTTTGAGAGTATGTTTACATACTGTAGTACTACATACTAGATGACACTGTATAAAAATGTACAACTAATTATGCTTTATATTATTACTTCTTTACGATGCATTTGTAAAATTTAAATTTATATATATATATACATATATATATATATATATATATATATATATATATATACACCACTTAAATAATTGTCTTTTCTTTGGCTTTGAAATTAGTGAACACTGCAGTATGGATTATAATTAAAAACATTATTTTACATCTATATAATATTTTTAAACTTTATTTAATTTGCTTTATTTTACACAGCATGCATACACATTATATACATAGGTTGAGGAGAAGGACGTTGAGGCCGATGGAGGAAGACGAGGTGGTTGGTGGAGGAGGAGGCTGGCGGTAGGGTGTCCAACACAGGCCAGGGAGGAGGAGGCCGGTGAAGAAGGTGGTCGGAGGAGGAGGAGGTCATTGGAGGAGGAGGTCGGTGGAGGAGGTCGGTGGAGGAGGAGGTCGGTGGAAGAGGAGGCCGGCGGAGGAGGAAGCCGACTGGGTCGGCAAGTAGGAGAAGGTGGCCGAAACCGGCGGCGGGGGGAGACCGGTGAAGGTGGGAGGAGAGAAATAGGGCACGAATTATCCCTACCAGTCTCCTCTCTCCGCCGATCTCCTCCCGCCGCCGGCTTCGGCCATCTCCTCGCCGGCCTTCTTCTTCGCCGGCCTCCTCATCCGTCGACCTCCTTCACCGCAGACCACCTCCTTCGCCGGCCTCGTCCTTCGCCGTCCTCCTTCGACACCAGTCTCTTCCTCCACCGGACTTCTCACCGCCCGGCTTCTTCCTCCACTAGCCTCTTTCTCCATCAGCCTCCTCCTTCACTGACCTTATCCGCCGTCGGCCTCTTTCTCCCTACCCCACTTCCTCCTTTTTCTTCACCGGCCTCCTCCTCGGCTGTCCTCCTCTACGACAGGTATCCTCCTCCACGGCTGGCATTCTTCTCCTCCACAGCTGGCCTCCTCCTTCTCCACGGCCGGTCTCCTCCTCCTCCGAGGCCGATCTCCTCTCCTCCGAGGCCGATCTCCTCCATCTCTGTCGGCCACCTCATTCTCCCTTTCCGCCGGATTCTTCTTCGTCCACTGGTATCCTCTTCCTCCATCACCCCCGTCGACCTCCACTTCCTTCTCCTCAACTTATGTGTGTAGTGTGTATGCATATTGTGTGTGTGTAGTGTGTATGCATGCTGTGTGTGGTGTGTGTAGTGTGCATGCTGTATGTGAGTTGTGTGTACTGTGTATGATGTAGTATATGTGGTATGGTGTGATCTGTGTGTGGTGTGGCCTCTGTGAGTGGTCTATGTGTTTGTGGTATGATATTTGTGTGTGGTATGGCATATGTGTGTAGTATGGTGTGTGTGTGTGTGTGCGGTATATAAGTGTGTGTGATCTATGCGTGTGATGTCTGTGTGGTAAGGTTTGTGTGCTGTGAATGTGTCTGTGTGTGGAGTGAGGACTGTGTGTGTGGTGTGGTTTGTGTGTGTGGTATGGTATATATGTGGGTTGTGTTGTGGCCTGAGTTTGTGGTGTGGGCTGTGTGTGATGTAGTCTTTGTGTGTGGTGTACACCACACACATACACGTGTACACTTACGTGCTTTAATTTGAATAAATACAACCTGCAACTGCTTTGAGCATATGTTAAATTTATGAATGAACATTTTTATTTGAAAATAAATTAGTTTTTTAAAAAAATATATTGAAAGAAATTATCTTAAAAATTAGATAAAAATTTTATTTACAGTATATAGATGAATGTAATATGTATGGAAATAGATTGTGCGACAAAAATATTGTTTTATTTTAATTAGTACTCATTGACATTTTCCTTCACCTATTTTTTTCTATTAAATATTATTTAGCAAAAATAGTAATTGTTAATACTTTTACAATTTATAAGTATATTAAAGTACCGGAAGGAATTAATTTTTGAAACCTAAGTATTTATTATAATTATTTCTTGTTTTCTATTTAGAAATATTATAGTATATCTTTTTATAAGTTTTTATTAAGTATTTATTATTTATATATATATATATATATATATATATATATATATATATATATATATCCACATACAAATTTATTGCATTCTTTAAATTGCATGCAAACTTCACATTTTAATACAAGTTTGTTGTAATTTAAAGCCATGATAAATCATATAAATTCATATATAGATTAATTCATAAAAATTAAATTTCATTTAAAATATGTTATAAAAAAGTATTGTTTTTTTTTAGTTTTAATAAGGATTTTAACAAACTTGTATTAAATAAAAATGGTTGACTAATTTTACTTACACTTATAAATATATTTTATGTATACTAAACCAAATGAGAAAGTTTATGATATAAAACAAACCCTTTTATTAGCTTATATTATTTAAAAGTATTTTATTATCACTGATTTGTAAATATATAAATTGCTGTATTAATTTTCATTTTATAAAAAAAATAATATTATTTAAATATATTATTTGTTTTTAATTTCTTTGTAGGTGTGTCACTTCCAGATGACACATCCGAAACGTTGTTGAGCGGCCAACAAAAGCAACAAGCAATAAATAAACGACTTAATCGCTCAGACAATCGGAGGTATCACACAGCAGGTGTAGTGGATGAAATTAGAGTACGTAAGGCAAATAATTTTTATGTATAAATTTACTTATATATTGATTAATTTTTCTAGAAAAATGATGGACAAGATACAAATTTACAAAAACGTTTATCTTGGAATTGTGGAAGTTATAATGACCAATTGGAACCTAATAAGACAGAGGACCATTCTTCTACAACATAACATAGAATTTTATTGTTTTTTTATTTATTGATTATTTATTTATCAGCATATTTCATAATATGTATTTGTACAGCATTAGTTTTTCGTAAATATTAGGTGCTAATTCTAATGTAAATTTTTATTCTGTTTTAATGCCTCGGAATATGAATTCTTCATAGATTTCATCCACATATGAATAATCACTATATAATCAATTAATTTGAGCTTAGCTCACACAAAACTTAGGTTTAATATTAAAAAAATATTTTTAAATTCATTCACTTTTTCAAGAATTATCAATAATTGTATTTATTGAAATTATTAATTTCTTTTAATCTATTTCATCAACTTAATGTTACAAAAATCATACAAAATACTACAAATTTCTTTAAAGGCCCTATCACAATTTAACATAATTTTTTAGCCCCAACGCCACAATAGGTTATAAAGTGTTCAATAATTATTTATTGTTCACTTTTTGTTTATAACAATAGTTGGCGAATGTGCATTTCAATGGCGATGCCATCATCATGAGAGCCTTTCTACTGTTAAAATGAAAGGCTCTGACGATGGCATCGCCATCGAAATGCGCATCAGTAAACTATTGTTATTAACAAAAAGTGAACAATAAGTGATTATTGAATACTTTATATTCTGTTGTGGTGTTGGAGGTAAAAAATCATTTGTGCTAAAGTGAATTCGCCACAGTTTTAAAACAAACAAGAACTTGATTACAAATTAAAAATTATCATGTAAATATTTGTATTTATGTAAATGTACATACAAATATGTACAGTGCATATTAAAACTAATTTAAAAATATGTGAATAAATTTATGAAGAGTTTTTTGGCAAATAAACAGATTTTCAATAATTGAAACTTTTCAATTGTACCATGCACTGGTAATAAACTAGTTCATAAAAATATACATTTAAAGTTTAATGTACATATAAGTCTTGTAAATAAATATTTTATTATTATTAGAAGTAGAATATGGAAACCAATTTTTTAATGGCTACATTCCTCTATTGGCCTAATTAATTAAATGTACTTTAATTACTATGTAATTATCATTTGATATAAAATCTACAAGGAATTTTCTAAAATATTAACAATCAGTATGTTCAATTTGTAAGAATTAATATTATATGAATATAGGATAGTATTCTCGCCATATATATTTAAATGTGTTTTAAAATAAATTTTATAAGTACATTAAAAACGATAAAATTTCATAATCGATATTTTTAAAACACATATGCCTTCACGTAGGTGGCATTTTTCAATTATAAATGTTATACGTATGTGATTTTTTAATACATTGACAGATATTTTCTATGTACAAATGTACATATAATTAACAATTGTCCAATCAAAATTAGAAGTAATAAGATTCATTCAGCAAGGTATTTCAATTAAATTGAAAATATACAAGAAAATTCAATATGTGACATTATTTTAATTTGTTATTATTATTTGAAAAATAAAACAATAAATCAGCCCAAGTTCAGTAAAAAAAAAATACATTCAATAGTTTATGATCTCAGTATAAATTTTCAGTAATTTGTTATAATTTGAGAACAGATTAACTTTTTAAGAAGAAATATTTGAGCAATAATCAAAGAAAATAAAACTGACTAAATTATTTATTCACATTTTTTATGTAACTTTTTGTTCTTCAATTTTTAAACCATAAAAAATACTATGTATTAATAATTGTGTATTTAATATTTACACAAGATAATATACTACATTTAATAAAAATAAAATACTGGAGACATTTTATATTAATTATAAATATTAAATTTGATTTGATTTATTGTTATAATAAAATTGATGTCTTCCAGTTTCATTAAATTGAACATTATTTTGCAAATAAAATTACTGAATGGTTTGAATATCTACAGTTTTTCTTAAAAAAGATTTTTTCTTTTTGAAATTCAATACAAATATATATATTTGTATCAATACTTATAAATTATACACATATAAACAATAGATTTGAATATGGCAAAAATTTGTTTTAAAAAAAATTCGTCAGGAAATAAATTTTACAGTTGGAATGCTAATTACAGTTTTGTTACTAGGTTTATAATTATATTATAAAAAAACCGAAAAATGAATAATTGAAACTTATTAACATGAGATTTAGTTATAATACTGTGATATCAAAATACATAACACAGTTAACAACACTATATCATTAAATTTTATTCAAGTTCATTGTCAGATATGAAATTAAGCATAAACGAATTTTTAAATAGTTCTAATAATTCGTAGTGTAATTAAAACTTTGATAATATGAATAAAGTAATAAACATAAATGTCATTTTCTAATAGATTTTAGTAGTATACGCCATACTTTTGGGGAAAGAACACTATTAATTTTCCATTTATCTTAATACATTGTAATGTATTTTGAAATGGTATCTAAAACAAATAAAATTAGCATATTTATTGAATTAGTACTATATAATGGTTAATATAATAAATCATAGATTTTTTTATTTATAAAATAACAAAACTCGATGTATCTGGTTTTTGTTCATACCTATATGTATATAATTGTACTACAGATGGTTTAAAAAAACTTGAACTTTTTCATTAATCAATAGTTGTGAATAAATTGTTACAAAGTAATTATATATTAAATTGCTAAAAGAAATTAATATCTAAAAAGAGATTAACAGCCTCATCAAACTATTTACTTTATGTATATATTACTTCTGTTTACTATTTTCGTATATTGTTTTTACATAAATATTTGTACCTAATCTTTGATTTTTTTCTAAACAAACACTAATGGCGAGAATGACAAGACATTTATGTTTTAAATTATATAAATAGGAAATATTCAACGAAAGTTCAGGTCTTTGCACAACCGCTGTGGTAGTTTGTACAAGTTTGTTGTGATTTTTAGATAATTGAATAGACATTTTATGGGGAGCTTTAATATTCAAATACATTCTAAGTTATTCAATAGATAAAATAAAAACATTTAATTGTATTAAAGTTTTTAAAATAAACATCTTATGCGAAACTTTGTATACTTTTTTTTTAATATTCTTTCTATTTTACTTGATAGTAAAAAATGTAATGAAATGCAAAAGAAATGATAAAAAAGCTAAATTATTCACACGTACAATTGAAGATCTTTAGGACTGTTTTAATACACCTTATTGTATTGGTCTATATTCATACATATTAGTTTCTTCGAAATGAATTTACTAATGTATAATAAAGAATAAAAAATAAGAAAATAATAATTATTCTCGGATGAACCATTGTTTGATGTTCACGGGTTTAAAAGGCAAATGATTGTGTAACGTTCTTGTTAACAACGCGAACTCGATTATATAATTAACGGTCATTCGATGCGCACGTATATATGCTCAGTCGGCTTAGAACGAGCCATCTCGGCGGTAGTATATCATTGTCCGCTCGATCGCTAGGTCGTCGTCTTGTTATTTGAATGCATTTTGTAAATTATTTTGCATGTTGTGTTCATTATTCGTAAATTAACAATGTGTGCTAAAAAGGGTTATGCGTGTGTGTGTCGAATTGAATCTGTCCATATACAAACAGAAGAGTAAGTTGTTTGAATATTAAGTATGTTCATTTTATCAAAGGTACGATCCAATATGGCGATTGTATATCAGGGTCGTGCCGGTGTGTGGTTATTTTATTTTGAAATTATTTATCTATTATTATTATTATTATAATTGATCGTGTCGATTGTTTGATTTCAGATAACACTGATTATTTTTCGTCATGTCGCAAGTTACGAACGAAATTGATTTGACGATTGGATATCATCTTGTTCATGTGCCGTACGTGGAGCAGATATTTGTATTACGACGTGGAATGCTGAAATGCTAAGGTTTGTAGCACGACGCACTCGATCATTAGTATATCTCTTAGGCGATCGTGAAGACGGGGTTATTGTTTAGAACTGTTCGCATATTTAGCTTTGCACCGTGATATGTGTTTTTCGTTAGGGTTTTCAGTCGCGGCATCGGTTTCTGGAGGGACTCGTCGTCCGGAGCAGTCTCGGTTTCTCTACGTTCTGTAGTGTTTACCGAGATATCGGGATCTCCTGCACAACCGGGCTTCGTCACTCGATACCATGGAGGTACAAATGAGCCGGTGAAATGGTAATCGATGGGGTGGCCCGCGCGTGTTGACGTTGCCACGGCGCCTGCCGGACACGTCGGCGACGAAGTTAGGGCGGACGGGGCGGTCGTAGGGTCGGTTGCGTGACTCGCCCGTCCGTCGTTCCAACGTTTCTTAGAAAACGTTCACTAGCTTAGGTGACATTGTTTGATCTTGC
Source organism: Neoneuromus ignobilis (assembly GCA_029203775.1). Classification (NCBI taxonomy): domain Eukaryota; kingdom Metazoa; phylum Arthropoda; class Insecta; order Megaloptera; family Corydalidae; genus Neoneuromus; species Neoneuromus ignobilis. The sequence continues at coordinate 21,102,061 of CP092095.1, forward strand.
TCCGGTGCGGATGTTTTCTCCCTTGACATTCCGTTCCGAAGGATAGGTAACGGCTCGAGTTCGATATGGACGGTGTTGTGACGTGACGCCATATGACCAGTCGTCGTCTTCGACGTGTTCCCCGTCGATGCGACGGCTCGTCGTATCGCGTTGCGTTTCCAGCCGTCACCCATATCTAGAGGATTCGTGACGGTACTCGTCTATTTGCGTGCAAATATAGTTTACTTGTCCAGCTCGACGTTTCCGTTCTGTCGGGCGATCATCGGGTTAATCCGGCACGACTGGATTGCGTAAAGCATGACCGCAGTCGTTGCACTCGAGGACTTGTCCCACGTCCGATCGTTGGGTTAGCTTCAATTTAGTTCTCGGACGTACTGTAGGACCTGCGAACACCGTCGCTCCCCCTAACTTCGTCGACGACAAAGTGACGGCTGGTTAACTGGTATGAGTCCACGCGCGGACCACCCCATCGATTACCATTTCACCGGCTCATTTGTGGGCTCTCCATGGATATGAGTACGTACGAACGCCCGAAGATTCGTCGAAGAGGATGAACGATCGACCGAGTGACTGTTCGGAATAATTCGATGAGAATCATCATCGTATAGACCATCGCAGACAATATCTCTATACGTTCAATTATATTTTTCACTATACACGAACGAACAGTCAATTATATTTGACAGTTTATTCACAACGAATGAAATATCATTAGGCTGTATCAGTATTAATGTTTCAATATGTCTAAGATCATTCGAATGGTCTTTATTTAATGAATATTTATTTTATAATCATAAATGTTAATCTATTTGGAACGTTGCTGAAGTAAATAATTGTTTGTAATATTTAATATTTAATAAATAAATATTTGTAAACTGCATTTGTGTATAATAAATATATGATTGAAAAAAATTATTTTTTTGAAATTGCAATTTTTTGACATTGTAGTTTTTTTAAATTTGTAATTTTTCATTTAGTTGTCAAATTAATATTCTCTTTCGATCGATGTGTATGATAAAGATGTCTATGTTGTGTATAAGTTAGAAAGATACTATATTATATTAATAAATCAATCGCTAATTTGCAAATTGGCATTAGATTCGAAGAGTATGTAAAATTATTAGGTGTATTTATATAAATTTCAATACGGTTATGATATGTCAATATTCGAATAATATAAAGATAGTTGATTTTAAAATCATTGTTTGTTTGGCAATTGAACATTTCTAGAAATTTTAATCAATTTCATGTTTTTCGTAATAATATTTGCGACATCTGACGAAATGAATAATTTTTCAAGTATTATCTGAAATCAAACAATTGACACGATCAATTATAATAATAATAATAATAGATAAATAATTTCAAAATATTTTAAATAACCACACACCGGCACGACCCTGATATACAATCGCCATATTGGATCGTTATTATTTGATAAAATGAACATAACTTAATATTTCAAACTAAATTTATTTTTTCTTGTGTTTGTATTATGGATTAGATTCAATTCGATAACGTGATTTTTCTAATTATTTGTAAAATAATTTTTTTAAAATAGCACAATATTCGAATAATTTACGATAATTTAATTGTAATTATTTTAACATGCTTTAAAATTTTAATATTTTAAATATTTGAACAATGATTAATTTAACAAGTTATTTTAATCATTTGTTGACTCTAATTGATTTTATTATTTTCGATATTCTAATAGTAATTATATAGAAATAGATTCGTATTAAGCATTTATGGACATTACGTTTTTTTTTTATATTTTGATATTTGAATACCGATATATTTGAGATTTTTGGTTTTTAATTTCTTTATCGTTTTAAAGCCGACTGAGCATATACTGTGATAATCGAATGACCGTATAATGACAAATATAATCGAGTTCGCGTTGTTAACAAGAACGTTACACAATCATTTGCCTTTTAAACCCGTGAACATCAAACAATGGTTCATCCGAGAATGATTATTATTTTCTTATTTTTTATTCATTATTATACATTAGTAGATTCATTGCGAAGAAAATAATATGTATGAATATATACCAATACAATAAGGTGTTAGTTGTTTTGGAACTGTGGCTGATTCACTTTACACAAATGAATTTTCACCCCAACACCACAAAATTTCAGAAACGTGGAACGACGGACGGGCGAGTTCAATAATCACTTATTGTTCACGTCAACACGCGCGGGCCACCCCATAAATTTTTATAATTATATAATTTATAATTATATCGGTAAACGGAACGTATGCATTTCGATGAGCGATGCCGCATCATCGTCAAAGCATATTTCTGTGAAATAAATATCAGTTTAAACAATAACCCCGTCAAACCAATTATGATATTTTCTTAGCATTTCTTGACTGAGAGTTGAATGAACAAGGTCAATGACGACCTTTCCTCAGTAACTTGCGAATAATACTATTATTAATGAATAACGAAACGAAATAAATTTATTAGTAATAAAATAATAAACACACCGGCACGATCCTGATATTAAATGATATATCGTACTTTGAAAAATGAAAATACTTAATATTCAAAAAATTACTCTTTTGCAAAATATGACAGAAATCTATCACAATACAGATTCAAATTTTAAATACTTTTCAATTATTTACTTTAGCAACGTTAGTTTGCACAATATATACCATTCGAACAAATCTCGGAGACAAAGCGAAACATTCATACTGATACAGCCTAATGATATTAATGATAAATACCGCTGAGATTCAAATATATATATGAAAAATAAGCGATCGAACGTATCTGGCTGAGATCGCTCGTTATGACTGAGAGCATATATCGAATAATTCCGAAATAACGTTACACAATATTGCCTCCAGCGTCGGAAGATATGAACATCAAACAAAAGGATCATAAGAAGATAAATATGTATGAATATATACCAATACAATAAGGTGTTAGTTGTTTTGGATCTGTGGCTGAGAACAAATGAATATTCACCCAAACACCACAATAATTTGGATGTTCAATAATCACTTACACGTTCATGCTTTTTTAATTAAATTCCTCGATATGGCTGACGTTTAAAACCAATTACTATAACGTCGCATTGACTATAAATATAATATATATCCGAAACGATTATAAATTTATTAGTAATAAAATAATATACATAGTTGTAACACGATCATATTACAAATATATATATAGGTGTTACGATGTTTTGTAAAAATATCAGAAACAGAAAATTCTACTTTTCGCCATAAAATACTTTATTATATTAAACAATTCGCGCATAATGCAATTAAATCACCTAACTAATGGCGCTCTGTATGTGGATGAAAAAGAAAAGAAACGATCACCGATATACTCTTACAGACAACAACAAAAAAACATTTCCGAAGAAAAACTTACTAGTAATTACATTACCGAACGTCGATCGCTCAAATGATTTATCGAATGAGCTCATCTTGTTTGACAAATTCCATGCTCTGCACAAATGATCGGTAATGATCAAAAAAGCAACAACTGCAACATTTGCCTATATCAATTATTTTAAATTTTCTCCTACGCACAATTAAATTATACTTCCGAAGAAAAACTTCTAGTAATTACATTACCGAACGTCAATCGCTCAAATCCCAGAAAGACAAATTGTTTTTATCAAAAGCAACAACTGCAACAAATACTTATCTAAGTCCCTTCCCAGAAAGAAATTGTTTTTAAATACGATATTTACGATGTACCGTTATGTATAGATAATTTTAAAAATTACCATATTAAAAAAATCTACGAACTATGTTTATTTACTGTATAAATGTATAATACTATCTTTTGTCTAGTTATTACACGTAATTTCTAAGTAAAATTAATAATAAACAAAAATACAAGAACTATCGTTGTGCAGTAATGTGGTGATACAGCCAGCTGCCAATTGAACATCTCGGATGTGTAACGCTAATAGCGATTTTAGAGCTGTGATGCAAATGGGTTAAAGAAAATTCAATTGATATAATAGCTGCTACTATTAATAAAAAAAAATATGTTATAGCGAATGTTATTGCCTTTAGAACATAAATCAAAATTAACTATCTTTCAGTTTTTTTGTAATATTGCAAAATTTAACACCTACATAAGCTACATTGTTATAATTGATCAAATTGAAAAGTTCCCCAGGGTCATACAGATAATATTTAAAGACCGAAACAAATCATTTCTAATAATAAATTTACACTATTCAAATGACACAAAACCAAAATTCGTTATTTCTAAAAGTTCGCTCACAAGAATAACACACACTTGCATATTCACGTTGTAAAAATAAATGCAAAACATAATACTTAATGCTGCTGTTAATATTAGTTGTAGTTCCTACAATGATATTTGTGGCAATGTTTTTGTACCCCTACATATACAATTCATAAGGCAAACATATATATATAATATATATATAAATATATATATATATATATATATATATATATATATATATATATATATATATTACATATATAAATATATGTAAGAATAAATGCATATATATAAGAACCATACGAGTAGCTCGTAAATAACAATAATTAAGATTAATAATAATAAATAACGATTCATACAATATAATATCTATTTTAGAAATTCTACTTATCAATATGATTAACAATCATTAATTTTGTAATAATGTAACTAATCTGACATTTTTATGTACATAAAAGTAAATTCTAATTTATTAAAGCATTTTTCATATTTATTGTAAAAAATTGAACACATTTTTGCTCCTTCAAAATTCCTTTTAAATATTTAACACTTGATTATTTCTTGTCATGAAAGTTCACACTTATATTATTTTCTTCATTGAAGTTCTAAAAGTACACTGAATATACTATCTAAAAAAATTATACTTCCACTTGAATTATTGAATACTTCTTGTTTACATTTTATACATATCTTTCTAAATCAGAATATATTTTCAGAAAAGTAATTAACAATGAAATTAATTTATTACTACATATATTTTTCAAAGAATGTAATAAATAAAACAAACATACATATATAAAACATTAAATTTTAATTATGAAATTTGTAGTTTTTAAGAAATGCACTGTTTCTTAAGAATCTGTGACAAATATATGTTTGCATTTGTCATATTGTTAAATATACAATTATATTGAAAATACAAAAATAAAATATTGAAAATAACGAATTAACAAAACTTTTATAACTTTCATTATACAAGTTTTATTTAAATAGAAAAATTCAATAATGAAGATTTAAATAATGAACTTTAATAATGTCATATATTACACATGTTTCAATGTAATGTCATTTTGAACTGAATTTTTTTAGAAAAAAAAAACATCCACAAAAATATGAACACAGTATTTTAATACACTATTTTCATTTAATAATGCAAATGAAAACATAATAATATATTATATCATTATGTAATATATTACATTATGATATATCATTATGTAATGATATTACATAATGATATAATAATGTATTAAATACATGTTTTAACTGATTACTACTAATAATACATACGAATTTATATTTTATTAATAATTAAATAAAGGTACAAACTATAAAATGTAAAAATACTGCATATATATATATATAGATAGATAAAAGAATGGCTTCAGTTTAAATAAAAATTATATCTGATAAAAAAGAATCAAGTTAATAAAATAGACCTTAGAATGATATATTTAACAACCTTTATATTGTTAATTAACCTATAAAAATTATACAAGTATTTTCCACGTGTCCCCTATTAAGGTTTGAATTAAACATAATTTCAATTCTCTAAGTATATTAATAATTTTGTTCTTATATTTATATGAAAAATTTTTTTTAAACTATTGTGATATATATAAACAGTATAAAACTATTTCAAGTACTGTTCACCACCAAACATTAACAAATATTTAATACGTCTTTTAATGACAAATTTGTTCATTAAAAAAAGTACTGGATTATAATCACCTCAACATTAGATATTTTTAAACTGTTATTACAAACAAATATTGCTCTATTTATATTAACAATTGTACAGTACTTATTCTATATGACAGACAATAGTCTATTATTAACACAAAACAGAAATAAGTGTGAATAAAGACATACCCCACTGAATATAAATTGATTTTTAAAATCAAATTTACATTTAATAATTAAAGAGTAACGTAAAAAGTTGGTGTTAACAGTCCTATTTAACATTTAACCAATTATTTATTTTTTCAAGCGCATAACGTAAATTCAGTGCTAATCCTTGACTACAACCATTTTCTTCTATTGTTTGAAATCTAAATGTTCTGAAATTTTTATCTTTATCAATATATGTTACTGCTGCCATGAGAGGGCACATAATAATTTTAGTATGATCCAAAAAGTTGATCTGAAATAATTTTTTTTTTTTTAAATAATATAATAAAATAAATACAACTAAAGTTATTTTACCTGAACTGTTCCATTTGTCAAATGCATCATTACTGCAGAACTTGTTCTGCACCATTCATGGAGATGAGGTATACGTGATAACGAATCTGATTCCTTAACAGCTATTTGTGCCCCAGCCTTCATAAGATGTTCTTGCATATAACGTTGAAAATAAGAAAGTAATTTCATTTTTTTATCTAGGTGCGATGGAAAATTGTCTACAGTCATGTAAGTTTCTCTATTATCACGTGTTATATAATGCACATTGCTGTAAAATAAAGATTATATATATAACTATATATATATATATATATATATATATATATATATCATTTTACTTACACTCCATTTGATAACATTATTAATTTGGTTTGGTCATTAAACATTACACCAACACCATCATCTGATAATTGATAGCCAAATCCATATTTATCAGAATAATCAACCCATTTTGATATCCATATAACAGGTTGTGCAGCAGGATCAGTCATTTCATCTCCAAAGTTATCACAGTCTCTTCCTGGAGTTTTCTTCAATAAAGCTGTAAGTTGATCACGTAAAATCATAAGATTTGCTCTGTAATCAGTAGCTTGGCCAGGTTCTCCATGTCTGCCACTACTCAATGCTGTAGAAGTATGTAAATGACCTTTACGAGGTGAATCTACCATCATTTGATTATCAGCACCATTCACTTCAAGCAATGGCTTTCGTGTTAGCAAACTATTTTGTTTTTCTATTTGATCGAAACGTGGTGCCGTTGTCAGGCAACTTAGAGGTAAAGATAAAGGTAAATAACCAGACACAAAAAATTCATGGTCTAATAATTTTTTTACACTAGGGCGTAATGTTGGATCTGATTGCAACATACTAATAATCATACCAGATGCAGGCACAGTCAATGAAATTGGAACACTAAAAATTATTTCACATTAACAATACAATTTTTGTAAATAAATAGTCAATTAACACAAAATATAATTTAGTAAAAAAAATAAAATAATGTAATGTGTATACAAATAAATTACCTATAATCACATTTTTTAATTTTACTGTATGTTTCTTTTAATGTTCCTGTTTCAAATGGAGGTTTTCCTACTAATAATGTATACATTATACATCCGATTGACCAAATATCTACTTCAAATGAGTGTCCTCTTTTATTCAATATTTCAGGAGCTATATAATTTGGTGTACCACAAAGAGTTTTTTTTCTTTCACCATCATATTCAATTCTGGTTGCTAATCCAAAATCACCAATTTTCACTATTAAATCATCATTTAGAAACAAATTTCCTAGTTTTAGATCTCTGTGTATAATTTTATTATTGTGTAGATATAATACACCATCTAATATTTGACGCATATAATAACGAGTTTCTGGTTCAGTCAATTCTTTTCTTCGTTTATGAAGTTCCATCATAGACTGAAAAAATGTACATCATAAATTATCAATTCATTACTTTATTTTTAAACTCTACAACTGTATTATTACAAAATAATTGTTAGAGTACAAATATTAATGCTATAATGAAAAAAATATGGGGTCATCCAAATGTGACCCCTAAATTTGTGTCTTATTAAAAAGAAATATGTGTATAGGGGAAACATGCGTATAGTTTCTTTTTAATAAAACACAAATCTAGGCATCGCATTTGGATGACTATATATGATGTAATCTAATGTAAAAATCAATGCTATTTAAATACACTAAGCAGGAAAAGTCTCCGTACACTAGTTAATGCAGCATTTATTTTTCATTTTCTATATTTATTTTTCATTATGTAATAAAATTACTTATACTAGTTAATTAAGTTTTAAAACAATTAGAAAAATTACAAAAAGTTCATCAGAAAAAGTCTCCGTGCAGTTTTTTTAATTAGGGATATCCAGGAATTCTGTCTGAAAAAATGTTTTAGATTTGAAAGATTTTATCATTACAAATCTAGTACAGTTTATTTTTGCAAGTTGTGCAAGTTGATAAGTGGATAGTATTGAATTTTTTAAATAACATTTATAATGGATTCAAAAGGAAATGAAATTGATGCAAATGAGCACAAAATTATTATTAAGTTATGGAAAGAACGAAAATGTTACAGGGAAATAGCAAAAATAGTAGAGAGACAACATTCTTCAGTTCAATATGTAGTGCAAACTTTTAAATCTACAAATATTACAACATCCAAAACCTGTTCTGGTCAATCAATCAAATAATATTTGCAAATGAGCAAGTCAGACAGCTTTTAAAATAACATCATTTTCTCCAATGAAAGAAAATTTTGTATTTTAGGAATCAAAGGATGAAAACTTATCGGGAAAACCATGTACAGCCTTACATACATAAAATTTGATTCCCTGTTAAACATGGTGGTGGTGATGGTGTTATGGTTTGGGGGTGTATGGCGAGCAACAGCATAAGGAATTTGATATTTATAGAATGAAAAATGGATAAATATCAATATTTTAAAATAAAATTTAAAACAGAGTGACCAGAAGCTAGAATTAACTAGCACATTCTATTCCGGTAAGACAACGACCCTAAACATACATCAAAAATAGTAAGGTTATGGTTACTTTATAATGTACCAAACCAATTGCATACAGCCCCACAATTACCTGATTTAAATCCTATAGAACATATCTTTGGGATTTGCTCAACCGAAAGATTCAAAAAAATTGATGAACTCCATGCAAAAGAGACAAAGAAGTCCACAAAAGTAGAAGATACCTAACATCCTATTAAAATAGTACTGTACAGATACTTTTTCTGGTCAATTTTTTTCTTATACTATTTTTGTTATTATTCTAAGACTTAATCTTATTGCATAAATATTTTTGTAACATTATAAAAAATATTTATTTAAAAAAAATATTAAAAAACTGAAGTTTTTCATATTTTATCCAAGTTAAGTTTTGCGTTAGCTAATGTACAGAGGCTTTTTTTGCCTAGTGTAGATTTAAAAATATTTTAATGTTACTTACTCTTTTTCTACACAATTCTAATACGATATACACGAAACACGAATCTTCAAAAAAGTTATGAAAGCCAACAACATGTTTATGGTTTAGTGAACGATGAATAGCAATTTCTTGAGTCATCTTTCCTTTCTGATTATGTTTCATTAAAAGTTTCTTTGATACTATTTTTCCAGCAAAAACACGACCATTTTTTACATCTTTTATTTCGTAGCATTTTGCAAAACCACCCTTTAAATTAGAATATATTTTTAATAAACCTTAATTATTATACTACTGATTTGATAATAAAATAAATAATGATTTTAGTATACAAGAAACAAATGCAGTTCTCACCTTTCCAAAAAAACGTCCTTTACAGTATTTTATTTTCTTACTTGGATCATAGATTAAATCAGGAATTTGTTCAGTATCTTCTTTAGAAGTCATTTCTACACTTTATATACTTGTAAGAATGTAAATATAATTGTATAAATATATTTATTTGCACTCTAAAATAATCGTAATTAAAAAAAAGAAATATATCTCCAGCAAAACTTATAAATGAAAACTACCGTTTTCAGCTGTCTACTAACAACTACACCGTTACTAAAGTTTTAAAACAACCAATCCAAAGTATTTCATTGGTAACCAATGAATTTTAAGTAATAATCATGGTGTTTTTCTTACAACATTATATTCCCTAGTTTCTTGTTCTGAGTACAAAAAAATAATCATTTGAATTGAATAATTCTATCAAATAATATGTAATAATTGTAATAAAAAAAAATAACTTTACATGTTAACAGAAAAAATATATTGAAATTGACAATCAGTTTCGATGTTAATGATTAATATTATGAATTTTTAATTAATGTAAAGTTGATAAAATACTATCTCATATAAATATCAAAACATAAAAATATTAACATTTATAAATTCTAAATATTTCAAAACTTATCTGTTTGTTATAATTGGTACAATTGCATTAAATATTCAAATTAATTTTGTCAAACTTACTGATTATTCACTTTGTGTGCAGTTGTTTATTAGTTAACTAAAAAACAATGAATTTAAATATATTATAAATAAAAAATAATTGTATTTAATATGATAAAAAGTTTTTGATTGTATAAAAAAACATATAAAATGTCAGATTTTGAATTAAATAACTTTAAGAAATTTTATCAACAAAATTATTTTAAACAACATAATGACAATTTTGAAAATGCTGATATTAAGAGAAAATGTATGGCTCAAATGCATAAATCAGCAATTAATATGTAGGTAGTATTTATCTTATTTATGAGTAAAAATTAAATATAATTATAAATATTTTCTACATTTCTTTAGAATTTCAAATGAAATAACCTTGATAAAAATATAAATTGTACTTTTTAGGCTCAGTAATGATAGTTCATGCTTGTTACTTGATGAAAATTTATCTTCGTATTCAATAATTATTGATGAAAAAAAAGAAGCTGCTGTTAACAATTATGCTGCTATTATTGATATGCTTAAACCGAATTTAAAAACTAATAATCCAAAAACTTGGAAAAGTTCATTGAAAGTAACAGTACCAGAACCTTGTACTCTACTAGAACTTTTACCTCATGAAAATAATAAAAATTGTTATTTAGACATAAAAGAAAATTACATTGAAGACCTTTATAAAGCAACGAATTTTATTTCTCAGAAAAGTGTAAATGATTTGCCTATTAAGAAAAAGAATGATGGTTGTAATAAGATAGATAACATATTCAAACCTAATCAGAATGTTAATAATTCTGTACCATTAAATAAACAAATTTCATATAAACAAGAAATTAAGCAACCAAATGTTTCCAGTAAAGATATAAATCAAGTTAATTTTCCACAAAATAAAGTAGAAAATTCATTTATGTTCCGAACTGCTAAAGAAGAAATGCTTATTCAAAAACAAAGTAATAATAAAAATAAAAATTCAAGTAAGGGTTTACAGCGTAATAATTTAATTCAGCCAGTTTTTAATGGTGTACAAAAAAGAGGTTTAGGAGCAGGTTTAGGTAGAGGAGTTCAGAGTAAATTTGTATCACCAAATATGAAAGGGTAAGTCATTCATACATATATGTATGTACATACATTAAAATAAAGTATAACTAATTTAAAATGATCTTTTAATACTATTTAGAGAACAGATGCAAACAGATAATGAAAATACAACTAATCCTGATGAAATAATAGATGAAAGACTTAAAAATATTGATTCAAAAATGATAGAACTTATTCGTTCTGAAATTATGGATTCAAGTGATACGATTAGTTGGGATGACATAGCTGGTTTGGAGTTTGCAAAAAGTACTATACAAGAAATTGTTGTATGGCCTCTATTGCGACCAGATATTTTTACAGGACTTCGAAGACCTCCAAAAGGAATATTGTTATTTGGACCACCTGGGACAGGAAAAACATTAATTGGTAAAGATAAGAAAGTTTTTGTTTTCATTTAATTGACATTAAATTAAGAAATTTGTAATATTATGTGATATATATATATACTACTAATTAAGAAATCCAAATTCAAAATATTTTGTTATCTAAAATTAAATACTTAATGAATAATTATGTAACTTAATGAAGTTGACTTTTTTAAGGAAAATGCATTGCATCACAAAGTCAATCAACTTTCTTTAGTATTAGTGCATCTTCACTTACATCAAAATGGATTGGAGATGGTGAAAAAATGGTTAGAGCTTTGTTTGCAGTTGCTCGTTGTCATCAGCCTGCAGTAAGTACATATAAAAACAAAATTTTGCTCCTTACTATTACTTTATATATAAAAATTTTGTTGAATCAATAATTATTTATTTAGGTTATATTTATTGATGAAATAGATTCATTACTAACCCAGAGAAGTGACAGTGAACATGAAAGTTCTCGTAGAATCAAAACTGAATTTCTTGTTCAGTTAGATGGTGCTGCAACTGGAGATAATGATCGTATTCTTGTCATTGGTGCAACAAACAGACCACAAGAACTTGATGAAGCCGCTAGAAGGCGTTTAGTAAGAAGGCTTTATATTCCATTGCCAGAGATTAAGGTTTTTACTTTATTTTATTTTTTCATAGTATTACTTTAGTATATTCAATTATAAAATTATTAATTTTTAGCCATGAGTGCAATTTAAAAGGAATTTTATTCTTAATAGACATTACTACCATAATACAGTGTTAATAATTTTGATGTAATAACTAAAAACTGATTATTCTACTAAATTTAAAAAATATATTTGTAAATATTTATCTAATAGTATTTATTGTAGTTATGATCTATTTTTTAAAATGAACACTACTAGTTATTCTTATTTTGTTTAATTACTTTTTTCAGTGAAGTACTATAATAGTTGAAAAGTGTAATTGTTTTATAACAAAAATCTAAAACACTGATCTAACAAAAGTCTGAACACTTTAAATTATTGTGGTGTTGGGGTGAAAATTAATTTGTGTAAAAATCTAAAAATTACAATAAATATTTTATATTTCAGGCACGTAAACAGATTGTAATACGATTGATGTCTTCAGAGAATCACATTTTAACTGAAAAGGATATTGAAGAAATATCTGAATTAACAAATGGTTATTCTGGTGCAGATATGAAAAATTTATGTGCTGAAGCATCACTTGGGCCAATTAGATCAATCGATATTTCTTTAATTAAGAATATACAAGCAGATCAGGTACAAAATTATGTAATACTTTAAATAGTATTTGTAACCTGTGTATATATATATATATATATATTTGTGTATGTGTGTGTATACATACATATAAAAACAGAAATGTACTTACAAAATTTCAGTTAATTGCTAGATATAAAAAATAGTTCGTAATTTTTATAAAATTAACAGTTGTAATTGTTTTCTTTTAGGTTAGACCAATTAATATAAATGATTTCAAACTAGCACTAACAAGAATTCGAGCAAGTGTTTCTACCACTGACCTTGATCAGTATGTTACTTGGGATAATACATATGGTTCTGGAATCCATTAATTATCATTATTGATTTAACATTTTGTTAATAAATAAATATATTTTTATACAGAACTTTAATGTAAATAATGAAATATTTAACAGCAATAGTAATTACATTATTTTTTACTCTTTGTTTGTTTGTTATCTCTGAATCTATCCAAAACACTTTTTTCTTCAGGTTTGTTTCTCTTATTTTCATTATGTTTAAGTTTTTTCACATCCTTTATAAATTCCTAAAACAATCATTAAATAGTATTATATATACTATTTATTTTATTTAAGTATATTGAAAAATATATTATGTACACAGAATTACATTTATATATTTATATTTACATATATATGTTTAGTATGCATGTATTTATATAATATAACAAAAGGAAAAATAATTTAGTCAAAAAGTTTACCTTCTGATGTACTTCTTTCATTATTTTTTTATTTTTATATATTTTTACTGAACCACCATAACGATTAGCCTTTTTCCTTGGAGTGAAATTTATTTTGGGCGGTTTCAAATACTTAAAAAAGTGAAACAGTTAAAATATAATAAAAACATTTTTTTAAAACTATACTTACAAGTAATTGTTTTTTGGCTTCTACTTTATCTTTTAATGTTGGCATATCAACTTCTGTAATTACTGTAGGATCTAAGGTAATCAATTCAGGCTGAATCTGTAAAAAAGAACATTTTGTTTACAATAAATGAAAAAAATATTGCTTATTGAAAAAAATAAATAGAATATTTAAATATTATTTGGAAACAGTACATTTGCAAATATAATTAACACCACTACCTCTAAATTAACTTGAATTTTACATTGTTTATGAATTATATTTTTGAAGTATAATAAAAACAAATATATACCTTTTCAAGTAAACTTTTAACTTCAGATTCTTGTCTCTGAGATTTTGTTTGATAAGGATTTACTTCAAGAGCATCATAATTAGGTTCACCAGCTCCAGGTACTAACACACTTGCAAATCCTTGTGCAGTAGCTACACCCAATACATCTTCATATAAACAGAACATCATATTACTTATAGTTGAATCAACTGTATGCCTTAAATATGCTCTCTTTGCAGTTTCTGTACAACAGTCTCTGAAATATATATATATTTATATACAAACACACACACACACACACATGTACACATAATAGCCCAAATGAGACTGAAAGATAAATCTTCAATCCCAGCTTACATCTTTAATCTCATTTGGACCACCTATATATATATAAATAATTTAAATTAAAAACATGTAACATTTAGAAGAAAAAAAATTAAATTGTACTATTAATTAAACCTAACATGAAAACATTTTTTGTACTTTTTTAATCATTATTATTTAAGTTTAATTTTATTATACCTGTAAACTTCAACAATATTTCCCATTCCTGTAGCTAACATGTTTCTTTGAGAAAATGACAAATTTGTTGCAACACTTCTAGTCTTATATTTTTGTAAAGGGCCATTTAGTTTACGAATATCCCAAATTTTTAAACTGTTGTCAACAGAAGATGTTGCCATGTACCTTAAATATTATAATGTAAAAAAAAATCCATTAAAACAAAAATGGCTAGTTCTTACAATCCTTTTGGATCAACAGCAAGAGCACACATTGCAGCTTTATGACACAACATTTTTGCAAGAGGTTCTCGTACTTTTGGTGACCACATTGATACAATACCTTTGGAATGACCTAAACAAAGTACTGCATTGTAAGGATTTTGTGTTAACATTGATAATCTGCCTAATTTTGTATTGTAATGAGATACTAATTCACCAAGTGATACATCTAGCCAACTTAAATAGCCATCTTCATTCTATAACAAAACATATATGTGTGTATATATATATATATATTTATTGTATATACGTAAAACATTTAATATGAATTTATTTTCATTAATTAGTCATTGAAATATAATTACCGCTGTGGCTAATAAAAAATGATATGGTAAAAATTCCATTCTTAGTACTTTATTCAATCTTTTTACACAATGTATTTCAATTCCTTGATTATCATAAATGTATATCCATTTTTTTTGAGCAACAGCAAACATTGTTTCAATATGCAACCACTGCACATCATGAACAGATTCCATTACATTAATTTCACAATGTAATTTTTTTGTGACCCAATCAAAAGCAGCTACATGACCTAAATGTCCACCTAGTAATAAATGTCTACCATTTCTTGAATATTTCATTCTGTAAGGTCCAAAATCATTTAGATGTAATTCAAAACATTTAGTTGCTGCTGTAATATCTACATTAGACACAATTTCTTTCTGAGTAAACTGAGTTGTGGTTTCACCTAGATCAGCTTCAAGACCACTTAAAAAATGAAAAAAAACTTATTAGTGTTGAAATTTAGTAAAATAACAAATATTATATATACAATACTAATTTTAGTAATTATATAGCATATAATAAAATTTTAATATACACTTTTTAATATTTCTTACCCAATCTCTTCAGTTAAAAGTAATTCTGCTCTTGTTGCATGCACAGCAGACCATTCGTAAGATATTTCTTTCTTTTTAATTTTCTGTTTATATAAACCTGTTTTGATATTTTTAAAATCTTTAATCCTATCTCCTCTTCTATATTTCTCTAAAAGTTTTTCATCAACAGGAATTGTTCTAGCTGATTTTGGTTTCTCTTCATTTGATATTTTTAAATTCTGTAATACACGTATGTATGTACGTATATGTATATGTATATATATATATATATATATATATATATATATATATATATATATATATGTATATATATATATAATTACACATGTAAATGACATACACATTAACGAACACATAATCATGATCATTATACAAAGCATTATATATGACATACTTGAAAATTGTTTTTCTGTTTTAGACCTTTTTTCTTCACATCTTCATTAATTTTTATAACGTTTGGTAGTTTTTTTCGTTTTGCTTTCGTAATATCTGGTTTTGCACATTTATTCTTTTTAATATTCATATTGATGTTAAGATTCTTACTATTTCCAGATTTCTGTGAATAAAAATACAGTATTAAGTTACTGTAAAAAATTTAACACTGCATCTTTAAAAACTAATTTATTATTATTTGTTAATTACCTTTGTCATTATTATATTAAATTATCTAAATACAAATACACGTGTGTTAAACATAGGTTACGAAAAACATGCTGTTTATATTTTGACAACCAGTAGCACCAATATACACAGATTAACTTTTTTGTATTTCAGTGATATATTAAATGTATTTCAATTATATATTAAAATATTCAAATTTAATCTATCTATCTATCTATCTATCTATCTATATATATATATATATATATATATATATATATATATATATATATATATATATATATATATATATATATATATATATATATGTATATACATATGTATATATATATATATATATATATATATATATATATATATCCGCCTTATGGTCTTTATATATCTATCTATATATATAAAAGCGGAATATATATATATATATATATATATATATATATATATATATATATATATATATATATATATATATATATATATATGTATATATATATATATATATATATATATATATATATATATATATATATATATATATATATATATATATATATATATATATATATATATATATATATATATATATATATATATATATATATATGTATATATATATATATATATATATATATATATATATATATATATATATATATATATATATATATATATATATATATGTATATATATATATATATATATATATATATATATATATATATATATATATATATATATATATATATATATATATATATCTTTTTGATAAAAATACATCAATATCACTTTCGAAAGTTAGTTAACACTTAAACGATGGGACGGGTATTAATACCCCTTTATAAAACCAATCGCTAATGGTGGGACGGGTATATTAATACCCTTTTCTACTCTAAATCAAAATTGAGACTTTTGTAATTTGGATAGGTTGTTATCACTTTCATCCATTAAAAATTTATATATTGGAATAAATTATTTGTTCCTTTACAAAGAGATGTGGCACCATGTCCTATCAAATTATTGTAATAATGTAAAAACTGCAACATGATATTGCAAAAATAAGCCCGTTGTTTATGTGTTGTACAATAATTTATCCCCCGTCGTTTAAGAGTTAATATGAAAAAATAAACTTCTATTACTATTTCATTAAATATAATATCTTATTAATAATGTTAGTAATTAACATATAATTATAGTTTTAATTTTTGTTCTTTGTTGTTTATCTAAATTGATATCAATATTTATATAGTATTTCAAATGAATCAGGTACTTAGATTTTTTTAAAAAATAAAAAAATGGAGTTAAGTTTAAAACAGATTCTGGTTAGTACCTTGTGTGCTAGCAAGTTAATTAATTCAAGTAATTTGTATAATTCTCAATTTTTTATTTCCAAATAAATATTTTGTTAAAATCAATCATTTCTTTTGTAATGTTCATTTTTTAATATATAACTAAGGAGAAAAATACAAAACTGATTTTTTATATGCTTATGCTTATAAAAAAAATTAACATCTCAAACTTTCCAATAATTTTTGATAACTTTATATATATAAATTTAAATACCAAACAAGTGTTTAAATATGAAATTATTTATTGTTATTCAATTATAACAACAAAAGAAAAGAAAATCATAATAATAAAATAGAAAATAACTTCTTACTTTCAAAATATTATGTTGATTTTCCACCTAGTTTGAGTAATAAAATCATTAATTGTTATCAAGGGACTATCTAACACATTAATCAGTGTTTGGAACATATGTAGAAGTCTCTTGAGTTTAGTTTATGAGTATCATTCTCTATTATTGTGACATTATTGTGTATATTTTATTTATAACTACGAAATATAAAACGATTTTTAATAAATGCCCACACAATTTATAAATACACGTGTATGCACACACACACACTTGAAAATATATATATATATATATATATATATATATATATATATATATATATATATATATATATAAGCAGGCAGTTCAAATATATATATAAAAATGTTTCTATATATTTTTTTTTAAATACAATCAAAATATTTTACGTACTATTTTTCAGTACAGATACCTTTGACTGAAATACATTTGTTCCATCGTTCTGAAAGCTTTTTGATTTTTATTTCAAAGAACTTTTTTGATTGCTTGTCAAATCAGTTTTGCACATAAAAATTCCTTCAATGGTCTAAACAAGTCATAATTGGAAGAAGTCAAAGCAGGACTGTATAATAGATGAAGAGCAAAATATCCTACTTGATTCGATAGAAAGTTGTCGTTAAAGCGGCAGTATGAAGACGAGTATTGCCTTGAAGGAAATAAATTGAATTTTGATTTTTTTATCGTTTAGAGCGGAATACTGATTTTACCTTTTCATTCAACAAAGTTAAATAATACTACTCATTGATGATTTTTGACTTGTGAATAAGTTTAAATAAATTACATCTTTTAAATCACAAAACACGGTAGCCATGTTTTTGGTTCTCGAGCGTGAGATTCATTTTCGACAAATTATTTTATTTTTTCCTGTGACAAACATTCCTTTTCAAACTATGTTTAAAGTATATCAAAATTTTGGAAGGTTTGACTCATTCGTTTGTGAGAAACTTAGTATGTATTTGTTGTGCAACAGTGCTTGACACTCTTGTTTAGATGTCTTAATAACGATTGACTTATAGGTGTTAAAGGGGCAAAGATCACTACGGTCTGCAAGTTTAAATATGTCTGAACACGTCACAAAGTGCATGGCGACAGATTAATTAGGGCAGGAAAGGGAACTTCATTCTTGTTTATATTTGAATCACCCCTATATATGCATATATTAATTAACGCATTTATATAAGAAGAATATTTCATGAATAAAACTAATATTCTTATTTTATAGCAAGTTGTTTGTAGTTTTAAATTACATATATACTGTTATAAAATAAAATCGTGTCATGAACTTGAAACGACTTAATTTTTTTAACATTCTAGACAAAATATAAAACGACCGTAACTAAAAACGAAAAAAAAACTTATTTCTCATTCATACATATGACATGAATCATCATTTAATGAGAATAAATAGGAGAATATTAATTGGTTCTACATGAAATTAAATACTTTGTATAACAGTTCAAAAGTTCAAGTATATGTTTTTAGTTCATACTTATGTCAAATGGTTACAATCGACGACAAGAAGTCGACTGAAGTATAATTTTTATAATTTTGCATGAAATTGAAATAAAAGTTCGTAATGAATCAGCAATTGTGCAAAAAATATTATTATATGTGTTGTAATACAAAACAAGCAATAATCTGAAATAGACAATTTTATGGATGTTTCAGGTAACCAAATACAATAAAACAATTAAATTAGAATTGATTTTTTATTTACTGACTTACATAAAAGTGTGAAATATGTCTAGATAGTCGAAGATAATTTTTTAGCTTCTTACTATAGAAAGTCCTACTTCTTAAAGTTGCTTGCCTAATAAATTTATTATCTGTTTTGTTAGTACATCGTCTTTGAATTTGAACAAATCTTCTGGAGTAGCTGTTCGTTTTCTGACATCATTTGAGTATTCTGCTTGTTGTGGAGTAGTGAATATTTAATAAGGCTGATAACAAAACATTGACTATTTTCACCTTCAATTAATATGGCTGTTTGCTTAATCTGTACTTAAATGTCTTTTTCTATTCATATTTACAATAGAAAAAATCAAAGAAAATTAAGACAGAATTAAAAAGTTACCAAAAAGAATTATTATGCTGTTAAATAATAAAGTTAAATCGAGTAGTGACAATTTCATATAAATAATAATTGAGAATTTTCAATTCAGAGTGATAATAAATCACAAAGAACGAACAAATAACAGTAAATGTCATAAATATTTCCAGTACTAAAAGGGGAAAAACAGTTTTAGAAGAAAAACACAATGTTGCGTCAATTTTTTCTAGAAGTGTGTGTGTGTATATATATATATATATATATATATATATATATATATATATATATATATATCCATTTATATACATAAAAATTAAAAACTGGAAGATAATTACATAAACTGTTTTGCTAGCGAATTTTCATATTATAAGAGAAATAATAAAAAAACATATACACAAAAAATAGTAATAATATTAAGTAACACAATGACATCAGATAAATTTATTTTTTTCTGAATGTGGAGTAATTAATTTTGTGACCACACCTGAATCTTTGCTCACCTGGTTTTTAAAAATACAGGCCCAGCAAAAGGTCAGGCGTACCCACAAAATTATTTGCTTTAGATGACATACAACCGTGTAGATATAACGAAATAATATCATTTTTTATAAAAAAACTGATACATGTTATAAGTAATTAATATTGTCGTGTTTTTGCATATGCCTACACACCTGAAACTTTGCTCACCTAGTTAAAATACAGGTTTTAGCAAAGTTCAGGCCCGAAAGCTTTGCATTTTCATTCAAGTAAACAGTATTTTGCACATTTGTTGGAGTTTCTGTGCTTTGAATATTGTTTTAAATTAGTGTTAACAGTTTATACAGATGTAAATTTTTATTATTTTTATATAGTTTTATTATATATAAAAACGAATATTAAGATGAACAAAAGTTAAAACATCTTTAATAGTCAATTATCAAAAATATTTTTTTATTAATAAATGTAAATATTATTAATAAGCTGGTATTTAAATGCCAGAATAATTTAGTAACTCCATGTTTTACTTCTGAAGTGAGAATAGATAGGATGTGATGATTAATATATATCATTATCGGCAACAATAACAGCTTTTTCCCATTCACTGCTGGATGAAGGCCTTTCACAAAATTTTCCACTTTGATCCATCCAATTTTCCTTTCTTTTTTATTACATTTCGACGAATTTTTTATGTCTCTATCGTATCCATGAGTCTTTCCCTAGGTCTTTCTATAAATTTAGGTTTCCAATCAATAGTATTCATTTTTGCTATATGGTAGGCAAATTTCCTTTTGTTTTATTTTTTCCACTTGGTTTTCTTTATATTTTTAGGCATTATTCCTAACATCCATTTTTCATGTTTCCTTGTGTTGCTGGAAGCCGCTGAATTTTTCTGTCGTTCAAGACCCATGTTTCACTGCTATAAATGAAAATAGATAGAATGCGTCGATCAAAAACTTTTTTCAATCATAAGAGGAATAACCGACTGCATAAAATGGGATTTTCTTCCGAACAGGTATCATCCTATTTTTATTTTTCTATTCGCTTTATTTACCAAAGTCTCTTTAGTGTTAATAAGTTGTTTCAGATATATATAGATTGCAACTAAATCTAGAAATATGAAATGAGTTAAGATCAAAAGACAAAGACAAAAAATGTAGTGAAATAGAAAAGAAAGGCATTGGATCGCTCATAGTGGAAAGTTTTGAGAAAATCATTCATCTAGTAGTGAATAGAGAGAGGTTGATGATGAAATTATATTAAGTATTCTTAAAATAATGATATTTAATGTTTCTTCATATCACATCTTCATATTTTATTGTAGAATTTTCTTGAAGTAAAGATATCTGAAAAATTAAAATTATTTAGTTATTTTTTTTTATTATAATTTAAAAAATATGTATTTCTTACAAATAACAGACCATATTACAAATACACTACGGTCCAAATAAAACTGAAGGGTTATATATATATATATATATATATATATATATATATATATATATATATTTACTTGTTTACTATCATTTACTATTCTTTACCTTCCTTTAATCCATTTGGGCTACTCTATATAAAAAGTATTTAATTTTAAAATAATCCAATTTTACTTAAAAAAGATATTATTGGTTGTCATTAACAATTCTAAAGTTGATCTTCATCTAAAATAGATTATATTGCATGTTTTGGTAGGATTATAAAGGTGTCTTGTATCATGAGCTTATTCTGAACAATGAAGCCATAAATTCGCACGCATATTGTTCCAAAGTGGACCGATTAAAGGCAGCAGTTCAAGCAAAAGGTTTGAAATTAGCTAAAAGAAAAGATGTTTCCTCACATTATGATAATTCTTTAAAGAATCGATAAAATTGTTAGAAATTGAATGAAATGTTTTATTCTATCCCCCAAATTCATCATGCTTTTATAAATTATTACTTACTCCGATTCTATAGAATTCCCTTAACAGAAAAACATTAATTCTTTGAAAACATGTACAAATTATTTAGTTTTTCAGTCAGAAAATCACAAAATTGTATAAGGTTGGTATTATGAACTTACTCGAAAAATCGGGATAAACTTATCCATAAAAACAGTATATACATGTTGAATAAAGTTAGATTCGTATTAAAAAAAAACATCAAATTCAAATTTTACACAAAAAACGAACGAACTTTTAAAACAACCTAATATGCTTTTTTCAAAAAAGGGTATAAACTTTTTGAATAACTGATATTCAAAGTATTTTTTTTGTGTTAACTCTGTTTATACATACATATACTGATATTATATGATTTTTGAATATATATACTACTATAACATGCCCCTAATATCAATATTATAAACTGAATTCATGTTTATATGACATTTTTTTGCTAGGTGTTGGTTTAGATATGTTCAAAGTTATGAAATGACATTTCCTTTTGGAGCACCTGTTTATTATAATTTTATACATACATACATACATACATATATATATATATATATATATATATATATATATATATATATATATATATATGCATCTTTTATATGATACTCTTAACATTTATTTATATGCAGTTATTATCTAATAGGAAATGAGATATTTGGAATTTTCTTTTTAAAAGAATGTATTATTCTAAACATTTATAAATATAATATACATTTTTAAAACATGCGTACGTATGTACGTACATACATACATACACACACATATACACAAACATTATCATCTGCAGCTGGCAGACATGCTGTTTGCCACCAGGTACGAACAGCTGATAGTTAAAATTGTTTCCGGTTTAGCGATTGTATTTTCGAGTGGTGTAGTTTAAGGTCTGCTTTACACATGTCTTATAAAAACGCACTCATGTTGGAAATGTGTTAATAAAAAATATATATGAATGGAGTAATGTTTTAACGTACGTTTCGTGATAGACGGCCTTAATAAGTGAACTGTTTCCATATCTAATTAAAATAATTAATAAAGTTGTCTATTTATGTAAATGTTTGTCTTGTAAATGTAATTGTAGACTAATGTAATGCTGTCAACACTGAAGACTGTTAAATATTTGACACAGGCATTATAATAAATGATACAGTTTGTATTTGATTTTCTAATACAGTTGCTGAAGTTACTTTACACATAAAATAATTTTTCAGTTAAATAACTACATTAATTATACATATAATTGAACAAATAAGTTATTTATATAAAATAAGTCAATTTTATTTCATCTTGTATTTTCTAGTTACTCAACAATTACTAGCAAATATTTTTTTATTTAACTCTATAGATTTTCAAAAGATTCATCTTAATACTATAATCCATAGACAAGATTAAAAAAAAATTCTCTTTTCCAATATGACATATTGTTCAGAAACTTTGTGACAATATTTCTTCGATTCAACTTCCCTAATTGTATTTATTTGAAATGATATAAAAGCCTAGAACATTTATTTAAACTGAATTTGTTAAAATTTGATTGCACCTTGTTACATCTACATTTCTACTAGTATTTACTTTAAATTCATAACTGTATCTCATTAGCACAAAAAAATGTTTTATTAAATATATTACAAAAAATAGCATTATTTTGAAATGATTGAACAATAATAAATTAAATTTCATTTTTTATTTTTAATTACAGTACATTTCATACAAAATGCTATTTTTATTACAATTTGTTGTACTAGAATTGATAGAAAATTGTGTTTAGTTTCTAATTTAAAAATATATTTTATAAAAATCATAAATATTATTTTATGAATATAAATTAAAAATATAAAGTACATTTATTGTATGGTTTGATTACTATTTTCTCTCTGTTGTCTTTTATTTTAAAAATATTAAAACATTAATTAATGATGAAATTGTAAAATCATTTTAGATAAGGAAATTATAGAAAAATAAATTATTTTTAAATGTTGTGTTTTAAATATAATTATCAAGTCAGAAAAAAGAAGTGATCTTTGCAATATTAAATGTTTTATAAATTTAAATAATTTTAAATTTCATATATAACGTAATTTTGGAATTTATTAAAATTTGGTTAATTAAATCAAATTACTTCAAAGAAATTTCGACAAGTTTCTGTTTTGATAAAAACCATATGAACATAAATCTGTGATGAAAAATCTATATATGTATGTATATATATATATATATATATATATATATATATATATATATATATATATATATATATATACACTCAATAAATACAAAAGAAAATGCACCATATGCAATTTTAATGAATACGAAACAATAAGCTATTTTTTTAACGTTGCCTATAATAATACGAGTCCTTCAGACGGTTCTACTTGAAAAGTAATAAAGACAGAATCAATTAGTATACTAATGAGAGCCTTTAATAATAGTGTTAGAGATTTAAATATATGAATAAACATTTCAAATATATATATTTGTTTTTATTAAAACCTTGAATGATTTTTTTAGCGAATTTGTGAAATAATTTATGTATTCGATCTACACTACACTTATGTAAATTTATTATAAATCTAACTTTATATATATATATATATATATATATATATATATATATATATATATATATATATATATATATGTATGGGGTATGAATTTAAAGTAAGATAAACAGATGGAAATAGAATAAATTAAACATTTATTCTTTTTGAATCTATTTTTTAATATTGGCTATCTTGTATTTTAAAAGAAACACAATTGCAGTTATTATTATTGCACAAGAACACACATTTACTTGCTTATTATTATTTACTATCCTCCAGTCTCATTTGGACTACTTTATACTATCATCAAACATAATGACTATTTGAGAAATTTTAGAAAAAAGTATCTTTAGTCAACAGAAAAGATGATATTCTTTCCTACAAAACAATATTAGACCACACGCGGCAAGAATACACAAAAAAAAAAACATTAGGTAACTCGAATGGTGTGTTTTACCATACCCAATTATACTTTCCAGATATTTCTTTATTTGATTATTATTTATTTCAGTTTTTAAAGTGTTTTTTGATTAATGAAAATTTTAAATCTATATGTCAAAAAGCACTAGTCTTATAATCACAGATACCAAATTTCTTAAAGGGAATTGAAAATTTATACAAAAAAAAAAAACTGTTATTGATAATCCTGGTGATTTTATACAGTAATTAAGAAATGAAGATTTTTTAAAAAAAATCTAAAAATGTATGGTTACCTCTGTATTTAAATAGTATGTACATTTTTTGAAATAACTATTTTTAAATTCAAAATGCAATAAATGTGTATTGTTATTATTTTATATTATATTATCTATAAAATACTACCGAAATAAATTTTTCATAAACAAATCAATTCATTTCATGATAATCACTTGTATATAATTATATTCATTTCCTATCTATTGCATTATGGATGGATTGGCCTCTCAGCACACGTGACGTTGAATCATTTCTCATACCAATTATACGGGCGTAGCTAATGAAACACAACGGTATTATCCCTAATTATATTTCGACATTAAAATATTGCTTGATCTATGACTTTATATAAAAACAGGCATATCGGATGAATTATGAAAACGCAATCAATTAGAATTAGATATGTGTACTTTTTTTTTAAATTGAGATTTTGAATTTATCATTTTTTGAAATAAAATCAAATTTCTAACAATAGATTAAAGCTGTTTTGAAAACGAGTATTTTATTTATTAACAGATTTATGAAGAGAGTTATTTAAATATTTACCAAACAAAAACAAATGGACAAAATTATACATTTTTTAAAATGAGAATTTATACAATTGAATTAAAAGAAACTTTTAATAAGAGTTTAATATATAATATTTATAGGGCACAATTCATTATAATTTGAAAATCTGGATTAATAATAAAAGTCTAAATTTTTGAAATACAGTGTAGTATAATTATTTCTTTTTTTTAATTAAGATATAGTATTTAAAAAATAACTATCTTACATTAACGTTCTTATGGATGTTGTTCGTGTGTGTATAATGATTATGATTAAATGAAGTACACAATAAAATACTTATATCTTTTCAAGGTACTCATTCGGTGGTCGAACTATAACACATGTGTTACAAAGTTGTAAAACAATTTTAACGACACACACGAACGGATTTTATACTTGAGGCTCACGTTTAATCTATATTTATTTATAAGGCAGTAACGCAGGAATACAAATAAAATATCTATTTATGTTTGTGTTAGTATGTATGTATGCGTGTATGCATATATATAGTATAAATTAATTCTATGCTTTTTACAAAATTTAATATTTACTTACACAAACTTAATTTTCAAAATAATCTCCATCACTCTCTACATACATTTGCCATTTTTCGATTCTATCTCGAAAAAATGCGGAAATTATGAATTGATGCAATCATCGATACATTTTTTTCACGTCGTTAATGGTTTTGAAATATGTCTCAAATAAACAATGTTGTAGAATTTAGAACAGATAAAAATCAGAAAAAAATTAAATTTGGTCAATATGCCGGGTGCAGCAGAATATCACAGGATCGATTAAAAGTAACATTCTTTATAGTCTTTGTGACGTGAGATAAGTTTGTTGTCGTTGTCTTCATATTTCATTAAATATATAATTAAAATATTCGTGGCATGGAATGGTAGGTTTCGGTGTTGATATTAATGTTTGCTGTAGATTTTTGTATGTATGTATAGGAGTAATAAGTTTCAGTTTGTTGCAACTGCAAAGAAAGATTTTTTTATTTTTCTTTTGATTTCTATATATTTATTCAGAAATTCATTTTCGAAGCATTTGAAGAATAGATTCTTTTAGAAACAGATTTTATTTCAAGGACTGGTAACTTGAAACTGAATGAAAGTGATCAGTCTAGGAATAATTTGAATGTAACATAAAAGAACAAAATTTTATAAACTGATTTTCGATATTTGATAGAAAATGAATGTATTAAATAAATAAAAATAATTTGTAAACATTAGAATTTTCAAAAAATTATATATATATATATAAACACATAACTGACCGGTGATGTTGTGGCTTGTATCACTGCCTGTCTGTCATACGGGAGAGTGCGTTAGATCTCTGTTCGGAGAAATGGGGTAAACGGGGCTTTTTAGTCGAGATAAAGGTAACTTGTTTAAAGGAGTAAAACCTCAGTGAAAAATCCTCATCAATATGCCTGGTCAATGTAGTGAGTATAAATAGTACCATCGAATGGTAATGTTTAATGAAGTTATTGCCTAACAATGGACTAAGATATATATATATATATATATATATATATATATATATATATATATATATATATATATATATATACATATATAAAATTAATATTCATTTGTGTAATGTTTCGTTTAATCTTCAGGTAAATATCAATGACAAAACATAAAAACACAATTTTCTTCTTTATCCATCTCTTTGATGAATAAAAATTAGAAAGTCTATGCGCTTGCTTTACTCGTTATCTTTCTGAAATGAAAATATTTTTTGAAGTAAAATTTTGATAAATTATTCAGCCGGTATAAATTATTTAATTTAGGTAATTCAATCATAAAACGTTTGATGTCTTGAGTGCCGAATTTTACGGCTATAAATAATGAAATAATTTAAATACGTTTACAATGTTAAATATATCATGAAAATGTGCAGGAATTTTTCGAAAAGATACATACATATTTTAATAATAGGTTATTTGAGTAACTCGGTGCTTAGAAATTCCATATTTAATTTTAGTTCGAGATAAAATTTGACGAAATTTCATTTTTATGTAATTTCGTTTAAATTATATATATATATATATATATATATATATATAATATATATGAATATGTGTATGTGTGTAGTTTTGTATATGTTTTAAATATTCTATCACGATTTGTCATCATTACTCATTTTATTCTTAGGGACGATCCCTTTTATCAATATTTATCTTGTTACATTATCTTGGCTTTTTAGTCAATGTTGATTGTATTGAGATAATGTAAAAAATAATTTTATATACATACACGCACGCACACACACATGGGAAGGAAGAGAGATTGTGGACATATTATTTTTATATGTTATAAATTATCTTTTATCTTATCTATTGCACTATCATTTTAAGTTATATAATGCCGCATCCTGAAGTTAATAATGGTGCCGTCGATATAATTATTAACGAAAAAAGTAAACAATAAGTGATTAATGAATGATAATTTTATCATTTTTATAGCATTGAAATGACAAATTTATTTGTGAAAAATGAATTAATCTAGTTTTATAATTAAAATTTGTTATTTTATCCATACTCTCTTATTTTCACCATTGTATTCTCTCTCTTTCACACACAAATAGATTATAGTGCTAAGATTTGCTGATTTTTGTGTCAGAGTTTATTTTTCTTAAAGAGTTTTGTTATTTATTATTAACACAAAAAAATAATTAAACATGATGAAATATAAGGTTTGTTAATTGCATCTTAGTACATAGAAAACATTTCGAAAATTGAAATCTACCAGATTAGAAATACATTAAATGCAATATGCAAAAATTGTTTAAAACATTGAAATGAGTTGTACATAAAGTATAAATTATTACATTAAAATTTATTTTATTATATATATATATATATATATATATATATATATACACTCACACATACACACACATATAGATAGAGAAATTAAACTTACAAATGATTTGTAGAAACCGAGGAAAAAGTGATTATTTCATTTGTGGATTTGTCATCTATCAGCACCTGTAATAAAAGTCATTGTTTAAAAATTGATTGATAAATATTTATTACTTACGAACAACAAATGTTAATTACAATAAGTTGTTAGTAGCTAAATGCTATTTGTAGAATATTATTTCAAACAATAAATGTTACAGAAATGAAATAAATAAAATTTACTTTATATGTGACTACAATTAATATCCATAATAAGTTAAACAGACTTTTATAATATTTTAAACGGTTTTCAATCAAAAATCTATACCAAAATTCAAATGAATCTCAAAAAATATCAATGTATTTTTAAAAAAACAATGCATTAATTTAAATAGCATAAAAAATATTTTCAATGCACATCTTTTATAGATTATATTCTATCCTGTTTGTATCATCCAGTCATTTTTTTATGTGCGCAATGTTTATTTTTTTCAGATAAGGCGATGTTCACAAGCCAGGTCTGATCTCGAAGGAGGTATTTACAACACATTAGGCTTCCAGAACAGAGGAAACAGGTTGATGCGAAAGAATAAAAAACCGTGAAACGGAATTACGGACCAGTGAACAAACTTCGTTTTGATGATAAAGCGATGGAAAGAGACGGAATGACTGTATCGAATAGATTTAGACGACTATACTGCTATGCGAATAATACGTATATGTAAAACATGTTTCTATTGTAATATATATATATATATATATATATATATATATATATATATATATATATATATAATAATATGCATTTAGATAAAATGTCCTCAAAATATTGTAGGAAAATATATTTTTCAGGTTTTAGTTATTTTTAAAAGCATTATTATCATTTTTTTTTAACAAATATTACATATTTGTATTAAATACCCAGAAAAATAAAGTGTAATCGCAAATGAGCACATTTATGAGACTTAATGAAAAGTGATATAGACAATTGTTCAAACTAGTAGAATTTAAAATAAAATTAAATAGTTATATACGATAAATTGTTTGTGTATTTACAGTGTTGAACTAAAATTTATCTCATATATATGTCATACATGTTAGAATAATTTAGCAGTTCCAGACGATATAAATTCATGTTAGAAAAAACACGTAAAGAGAGAAAGAAATACGAGAAGTATAGAAAGAAAATAAAAGTTTCAGTCGATACAGCAACAGTGAGAATTTTAAAGTAAAAATGGGATATTCATAAGTAAAAACAGAAGATCATCAATAGAGAAGATCAATTAATGATTGGTAATCCAGAAGGGTGAAGAAGAAATCCATATACATATGGAACAGAGATTAAAAAAGTTGTAGGAATGATGTGGAAAAAAAAGTACTGAGTTGAAAGCATTGAAAGAAAATAAAAGTTAGACTATATAGCAAAAATAAGAAGTTTAAAATGGAAATGGGCTGTTCATATAGCAAGAAGAGAAAATCAACGATGGAGAAGACAAATTAATGATTGAGAATTCAGACGAACCTCGTTTGGACGCCCCAGCACGGGGCTATACGAAGAAGTGAAGAAAAATTTGGGGAAAAAATCGATTTTTTTCTGATGATATTGGCATTTTCGTGAATGCACATATATTTGAGTATATTCGTCTGAAAGTTTTTGAAGTAAATCCGATAAATATTTTCGGACATACAGCCTGAATTTGTCAAAAAATTTTTAACTAGGGTAAACAGGTGACGAAACATTCAAACGCGTTTATCTCAAAACTAAGTTTCAATAGTCAGTGATCCGGATATCTCAGAAAAGCACGCCAAGTTCGATCGGTCTCAAATTTTCTTACAATCTTCTGAAATATATGCATCATGGTATTGAAGGGTAGAAGGAATAAGGTATATTACAAAAATTATTACTATTTTTTTAAGCAATCCGCCAGAAACGAAAATTTGTGGAAAAAAAAAAATTTTTTTCAAGTAAGACTGCCATTTTGTCGCGAAAAATGAAAATTTTTATGATTCCGCAGTCCTAATACCCAGCATTAATCTATCCTTTTAAAAGAATTGACCATACGGCGTTTTTAAAGATTTCAAGATAATCCAACGCCAAGATCACAAAAATGATTTTTGAAATGATCACCGGAAAAAGCGCCAGGTTTTTTGGAGGTCGTTGAAGGGGACATCGATGAATGCAGGAGCGGTGAAAAACTTCAATACCTTTTTTATGATCGACATGAACAGAGATTTTATTGTTGAAATGTAGGATCTATTCAAAATGAAACCAAACAATAGTTGTAATATAGCAAAATAAATAATGGGCTGTTCATACAGCAAGAAGAGAAGATCAACGATAGAGAAGACAAATTAATGATTGAGAATTCAGACGGATTAAGAAAAGACCATAGATAGATAAGATAGAAATATAAGAAAATTCGTCGAAATGAAATGAAATCAAAAGGCATTAAACAGATTGAAGTGAAAAATTTTGGGAAAGAACATTTGGTGCTATCTAATAAACAAATAAAATAAACAATACAAAATTATTAAACATTTTTACAATATCTTGTGGTGTTCTAGCGATAATTCATTAATATAAAAATGAAATCGTCACAGTTACAAAACAAACAGTGATGGCGTATTATTATTATTTTCTTATTATTAAAAACATATGTTATTCGATATTATTACAATTATATTTCCATTATCAAGGATTTTTTTTAATATTTATAATTGCTATACGTTATTCTACGTAAAATAAAACAATAATCAGCAATTAAAATAAATTGCTATTATTATCAATTACTCATAATTTATTTAATCGTTCAGCAATAATTAGATAATTTTAATTCAATTTTCTTGTAACCATACATTTTTTTCACATACAAGCAACTACTTTTCTATCGACCATTTAAAGTTTAAGGTTTAATATATCTCGAAACACTTCTTTTAACAACTTTACAATACTGCATTCATTTATAAAAAAACTCTTGTTTACTTGCAATCGACATACACAATCTTTGAATAGAAGTAGTTGATTTACGAGAAATAATTTTACAGATCTCCTCTACAACATTGTCTATCAGTATTTGTTTATTGTGTAGATGTACTTTTATGCAGCAGCTATAAATTTTGTGACAATGCAATGCATAGAGGATTTGTTCGGTGCTGTTATAACAGGCAGAGCATGTTGTTTTAGAGAAATATCCTGATATATATTTTCAATATATATTTTAAATAAATATACAATACAATAAATAAGGTTGCTTTTAAATGCTTTGAAAATTAATACCATAAACTTTTGAGTAATCAGATAGGGTTAAATATTACATTTCACT
This sequence comes from Neoneuromus ignobilis, assembly GCA_029203775.1. Classification (NCBI taxonomy): domain Eukaryota; kingdom Metazoa; phylum Arthropoda; class Insecta; order Megaloptera; family Corydalidae; genus Neoneuromus; species Neoneuromus ignobilis. Next base: position 21,134,655 of record CP092095.1, read on the forward strand.
GTTATTTACAGTTTGATCAAATATTTAAACTAAACACATACCTTGAAATTAAAATTATTTTGCATGAAATTTAAATTTATTATTCTATGTTACAGTTTGTTTACTCTTATATATATATATATATATATATATATATATATATATATATATATATATATATATATATATGTGTGTGTGTGTGTGTGTGTGTGTGTGTATACGTTTGTTTATTATTAGTTTCTATTTATATATCAATTATTCATATTCATTTTGAAATTATACTTGTTTGATATTTGTTATTTGAATGAAAACAGTAAAAGATATAGGGTGAAAGGAAAAAGGATAAATGGTGTGTTTTTACTGTCATTTTAGTTGGAGTTTGTTTCAATTAGACATTTGATAACTGAATAGATTCATATTGCAAATAATGAAATACTACAAAATTGAATAAATCGTTGTTCATGTGAAAATATTTTTCAAAATCAAGATTTGGTTAAAATGATCTTGAGAAAATTATGTGAAATTTTAAGTCGAAATCATCTGTCTTTCAAATAAAAGAATTTGAAAAGCGTGGTATTGTGGTAGATAGATCGATATTGAAGAGCTGGATCTTGTTATGTGGTTTTAATAAAGCAGTGCGAATTGTCATAATAGATCTGCGAGAAATTATTTCAAAATCCTATGATTGTAATTGTCTGATAAGACCACTGGATTTAACCTCACCAGATATACTTTTATTGGATTAGATGAAGAATAAGGTCTTTTCCAACGAACCACAAAGTAATTATTAATTGAAATGCTCAAAAAAAATATAAAAAATATGATTAAAAGAACATGGAATGATCTTGTGGCTGTGTGATCATTTGATAGAAATTATATTTCACATACAATTTCCAAATCTCATTAAACTATTTATAAGAAAATCAATTTATTTAGATCTTATAAAAAAAAATCGGTCATCATTCTTTGGTCCACTCTGTATATACGAGAACCAACCACAAAATGAATATTTTTCTCTTTGTACATAATAGTAATTAAATTTCTTTGTAAATTCTAGATTTTAAGGTATTTCCTTGATTAAGACTCATTGTTTTTCCGCTTTCAAACATTTCTCATACAAGTGTCATTTACAACAATACAGATGAAAAGAATGGAAAAAGTGTAACTGAATTTGTAGAATTAAATTCACCGATGTTTATCTATATATGTATGTTAAAAGAAATTGACTGCATTTCTGGAAATATATAACAAATTTATTTTTTTAAAATAATATTAAATTTATATTTAACATTACCTATATTTGAATATATTTTCCGTACATTTTATTTCTTCAATATTTAAAAAACTCGATGGTCTTTTCAATCAATTCCCTCAGTGTCCCTTTTCAGTGCAATATTGCGTTCTGTCACTGTTCTGATAAGTTTTATTATATTATATCCATCTACTTTGTGAACGTACTGTCGATCCTTTTCTTGTATCTCAGTGTCCAATCAAGTACCTCTTTCTATCAATTTTCTATCAGTTTTCCTCACAAATTGAGCCTGCCATTGACATTTATCTCTTTACAAGTTCGATATCATGTTCGACTTTACGTCCTTATCTATTCAATTGAATGTGTCTCTTTTAAAAACTGTCGTTATTCGGTATCCAACCGTCTTTTCACAGTTCTTTGTGTTGTTTGAAGTTTTTGAATTCTTTTTTTCGTCTGTATTAAGTGTCCAAGTTTTGTTTCCGTACGGTAGAGATCTGACGGTAAATATACTGGTCAAATAGTTTCATTAGTGAATTTCCGAAGATATTTTTACTTCCATCAATTTTTATTACAGTTTAGTTGTTTTATATGTATTTTTATATTTTTCTTTTATTTATATTTTTTTGAAAAGATTATAAATATTACTTATTTTCTTTATAATATTTATATACATATATAATCCAAATGTGACACCTAAATTTGTGTTTTATTAAAAAGAAACAAAAAGAACTATACAAATGTTTCTTTTTAATAAAACACAAATCTAGACATCACATCTGGATGATCCTATATATATATATATATATATATATATATATATATATATATATATATATATATATATATATATATATAAATTATAAAAAAATATGACAAAAAGATTTATTACGTTGTGATATAATCTATATTTGTTTAAAATATATGACTCCACAAAAGAAGCGACTATTATTTAAGTATTTATTTACTGGACACATCGGAATTTTATATTCCACTTTTTATTCAAGGTAAACAGTTTTATACGTTTTCTAGTGACGGTAAAAATCCAGTTTTGTTTTCAGCGACTTCGCAAATAAACCATGCCTGTTCTGTATTATAACTGAAAGTCGACTCTCCGAAGTTACTAAATGCGGACACAAGCGCGGGTCATTATGCAAAATAGTATTCCTTAGAAGAACTTAAATACTGTTTTGTTTAAAATACAATTGTATTCATTCTCATTTTCTTTCTTTTTCTGGTAACAAATGTTAAGTACAAGTTGTTTTTTATATATACAAGTAGTTAAAAAGTTAATTCGTTTGTTTGTAATATTTTTATTTCGTTCGTTTCATATAAATGAGTAAAAAATAGATAAAATCTTAAAAAGAATTTTAAATAAGAAGTATGATATACACAAATACGAATTAAAGAGAATATTTGTTTTCTTTGTAACAGTAATCTAAATTTTTACATTTAAATGAAAATAAACATTTTCTTTAAGCGTGATAGAACTTTAAATTGAATCCCTATCGAAAAATCTATCAAACGTAAAAAAAACACCTTATTCATACTTTTATATATACATACACACACATGTATATATTTTTATATAAAATGTTTTTTTTAGGTTTGATATTATAAAACTTTAGATAGTCATTTTAAAGATCTATCACGCTTAAAAAAACACCTAGGTTCAAAATTGTACATAAATTACTATTTTTGAATAGTGAATGTAAGTTTGGTCAATTAATGTCATCATCGTTACGAAACCGAAAGAGTGTTAAACTATACAAATATTATAAACTTTGTGTACTTTGTGTGAATTGAACAATTAACGTCAAATAGAAAATTTGAAGGGTGTAACCCTACAAATCACCCCTACAGTAGAGACCTTCCAAATCGCTTTATCATGGCGAACTGTCAATACACAGTAGTAAAATAGTGTTAGGAGTACTGGGGTGTGTATATGTTTATGGAAAATTATTGTAAGTGGTTTCATGTTGTTTTGTGAGAATGACTACGCGGTATAAATTTTATAAACTGACTGTTTAATTACAATAAATTTCAATTATTTTGTATGTGTGTGTATGCTTCTCAAAAAAACCGCAATCCATATTCTTGTAATTTTTTTATAAACTGATCAATTGAAGGCAATGATTATTACTGATTGTGTTTAAACACTTGTTTGCTAAAAGGGTTTATTTCAGGGGCCGGCAACCTTTTTTGGCCACGGGTCAAAATCAACCAAAATGTGAGTATTAAGAGACGTTTGGGTCAGAGATATTTTCGTATTAAAACAGTCTTTTAGTAAATAATAAGATATATTTTATTAAGAAAATAATTACAAACATAGTTGAATGAACTTTATTTATAAAAGTTCTCTTCGATATCAATGGCTCCCCTGATGTTGAACTTGTGACGTCAATTTAGTCAAGTCTGGTTTATAGTTAGTCGTTTTAAGATGAATACAAGCATCTGAATTTTCGGTAGTTAACCTGTTCCTGTTTTTGCTTAATATAAATTTCATTTGTGAAAATATTTGCTCACATTTATAAGTTGAACCGAATGTGGACAAAATGGCAAAGCCAATTTTTTTCAAAGATGAAAACTTCGTAGGAAGTGATGCCCAACATGTTGATATCATGAGAAGATGATTATCTTCTGTTTTTTCCAAATCTTTCCGCAATTTCTTGAATTTATCCGTCCATAATGTTGAACTTTTAAAACCAATCATTTCTAAACTGAAATTGTCAATTTTTAGATATTGAAAATACTGCAAATTTAAAACATTTTCTTCTATTTCCTCGGGCTTTATTATAAATGTAAACATTTCTCCATGCTTCTTAAAACTTTGAAACCGACTTTCATATTCACTTTTAATGACGAAAATCCAACTTTCGAACATATTTAGATTGCTTTCATCGATATTTTCTTTTTCATGTTCCCTTTTTAACAAGGGAAAGAAATGAAATTTTTTAGTTTTTATGTCAGTTTCAAATAATATCAATTTTGAAGTAGTACTTTATTTTCGGAACTAAAGTGGGTCACTTGAAATTATCAAATGGGTCACTCGGTGACCCGCGGGTCATAGGTTGCTGACCGCTGGTTTATTTCAAAGAGGATAATTTTAATTTTAAAATAATTTATTATAAATAATATTTTATTGCACTAGTTCAACTATTTTTTGATTACAGTTCTTGAAGAATAAATGTTTTCAGAGTATAATCACTTATCTTAAATAAAAAAAATATATTTAATGAAGATGTAAATGGAATGAGTGCATGTAACTACTTATTAACATATAAGTATTTTAGTTGTATAATGTAATAAGTTATATATATATATATATATATATATATATATATATATATATATATATATATATATATAATTGTTTGTGTATCTCTATGTGTGCGTATGCGTGAAAGTAGTTAAGTACGATGTTAAATCGCGCTTTTCGTATTTACTTACGTTCAACTATACGCTAATAGTTTACGTAACTGATAGTTACAACACAAAGAACAATATAGTCAAGTATGTTTACCATCTGGCATAGTCAAACTAATTATTCCGTACAAACAAATAATCAACGTGTGAGAGATAATAGATGTGTTCAGTGGTACAAATTTAACAAATAAACCTACAAACTCCCGAGTTTAGTACATTCTAAACGGTTGCTCGTTGAATCCAACAGGTGTGTCGTAACTTACAGTATTGCTGCTGCAGTTCCGTGTTACAACAGGCGTGGGCATATTGCAAGAACAATGTTTCTTCTGTTTATTCGAGATAATTTGAACGTACGTGCTCGAAGAAATTCGCATCTATTATTTTTCATTAATAGTTTTACACCAAGTATACTTGAATTAACACACGTACATGTTCAACACTTGGAAAACATTTAGTAATGTCTATGTAAATCTACAGAAGAAACATTTTATCATATCATATATCCATATACACACACATACACATATATTCCTACCGACATGTTTGATACGCAAGATGACTATGAACAAGTAACATTAAATGAGGTTTTCACTCAGCAATGGGCTGATACAATGGTGATATTAAGTGTGTGTATATATATATATATATATATATATATATATATATATATATATATATATATATATATATATATATAACCGGAAGAATTACAAACATTACTCGAAACCCTCTTAGAAAAAATCCGAAAAGTAGGATTAAAAATAAATATGGGAAAAACCAAGGTCATGTTCAATAATTTCACTGAAAGAAGTAAAATACAATTAGAGAATCAGTACCTGGAACAAGTGGACGAAATAAAATACCTAGAGAAAACTATAAGATACGATGGCGATTTATGGCCAGAAATCAAAACGAGAATCAGAGCTACATGGGCAACATTTGGGAGACTAAATAGTATAATGAAAAGTAATATACCAATCAGTTTGAAAAGAAAGGCATATAACCAATGTGCACTACCGGCCTGTACGTATGGAGCAGAAACTTGGACTCTAAACATAAAAATGAAACAGAAACTGTTAACCGCCCAGAGAGGTATGGAAAGAAGAATGTTAGGAATTACTAAACTGGACCGAAAAACAAGTAAATGGATAAGGGAACAAACAAAAGTAATTGATATAATAGAGCAAATTAAATCGTTGAAATGGACATGGGCAGGACATATAGCGAGAAGAGAGGACAACAGATGGACGAAGATTGTTACGGAATGGAGATCAAGAGATAAAGAGAGACCTAAAGGAAGACCACATCAAAGATGGAGAGATGAAATTGTGAAATATTGTGGAGGCCAAGGGTGGATGAGTTTGGCCAGCGACAGAAAAGAATAGAAGAGGATGCGACAGAAAAGAATGAAAGAGGCTCGGAAAACTCTTCTTATTTTAATTATGACATTCGACGAGGCTTTCGCCCAGTAGTGGGCTATCATAAATATATATATATATATATATATATATATATATATATATATATATATATATATATATACAGTGAATAATAAAAGTAATAGGAAATGTATATTAATAAAATATTTAAAAACAGACATTGAACAAAAAAAATAAATAAAAAGCCAGTTTTTTTTAATAATATTGTATTTGATATATATTTTTGCGTCAATGTCATTTAAAATATTTTAGTAAAAATTTAGAAGCACAGAATTCGTTATTTTAAAAAAATTGAGCTCATAAGTCACGAGATAAGAAAAAAGTGAGGAAATATCTTCTTTATTGGAAATATATATATATATATATATATATATATATATATATATATATATATATATATATACATACATACATAAATACATACACAAACATTGTACATATTTATAATCTTCATTTTTAAAATATTACTGGCATAAAAAAGCTTCTCCAAAATCTAAATTCACTGCTATTATTTTCTACATATTTTCAATAAAATCGCTTATTATGTCAATTGAAAATTTTATAATAATTTTAACAGTTTTCTTTTTATTATAATTAAACAATTATTTTGATAACTGTTAATAAAACATTTTCACATAAACACATTATCCATTATTTGTTTTGGTACTGCATCAAATTCGTTTTAACATAAATTAAATTTTATAATATAGTGTTGTATTGACGACAGAATGGTCATCGAAATGCACATCAGAAGATAAAGTGAATAATAAATTAATTTTGAACACTTTTATAAAAACTCAGTGTTGATATCAGTGATTTGTTTGTATCAAATCATTCATACCAATTGATTATCAAATATTTAAAGAAAATTCTAAGGATTGGGAATGAGTAATTAATTTGTGTAAAGGATTTTTTTTTATTTTGTATTCATTCTTCCTCTCTCTCTCTCTCTCTCTCTATATATATATATATTATTCTCTGTAATATATTAGTTATATAAAGTATAGTTGACACAAAGAGGATTACATTGCAGTACGTTGAAACGTTAATGATGAAAAGGTAGCCAGGTATTTAGATTACAACTAAAATCATTAACCTATGGGATTATAGAGTTCAACATAACAGTGATCGAACTATAATCAGCTGAATCTCACGAAATTGTGCACGTTTTGATTTATTACCATTAAGTTTTAAATATAATGAGATTAACATCAAATAATATCTTATGTTATTCAAAAGGTTGTCTTTTTGTTAGAAAAGTATTTTTATTTATATTAATAGACTTTACGTTTCAAAATTAAATTATTTGTAAGCATTGTAAATTCTCATTTAAATAAGTATAAAAATCTTTTTCTCTTTAACAGATAAACATAATTGTTTTATTTCAGTAATAGTGAAGAAAAAAATAATAAGTATGAAAAATATGAATATTTTGCAAGTGAACCACAATTAGCATTAAATGAAAATAAATAGATTCCATATAACACAATTTGTTTCGTAAAAATGTGTAAACGACGTTCATAAAACAATAATTATGAAACTGAGTGACAATAATATACAAAAGAACGGTAAAAATTATACAGATACATTTATGATCGTTACAAAACACTGATTGTTTCGCGATGCAGATTTCAATCACTGGACTGGGTCATAACATAATGCATCAATAGTTCAATGAACTTTCTTTGTTATATCGTTTCAGCCTTCGTTCGTGGGAGGTGTCCTGGCTTATATTTGTCTTCGGTGATGTTCTTTCAACGTAATAACGAAATTAGATTAACTACGAAACAACTAAATTTGAACAGAAAACAAATCGTGATATTGAACAAATGGCCAGCGAAGTGAATTCTAATTTAATGATACATGGACTGAATTGGAATAATTTCGTTTGATTAAACAAACACGACCCCACTACTCACACAAACGTACAAAATATTTATTCAGATCAATAGTTTCGAAGATATTTATTTAAGAATACATTTGTATATATATAGTTACTCCTAGTTGTATTAATATACTAGTAAACTTGAGAATAAAAACATTAAATATTATTTCATAACATAATTTTTAATTTTCCTTTTTTTTAAAAAAAATAATAATTACAAACATAGCTTATATAAAAATTGTTTTTTGATTGAAAATGCGTATGAAAGTAAAAAAAACCTTTTAAATATCTTAAAATCAATAAAAATGAACGAATATTTGTATTTATTAATTTTTTAAAAAGGCTGTTAAATATACAAATTTCATACTTTTAATTATTAATGAAGGGTTGTAAGATGTGGGGTTTTATATTATTTATACATCCATATGTGTGTGTATATAGATGTATGAAACAGTATAAGTTCATTACTTAAAATTAATAGTGTAAAACCACATCCTTATTTTTAACTTTCTGTCATGCTCTTTAATTATTACGCAACTTTCTTCGAAAGTTTACAAACACCTGCGTTAAAAGCTTACAGGCTTATTTATCGTTGAATTATCTACAGCCATGAGATGATTACGGACGTAGTAATTCAGTTTCGAGCTAGAATCGATCATAGCTATTAAAAAATATTGTTAAATAGGTTTATATATTGATCAACAAATTTAATCTTTTTAATTTATGAACACTAGAAAATTTATCAGAAATTTATTAATCAAAAAATTATAGATTAAAATAGTTATTATATTGATATATTTTTTTTATTATATTGTTTTACTTAATAAACATATCTGTGTATTAAAAATAATATATTTTCAATTATATTTGTTTTATAAAACTTTCTTATTTTAATTATTTTATAATTCTGTTAAGATCATCGTTCATTACATAATTTCTGAATAATAACTTTTTTAATTACTTGTCACAAGGGTAAATTTGTATTTGACATTTATCAACAAGCTCACGGCGTACACTGTTTGATTAACTGTTGAAACTCGACAATGTTATAAAAAATATTACTTTCTACGAACCACGGAATGACATAAATTATAGGTTAATTACTTGAGAATATTTACGTTAACTGTTTGTATACTAGTAGAATTAGAATTTTATTTATGCACACAATTCAAAAATTAATTTGATATCGAATTCAATAAGCATTAAAAAGCAAATATCAACTAACCATGTAAATATGACTAGCTTTTTTTAAAAAAAAGTTTACTTTGTTCTAAGAGAAGAGAGAAATAGAAAATATTTATTTTTAAAAAAAGTAAGTTTTAAACTTATGTCAAGTTCAAAAAATATAGAACAGTGATAACAGTGGATTAAAATGAGTAAACCATTTAAAAATAAACTTATATGAATGTAAAAAATAAAAAAGAAATATATTTTAACAAAGTAATATAATATTGAGTGATTAATTATTGAATAAATTGGATTAATACAAGATTTATTTTTTTGATATTAAATATTTATTCATTGATATTTTTTACTATCTTCTCTTTCCTCTTTCTCTTTTTACATATATGCATATATACACACACATACATACATACATATGTATACATATACATATATATATATATATATATATATATATAACATTGAATAAAAAAAACACACTAAAAAGCATTTTAACTAAACAAATGTATACAACTACCTGTAACATATTACAGTCATAAGTTCGAACCTTTTGTATCAACAGGTAATCAGTTATTCATTGTACGTCGACTGGTCAACATGGAATGGTGTGATAACACGAATTAACCCATAGTGATTTGTACGAAAGCTTATAAAAGTTCTTAAGAGACTTTTTCAATATGCTACAATTCCTTGTTGTACAGAAGTAATTAATTTATCTATTAAATAAATATTAAAAAAAAGAAAATAAAATCATGTTTTCCATTCGACCATAACAAATCTGATATTAGTGTAATTATCAATATTTGAAAAAATATGTTTAGAAAGATAATAGAATTTTGATTAAGTAATAATAAATAAAAAGTAGTGTAGTTTACAATTATTAATATTTTTTTTTATTAAAATATTAAAAAATTGATATTATCATCAGCCTCTCAATTCACTGCTAGATGAAAACACCTCTCAGAATTTTCCACTTTAACCGATCCAATTTTCTTTTCCATTCCTTTCCAACAAATTTTTTATGCCTCTATTCCATCTATCAATGGTGTTTTTCTCAGGTTTTTTATATCTTGGAGTTCCTAATCAATAATTCCTCTTATACACTCCAATGATCTTTCCTTTTTGCTACATGACTGGACAAATTTCCATTTTTAGCTATAATGTCTGTAACATTGATTTTCTTTCTGATCCATTTACTTCTCTTTCTATCTCTACGTATTTATTTGACCATGTTTTCCAATATCTTTCTATGCTTCTTTATGTTTTCTGTATCCAATAAATTATTGTAACACTAAAGACCCATGTTTCACTACCGTAAGTAAAACAGGTAGGATACAATGAATTTAATCCACATATATTAAATTATTTAAGACAAATATTTCAAAATAATAAAATAGAAGATTTAAAAAATATTTTTTATGGTTATTAGACTAGTTCATTCTTTGCTTAAAAATACTGTCTATTTTAAATAATAATCTAGATTTATAATATGGTAGACGTTCATCTTAGAAATAAAAGGAATGTATTTATGGTATCTTTGCGAGGAAGTCAATTGTAACGTAAACAATGGAGGATAACCAACATTAAACAATTATTGTTTCGGATGAGAAAACATTCAATCGTAAAGAAAAATTTAATAAATAAATAATCAAGTTGATGTTCATGGTTCTTAAGAAATACTGATTAGTTATAAAGAATATAAATAATTTCCAGATAAATAATCCTTGGAATATATACAATGGCGAGCAAAACTGAATACATGATTCAAATATTTTCGTTAGTACTAAAATATTTTGCTAAAAAGAACCAAATTAAATATTACTATTTCATATTATTATTGTTAATATAATAAGTAACTTATTTATAAAAAAATCATTCTTAAAAAACTACCTATAAGGCAAAAAACATTTTTTAACATGTCGATAATTCCAAACACAGAGTTCCATTCATACACAATCAGAAATATGAAACTTAAATCAGGATATTTCTGATATCAAATTCTGGACTACAATGAAGAAAAAAGACCCAGATTTTTCAGAAAATACTAGTTTTTTACTTATTGATCTTATTTGATCAATTAGTCACAATTAAATAATCTGGTTTATGATCTCAGGATATCAAGCTGAGTTATTAAATTCATGACTGAAGGAATGGAATATTTGAGATTGAGATACTAAAATATCTTATTTCCATATAAAACAACATGATTATAGGAAATAAAACGGCAGATAACTACAAACAATTTGTTAGTGAATTTCTTCAGATTTATAAAAAAACCTACGATGCAGTATGTCTCTTAAATTAGATTTTTTGGATTCATATTTTGTTTTTTCTGCAATAATCTAAATTTGTAAGCAACGAACACATAAAACGCTTCTACTAGCAAATATCTACCATGGAAATGCGATATGAAGAAAAATAGAGCCTAAGAATGCTAGCAGATTGAATGATGTTTCTGAAGCCAAGTATAGAAGAAAATTCCCCAAAGAAGAATACATTTTAGATTAGTACACAGTAAATGCAATGTACTGAATATATTAAATAACGTTTTTTTCTAGCAAAAAATGTCAATTATTCAAAAATTATATCCGGTAGAAAAAGTGGTGAAGAGCTGAATGCTGAAATCAGTGCAAAAAATATTATAAAAACTTCTTTCTCATTTACATTTAACAAAAAAGAGGTAAACATTTTTTCATCACTGTAACTGAATTATATATAAACATATCTTTTTATACACGTATATGTTTAAATTTTAAAAAATAAACAATGATATTTATTGCTCTCACGTGTAATAATAATTTATTATTAAGATGACGCATCGTTTATGATAAAGGTGTAACACCGATGACATCGATTCGACGGATTTAAAGTTCGATTATCTCCTCTTATCTAACCTTGTTTTTATGTCTATCGTATCAGCTTGAATAGACATGAACAGAGAGCGACATAATTTATTGATTGATATCGTATGTGATAGAAATAAACATTACATACGATGAAATTTTGTGAAATGATTCACCGTTGACTTTTTCGTTAATGTCAGTCGCGCCGCAATCTGATGAGGTCAACAAAGTCAATTTCGTACTCATTTGTGTTTAACTTACGTTGTTTTAATTTTAGAACGTTGTCAACATTTCACATTCATTAGATTTTGTACGTTTTATGTACTGGAAAATAAATGGAGTAATAAAGCTTATATTAGTTGATTGCGAGAGCCCTACTTGCTTTTTGTAATATTTTATTTTAATAATTTAAATATATATAAAAACGGATATCGATCAGTTAGATAATATTATAATATAGTATAGAGTATTTATAACCAGATTTCGATTACAGAAAATATGTAGTTATTTCCAGTCATATTCATTAATATATTTCGAATTAAAAATCAAATACACTTCATTATCAAATCTGTAGACAGAACTTAATGTCGATTTCAGAAATATGTAATTTCAAGCAATAGTGAATTGAAAAAGATTAGATTCCAAGTAGATAAACATCAATCCATAAGTTAATAAAAAAATAATCGAATCTATGCAAAAAAGGTTAGCTAAAATAACTAGAAGCAGACTTCCCAATTTTGTCATATTTGTCAAATTTATAGATTTATGATAAACTTGTTTTGTATGAATATAATTGAGATGATTTTAAATTAATTTAGTATTATATAGTCATTTTATGAATTAATGTTCAAAATTACATATTGCTCTATGGAATATTTGATGAAAAAAATAAATAAAAATATTAATATTCAAGGAAATGTATTTGCTTTTTATTTCGTAACTTACTAATGCACGAATTCGACTGGGAATAACTGTATATACATTTTTTTATAAAAAAATGTTTTAAAATTGTTAAAAAAATCAAAACGAAAATATAAATAAAATAAAAAATTCATAAACATTTCTCCCTCGACAAAACCTGAGATCAGTCAAAAATAAATCTTGTAAGTAAAGAGAAAGAAAAATGTATTGAACAATGATTAGTCTTTAAATTACGAAAGCATACCATGAAGAAGAACCAATAATGAAATTATTTTATCAACCACTCTAATCAAAAGAATAAACTTTGATTAAGGTTCATCTCTGTTAAAAATAACATTGGTTGACCTTGTACGAAACGACGGATGCTTTCGTTTAATATTTACGAAATTATTGTTTTATGATAAAAAATCGAACAGTATATAAAATTGAATTCTTATTAGATAAAAATCTGTTTACAAAAAAGTACATAAAGTGATATCTTTGAAAAAATCACGAGTCGTTAATGAAAAATGACATAGAAATGTTACTTTAGCTAATTATTCAGAATCACGATTTATAAATCATATACTAAATGTATTAAACATTAGACATTAATTATGATAAATGGTTGATAAGTTTATGCACGTTTTAGAAACGTGGTTGGTTGAAATAACTAAACATTAGAACGATGTTAATCAATGATATTGTTATATAGTATTTGTTATGCTCAATTATAAGTTTACACAAAAATAATAAATGTCATTACAAAATTTTTGCATATTTTATGTACACATAACACACATACATACGTATATAAAAAACTCTACCTTAACTCAAAATTTAGTGTATTCGATTCCTAAAAGACTATTAGGAGTGATTAAACGTAAAGACGATCAACAAAATAATAATAACTTTTTTAAATTTAGTTGTTTTTATGTGCCAATACTTTTGTTCAACAAAGAATTAAATCTAGAATTTATTTTCAGTTATTTTTCAAGTAATGTTAATTTTTTTGAAATATTATTTATGTACGATATTCTATAACAATAAAAGTATGTTACTTTAAAAACATTTACATTTTTTTCTAAATACATTTGAATATTTAGAAACTTTATGATTGTAAAAGTGTTGTAACAATAGTTTTGTTCAACACTGTGTATATAACAAACGTTTTATTTATTTATGGTCAAATTTGATTCAGTACTACATTTTTATATAAAAAAAACATAAACGTACGAAATTATCGATTTACAAGAAACGACATATATTTGGCATTCTTTTGTATTGAGATACCGTATAAAAACACATCGATAAACACAAAATTTGTTACAATTTGAACAAAGAAACGAACATGTAACTATGTCGGGTCGTGACTTAGTTTGAACAAAGCACAATAGAAATATATAGACTGAAAACAATGACGTTCGCAAATCAGAACGAACGCTGTTTAACGTGTCAATATAGGTAATACAATTGTGCTGCAAACTTCCGTTTACAGTAATATCGTTCGTATAGACGAAATTGGAGCAGTGAGCTGCAACTGTCACATCTATGCACATCATTACAATACGTGCTCATAAAATGGATCCTCAACTATATAAAAGCGGTGATGGTAAACAATGTCGAAGGCGTGTCCACAGGGCGATGGTAAATTTATGACTAATTTATTCGAATCGAACAAATCAGTATATATCCCGATTATTAATATGTAATGAGCTGATTGTATGCGTTTGATTTTACTAAAAAGGTTGTTGAGGGAATGCAAGGCTTATGGACAATGTTTAACAGTATTCTGATTCTCTTGTGTAATGGAGTGTATTAGTTGAAGAAAGTGCGAAGAACACAATGAGTTGCAAACTAATTTAATAGGTGTGTACATTGCTAAGGTTTCCTTACACTACACACAAATGCAACTGTTAAGGCATGCATCGTATGAAATGAATAAATCGTTTGACTTCCATATATAAAGCAGTTGATTACAGTAGTAATTTATATTTATACAAGTGAGATTGTTCAATTAGCATTAATATTTACAAAACGTACACAACTAGTAGCGAATTTTAAGGTGTTACAAGGATAATTATTCTAAAAAAGTTTTGCAACTGTTACATACAAAACTGAGCTTTGCAATTACAAACAGTACAAAGAATTTTATAAATTATATATATATATATATATATATATATATAAATTGTAAAAAATTGAAACATGTTCTGATTTGAGTGTAAAGTCCTTACTTAAGACAAAAAGTTGTTACTATATAACACAGATATAAAAAAATAAAATATTTTATGGGTTGATAAGATAAATATTTACTTAAAATTTATTCAAATCTGATATGAAACACATGTTTCCATCAAATTCAAATCGATTAACAAATCATTGAATCCAAGTATATTGTTTAAATATTTTAGAATAAAAAAAAGTACACTGCTGTTAAATGATCACTAGAAATGTGTTTTTCATTTAAAATTCAATATTTGCTTTTTTAAAAAAGGGATATACATGTAACATTTCTATTTCAATTTGATCAATCAGTTTATTTTACAGTAAATATTAACAAAGCAAAGTGTAATAATTAATTAATATTAAATCGATGAAGTTTTTTTAATAAACAACTCAATTATTGTTGCAGTAATATACAATACTAGATGAATTACATCATCATATTATATTCATCAGGAATGTTCCAAGTTTGAACAAAACAGGTAGTAGTATACGTTTTCAACATGTGAATACTAATTGGAAACTAACATCGAAATATTTAAATTGTAACAATAAAGTTTGATTTGCATGGACGCATTGTCCACATTACATACGTGGCATGTATTGAATAATGTTTAGGAGAGTCAGTTTAAAATTATATATTTATCAAGTTTGTACACTAATTTCATTATATATACTTTGTAAAATAAAATATAGCGATATGTAATTAATATTTGAATGATAATACGAAATGGAAAAAGTAAGTAGAGTTTACTGTTAAATTATTTAATAAATATAAATAAAAATGAATGTGTTTGGATAAAATCACAAAGTCGTTTGTGGGTTGAGGTAAGTGTAAAAAAAATTATGTCTATGACGAAGATTTTCTTGATGAAAAATTAATAATTTCATTCTACACCTACGCACTTTATTAAATACCAAAGTAGTTAAACCATCACTGATCGTTTCTATAAACAAACATATGATCACTCTCATTCAATGTTTTTATATTCAATATTTATAAAATATGATATGAATAATGTTCAAACAGCTGTGAGTAATAAGGAATATTTATATATTGTGCAAGAGAATATTTTACAAACACAACTGGTCATCTGTGCTTTTCTGAACAAGTCTTCAACAATAATCTGTTGTATGACTTACTCAATAATATTTATATTGTTTGTGTTGAAAGATTGAGAAAAAAATGCAAACAGTATATTTAGCAAAAAATCTGTTTTAAACTTTAACAATAATTATAAATGTTTGTAATATTCTGATAAATATTACTGACTAAATTATATCTTTTAAGAAATTTCATATTTATTGTGCCATTCAGTTTATAAACTACTTATTTCAATCGATAAGTTTATGAAAATTAGGCATTTTTTTGGCATATAAATTTAATTTTAATTTAATATTAGAAGATGTACTGGATTGGAAATCATATGATTATTTTTTTAAAAAAATTAAACTAGAAGTTATTTCTAAGTAATAAAAATTATCTCAAGGGAGTGTACATAATTATATATCTATGCTAGAACATCTATCTTATTTACTTGACTATGCACTTTGTGACTTACTAAATTTTAGAATAATTAAGAATAATTATAGGCATGAACGTCTAATTGAGCAGCAGTGAATAAAGTAAACAAGTGATTATTGAACATATAAAATCTAATGGTGTACAGCTGAACAAATTATTCATGTTAAAAATATTTCCTCCTTTATCACTAAAGAGTAAATTAGGTTTCCTTTGAACTGATACTGATTTTGTACAAAAAATATAATTTTGTTTTATATGGTAAAACTTTTCAAATTTTGATAATCAGATTAAGAAAATACATGTTAAAAAGTTTAATAACCGTGTAGACATTGTACAATTTATTTCTTTGATAAAGTAAAACTAATATTTTGGAATACAAACTCTTATTATTATTTTAAAAAAATTTGTTAGACTAGAATAATACAAATTCATCAGCTTTTTGCAAAAGCTTATTTAAATGTAGTTTCATTATATTTAAATGTTTATTGATAAATTCTTCAGGACATTGTTCGAGTCCTCTTGATTTTGGATTTTCTTTAGGAGAGATTACGAAAAAAAACTATCAAAGAATTAGGCAGAAGAGTTTATATGTGTGTATATAAAACTATTAATTAAAGGAATAAATTATCCAAGTTCGAAGGACATTAATAGATAAGACAATTTTACATGTACTAAAAATATTATAAAAATAGTTTCAAAAATGAAAACAAAAACATAGTACTTCTCTACATAAATAAAGAAAGATTATTTTAAAGATAATAAATACTTGTCATTTTTTTTTAAAAAAACTGTTTTAGTAATACATATTTTAAATTTCATTATGAACAACAGTAGTGGAAAATTATGCAAAATAAATTGACCAAGAAAAAATATTGATATCATTAACAGTATCTGAACTTGTAATTATAAAATAACCTGAAAATAGGTATATATGAAAAAAATATACTACTTGAAATAATTTTTAACAATTAATTGAAATAATATTCCTTTCGTCAGAAACTAACATACCTCAAAGTTTTTTTTAACTTGAATTCATTAAAAAACAATATGATTCATAGTATTCTACTTATTATTTACTACATCGTTTGTAATAAAGTTTGTGTTTAATAGTGTATATATATATAATAAATATACATAGACACCCACTATTAAATACGACCTTATATATAAATGTATACAATATATTCACTCACATATATGACTTAATGTACATAGTTAAATCATTTTTCATTTCCAGCTGAAAGTCATGTATATTATGGATATCTAAGTGCTACTGTACACATCCTTTCATACTTTAATTTTAATTAAACACTTATATCTACACATCCGCGTTTACTTCCAAAACCCACAAGCATTCTTAATTATCTAAATTCTAACTGCGCAAGAAATGTTTTAATTGCACAAAATTAAAATACATTTACGTTTACTTGATGTATAATACAGAATAAGAAAAATACCTTAACAATATTAGTTACGTGTATGTATAAAAAGTATTAACTTTTTTTAAAATCTGTGGTGCAAGACATTACATACATACACACACATACATACATACAGTTACTAATTACATATGGTTTTAATTATTTCTTATTTGTGATTTTTCTAGAATTTGTTTATATTATAACAGGTTAAGGTTTACATGAACTAATAAGGCATATACAATATAATTAAAGATAGTGAATTGAAAATCGTTTAGCTTGTATAATTGTACTTTAATATATAAAATATTTTTTGGGGGAAAAGGATTCATTTATCCAAAATTAAAGATATCTCAATTTTTAAAACTTTGCCTGAAACAATCTAACTAAACGATTTAACTAAACAAACAGAACTGGAATAAAAACATTAATGAAGATAAATATCCATTGAAAAATGTCCGCGTTTGGAATGATACGTCTAAAAAAAAATATCAAGCAAGAAACGAAGATCAATTCAACCGTGTAAAATCCGTTTAAAAAAATAACTCTTTTTTTAATTGTTTATAAACAATAAACATTTACATATTTTTAAAAATAATATTAATTTCAATCCTTAAATGATACTAAAAAAAATCGTGAAGATTAAAATTCCATTAAACATATTTATTATAATATTATATACATTTTTATACTGGAAACATTATATACATAAGTACTTTTACTGAAGATTGGTAAACTAAATTATTACAAAAGTTTGTGTGCTGTATAAGAATGCATTGTGTTGATAAACTAAGTATTCAACATCTCGCCGAAAACTTTTCACAGACGTATTTGTAACATGAAATAAATTTTGTTTGGTACAATATAATACTTAAATTTATCCGTTAAGTATAAATTGGATAAATTTCGCAATTTTCAAATATAATATTATTATGTAGCAACTCCAAAATACATAAAAGAACATGAGTAAAAATTAATTATTATTAGATTATACGAAAAATTAGTTGGTTTAAAATTAATCATGTATTTTCTTAACATTACTTTTTTATGAAAAAATTAAAAAGGATTTTGAATATTTTTTTGTAAATATGTAAAATTTAAATATTTTTTCTCATCAATATATTTTTTAACAGTAATTTGATGCTTGCTGACAAACACTACTACGGATTTTCAAAATTGGTCTTAAATGTTTCCATACAAAATTTAAATGGTATAGGCGTTGTTAACTCAGGATTTTCAATAACAGTTGTTTTATGCAGATAGCTAGAGAAAGTGACAACTTTTTGAACAACCTTATAATGAACAATAAAGCTCATTTTGAATTAAATGGTTATGTGGATAAGAAAAATTGCAAAATGTTGAGCATTGATAATTTCAAAGCATTGAATCAACATCAATTTCACCTCCATATGCACTGTTAGCTAATAAGAGTTATCGGCTCATATTTTTTAGAAAATTGGGAAGGTAACAAAGAAATCCTCACCAAGATTCTGTATAGGACCATGATTGATATTTATTTATGTTAGGCAGTCCAGTGTAGTTCTTATATATGGTTCCAGCAGAATAAAGCCACTGCGCACATAACAAGGGTGACAATGGTGTCTTTAAGAACTTTTCAGTAAACAAAAAATTCTGATTTCGTTTAACTTCCTCATTAACCAGATTTTACAACCTATGACTTCTCATTGGGGGGATATTTGAAGAGACAGGTATATATCAATAAACCCAAAACAATTCAGCAGCTCAAGAACGACATTCATGACGAAATAAGAAATGTGGAGCCCAAAATCTTGTGTTTAGTAATGGAAAATGCTGTGGAAAGGGCCAAGAAAATAAGGGCCATTTGAGAGATATGATATTTCATATATAGTTCTGAAAAATGCCCATGGAATATATTTTGTAACAAAATTAAAAAAAAAATATTTGATAAATTTATTTAATTTTACATCCTTATTTCTCAACTGTAATAAAAACTGTATAGTCTTTAAATTATTTTTCAATACATATTTTTAAATATTTAATACATTATTAATATGCATGTTTTACATCTTTTGTAAGTTAATGTACATATTCATAAAACTGTCAAAAACTAAATAAGAAAAATAATAAACTGTCAGTCACACGAAGGAGAATTCATAATCTCAATTCCAAGAAACATGACTTAAAATTATGGTATGGGCTTGATACTAAAAATAACATTTTAAAGTTTTTTTCCAAAACAGAGATCAAAATAAAGAAAAAGAAAACAAGAAAATATATTTTAAGATATCGTTTTTCTCGGAAATACCTGCAAATGTATGTTTACATAATCTGATTTTAAAATGGGTTTTTATTTATTTTAATGTAAGATTAAAAAAAACAAATAAAATATATTCATTATGGGAAAAGACGGTTTTAGAATAATAAAATGATTATATGGAAATTTACAGATGGAACTGATACAGACTGATAATTATATTAAAAAAAAATTATTTCGGTTAAAATGTTATTTGCAATATGAAGAATTATATAAATAAGTAGTTAATGAAGTAGGATATATTTACTTGTGAAATATTATCTGTACCAATATTTCTCTCTCTCTCTTCATATATATATATATATATATATATATATATATATATATATATATAATTAATTCAAAACTGTTAATTTTCATTCGATTGACACGTAAATGGTATGGCATGAGCATAATTTCGGTTTTTCCTAAATAAAATTTGTCTTACGTTCAAAAATGAGATTTTAATCATCGATTCCTAATATTTTATAGTCGAACTTTGATTTTAAATGAAAAAAATTGATTTTGGAAAATGTAGATTTTTCATGAAATTTTCCATACTATAGGTCGTGGTTTTTTTGGAAGAAAAAATTGAAAATTTTAAAATCGCTATAAGTCGAATTTTTTTATTAAAAAGCGATTAGATAAGTAAAAAATAATTGTATTTCAGCATAAGTTACATTTATTATTGAGAAATATGATTTTTGTAGCCGGAAATCGATTTTTGATAATTTTAATTTTTTTCATCGAAATTTAAAAAATCGAAAAAAAAATTTATCTGTACTACATCATCGAATTTTCATTAAAAATTAATCGTATAGACCCTAGGAAATATTTTCAGTGAATAATAATAGAAATTTGATTTTATATTAGTGTTCTAAAATGAAAATTATTAATATTTATTCTATTGACACGTAAATGACATGATATGAGCATAATTTACGGTTTTTTCTAAATAAAATTTGTCTTACGTTCAAAAATGAGATTTTAATCATCGATTCGTAATATTTTATAGTCAAACTTTGATTTTAAATGAAAAAAAAACGATTTTGGAAAATGTTGATTTTTCATGAAATTTTCCATACTATAGGTCGTGGTTTTTTTGAAGCAAAAAATTGAAAATTTTAAAAATCGCTATAAGTCGAATTTTTTTATTAAAAATCGATTAAGTAAGTAAAAAATAATCGTATTACAGCATAAGTTACATTTATTATTGAGAAATACGATTTTTGTAGTCGGAAATCAATTTTTGATCATTTTCATTTTTTCATCGAAATTCAAAAAATGGAAAAAAATATTTATCAGCATTATATCATCGCATTTCCAATTAAAATGAATTGTATAGGCCCTAGGAAATATTTTCAGTGAACAATAATAGAAATTTCATTCTATATTAGTGTTCTAAAATGAAAATTATTAATATTTATTCGATTAAGACAGATGACATAGAATGAGCAATAATGTACGATTTTTCCTAAATAAAATTTGACTTACGTTCAAAATTGACAATTTAATCGTCGATTCCTAACATTTTATAGTCTACCTTTGATTTTAAATGAAAAAAAAAACGATTTTGAAAAATGTTGATTTTTCATGAAATTTTCCATACTATAGGTCGTGGTTTTTTTGAAGCAAAAAATCGAAAATTTTAAAAATCGCTATAAGTCAATTTTTTTAATAAAAATCAATGAAGTAAGTAAAAATAATCGTACTCTAGCAAAAATTACATTCAATATTGAAAAATACGATTTTTGTAACCGGAAATCGATTTTTAATAATTTTCATTTTTTTATCGAAATTCAAAAAATCGAAACAATATATTTATTTGTACTATATTATCATACACAAGTTCGCACAATGGAAGAGGTGTATAGTTAATCCTACAAAGTATCTTTGGGAACTCCTCGAACAGCGATTTAAATAATATTGAATAATCAAAAATAAATATGAATTTTTTCTTTACAAAATTTTTGAACACGAATGTATGCAGACTTTTGACTGACTGTATATATAAAATCATAATCAATTTTTTTTACTTAACTTCTATAAAACAACAGCATTAAAGATTGTAATAAAATGAAATCGTTTATATAACGTAAGTGGAAATACGTTCCTAGGCGTATACTATAAAAAAAAAGTATATCGCCACATCGGAATCAACAGCACTCCGGAAACCTTAGAGACCGATGTCAAAAAGTACGATGACCTCCAGTTTCTCGTAACCTCTGCTATGCTCTGCCAAACAACTGATCGTGACGCTACCACAATACAGATCATAGTTATTCTACAGTGACCCAGTTAAATCGTAAACATTTTCTTGTTGTATACAGTCATTTTTTCGTGCGTTTTTTTTATTCTATAACTTTCGAAAAAATCGACGGTTCTATATGTATATTTCTTCATCATAACAGTTATAATATTATATAAAACGCTATGTTCTATGAATATGTTTTAAATTGCACAAGTTTTATATTTATGTATGTATATATATAATTAGATTAATTGGAAAATAGATATTTAGAAATGAGTACAAATATTAATTATTAATGACTATTCTTTTCTAACGTTTCTACTGTAAATACTTGTTATAAAATTAAATCAATAGCAAGTTAATTAATGTACACGAAATTGTTAGAACTGTTATTTTTTGTTATTTTCTCATATGGTAGTTTTATTTTTGTTCTGATTATTAACAATTATTTTAAATAAGTATCTACCTTAAGATAATTATAGAAATTGAATGAATTTTTAATATCTATAAACGTTTTCATAAAAAAAATGCATTTATATATACACATATAAAGTTTACATCAGTCTACTGTTGGGCGAAAGTCTCATTGAATGTTATAATTTAATGGTACTTGATCATTCTCACCACGCTGACCAGGTGGGTTGGTGATGATTTTTTATCACCATTATCATTAGTCTTTCTTTATCCAATCCATTTTGCTGAATGAATTCATCCTAAAATTTTCCACTTAGCCAATCAAATGTCTTTCTCTTCCAGTCGATTCTGACAGATTTTTTTTACAACTGTCCAATCCATCTATTAGTCTCTTCCTGGGCCTCTTTATATATCTAGGTCCCCAATCAATAATTTCCCTTATCGATCAGTGGCCATCTCTTCTTGCTATATGATCCTACTTCCATTTCAAACTTTTCACTTTTGCCAAAATATCCGTAATTTTTCTATTCTTTTTAATTCTGTTAAGAGTAAATTAGATTTCCTCTGAACTGATACTAATTTTGTACAAAAAATATAATTCTAATATATTCTTTTTAATTCTTTTTGTACAAAAAATATAATAATATATTTTTTTAATTCTTTTCGTGATATTACTAACATATTTTTCCGTAGTTCTTTATGTTGTTTGGACCGTTGAATTATTCTGGCAATTATTTATTTATATATATATATAGATAGATAGATAGATAGACAGTGACTCATAAAAATCACAGGGCATTTAAATTAATAAAACATTTTAAATATTAAAAAAAATGTTTAACAACAATTGAAATGTTATTTTTTTAATAATATTATATTAGATAAACATTTTACATCACCAATTTACTTTAAAAATAGTTTAATACAAACTTATTGACACGAATGTCGTTATTATAAAAAAATCGAACTCACAACTCATAGAACAAGAAGTATTTTAAAATAGATGCAGTACTCTTTAAAAAGATAGTATTTTAAAAAATAACAATTTTTTTTCTTTTATTTTAATAAGTAAGGGTTTATTTTGATTCGAGGCCTATGTTAAGTGTTTTTGAATTAATTTAATTAGGTTTCCATTTAATAATAGTGAATCGAAAGAGACTGCTGTTACTGATATATATATATATATATAAATATAATACATACACACACATATGTATATAAAAAGAGAAAGTTTGGTTACTAATGATGTTTATTTTCACACGACAGATTATTAAACTATAAATTTATATTTTATTTTTGTATTATTGTTCTCATCCAATCAAACTATTATTGAAAGTATTCAACTACAGAATATTAATTACTAACGATGTATTATGATTGTAGAAGTACCGTAACTTGAATTCATAAATATTTTTAATGTAAATTCAATTTGATGATTTTTAAAACAAGAAGGAAAATATTCATAACATTGTATTGTGTTTATAAATACATACAAAAGTACTGCTTTTATTTTGCACACAGGTGTAAAAGAATAACAGTGATTTATATATATATATATATATATATATATATATATATATATATATATATATATATATATGTAGTAGAAGCGAATAAACGTAAAAAAAACATTGCATAGTTGTGAACATTGTATTTCAACAGTAATTAGTAAAAGCAATTAATGTTACAAAAAGTGTCAATCTACAAAGTGATAATGGCAACATTGTAAATCGAGTAAAGAAAACACTTTGCAAAACAATGATACAGACGATATATCGCAAACTACAACTTGTGTAAACTTTCTCTAAATAATTTAAACTATTTTCAAGAAAGTATTGGCAAGACGTCTTCAAACAAAACTCAAATTAACACAGTAAAGTGAGCGAGTTAGTTTGTGCAACGATTACATTCTCAATGGACCATTTTCAAAGTTGTGCCGAGTATGAAACATTAGCCAACGAATATACTATTAAGACTACTATTTATCATTGGACACAAAAAAACATTTGGCACTGTTTTCTCATTCATTGATTATAAACGAGACTGTGAATGATAACAAAAAGCGAAAAGAAGAATACAAGCCGACATATTTAATAAGACATACGGTAATGAATAAAACATTAAACATAGTATAATTAGAGAATAATTCTTGTACTGTAATTATGCATATATATATATATATATATATATATATATATATATATATATATATATATATATATATATTAAAAAATAGAACTACATTCATGAATGATTCATTGAATGAAAATATGATAAAATCATAATGTTTTTTTTAATATTCATTTAGTTATTTTTTTGCTAAAAAAAACTTCTACTCTCAAATGGCGTGTGTTTAATTATTATTATTTATTGTTATTTGCAATAAAACAGTAATGACTTTTCGTAAATAAAAATATAGTTACCTTTATGTATTCTGTTATTTTTTTTTTTGTATTCTTTTTTTGAATAACACTCCAATTGTTTAAAACCTGAAAATAAAAAAAATAATTAATGACATTTCATGGACAAAAATTTCTTATTGTTTAATATATATATATATATATATATATATATATATATATATATATATATATATATATATATGTGTGTGTGTGTTTCGTGCACGCTTTTTTATCTTTATAACCATGCAAAATGTGAATATCTTAACAAATAAATATGAGAAAAATAATATACAAAGAAGTAGGGTGAAAAACCAACAAATTTGATTTCATTAATTATTTTATCTTTTTTTATTGTCTAAACAACTTATATGATTATATTTATTAAATTTTCCAATTTCTTAATAATTGATTTCTTTAGTTATTTGGAACAAAATTAATTTAGTACATACAGATTGTTTAATATAAAATTTCCATTTTTCTAATTACAGCATTTTTTTTCGTTCTGACAAGAAAATGTTTATGTAACAATTCATATTGTATTTCAAGTAAATAACTAAATTGTGGTACTACTGGGATAGAATGTCAAAGTGGTAAAGATCCTATAAGAGCTATAACGCCAAGGATGAAGATAAATTTCCATATTCACGTATCAAACATTAACCAAATCTCTCAAAAACTGACAGATATAAAATAAAAAGTTTTAGTCAATATTAACAATCATAATTATTTATATTACTCACTACAATTGATCGAGGAAAAATACTATAAGTAATTTAAACATCTTAAATAAAAAAGTAAGAATACAGATATAGAAAAAAGGGTTTAATTTTAAATATATGTTTTGAAAAATAATAACAGTTATTATTAAAGGAAATGAAATTCAAATAGAACTATTATTTTGATTTTTATACTTTTATATAAAACACAATAACTAAATTATAAGAAAATGAAATATCTTTCATATTTTTATTCACAATTTTTTATATTTAATAAAATATAAAAAAATATTACGATGAATTTTACTTATGAAATAATCATATGCTAGTTTTTATTATATTGCTTATTAGTTACTTTTTATTTTATTTATACGCGTGTTTGAATAAGTTAAGACATCTGTCTATCGAAGTACACCACATAAGACATTCGTAGAAATATCGACTAATGGTTGAGAAAGATTCCTTTGAAGATTTGATATTGGGTTTTTAAACCAACCTATATTCTCTAAAGCTGAATATATTTTATAGTCCAGTGAATTAAGAACAGAACTGGAAGAATGCCAATTTCAGAGTTTTGATAGAATATAAGATGATTTTCTTTGGGAACTTTTTCTTTAGTTTCATTTCATGATTGAAAGATATTTTAAAACAGATAAATAAATACGGATCTATATTTTAAATATTACTTTATAAGTAAATAGAAAAAATGAAACATTAACTGTTTACTAAATTACTTTTCAAAAAAAAAAATTGTTTTTGAAATTTTTAAATAAGTGTGTTTAAAAAAAATTATTCGACCGTTTGACATATTTCCTACGTATCGAATGAACAATTTATTAATCACAGAAATTTATTAGGTAATTTAAAACAAAAATATCTTTAAATAAGAGAACTAAAAAATTGACCAGTCAGGCTATAAATTAAGAATGAATATTTATAAAGATTATTTCGATATCATTGTGTCAACCGGATGAATTTCAGTGAATGTGTGGTGTTGTCTTTAGAATGATTATAGAGTATGTGGGAGCGATTGAAACTCAAACAATTCTAACAAACTGTTTACAGTTTAAGAAATAAATCTGGTACGTGGGTATAAATTCGTCTGATTGTTTTACGTTCACATCCAACAATGGATCAATCACAGTATCCGTAGATTGGATTCGATATGGAAGTGAATGTTTACGACGAAACTGTCAATTTCATTTAAGTTGGAAGTTTACAGAGCTATTCATCGTTCTTACCGTTGTTTCAGCGAATTGACAAAACAGGATTTATTTTCCTATCGAAAATCTTTCAATTAACAAGAGTGGTGACTTTTTTGCCAGTAATTGAAAATAAAGAAAACTGTGCAGTATAAAATGTTATTAATTGATTATACAATAATACAGAATAACATTTTAACAAAAAATTTAAGTAATGCTAGGGAATATTTTAAGAATATTATAACTGTTTTAGCATCAATATTGTAATTTGATGAAAAAAATTTTTTTATTACCTATGATCAAATAAGAAGACATTATATATATAAATGTCTGAGATGAAAAAAATTGAATATTAAGTAACAAGAAAAAATTTGAACAAAATTGGTTAGAAGCAAATCAAATAGAGACCATTTTATTATATGTGATACTTAATGATGACTTTTAGGTATACAAATATGACCTGGACAATAAAAGACAATGCATGGAATGGAAGGAAGAGGAATTGAGAATAAAAAAAAGCTTAAATGACAGTTAAAGGTGAAATCTATCTGAAAGCTAATAGAATGATTATTATTATGATTTTCTATCATGGAAATGTACTTTATCAGTTTCCATTTTTTTTCAAATAACAGAATTTTATAACACCTGTAACTCTCTTGTCAAGAACTAATACCGACTAAATAAACATCAGCTGAAACAAAACATCATTATGGTATTAATTTTACTATAAAAGGGTAAAGGACTCGAAGTAATTGAAATAAAAGTAGATGTGTGTACGTGGTCGTGTCAAAACCGTCAATAGCTGTTCTACAACTTTATTAATAAACTAAAAATATCAATTTTACAAATGTAATATACAGGAAAATTATCATGCTGTGATATTAGTTACACACTCAATATAAACAGTCAATTGACGCGTCAAATGAGGTGAGTCATAAAGAATGAAGCGAAGGTTGGTAATATATGTCCTTTATACCAGTGGGTGTCAACCGTTTTTATTAGAAAATTACTACTGAAGCTATAACACTTCATGTATTCTCTATTGGATATTTTAAGATACTTCTGTAAGAATGATGGTATATTGTGTGCACATATATATATATATATATATATATATATATATATATATATATATATATATATATATATATATATATATATATATATATATATAATGAATAAAACAGTTTAAATTGCAATTATATGTCAATGTTAAACCATTTTGGTTATTACAAAAAAGATATTTAAATTTCAATAGTGACAACGTTAATAATAAAAGTAATTTATTTTACAACTGACATAAATAACAATACTGACGATAAAAATAGTTAGGTATTTGTTAATTTTATGGTTATTAAAATTTAAACTGTATGACAGTTACAATTACACAATTTTATACTGTAGAGTAACCATAAGTTATGTCCCTCATGTAAATGTCTAAACAAAACTGAAAATGAAATTAACATAAAAAGAATATTTTTTTATATTTTACTAATAATAAAATACAAAGAATATAAAAACAATGTTTATATTTATCTTCCACGCACTTTTTTTAGCGATCCGATCATTCACCTATCACTGTATGCACCATTTATAAAGGTGTAAAAGCTATTAATTTCATCCAATCTTCTTTAAAACGTCAATATTTAAATGTGATTTAGAGTAAACATTTTTGTCTAAAATATTCCACAAGCAATAGTTTAAAGGATTGATATCTGGGTTTTTTGAAGACAAACCTCCAATAGCGGTAAATTCTAGTCAAATGGCCTCATCCAACCCAGTGTTATGCTTGCTTTGTCTGCTGATGATGAATTTTGGTCGAAAATTCAATACTTTCACACAAATGTAGACTTAGGGTTTCATTAACTCCTCTAAAATGTCACTTTGATAATTAGCATGGATACCCAATTCGTTAAAAAATGTATAAATAAAATTACAAATCCAAAAATTATATTATCAGAATAGGTTAAAGATGAAATTATTTCTATTTTGTGATAATATTTACACTTTACTATTTAATCCCCCTCCCCCTATAAAAGAAAAGATGTTTAGAAAACTAAATAGTTGTAAAATGCATACAGTAAAAGAAATTAGTAACCATACTAAGTAACAACACAAACTGGACATAATAATTAATAATTTTGTATATACATATGTATATTTCTAAAACTAAAATACAAAAAACATTGACTAATTTAAAAAAATATGTATATAATTTCATTCTATTGAAAATAAAACATCAACATTCTATTTCTCATATTTCATTTTTATCAACTATTATACAAATAACTACACGTCATAAAACTAAACAATAGAAATAACTTAAATATATTATGTTGTAAAACAAATATAAGTAATACAAACATATAAATTGTTATCAGAGTAATTTTTATTGCATCCAAGAAGAAAAAAAACGCATACTGAACTATAATTGTATTAATTATAATTGTATTTCAGTATTGTAAAATACAACATTGTTTTTGAAGATTTTTTTATTCTTATTTAATTTGGAAAATTAAGCAAGTCATATTGTCTAAAAAAATATTTTTAAGTAATGTAGTTGAAATAAAACAGAAATAAGATATAGGGAGATAAATTAATATTTAATACATTCTATTTTAATCAGATTTATTTTAATTAAATAATGATTTAATATATTTTTCCAATGATATGACAGTATTTTAAATTTAGTAGATAACGCTTTTTAAGTTTTTTATTGAATAGGTTTATAACATCTTCTAAACTGATTCATTTATTTGTGTATAAAATTAAATTCTACAAAGAATCTATTTTAAACATAATTTAATATTCGTTGATCATATTTGTAATTAGTCTACTTCCACAAGAAAAATATAATAATATGCAAGTGATTAAAGTGAATTTAAACTAAAAACTTGCTTAGTTAATTTCGATCATTTATAATATATTTAATCATAATATCTAAGTTCGTGAGACTGAAATGTGTAAAGTTTTCTCAATTAGTGTTTGTTTGGAGAGAATATCAAGTTGCTATATAGCAACAGAAGTTAACATAGACGATCATGAATTCGGTTAGAACACATAAAAGTAAATATATAAAATCAACTACATACATACATAAACACATACATACATATATATACACAAATTTTAAATAAATTAAAAATTTGATTTAGAGAAGTTTAATATATTTAAAAATTATTAATATTCGAACTAAGCTTTTAAACTTTTTATATAACAAATTATTTAAGAGAATGCAATATTTTTCTGGTATGAATCATTCTTCTAATTTCTATTTTATAAATTTGAATTACAGTATTTCATTATTTTTTTGTAAATAAAAATGATAGGTCCTTAAAATATCGAATAATTTTTATTTTAGTTTTAATTTGGTTATACAATTTTTGGACGATATTTTTTTATCTATGTAAAGACTAAAATTACACTTGTACTTAAAATTTGAATTATTAACTGAGAATTTAATTTAATTTTACAAAAATAAAAAAATGTTTTTAAAAATTCAAGCAAAACGATAATTCATATAATTTCATATTTTTCATTCTTACTGTACAAAAAAATATTTATCGTTCTCAAAAAGGAATATTTCATCAAAAATAAAATGACTTTATTGTTAAGAAAAATTGTTACAATGTTCATAATTAGTTTCATTTTTTACATTGTATATAAGTAACAGTGTTTATTTTCGAACCAGCGATTTTTTCAAGAACAGTAATAAATCTAATTTAACCGAAATATGAATCATAAATGCTTGAAACATAAAACAGTTCCATAATAAGCACACAAATATTTATTTTATTTGTTATTTCACAACGCTGTCAAGATCGAAACACACTCAATGTTTTTATTTTACCAGACAGCAGTCGTTTTCTTAACAAAAAATGACATATGCCACAAGTCAGGATACGAACTCTTGTCATATTAATCACTAGAACTACACGTACTAGTTATTTGACTATTCATGTAATGTTTCTATAGATAGATATGTTCATCAGCAATCATATCTGAATCTTATTTTCAATTAGTGTTATGTACAATTATTGTTTCAATGTCTCAATTGCAAGAAACAATTTATCATATTTTTTGAAATGAAATTTAAGATTTGCTCTCTTATTTAACTGGTTTGTGTTTCTGGTGGGTTGTTGGAAAAATGTCGTTTTTGTTCATTTGCATATGCGACGTTATCGTAATATACCGTGTGCCGAAAAAGAAGTCGATTTTTTCAATAAAAAAAATTTTTTATATTTTGGCAAAAATCCAAAATTTATTTAAAATATGTCACTTTTATACCTGGGCACGATAAAACCATACATGGATGGATTTTAAAATATGTTTTTGGAATTCGTCATGGAAGCTTCTATGGCTTCAACATCATCATGCAATATTCCTGTTTCATTTTTAGGAGTAAGTGCATAAATTCGTATAAACAATAATGACGTATTCGTTAGAAATGTCATGATGGAATGCACATAACGTTAGTATCGCCATTTTTAAACCAAGTTTAATAACAAACTAATAAATTTATGTGTTTTTTCAAAAAAAAGTCGTTTGGTGTGTGTAAACGTTACTTACAAATTCGTAAATAATAAAAGCTATATTTATTGAAGAATGTCATAAACTTTAAAGCAATTATTTCTTTTTTTAGAATCAATAAGAAAATAATCCAACGTCCGCTACTGAATAAAACACAAATTAATTATAAGAATATCCGATACAATACAATCATTTATATTAAAAGAAACGTACTATCGAACAAAAATGGGGAAGTAAATAACTTGATAATGTAAAAGCTATTAATTAACTTCATTTATGTCAGTGGGTAGTTGTATATAAGACTAAAGTAGAAGACAAAGATTTTTTTAATTATAACGTTCATAAATGATTCAACATGTTTCATGGTCACTTGAGGTTTGAAAGCATTGTGTATTATACGTACGTATATTTCATATTTTAAATTAGGTATGCCAAGTTATTTTTTTCCCCTTTTTAACAAGAATCAGGATTTGATAATATGAAAGTTATTTTAGTTTCTCTATTTACAATTTTCTTTATTACTAAAGTATGACTTGATAAAATGAATAAATAATAATTCATTTCTAATAAATACATAGTGACAATCGATTTTCAAA
Organism: Neoneuromus ignobilis; assembly: GCA_029203775.1. Classification (NCBI taxonomy): domain Eukaryota; kingdom Metazoa; phylum Arthropoda; class Insecta; order Megaloptera; family Corydalidae; genus Neoneuromus; species Neoneuromus ignobilis. The sequence continues at coordinate 21,167,116 of CP092095.1, forward strand.
AATGATTGGAAATAAAAATAAAAGATTACTAAATAAGTTGTTTTAAGAGTCAATAAAAAGTTAATTCTAAACAATATGATTATCCTTTTTCGAACATTCAAATTAAATATTAGGTTTATAGAATGATGTCTCTCTATATATATAGGGAGAGAATATTATACACAAACACACACATATATTTTCATTTACATATACGTGTGTATTCCTTAATGAATGTGTTGTTTTATGTTTTCTCTTATCCAGATCTTACAACTTTTATATATCCACTCAAACCCCATTAAAAATAAAACCAGTGACATAGCGTAACTTGCACCACTCTCATTAAGTCAATAACACACCTTCATATAAAATATCTGATGGAGTAATTCAGAAAAGTTTCCAACTTATCTGTATGTATCTAGAGAACAGGTTTAATTTTTGTTATTATTTATTTCGTGGAAAGTTTGTATAAAATTATAAAATTTGCAATTTATTACGAGAAACTCTTTTGGCGAAACGATATACTAATAATTCATATAAAAAAGTCAATTCATGAATTATTTAAAATTGTTTCATTCATTTTCTTCAATATTTTTTGTTGCCAAATTGGATAATGTTTCTATTTGATTATTTTTAATTTTTTTAATAATTTCTAAATGATATGTAGAAAGTAAATAGAATTGTTATATAGAATATTTCATGGTAGCGCCTGTATTTATATATATTTTATTCTAAAATTATAAATACAAAATTCGTAATATTATGTATGAAATAATTTAAAATGTAATGTTATGAAATATTTTTTTAACTTTCCGCATTATCGATCTGTTTCGGTCAATGAATATCACTAAGTAATAAGCATAGATCATTAAAATTAAAAAAAATAATATAGAAAACCAAGTAATTTATATAAATAAATCATTTTACCAGTACATGTGTTTACTAATTTGAAATAATTTCATATCATTAAAATTCCGAAATGTTACAATATATATATAAATATCTTATAGAATATATTTTGGATAAACCACGTCTGGATTGTTATAATACATCACTATTATTTTTACTAGTTTTATTTACACCTTCTACTATCAGTGACATTTTGTAATTTTATTAAAAACTGTACAGAACTTACAAAAAAAAACCTGAATAATTTATATAAAATCTAATGAAGAAATAATTGAAAAAGAGATGATCAATTCTTTATTCTAAAATCATGAAAACATTGTGACTGATAGAAATAAATATCTATGACTTTATGGGTAGTTTGTAAAAGTTCGAAAGTTTTCATAGCTTTGTAGTAATTCATAATGAGTCAAAGTAGTGCCTGATTGTCATTTTAAATATCGATGATAAAATCACATTGTGATTTAATAATATATGTTTATTAATTGGAGAGGTCAAGAAATATATTAAAAATATCCAAAATAAGAGTTTAAAAAACAGCTGGACTGGACATTTGAAAATTTAGTTACTTAAAAAAGAAATACTCATATTTCATTAATCACATTAAAATAAATTACAAAAAAAGATATTAATTATTTGAAGATTTTACTTAATGGCAACGTAAAAAAATATTAAAGAATTAAAAATACGCAAAAATATCAATGAGTTCACAAGACTGAAAATTAATTTAAATTTTAAAAATTCATTTTAATTGATATTGAATAGCCGTTTTGTTATATATGAATACAGTGACTCACACAAGTCCTGAGATATGCATATTAATAATATATTTTCAATATTTAAAAATAGATACTGAATAATAATTGAAGTGTAATACAATTCCTTCGATGACGTAAAATATCAGATGTACATTTCATATCATTGAATTTCTTAGTAAAAACTTATAAGCACAGATGTTATTACGTGAAAATCAATCTCGCCAAAGTCAAGGAAAAGAAATAAAATGAAGTAATTCCTCATTTATTGTAAATGTATATATTTAAAATTTTCCATTCATTAATTTCGCATGAGGATACCATACCAGCAGCAAGTATTGGTAATGTTGATATATTTTTAATTCACTTTTTCGAGAAAAAAATGATATGAAGAGAAAACTCAGAAGAAATTTAAAAAAAATATTATTCATTATAATAAAAAAATTGCGAAAGAAATTGCTCAAATAATACGATAGGACGATCTTAATTTTTTAATAACAATGTTTTAAATTAAAAAAATAAAGCTTAATGCAGTCGATCTAAACTTTTAGACCAAAGCATTGAAAGAAATCTATTAAGAGAAATAAAACAAAATTTAAAATTACATTAAAACTGGTTACATGAAAAACTATAAACTTAGAAATGGTAAGAAGAATTAGGAATTAAAGTTATTATAAAAGAACCGAAAAAAAATTTACGAATGAAAAAATTATAAAAAGCAATGATTATATTTCACGAAAATAATAAAAATTTAGACTGAATATTACAAGCACGATATATTTGCAGATAAAAGTAAATTGGATGTTTTTAATAATGATGGACGCAATTAATGTGTATCGAAAGATTAATGAAGAATTTGAAAAGAAAATTTATACCTACTGTAAAGCATGATGGAGAGAATATTACGGCTTGAGGGTGTATGTAGGTTGTTGGAGCTGGAGGTTTGTTTTTAATTAATAAGACAATGGACTAATACGTATACTTGAAAATCTTCTTTTTCAAGACTACATGTTTTAAGACATTTAGTCCACAATTAAGTTATATTACATAAGTTATTATACTATGGCTTATGATTTTTTTTTTAATTTTTGTAAACAAATTGTCCTTTACTTTCTATTAAAATAAGTTTATAGTTTATTAATTAGGTGAAGATTTACATCAAATAAAATACTGTTGAACTACTAAGGTATCATTTTTTTTTATTTTTTCTTAGTGTTGATTTCTAATCATTTAAAATATTTTACTGTTTTACTCGTCCTATGACTTATGTGAGTTACTTTTTATATAAGCATTAAATTAACTTAGCATTGAAATTTTGAACGTTACTTGAAAATAAATATTTTTTGTTAAACAACTGTAACTAATTTTCTTAAATGATGGTAAGGAACAGATGTTGATATGTATAAATGTACAACAAATGCTTCAATAATTTCAGTTTTCGATCTGTTCGAATGAATACAAAAACATGAATTATATTAAGAACTGATGCATACTCCAATAAATATTATAACTACTGAAAAACATACAGATATCGAGTAATATGGTCGACTTGAAAAGAACGTAGTGGTTTTTACATGTTTGCATACATAATTATGAACTGGAGTGCTTCTTAAAATAGATCGCGTTCAATGCATTTAAAAGTATATGTATGTAGCAAAAGAGAATGTAAATGATGAGCCACTGTCTGTACATCCAGATACTATTTATTTATATTTTCGTGATAAAATAATTGGTTTTAACACGAATTTCACTATCGTGTTATATAAAACATACAAATATTTACGATTTTGTTTAAAAAATGTATTTATACAGTACATATTTTTTGTTGTGTACTTGGGATTAAACAAAAAAGGAAATTATGCAAACAGGACAAAATATAATCAACATAAACACGCATGTATGCAAATTTGAATTTTTAGTATAAAAAAAATGCAAAAATATTTAAAAAAACAACTATATTTTAGTGTATATCAAGGACTAAGTATAACGTACAGTTTTTATAATGATTTAAAAATTAAATCAATTGATGGGTTTTATAATTTTTCGGGCATTAATACGAATACAAAAAAATATTTATATATTAGGTTGGCAAGTATCTCCCTTCCGCTTTTTTTTTTTTTTACATAGCTGCGAAATTCAAAAGACCAGAAGGCGGAAGGGAGATATTTGCCAACCTAATATATATATATATATATATTCAGAAAAACGTAAAAATAATAGATAAGAACAAAAATGATCAAATTACATTTATCAGTTACTTTGAAGTTTAATCGATAATTTCGCTCATTTTTTCTCCGAATGATTGCACAATTCTTGTTATGAATTGTCAATTCATTCTATGGTTTTCAATGTAAGTAGTCATGAATTTTTGATTAGGTTTATCAAAAGTGTGTACTTTAAAATGTGCAAAATATGAATGGAAAAATTGATCAAAAATAAATAAACAAATAAATATTAAATTGAATCACAAAAAGGTTGAATAACAGATAATGAAGTATATATATTTTTTTAATAAAGTTAAATAAACAGACACTTTTTTATTATTATAACCAGAATATGAAAATCATTAGTTTCAATTTTCGTTTTTTTCTAATAGCGTTGCTAAGGATATATTTCATAAAATAAGCACTGTATTATTCAGAGAGAAATAAAATTAAACATCAAAGTGAATAATAAACGTAATTTGATCATTTTTGTTTGCCTATTATTTTGCACACCTCTATAAGTACAATATATATATATATATATATATATATATATATATATATATATATATATATATATATATATATATATATAATCATAGTTACATATATAGAAGTTAAAATAGAAAAGGTTATACAAAAATCAATACTTATATGTACATCTCTAACAAATATTTATGACTCATACTCTTTCATATTTCCATATTTGTATGTTGTTTATAAAATAATGAACATTTGGACTTTTGATTAATGCGAATAAAAAACAGTTATTGTACATGTTCTTGTTGTAAATAACAGATTAAAATAAAGCGACATTATATTTATTTTTTAACCGTTTTTTATATTTCTATAGGCAGGTAAAATCTAAATTTATATTTAACGAGAAGACAATCGGCTTTTGTATATAATGTGTCAAAGCTTATACTTTTCGGATTCAGAGCTTATGACCTACTGGTCAGTAGCACGTTGTGTTAAATATTAAATTACGAAACTGTTTCGCTAATTCCTTAATTATCTCTAACAACACAATATGAAAGATATACACGTAGATCCATAAATAAATACACAGGTGCATCTATGTTTACATTACACACATGTGTATGTATGTATATATATATAGAGAGAGAGAGAGGGAGAGAGAGAACAAAGTTGTGTGCGTAATAATAAAGTAAAAAGTTTAAAATGAAAATAACGCTGTCATATAACAAGAAAAAAAACTTCTAATTGATGAAAGATATTATTAACTTTTCATCTTTCTTTATTTTCCTCAGAGCCAAAAAAAAAAAAATGGAATTTAAAGTCCACATTTCAATACTATAAATGAAAACTGGTTGGATGCATTAATCAAAAATCATTCTTCGTTAAACACAGAGGAATATATGACTTATAATGTAATAATTTCATCTGAATTGATATCTCTTTTTTATTCTATCTACTGTTAGATGAAGAAGAACACCTCTTCTAAAATTTTCTACTTCCACTAATCTAATTCCTCCTCGTTTAGTCAATTTCGATAATTTTTTTTATCTTTCTGTTTCATCTATCCATGAAGTCTCTTCTTAGATATTCTTTTATATATATATATATATAATTTAATCAAAATATCTATACAGAGCAATTTTTTACACGGAAATGAAACATGAACTATAAAAGAAGAAGTTGGGAAGTGACTAAACAAAAATGTTGTATAAAAAATTAATAAAAATCTGATTAACATGGATGTTCAATCGAAATTACCAACAGAGAATAAAAAAAAAACTAATAATTTCACAACAAATAAAAATAAATAATATAAGCTAAATATCTGGTAAGACAAAATGTAATTTCTAAAAATATTTTCAAAGACGTGAATTAAAAAAATCAAAATCGAAGAAAAGGCTTTTAGAAATATTAATGAAAAATATAAACTTCAAATGAAAATAAAAAATAGAATAAATTGTCATGATTGCAAGAGAACAAGGTGTTAGCCTTTAGAATGTAGATAGATAGATTGCAGTATAATGTTATAAATATTTATTTGTATAAACATACTTTAGATTTATTATTTATTGAATTAACTTTGTACCGGAAAAATTACTTGCACGAATATGACGTACTGTGAATTTTAATTTTTAATCGGCAATTGTAATATGGTATGTTCAGTTTTATACAACAATTTGTTATCATAATAAAAAATGTTTTATAGATTACCATATGAAGACATCATGCAGGTAATATAAAAATAAAACCGATAAACATACACGTGCTTGTTCGCATATATATATATATATATATATATATATATATATATATATATATATATATATTGTGCACACACGAACACAATTTGTATATTAATTATATATAGTACTGATAAAACAGCTTTGGTTTAGTGTGTTTGCGTATGTAGATATAAAAATATACGTTTTAAAGGTTTTATCAATATTAAAGTCGCGTAATTGATACAGATATATTGAATATTTTGCAAGTTGTAGAATTTTTTGATACGAATAACTTAATAATTGTATAAAAAACGTATCATGCAAGTAAAAATGTTATAAAGTAAAATTATGTTCATTATTTTTTTTTAATAATTATTTTTATAATTTTTTCAATTAATAATTATACATTTTTTTGTTATTAACTTGACATTTAATTCCAGTTCAAAACTATTTAGGTATTAGAAATTATTATAGGATCTGATTGTTACAATGAAATTTTAATTGAATATAACTAAATGATTCATTCTAACATCAAGGTTTTATAAATGTGCAATCATAATCACTTATTGTTCATTTTATTCGCTTTATACAATTCAATGGCCATGCCGTTACTGCCAAAGTACTATAAAATAAAATCTAAACCGTTTATAATTATTTTATAATTTACTATTCTACACACTATATTTTATAAATTATTCAATATATATGACGTTTCAAATAAGACCGAAGGACAGTAAAGAATAGTAAGCAAGTAAATAAAATGTATATCTAAACCATACTACTTTATATAAAATGCCTTTTTTTACTGAAAAGTTCAATTTTTCATTTTTATTTATTATAAAAGATTTTATTTGTCAAAGTTGAAACCAATTGTATGCGTTTTGATGAATTCAAAAATAACACTGCATCAAAGAGATTTGTACAAATTTTAATTCAATGCTAATTCATACAAAATGTATCTACTCCATTAATCAACCGTACATTCCACTTCCTCTTTTATGAATTATCCGTTAGTCTCCTTATTCGAAACAATCTCTATCAGCAGTGTTGATAATTGACATTAATCCTAATGGTTTAGTTGAATATTTCAATATTTTCATTAATAACCTACGCGATATTGGCACAGTGCAGATTTCACATGATCCGAGTACAGTTTTACCAATGACTATAATATTTATTGTATAGTAATAGTTTCCTGTTTAATCCGATCACGAATTATCGACGAAAACGTTTTAATGAATATATAAATACAATATTAAACAAGATATGTATACGTTGCTCTGGTCTTTATATAACTGTAGTTTAATATAAATGTTATTTATAAATTAATTATAGTTTAAAAATAAATACATGTAAATTGCATAAGAAGCTTCTCAAGTGAAGCGTATATCATGAATGAATAGAAATAAGGTCGAAAATGCGAACACAAATAGCTCACTGCACACACTATACAATATATATATATATATATATATATATATATATATATATATATATATATATATATATATATATATATATATATATGCGTAGGTATACACTTTGTAGAAACTGTGAAAAGCAGAAAAATCGTCGACAAAAGTAATTAAGAAGTACTTTACATAATACCAGATATGCTTTTTTCCGTGCGATATTGTGTTACTTTTTTTAATTTACTTAACTTTTTAATTCGGGTAAAGTTTTTTTTATTGAAATTAGAAAGTAGTCAACATTTTATTACTATTTCTTTTTGATATTAGGTATTTTTATATTCGATGCTTTTCATGTATTTTTTCTCATATGAAAATCAAGAATTTTAGATTAATTTTAATAGGATTAATTGTTAATATTTTTTTACATTCAATTTTTTCATAAACATTTTGTTATTGTAACTCTACTATATACATACATACATAGGTGCCAAAAAAGAAATCGAACTTTTGGAAAAAAACACTTTTTTATATTGCACTAAAAATCTAAATACTTATTCAAAATATGTTCCTCTGCATTAATTCAACACTGAGTAGGTTGAAAATACATATGGATAAATTTTAATAAATCTTTTTGGAATCGCCTCGTCACGGCGGCTTGCATGGCTTCAATGTCATCTTACAATATTCTTTGTATCACTATTTTCATTTTTTGAATAAAAGAAAATAGTCGCATGCTAACAAATTAGGCAAATATGAATGACAAGTTGGATGACATACACTTGTTTTTTGGTAAAAAAAATCGCGCAAAGCAACGGACCTTGTAATGGGGTGCTTTGTTGTGCAACAAGTACCAATTTCCCGGCTCTCGATGTTCCGACTTAATTCTTATTATCCTCCACTACAAACGCTCCATAATACCTAAATAATACTCGTTAATGACAACACGGAACTTCTGGAACGAATTTACGATGAATGATACTTTTTGAAAAGCAAATGAACACTACCTTCACTCTGTCATGCTTAGAATATCACACATTTTCATCTAATGATAAAATATTTGAATTTAGAATTCATTTTGGCTATTTTAATTGTCTTTTGCTGTGATCGACGCGTACTTTCGAAATTTTACAATTATATAATCAGAAAAACACACTGATTACTAATAAATGAAATACCAATAACGGATAAAAAAGATTAAATGCATGAGAATAAAATTATGGTTATTCTATTGATGGATTGCAGGCGTATGATGTATTATAAACTTTTAAAATCCGTTGAAAACTAATAATAATTCAGATCACTACTGCCAACAATTGAATATAGACAGACATGTACTTATGTCGAGACTAGCAAGTTTGTCCAATAATTTCGTTCGGAAATAAATTCCTAATTGTCACAAAATATTTTTTATAATATCAACTAAAAAGCAAAAACCAACGAGGTGAAAAATTGCAGTTATTCCGGGCTATAGAACCTTTGTTGAAAATTGTATCTCGCCTCATAACTTTCTACTTAAATTTTATACCCTGTTATAAAATATACCTCAAACTGGATGAAAGTAATTCTTTATTTTAAATATATATATATATATATTTTTTTAAAAAAAATAAAAATATTAATTTAAAAATGTTTTAACCAAACATGGTATTTTTTACATCACTAGAACAATGTTTATATTAAATATTTTATTTACACTATTGCAAATAATAATAAAATAGCCACAATCATTAATTTTATAAATTATTAGATTTTTCTTTTTTTTTAAAAAAATAGGTAACATGGAGAACAAATATTAAATGTTTTTTTAAAGTCCACATAGTAACATTTATTTTATTAATAAAGAAAAAATCTATAAATTATAAAAAAAAAATGTTAATGTAAATCTCTTACGGATAAAATCGTACAATTCTAATAAAATAGATATTCTCCGAAAATGAATGTATATTTACTACATAGAGAAATTGTAAAAGATCCGAGTGATTTCAAAATTTTATTTCGCGGAAAATTAATGACGTGAATATCAACAACTATTTACAATATTTTTTTTAAAAAAAAAACAACTAGAATAGTTTTTTCTAGAATGTTGACGAATGAATATTGTCAATATGACAGCAATTTTATTTCTTGTTTACAAAATGATTACTCATTTTATTATTTGTTTATAAAATGATTACTCAGCAACAGAAATCATTTTATATTTACATTTTTTATCACATACTCTTAACAACAGTCCTACAGGTGAAAAAAAATTAAAGTTTATAGACCTTCATTTTTTCAATGAACTTTGTTATAAGTATTATTTACTGGGATTTACTGAAGCTTTAACTCAGTAACTTGAAATGAATGAAGATGTATTCTTAGCAGAATATATCACAATGAATTAGTTTCGTGCTTGAACAAGTAATTATCTAATCGTCAGGAAGAACTTACTGTGCGAAGAATGGCAATTTTTAAAAGGAAAAATTTAGTAATTTAAAGGTTACGATTTTGGTTGAGAATCATTATTGTTTGCTAAGAGAATTCTTGGAATAATTAATTTCCATTAGATGGATTTACTTTACATTATTTCTTAATTTATTTTTTAAAAGTGACAATTTTAAAATATGAAAGATTTTATCTTATTTCATTTAAAAAAATGAATCATACTTTTCCAAAAATGATATTACAATAAAATAGTAAAAAAACAGTTAATAAATGAAGTATGAAAGAACTAAATTCTTGTAATAGAAATTTATGAATTAAAAAAAATGTTACACCACGAATTTAAAAAATGATTTTAAAAAAATTATACTATTATTTACATATGTGTTTTACTTTTTCACTTTATAAATAGAGTAGACTTAGTGAGCATTATTTTCGTATACAACGATAAATATGTATTCATTTACTTACCGAATTAAAGTTTCCTTAATTTGTAGGTTGCTTTATTCAATCTGTAAATGAAATACAACATTAATAAATATTAAAGACGATATATAAATGTTTTATTTCATTAAGTCTGAAACACTTTGGCTTAAAAGATGTGCTATAAACGTTTTCTATTATGTTTACCGGAATTGGTACGGATTATTAGTCATTCAAATGAAAGATAAACGATTGATCTAAATTTAGTTATTTTTATATCAATTAGTAATTAATAATAAATAAATTAATCATTGGTTGTGATTAAATCATTAGTCACCATTAATCACCGTTATTAAAAATTATTGAAGACTTAAAAATCAAATTTTTAAATAAAATTATTTTCTTTGAAGAAATTATGAAAATTTTCTTATGAAATTTAATTTTAATCTTACAATGTCCAGTTTTTTTATTTAAAAAAAATTAACTATGTATACAAAATACTTGACAAAAATGGGAAAATAATAAAAAATATTTTTTTTATTTATTTTTCTTGAAAAGAAAACAATGCTGTGTTGCATTTTTCACAAACTACATATGTCTGGAATATGCAAACAAGATTTTTACATCTCAGTCGAATGGAATTCCAAATTAAAAAATAGTTTTCATTATATAATCACATCTTGTGGATGGAATGGAGTCATGTTTGATTTTTTTTCTTTTTTAAATTATTCTACAATAAGACAGGATTGAAATCACATCTGACACTTGTCTGACAAAATGTTTTTTATATTTTTTTAACAAACTTTAAATTTATTAAACAATATACGTCTCGAATAAATGTTGTTAGTAATTTGAATTAACAACATTTGACTAGTGGTGTAAGTTGATCGAAAAATATATCAACAACGAATGAAAATTACTCTAGACGAATGAAAAAAAAACTTGACAAGATATACACATTGAAATTTCTAACGAAAACAGATCAAAGTCATGAGAGGATAATCGTCGGACTTATTCAATATCCGAACACTCATTCGAACACAAATTATATATTTAGATAACTGATTAAAATTCCGAGTCGTTTATCGGTTTTAAATTTGAATAATAAACGGTACGATACTCTGTCTTTCAGAATTTATATTTATATGATTCACGGATTTTTTTATACCAGGAAAGTAAATTTCATGTAAAAAAGTGGCGTATTTGCATGTGTTTTTATTTATATACGACATATCTGTTCTAGGAAATTACACACCCCTGGATCAACACAAATACGTATTACGTAACGCAAAATATATATAAAAAACCAATTAGTCTAATATAATTAAATTAAAACAGGTAAAGCGTAAGGTCACCTCTGAGTAGCATGTCACTATTAAATAACAATTTGTATTGTAAGATCGACATACTAAATGAATAGCTGTTTCATTTTACAGTATGACTCATATTTAGTCATTCGCCGATAATAAAATATATAATAATAAACAAGGAGAACAATGTTGTTGTTGTTGCTAGATGACAACGTTACTCTCGAAATAACCGACTCGTTTTTACAACGATCCGCAGTGTTGTTTCTGGAGTAGAATATTTTTCTCTCTAAAGATATTATATATTGAATAGAACACAACACACCACACACACTTTTGACATCTCTCTAGTTGAGAAACGCTGATATGACAGATCACGTAATGTAGACACGTGCGTGGGAAATGTATTAATAAACAAGAATAGAGAGTGACCTAATCCCGTTGGGCTGCAGTACCGTGATGTAGGCGCCGATGCGGTTACATTGACGTAATGATTTCAATGTGTTTAACTAGCAAGTCATACTGATAATCAAAAAAATGTGGCCAATTTATACGGTTTTATTGGCGATGTGCATTCAGAACTTTTTTTGACAGATGTAGATTTATCTTGTGGTTTCTATGTAAAAAAATGTAAATAGGAATTATATTCTTTTGATCTAGTTTTATCATTTTTTTCTAAAAAAAATTTTTTGTAGGTTTCGTATCTATGTACAGCTATATTTATTAAAAATTATTTTATGCACCTGCCGATAACACACTTAATCGCAAGTCTACATACACTTACCTAAATTATAAAAAATAATGAAAAAATTAACAGATGGTTGTAAATTTAAGCTATATTTTAACGATGAACAGATAAAAATAACCACACACGCATAATTTCATACCTGCTCTTACCTATAGCAATGAAATAAGGAAATGAATAAATGAATACTAAAATAATTTAGTAAATCCAGATAACAACACAAAGAAGCATGGAAAGATATGCACGTTAGGAATAACAAGAAAAGATTGAAAGAGAACTGAATGGATCAGAAAACAGTTATGGATGTTATAGGAAAAGTAAAAAATTTGAAATAGAAATGAATCGGTCATACGGTAAGAAGAGGAGACAACTGATGGACAAGAGAAACTATTGAGAACATATATAAGAAGACTCAAAAAGAGATCTTTGAATATATGTAACAGAGATACAGGAAAATTTGTTGAAATGGACTGGAGGAAAAAGGCATTGTATCAGTTAAAATGGTAAGCTTTGGCAGAAACCTTCATCCAGCAGTGAGTAGAAAGAAGTTGATGATGATAGTATATATAACTGATCATTAAAATATTGATCTTTATTTAAAAAATCTTATAAATTTAATCGAGTTTGAATTAGTTAAGGAAGTACTTGCGATCATTATCCATTTCCAAAAAAATGTTTTGTAATCTTAATGTTTCTACACTAATTTTTAAAACTTTTTTAAAAATATCCAGATAGGTAATTTTATCTCTTTTAGTGTCTATACCATGAAGATTACTAACTCCACTGGTAGCCATGTACCTCCATACCATTATTGAACAACTATAAATTTAACTGAAAGCTGAAAGTTTTGCTTTATTGAATTCTTGACCCGGTTTTCTCTACGAATCAAAAACTTTCCTGCTCATGCACGTACTTTTTTTAACCTCTTCCCTCATTTTCTGTATTTAGCAACGATTTTTCCAAGGAAAATGACCATAAAATCTATTTTTTGTTCCCTCTCATCGAATAATTCCAATAATTATATTTTTGTAAATTGCAAAGGCTTGAAAATGAAATTGCGAGGATTTAAAACGACAGAGGAATAGTAAAAAAATCTATTAGAAAAAAGATTCAATTTAGTATTACTCAGATTTAATGATCATTTAATAAGATAATAGTCCTATAGATACAAAAAACCAGCCCTACACAATATTAAAATAAAAAATATCAATTCATATACAATTAATAGAAAATAGTAGAAGCTAAATATAATTTTTTTACTGTAGTCTTTCAATAAAATTTTAATATTTTTATTTTTTATTTATTTATAAACGCTAAATTGTAATTTTGTGTTTTACTTCATATTATATTAATATTAAAACAAATATCTTGAAAAAATTTAAAAATTGAGTTTAAACTTTATAATTTTTACACACATTCAACCACATGTACTTTTGTGTTTTTATGTGTATATTCAAATATACTGGAATATTCGCAAACAGTTCGTTTTATAAACAGATAAAATCAAAATTTGAACTGTAAAACATCCGCCGTTGCTTATGTTAACACACATATAGAAGGTACGTGGGTAATGAAACGCTTGGAATGCCAACTACTACATGTTGGGAGCCAATAGATGTATAATTAGTACTATTTTCATGATGTTAAATTGATTGATGTAAATAAATTAGGGTCAAATAGTGGCTATTCTTAGAAATACGAGCGAACTATTAATCTAGTAATAAAGTCAGGTTCATTAATTGAAATAATTGTGTATTTTATTACAATTATTCATTGCTATATGTATACATAATACGATTGTTAATGCGTTGTCTCGATGGATTAATATTTATACTTGTGAGAAGAACATATGTTAATAATAAATTCGGTATTTGTATTCTCTTCTACTATGATTAGAAATTCAAATGTGAAAAATAATACCCAACTGCTGTGAATTATGTTTCGCATTAGAGTATTATGTTAATACGAATTCCATTTAAAAATCATTTATTGATATGTATACGATTGTCAAATCGAATGCATTTATGGTGATGTGAAAGAATAATGCAGCTTTTTCCAAACTAAATTGTAAACAATGTTGAAATGTCAACAGAAAAATTTTAATAAAACAAAGACATTGAACGAAGTTATTTTGATAAATGACAAGTATGAGTTTATTGAAGCATAATAAAAAGTCGTTCTAACAAAAACATAAATTTTGCTAAAATTACATATAACAGTTATCTAGGTATGTAGTTTTATACACATAATGTGAAATGTTATATGAAGTTGTTATATGGAAATGATATTTACAATAAACTTTATAAAAACAGACTATTGTATTATTATATGGAGAAAATTACTACAAACACTAATTAAAAGTTACTATATAATAAAACAATCTAATTAAAATGTTTGATTCGGTTCAAACATTAATAAAAAGATATTCTTTTAAATATTTTCAACATAAAAATATAAACATACAAATTTTTTATTTATTATTTTTAACTTTTTTTATAAATTATTAGACGTGTAAATTAATTAAGAACATTCAACTTTATCAGTTTCAAACAATCATTTTAAATTAATTTATTCTATTGTGGCTATGAAGTAATGCAATCAATGTTTTCAAAGTGAACTATCAACATAACCTCAAAAATTAATTGATAAAGTAAATATAAGACATTGATTTTTTATATTTGAGTTTAAAAATATTGCTGAAATAACTAAAATGATTTATTTAGCTTTTGGCGAAGATAATATAAACTATACGACCAATAAAAATTTTATTTACGATTTCAAGAAGCAAATTTCGAGTTGAGTAGCACGTCATAACCCGATCAATTAAAGTAGTTTGAAGAAGAGAAATTGCAGTAACTGCTAGATGAGAATTGAAGAACTTGCCGAACAATTCAGCATAACTAGTGAAGCAATTTGTTCGTATTTTTAAAAAGTTTGGGAAACAGAAGGAAAATTGGTTCCATATGTTTTTATGCTGATAAAGAAGAAAGGTGCTATATGACAGTAAAGTCATTGTTTTAGAGGTACATATAATTAGGGGATGAACAATGGATCTTCTATAATAATTCTAAACGAAGGAAGTCCTTGATGGACTCAGAAAAACCGAACATTCATGTCAAGAAGGTTTTATTATGTATTTGAATGGAGTTTTAAATAATAAATTTTTAAAAAGGGGTAAAACAGTTACAAGGACCAATCAGAGAGGAAATAGAAGTGAAAAAGGGCAATAAAATACGAAATATGATATTGCACAATGGCAATACTCAATCTTTTATCGCAAAGAATGCCATTTTTATTCTGCACCTGGTATATTCACCAAATTTGTTTCCCATTTTTAATTTTCTCATGCATCTGCAATATTTTTATGGGACACATTTCAAAACTATGGTAAATGTGAAAAAATGTATCGATGGCTTCATACACTCAAAACTTTCAGTTTTTTTGCAGCGAAATCGCGAAATTAATCAAAAAATAGATGTGTATAGATAGTGATGAAGATTATTTTCAAAATTAAATTTGTATTATTTTTCTATGAATACATTTTGAATTTTATAAAAAGAAAAATATTGAATTAATGTATATATACCTAATTTTAAAAAAAATATTTTTTCTGTAAATTTTAAAGTATATAAAAATAAAATAAATATCACATTTATTAATATAATCTTATAAAAAATAAGAAACGAATCTTGATAATAAATAGCTTAGTATAATAAAAAAAATATATTGACAAGAAATTCTATGTGTATGGAATTGTACGTAAGTATATTTTCAATATGAAAAATAACGAAATAATAAATTTTTGATATAAACACTTTGTTAGTGATAAACGAAAAACAACATTCTGTAAAATATTAACTATGAATTTATTTTTCTATACGGATCAAACGAATATAAATAAATAAAAATATAGACAAATAAAACAGTTTATATTCTACAAAATAAATACGGATATAAATATAAACATATATAAATTATAAAAGAAAAACTCGAAATAAAAACGTGTAAAAATACGATAATTTATGAATTTATTGATATATGAAAAAGAATATTATCGAATAACAAATTAAATTCCGCAAAGAAAATGTATTAAAAGTTGGAATGGAGATAAAAATTCCAATAAAACGTACGTAAAAACAAACGACGTGCGTACAGATTATCCCAATATAATTCAAGGTTTCTAAATCCGTTGAAGCCTTCTGGTGGCTAGACTGCGATATATTGAACGTCCAACTTATCCTCTATAAAATGTAGCTGAAACTGTGTACCACATACTAATCTCCGCTCATTCCAAAAAGTTGACAATGTTTCAGCAGAACATATATGGTAAGTATAATTTTCAGATAAATTTTGATTTATTTATTCTGTGTTCTTGTTTTGTTACAGTAAATATTTTTATTTTGATAATTCAAACAGTTATATATATATATATATATATATATATATATATATATATATATATATATATATAAAATGTGTGTGTATGAGTGTATCAATAGCTGGAAAAACGATAGCATTTCTAATACGAATTTTATGAAAATAAAAATATTTGTTTCACATTACTAAAAAAATAATATAAATATATATACCTATGTAAAATCAAATTAAAACAAAAAAAATTATACAGGAAGTTGGAAACTATGTATATCTAGGACAACTCGTTAACATTAAACGAAAATGTATTAGCGAAATGAACAGGAGAATAAAAATGGGATGTTTTCGATTCAGAAAAAAAACTCATATTATGAAGTCGAATATTCCTCTATGTTTAAAAGTTTTTGATTCGTGTATCCTTCCTATTTTCATTTATGGTAGTGAAACACAGATTTTAAAATCTATAACAATTCAACGATTCCAAACATAGTTTAACACATTTTAAGAATAATATGTAGAAACAAGTGGAACAGAAAGAAAACCAAGTTACAAACGTTATTAATAAAAGTGAGGAATTTAAAATAGACATGAACAGGTCATATAACAAGAAAAGAAAACCGCCAATGGACAAAAGAAGTTACTATTTGGGAAGCATGATATATAAAAGGGCTCAGGAAGAAACCAACAGTTAGATATAACATAAAATTCGTCGAAATGAACTGGAAGAAAAAGATAGTGGATCGGTGGAAGTGGAAAGGTTTTTCCATCGTTTCCTATCTGCAACTAATCTAATTTAACCATCACTTCCATTACACTTCACAATTTCATCCCTTCTTTTATGATAAATTCTATTCCTTGATCTCTTTTTGTCCATCTATTGTCTTCTTCTTTTTGTGATGTATCTTGTCCATACCCATTTCATCGATTTTATTATATTAGTTAGTCTTGTTTCCCTTATAAACAAATAATGTAAAACCTAAATGGACACGAAAATAAACAAGAGTAACTGATATAGAACAAATTAAATTGATAAAATGGATATGAATAGGACATCATAGGAAGAAAAGAAGACAGTATAGATGAACAAAAATAATTATAAAATGGCTATCAAGAAACAAAAAAAAAGATCAAAGATGGATGAAATTGTAAAATATTTTTTGGGGTAAACACATTTATTATATAAAATACGATAGTTTTGTGAACTACTGTAAGTTGATTTGAAAACAATGTGCTGAATAATATATTCGAATAAGATATATAGAAAAATATAGCTGATATTTTAAGAAATACGTCGAAAGAAACTGTGATTTATGACCGCAAATGAAATTTCGTTCGATTTAATTAGCTGAAATGATGAAAGATATGCTATTAGATAAATATTTTCTTTGAATATGTTATTAAAATGTTTGTTTTTCTATTCAATTCTGTTTGGAATTCATTTAACATATTTTCGAATGCTCTTCTAAATGAATTCGCATAGTTACACCAAAAATAAACCGCCATATTTTACATGTTTTATAATTGCATTTTAGTCTGCTAAATAACATTCATTTTGTAATATAAATATTTTTATATTTTATAATTGAGAATATTATTTACAAAAATGTAAATAAGCGGAATTCTATATTAAAAAAAATGTTAATATATAAAAACATGAATAGAAATTCAATGTCTTTTCAGTTTTCAGTACTAAACTCTTTGACATTTAGAAATCAAACATATTTTTAATTTTATATAAAATTGATTTGGAATATATTAACGCTATAAAAAATTAATTGTACATTTGAAAGATTTTTTTAAAAAATACTATATAGGATCTATAATTTGTGTAAAAATGGATTAATTTCTTTGAATTAGATATTATAACAATGTATAGAGGAAATTTCCATTAATAATGTTTAATTTTTATAAAGAGTATTGATTATTCAGGGAAAAAATATGGGAAAATACAAAGGAAAAATGGCATAAACATTTGAAATAAAAAAATAGAATTATAGACCTGTTAATTTACAAGAAAATATTAAAAATTTGAACTTTAAAAATGTTATTATTAAACAGGATAATAATCTAAGAAATACCTGTTATTTGTTATACTAAAATACTAATTACAATTTTTTTTAAATTGTGATAAATTCATTTTCACAGAAATTAATTCCCCCTCCCCCCAAATCATCACCAAAATATATTAGTGTTCAATAATTATTTATTATTCACTTTATTTATAACAGTTGTTCTATAATATAATTAATATATTGATGTTGGAGAGGTGAAAATTCATTTGTGTGAAATACTAAAATATCTTTAAACACCTACACAGTTACTATATTTAAATCCTATTGAACAGTTATTACTTACATTGATTAAATATAAATATGATATATGGATTTTTCAGCAACTAAAAACTAATTTATTATTTATTTAAATGACTAGCATTAAGCCATCTGCTATAAATAGAATAAATTGGATTTTTTTTATATAGTACCATTTTTCTTTTGATACTATAGCAAATTTACTTTGACATAAATGAATTATCACCCCAACACCAAAATATATTATAGTGTTCAATAATCACTTATTGATCACTTTATTTGTTTAAAATTTGACATACATTTGATGGTAAGTTGAAATACTAAAAAAATATAAGATGGCCTAAATGAGACTGAAGGGCTTAGATACACATTTACTTGGTTACTATCATTTATTATTCACTGAATCTCATTTGTATCACCCTGTATGTGTGATTATTAAACACTTTTATAATATCTTATGGTGTTGGGGTGATAACTCATATATGTAATTAAATCTATCAGAATTTTACAAAAATACTGAACTTAATGCAAATAGATATAAATAATAAAATAATAGTACGTCCATTGAAATGTGAATTAGAGAAAACAGTGAACAACAAGTGATTACTGAATGCTTTTATGAAATATTCAGGTATTGCAAAAATAATTCATTTATGGAAAAGTGAGTAAATCACATTAATCCAATTATCAGTTATAAACATATAAATGTAAATTATTTAATCCACGAAATTTTTCTAAAAAGATAAAGAAACTAATTTACAAAGAAGCAATGATGCATAATAGAAGATATTTTTTTGCGAATGCTTAAGATCTTTTATTTAAGATATAGGTATGTAGAAGTTAGTATATAAACAGAATCATTTGTATACAAAATAAATTTTATATTATTTCAGAAAGTGATTTTTTACAAAAAAAATATTTACCTTGCTTGCACCAAATAAGTTATGGTCACTGTATAGATATTTGGAGTAACCAGTTGATATAAGAAACATTTCCAAGAATTATTGAATTTGTTTTTAACAACATGAGACAGAAGTAAAAAGAAAATAATGACAACAGGACAAATGAGTCAGAAATGGATTTACTTAATGATTTTGTACTTAAATTAAAATGTTGCGGATATTTTAATAAATATAAAACGCTTGAAATTAATTTTTAATATACATACTGGAAAACAGATACTTAGAATACAATTAGTAATATTAATAGCATAAATATTATAACAGAAATATCATTTCACATTATATATATATATATATATATATATATATATATATATATATATATATATATATATATAAAGACTAAAATGTGTCTCATATGAAAAAGTATTTTTTATATAGATACAAATGTACATCTAAAGACATTTCACGGAAACTTAAGTGCTGAGTCGTTGCAATAGCTCTTATGAAAGTAAGCCATAAAAGTCGTATCAACGTCTTTAACAACTCTTCTGAGGTAATCATAAACACTGCTCGGAGTAAAATATGAAAGAGATGAAGATAGAATCAAAGAAGTACTTCTATAATACCTTTAAGTATACCGATGATCTGTTTCGATCGATAATATGATATTTAAACGTATGAAAAAAAATATAAATTCAAGTCATCTAATATTTTTACCATGAAATAATTTTTATTTAAAAAAGAATAATTTTTTTCACATTTTTGACAAGTTATTTTTTTTAAATAGTTTATATATATATATATATATATATATATATATATATATATATATTTAAAACAAAATCTCAAGAGGACTGTGGTATTTTGAACCCATAACCGTCCCAAATTGAACTGTTCAAAACCGTTCTCGACTGAAATCGGTTTTCTGTCTACTAATAACTGTATTTCCGGAAATAATTTTAGTTTACGGCACCAAACCAATACTTAGTTATATTGAGTATTCAAATTGATTAATGGACTCCAGCTAGTAACACGTTATATGTGAAAGGCACATTGAAACCTACATTTGCAAATATGTTCCCTAAATTATTACTGCAAACCAAAGATTTGCTGTATTTATAGTATAATTCAATACAGTAGTGAATAACCTACATGAACCGCAAAGCTCCATAAATTTACCCGCCAAACATGTTAATAATTGTTGCGTTAATTTCGAGTCATTGTTGTTGAATTTATGGGAAAACCGTTATATGAAAGATAATTTATTTATCGGGCATATTGACTCCAATTTTGATATGAAGGATTGGGATAATTTATTTCATTTTATTATAATATTTGTGTACACTGGCTATTATTACTACATTTTTAAAACTTGGACGCAAGTATATAAAATGCATCTTAGTACTGTTTGTATATTTGTAATAATTAAAAAAATATGTTTGTCAAATTAAAAAATAACTTAATTTTTAAAAAATCACATTAGAAAAAAATATATTAAAATGAGATTATTTTTAAATCATTAATATGTATTAATCACTTATTTTATAAATACATATTCTACATTGAATAAAGAAAACATTACTTAATGGAGTTTACGTGTTAGCCGTAACTAACATTAACGAATCTATACTAGACAAGTTAACTTTATGACAAAGAAAAGAATGAAAAAACTACAACTCAACTTTTCCTTCATCAATTATTATAGAAAATGATCTTGAACCTTCACTAATTCAATGTCCAATCACAAGGAAAATTACAGACAATACTACTCTTTCTTTGCAGTTTTTTTTTCTCAATTAATTGCATGTGCAATTAAATAGTTGCACACACACACACACAAATACGTACATATATATATATATATATAAATAAATATATATATATATATATATTTCATATATCTGAATATAAAGAAAAATTATTCTATTTAAAGTAATTTCATAAATATATTTATATCAAGTGATAAACATTTAAAACTTTCTAATAACTGACAGCGAATATTGGTTTTGAAATCCATTATTAATAATTGACAACTAATAAACATTAATAGATATGTTAATTCTATTTTGTTATTAATTACTGTTACATGTGTTACTAAATGAGAGTGCAGTGAGATGAGAAACACAAGTAAGTTTAATAAATGATATATTTAGATAAAATAAAATTATCAATAATGATGAAGAAAAGTAGATGAGATTCCTATACACATGTTTCTTTTTAATAAAACACAAACTAGACATCACATTTGGATGGCATATAAATATATATATATATATATATATATATATATATATATATATATATATATATATATATATATATATATACAGTAAACTTAAATAATTTATTTGTTGATAAAATCGAATGCAGTGAATCGTACAATGTTGGTAGCATACAATGTTACTCCAATGTAACATCATTTTAAAACTTTCCGTTAAGCCGCTTTAGCTTTTTGAGTATTCTAAGACAAAAGGATTTGTGGTAAGATTTAGCCGCAAACATTTCAAGAAACCATTTCAGAATTCTCTTGGAGAGGAGCGCACTGCAAAAGAGAAACCGCAAAAACCTCAGTCAGGATATCTGTTTAGTGAATTCCAACTTGGCAGCTTATTTACAATTACACTGTTATTTCGGCAATGTGCTCAAACACTTCACGATTGGTCTGTTTCGTTCAGATCTCAAACTGTATAATCGTTAAAAGAAAAACAATCATAAATTATCACTAGTTTCAAATACATATTTTGTGCAATACAATGATTATATATATACTAAAAATTAGGATATTATAACTTTTTAATATACGGGATAGATTTAATTCAAGAATATATAAAATAACAAAAAACGAAAAAAATCATTTAGTTAAAAGGGCAATTACTTTAAGTAGCAACATAAAAAGGACATAACAGTATTCATTAAAAACTTTCAACAATTCTTCAATCAAACATAAATAAAAATATTGATTAAGAACATTTTCATGAAACGAAACGATTTTTTTTCAAATGTTCTGCATCACTGATAATTATTTTATACAACTTGTATACAATAATTACAAATGATGCACAAATAAAGAATGATGAAGAAGCAAAATAGAAAATTACACAGTTTGAATGAAATTTGAATTTATATTCTATTAATATATAATTATTTAATGATTTATAGGACTGGAAATAACAACTATAATTTATTTAATGATTCATAATATTTATTCGATTTCTTTATTGGTAATTTGTTGACACGCTACTACTGATTGAAACAATTAATAACTTATTTTATATTGAAATAATATATAATATATATATATATATATATATATATATATATATATATATATATATATATGTATATTAGAAATCTTTCTAGAACATTCTAAAATATTATATGAAAAAGAATAGGTAGCTATACTTTTTTACTTGTTATATATAAACAATGAGTAGAACGTTTAAAAATGTGTAGTTTTTTTAAGAAATCAATAGAAGACTTAAAAGTTTACAAATGGCAGATAAATAAATGATAAAAACAATTTTTTAAAAAATTTGCAAAAATTGTTCAGAGATTATAGCAAATTCGGTCATAGCAAAAAAAACATTTCAAACATATTATAAAGCAAAAAGTTGGTTCAATAAGATACTAAATTTCTTAATTGACTAAAAAATATATATGAATTATTAAAAGTATAATAAATTTGTGGAATCAATTTCGAACTTTTTCATAGCTAAAATCACAAAACTCTTTCTGGATCAAAGTTTGACCTGTGGCAAAAAATAGATTCTTCACCCAACTATAAACGTACTTAACATTGGTTATCAAATGATTATTTACCACAAACACTTAATGTAAAATTGATAACTAAAAAAAAATCTTATGTTTGGTGGGCTTCAAGAGGAATTATGAATATTTAAAAGTTAGTCAACTCTTATATTGAACATTTACAATAAACAGCTACAAAGAATCCACAATTCATTAAAACAAAAATAACCAACGTTGGTAAATCATCAAAGAGTTTTATTTTTGTAAGATAACACTCAGCAACATATTTCAGTAATGACAAGATAAAAGATAATGAATTCAGGATGGACAATTCTCCCTCATCCTCTATATTCAGCACACATCGAATTTCCATTTGTTTTTGTTTCTGGATAACAACATGTATGGCAAGAATTTAATAATGACACAAAATTAAAAGAAATTACTCAATTCTTGGAAAATAAAAATTCTGAATTTTACAAAAATTAAATTTATAATTTATCTTCTCGTTGTGAAAAGGTAGTTCAATGTGAAAGTACAATAGATATTTTAAATAAAAAATATAAGTGTTTTTATTTTAATCTCAAAAACAACCAAATTTTTTGGTTACTTAATATTTAAAGAATAAATTATTTGACTAATTGGTGAATTTTAGTTTTTGATAAACATGTATATATTTTTATATAAACAAAAAATGATTATTAATCCTTTTAAAACTTTTTTCGGAAAGTAAATTTAGGTTATATACATGGGCTACGAATAGTTTTGTGAACCACTGTATGCATTTATGTATATACGAATACACATATCATATGTACGTAATGAACTAAATTCGTAAATTGAGTACATTTTAATCCTGCGCGAATCACGATAAAATGTTAGTTCATTTAAATATGGTTGTTACGTACTGTTTTACATACATCAAAACAGCAACACTGAACAAATAAATTAGTACCAGCTGCCGTTTAATGTAATGTGGAGTCGACTATATATGCGGGTGGCAGCAGTATGAAAATTATAGGTGTTCTGTTCAAAATACTTTACGAATATATATTTTTCTTTTTTATATTCATATATATTCATCTCGCTCTTACCACGTATTCTGTAAAGGTGTGATCGACTTAAAGTCCGTGGGCGACAAACGGTTCGTCGTATGATTTTTATTCTACCCTTGAATAATTAAAATTGGTATCTACGACTGCAAAACGTGATTACGACAAAAACGTAACATACAGGGGAATACGAAATTGCGGATTCCGGCTTCATTCGAATGAAAATGAAATTAAATAAAGTAACGGATTACGTAGTACAACTTCAATGATACACGATTCAATCTTTACAATTATGGATTTTTTAATGCGAATTTTATACATGAAACGTTTGTAAAAATGTTCAGTTTTTATTATTACAAACTGAGAATTGTATGCAAACATGGGAATACTATATAATATTAATTCATGATACAATATTAGAACAATACAATTATTTAAATTAAAAAAATTAAATTAACCGGAGATATATTAAGTTTTTTTTTAATATAGCATAAAATCAAATTCTATAAAGAACATTTTCATTTACTAGATCTAAAGAATATGTAAATATATACATGGATTGAAGAAATATTTTAAAAATTAGTTTTGGATAGATACGAATACAAATAATAGTTTTAAGCATATGAATTAATTAAAATATAAATAAGTGAAATATACTATAAAAAAAATAACAGTAAAACAGTATACAAGAGTTTCATTAGAATAATTAACAAAATTCTACAAATTACTGGAATACTAGAAAAATAGCACTAAAAATAAATTTAGATCAACGCATTCGAAAATTTAATTTGTCTCTCATTTTCTCTTGTCCTCTTACGTTTATATATATATATATATATATATATATATATATATATATATATATATATATATATATATATATCACTTAAAAAGATTAGATGCAATTTAATTAGTGGTTATCAAAGCCTACGATCTATGACTCACCAGTTCAAATTTGGATTTATGATCCATGTCTTTTATAAACACGTTTGATAATATTTAAGGCTAATTCCATTTACAACAAATTTTTGAAACATTGTACGTGTAAATACGTTTGGTGCATATTTATATTTATGAATAACACGAACATCCAAATGATGATGACCCTATTACTTCATTATTAAGTAATTTTAAGAAATTATAAAATACATTTTAAATTAGGAAGGTATGTAACTAATGAAATATTAATTATCTTCTATAATTAAAATAACAAATTTCTGTAAAATTTTATAGAAACAATAATAAAATAGATGTTTAACAATAATTGTTTAATGTTTGTAAAATTTACTTTAAGAATATAATTTCAAAAAACAATGTATAAAATACTTGTTATTTATAAAATTAATGGGCTTTTAAATGGAAATTTATGGTAATAAAAAATATATTGTTACTATTCAAATGATGTGGAAAAATCAAATTAAAAAACATATATATTGATTTGTTTTTATGGTTGCAACGATATTTATCGATAATTTGTTCCAAGATTATTTAGGTATTTATATCATTTACACGTTTTAGAATGTAAATAAAGAAAATTAATTATAAACAACTTGAGTATCAAAAATCAGGTAACTGAGTAACATTTCATACAATAATTTATTAGTTATGGAAAAAATAACTTATCATGAATTTCTGAAAAAAGAAAAAAAAGTACATATAATTTTCAACTTATAGATATCTGATTTGACCCAATGTGATTACGTTTTCTTTCAAAAACTAAAATTGGCTATGAAAAAGCATTTAATAATTCATGCTTCTAAACTACAATAATTACAATACTTGAAACAATTACAAAAACAGAGCTATATGAATCGATTTATTCATTAGCTGGACATGTCAAATTCATTAATGGTAAATGAATGCATTGTAAACATTGATTGATTGTAAATTTAGAAATACACAAAGGTCCAAAAAGAGACCTATGGAAGATAGATGAAATAGACATGAAAAAAAAATTGTCAGTGTGAAATGAAAAAGAAAACCATTTGTTGGAAGTGAAAGAGTTTTGGAAGAGATTTTTATTCAGCAATATACAAAAAAGGCTGATGATGATAATGATAATTTATATATATATATATATATATATATATATATATATATATATATATATAACGATTAAATACATAAACGATGCCGACTACCAGTTGCTACCAAAATATTACTGATTATAAGTAAAACGTACAAGTCACGTAGTATTCTAAATCAGTTTAATAAATGTTAGAATATTAAATTAGCACCTGTCTTTAATGATCGATCGAGAAGTGATAATTAACTTTCTATATGTGTACGTATAGTATAAATGTTCGTGTATGTGTGTATGAATGTGTGTATATATAAATATATATATATATATATATATATATATATATATATATATATATATATATATATATATATATATTACTTTCACTAATAATAGCTTTAGTAAGGGAATAAATTGAAGTCAAGTCGTGAAGTAATTGAAAATAAAAGATGTTCGAAAATTAATAAATGTCTTCATGGTGAAAAAATTAATTACCATATTTTTATTAATTGTCTTTATGTAATAGCTATGTTAAAAAATAGAATGCATTAAATTTTTAATAGTTTTAATTTTCAGCACAAATTAATTTATTAGTGATCTAGCAAAGCAACCAACAAGACACACACACACACACATTATATATATATATATATATATATATATATATATATATATATATATATATATATAACTAAATTTTTTGTTTGATTAATTGAAATTTTACTCAAATAAGAATTTGTTTAATGTTTCTTTCCTGGTTATATTAACACAGAAATTATAAAAAAAAATGTCACTTTCAATCTTTAAGCTTTATAAAAACATTTAATAGTTAAATACAAGTACCATAACGTATTTTTTAAAATAACTACTGAAAAAATATTTGGTGTGAATTACCAAAAATTTTGTGAAGTAAATTAATTTAACATACCATGAAACAAAATAGTTGGATTATGATTTGGGGATGCTTCTCGAAAAATATGACTAGGAAGTTAGTAAAAATCGATAAGAAAATGACAGAAATATCAGATGTTAATCTATTAAAAGAAAATCTAAAAAATATTACCTCAAAATGTACTTGGAATTTACTTTTTTATGATATAATGACCTCAAACATAGTTCGGGATATTGGTGAACTTTTTATCAAGTATTCATAATGAAAAGCTTAATTGACCTACACAATTCCCAAGTTTAACTCTCATAAAAAAATCTGTTACATACATTTTAAATGTGAATATTTCACTTTCGGAACAAATGAGAGAAATGGAGTACTCTTTTATTAAATATATTTGAAAATTTATTGTATATTATACCAATAAAGTTATGTCGATATTGGTAATAAATAAGGACCAACAAAATATTTAAAAAATGTTGCAGCGGGTATTGATTAAATCAGGGTTATGTTTTCTAATTGATAATTTCGTCATTATTATTAAATTTACTTTTGTTCATTGCAGAATCTTGTACTCTCATCATCTAAAAGGATATTTTATTGCATTTATATTTAATGGACATATTTAATAATTAATAATTTCTGATATTTTTATTAAACACTGTTTAAGAAAAAAATATATTTATAAATATCCTTTTATTTAAAATGATGTGTGTATGCATTTGTATGTATGTATGTACATGTATGTGTGTGTGTATATATATATATATATATATATATATATATATATATATATATATATATATATATATATATATATATATATATACTCACACATATATATTACTATGATGTATTGATTTTACAATACATCCACATTCGTTTTCAAATATTTTCAAGCAAAAATGAATTCTATGATGATCTAAGAATAACAATGGACTTAAATGTTGGTGAAGACTATGCTTCTATGGTTGACTGCTTTCTTTTATCTTTTAAACTTATCTTGTTATCTCATTTCCGTAATTAAACGTTGACTCAAACTTGTAATTGGGAACTCTGGTCTTTTATATTTTCTTTCTGTGTACGCGTACGTGTGCCTTTACAATATAAATATATATATATATATATATATATATATATATATATATATATATATATATATATATATATATCCTTGTATATGAAACATTTTAAAAGCGTTTCATATTCACAAAAAAGTTAAAAAATCAACATCACGAATTAAAAACTTTGATTTGTTTTTAATTATCGCTAAATAAAATTTTTACGTTAGTTAAAGATTTTATAAAAATATGAAAAATTTAAATAAAATATATTTTGGATTAAAATTTATTATATATTATATAATCTCCCTTCTTTTTTTTTTTTTTATAATTCAAGACAAAAAGGCGGAAAACATTCATGATATAATCTTTTCAGATTTTTATAATTTAAACATTCATGAAGTAATCTTTTTATTTGATTTTCATTCAAAAATAAATTAATTAATTCTGAATTCTATTAAATACATATAAGTAATTTAAAAATATTTGTTGATGTTTAATTAGATAATCCTCTTTCGTATATTCGCCGAATAATTTCATTTAATTCCTTATTAATATGATAAATCAATTGGGTAGTACTTTTCATCAGTATTAATCGATATTTAAAGTATAAATTTATTAAAAGGTATATGTAATTTTGTATATTTAGTATTCAATAACGACAATAATTAATTTCAATTAATTTAGATTGCTGTCAAGTTCCAAGTTCTAACCATCATTCAAATAATAATAATTAATTAGTCAATTAATAACAATACTAGTAATTAATAACACAATAGTCAATATATGTACAGATATATCCAACGACTAAGCTTTATTCTGATCGTTCGTAAATGTGTATTATTTTATTTATTTTTCAAACACACTTTGTGGTGAATAAAAATTATTTTTCTGTTTTGGTATTTACAGCTTAATTAATTTTTGGTACGAACGATTTCGGTACTTGTACTATGTTTAGCATGTAAATATATCAAATAATATATTTCTTTAAATAGTACAAAACTTGTTCAAAAATGATTAACAGTAAAATCATGAAGAAAATCAATTACCAGAATTAGTGGCTTATATACAAGAAATATGATATATAGAGAACAAAATGAAATATGTCGAATAATTGAACATGTACACTTGATTATATTAATTTCTTTCCTAAAATTCATTCTTATATGACTTTGAAAATTGAACTTACAAAAAAAGCTAAAAGAATTAGTGCAGTAGAAATATGATTGTTATATAAACGACCACACTTTTTATAGACTTTAAAAGAGAAACTATAAGATATATCAGGAGTTTAATATTGAAGTATTTTTTATAATGAATGGATCGATGTATTTCAAACAAATCTTTACATAAAAACCCAAAAGGAAAAGATTAGGACCACTAAGAAAATTATGAAGTGACCAATTGGATGACTCGTTAGATCAAAATGAAAGAAACAATGGTTTAATTTTTAATATTAACAACACTGATGGATCAATGTCGAATCCTTGTAAAATTTGACTTGATCAAAAATAATATTCTATAAAAATTCAAATTATTTGTTATATTAAACAGTATTAATTTGTTAATAAATATTTAAACAAACTAATGGATAAAAAATTAAAGAAAATAAAATTAGATTACAAAACAATTTTTTAAAAAACTATTTAACAAATTTTTAATTAATCATACATAATTTATTACAAATTGTTAAATTATTCAAAGATATTTTTTGAACAGACAATTAAAAAATGAATATTCCAATTTAAAATATATGGAAGATAATAAACTGTATAATTGTATGTTTGTCTCTCTTATACTAACTGCAATACTTAATCATGTTATATATATATATATATATATATATATATATATATATATATATATATATATATATATATATATATATATATAAGGCACACCCAAGAAAGGCTGTCGAGTTAAAATCCTTTACGTTTTGGTAAACACCAGTACCACAGGAAGATAATTATTGACTTTTATGAAGGTCAAAAACCTATATTAGAAGTACTATGAGTAAAAATCGATTAAAAGGATTGGTCATTTTAATGTTTATAGGGGAATTGAAGTCGCTTCGTAGGGATCGTTACCTAAACTCTAAATGATAAAGCAGACGATTAAATTTTATCATACTGTATAATATAAATTGTAACAATTATTTAAATGAATTTATTTGTATGAAAATATATGAAATGCACGTACTTCATTCTGTTGTAGTATTAGTTTATATTGTAAATTTTATGGTAAAATGAGTTATTTAAATTTCACAAGCATATTTGTTAATAAACATGTCTTTTTTGTACAATAACAAATATATATTGAAAAATCAAATACACTTTTTTAAGCTTTTATAAATTGAAGAGTATTAAATTTCAAATGAACATTTTAAAAGGATTATTATTTATTTTTTCAATATTTATATCTAAATATTAATTTCTCCTTTCATGGTACCCTTTATGAATTACAGAGCTTTTTAAAGACTCTATGAAATAAAATTTATAATAAATAAATACACATGTGTGTGTGTATTTATTATTGTTGTTTGTATATTATTTCAATTTTGTTCATAGAACCAGATTAATATTTATATAAATAAATTAACAAAACTATAACTGTTAACAATATAATAATATTCAAATGTGCAATGAATACATATACCTTTAGTGAATTTTATTACTTAAAATATAACTACTTCATTCTATTAACCAAGATAAATTTAATTTAACGTTAATTCTATCCTCCAAGTCACAAATTACGTTAGGTCACTATTAAACTTGTTCGCAGGAAAGCACACGCATCCCTAATTCTTTTGAAAGAGATTTCATGAAAAGTGTTCTTTTCTTTCTTGTATTTCGAAGAAATAGTATAATTTCGTTATAATAACACGATGTATAATACCTAGAAAATAACTAGAATGAAAAGTTACATTTTATTTTCTGTTCTGATAAACACGACAGTTGTTGAAATTATGATCTCTTCTTGGAAGAAAACAGAACTGTTGCTTTCTCATAAAAGCTTGTAAGTATTTTGAAACTTTTCTTAAAACAAATACATGTTAAAGATAGTCTGTTATATGTCTTGCAAATAGGATTATTATATTTATTATAAGAATAACAACAGATTTTATTTTTGGAAATCAAATAAAATTTATTATTTTTTCAGATGTAAGTCCACATGGTCAATTCTTTTTTTTTGTAAAATATCTCAGTTCTTGAAACACTTAGTGTATATATATATATATATATATATATGTGTATATATATATATATATATATATATATATATATATATATATATATATATATATATATATATATATATATATATATATATATATTTAAATTATTTAAAAAGGGAAAATTAAAAGAAATTATGAAAACAGAATATTGAATAAAACTTTTAATATAAAATTAGAATAAACCAAAAATGGATTAAAATACGAATTTGAAAATTTCTATCAAATAAAATACAATTGTAGAAGTAAAATAAAAATTTCTATGAATATTCTAGACATTTCGTTACAAATTAAAATAAAACACATTCATGGTACAAATGTATTATTGTAAGAAGTTGAATATTTATTTAAATATAAACACAGTAAAAAAATATGCATACTCAAAAGATTTCATTACTAATTAAAATAAAGTAACAATTATTCTTGGTACAAATGTACTAATGCAGAAAATTTTAACATACAATTTTAACAATAACATAGTCTTCCTTAAATCAAAATGCTAGTTTGATTTATTTTAATGTTTTTTTTTTAAAAAAAAAGATTTAATAATAATATAGTATTATATATTTGTATAAATAATTGTTTGAACTAAATATTCATTTCTTTCTAAAAAAAAAAAATACATGTAATGAAAATAAATCGTATTTTAACTAAAAACTTTGAATAAAAATATATATGTTTCAATTATGAAAAAAATACAAATTTCAAAGTATTTTTTTTATTAAAAAAAAACATTAAATATAGCTTTAATAACGAAATATATTTATTGTGGTTAATATTAAAGATTAATTAATTTTGATTAAAAATAATAATCGAATTAAAAACTGATGTATCGATTTAAAAAGTATAAATATTTTTTGCTAAAGGTACACCATACATACATACATACAGCCACATATACAACAATATTTATATTTAAATACAATAAACAGCAGTTATTTTAAAAATATTTCAATAAAAAATAAACAAAATAAAATTTTTCTCAACAATACTTAATTTATATTTCTTACCTAATTGAGAATTTTAAAAAAATCCAAATTTAAAGAGATACACACTTTTTAGTGATTTATTTTAATCGAAAATGTAGAAAATAATTAAAACCAAGTAAAAAGAAAAACATACGTAATAAAGTATTTATAGTTTTATTTATAAAACGAATTCAATTTACTTTAGATAATTTTTCAATTTTGTCGATATTAAAAATATTTTTTATTGTTGTTTAAACGTACTTAACAATTAGAATTATTTTTACAACGAATATTTAATTTACTCGTACGCGATTATAACAAACAAACACAAAATATAACACAATTATTTATTTAAACGTTTAACACACATTCAACACACTACAGCTTCTCAAAAACTGAAGTCGGAACTGTCAAAAAGTGAAGCGAGCTGCACCCCCACACAAAAAAAAACTACAAAAGAAAGAAACAGATAGATGTAACAGAAAACATATCATCTGTTTTCAGTTTCATATGCATTTGCGGACGCTGCACTAAATATTATACAATATTTTCAGAAATGCTCGCCGATCGATTTGTGCAATACCGGTAAATTGAACATAAAAACTCGACAGTGGTGTATTTAAAATAAAATCGATAAGTAAATACGAAAATCAAATTGCTTGTTTAATAATTCCAACGGTTTTTTTCCGACGAGTTTCGACACGAATATGAAACCGCTCGAACGCACAAAGAACAAATGCAGCGATCTTCAACACATTCCCATAAGCATCTTTCAGTTCGTGTAGTCTCGTAAGTTTCCGTCAATTACATCAATACAACGAGTGTGTTATTCATCTGTTCTTTAGAATACACTATTTTTTGTTGTGCGGCGCACATTAAAGTCCGAAGAATTCATGGTAGACTCTATGTAGGTCAAACGAAATGAAGAAATAGGTGTATATGTAAAGATTTTAAGGCTTTTTTTTCATTGTAGTCGGTTTACGAGTTTATAACCATTGCTCTGTTTTACTACATATAATTTTTTTCAGTTTTAATTTTTTTTCGTGGAAAAATATTAGGTCATATAATGATTTATAACTCATTTTCTCAATCTTGGAAATTTTACTATCTAGCTAATATAATAAATATTTTTAAAAATGAGAAGATCACAGAATTATTTGTTTACTTTTTTAGTATATATACATGAAATATGATGCATGAATGCATATATAGGTGGCCCAAATAAGATTTAAGAGTTTAGACATATATTTACTTGCTTACTATCATTTACTATTCGTTAGTCTCATTTGGGCCACCCATATATATATATAATATATTACACAAATTCATTTTCACCCCAACACCACAATAATTTAAAGTGTTCAATAATCACTTATTGTTCACTTGTTATTTATAATTATATAATTTATAATTATATCGGCTGATGCATTTCGATGGCGATGCCATCATCGTCAGAGCCTTAATCTAGTAATAATAATAATAATGATTTATTGTGGCTGAGTATTTACATATACATTGGTGTATACAGAGTTTTTGACTTAACTTAGCTTATTATTATTTATATTATGCTATATGGGTTGGGATGGAAGAATGGTGAGGTTTTGAGGTTGGTGAATGTTTTGAGGTATTTGCAGGAAAGTTTCAAAAACCTGCGTTTTGTGTGTGTGTTTTTTTTCCTTAATTAACTTAACTAGACTTAACTAACTTATCTAACTTAGACTAGGCTTAAACTAGGCTTAGACTAGGCTTAACTAACTTATCTAGGTTATTTGTTTATTTGTTTTTGTATCGTTGTTTCGTTACTTAGTATGTTGTGTCTTGATCACATTTTGTACTAATGGCACTTGGTATTTTAGCATAAGCACTGTGTTTTATATGTCATTGTTTGCCTTAACCTAAACTAACTTTTTTATATATACCTATACTAATTCGTGTTTTGTGCCCTTATTCAATCCATCTACAGCTGGGGGTTGTATCTTTCTTTTCGTCATCTGGTCTGCAAGCATGAAATGCTTTCCCTTTTTATTTTCTTCGCAACATGTTTTTTTACACAAATGTATTTTAACAAGTTCTTTTTCATAGGTTTGTGACCTTTTTTGATGATCTGGATTGACTTATTTATTACTTGTGACGGTATTCGAAACTTTTAACAATTTGTGAGGTCTGTTCTAGATGAATTGAATATCTGCATGCGTTAGTTTTGTGATTTAATTTTTAAAAAAGAACACCCCCAGTTGTAGATGGATTGAATAAGGACACAAAACACGAATTAGTATAGGTATATATAAAAAAGTTAGTCTAGATTTTAACATTAAATTTTTCACCAGGTTTTTTGAAACTTTTCCTGGTCCACCCACATTAACATTAAAAACAAACTCCTACCATTATAATCACCCACATCATATATTAGTATAAACTAGAAAGCTAAGTTTTGTATTACACATATGTACCTCTACATGTATATCAACTCCTATAATAAATGTATATTTGATTTGATTTTTTTTTTAGATTTTAACAGAAAGGCTCTGACGATGATGGCATCGCCATCGAAATGCATCAGCCGATATAATTATAAATAACAAGTGAACAATAAGTGATTATTGAACACTTTAAATTATTGTGGTGTTGGGGTGAAAATTCATTTGTGTAAAGTGAATCAGTCACAGTTCCAAAACAACTTATATATATATATATATATATATATATATATATATATATATATATATATATATATATATATATATATAAATGACACAAACTATATTTATTGAAATGAACACAAAAAAAAAAAATGAAATGATGTCAATTCTTAAAAAATCTTATATTTTGAAGTCAGATATTCCTCTACATTTAAAATGAACAGTTTTTGATTAAAGCATTTTACCTGTTATCACTTATGGTATGAATGAATTTTGAATTCCAGAATAATTCCAGAATTTTGAATTCCAGAATAATTCAACGACTCTAGACAACACAAACAGGTGGATAATAGGAATCACATAGCGAAATAAAACAAGAACAAAAGTTATGGACGATGTAACAGAAGTGAGGAGTTTGAAATGAAAATAAGCCGGTCATATTGCAAGAAGAGATCATCAATAAACAAGAAAAAATATTTATTGGGAATCTAGATGTATTAAAACATCTAGGAAGAAATTCATGAACAGATGGGTTGGAGGTATAAGAAAATTTGATGGAATGAACTAGACGAGAAAGGCACGAGATTGGTCGAAATGAAAAGTTTTTGGAGGAATTTTTATCTAGTAGTATATAAGTATGTGTATAGTAGAATGTATCAAGTTTATTGTTAACTTTGTTTAAAAAAATAAATAAAATATTTAATGTAAACAAAATTAAAAAAATTGATATATAAAGAGTGTACATTTAATTTTATGAGTAACTCTCTCTCTCTCTCTCTCTCTCTCTCTCTCTCTCTCTCTCTATATATATATATATATATATATATATATATATATATATACAGTTAATCACCAAAATTAAAATCCTTAGATATTTTATTGAATGTCAATTAATTTAATAAATTGAAAAATATTATTACAATTATTCATAACTTAGCTTCAAAATACACCATATTGAAATCGAAATTAGTAAACAGATTAAAAGAAAAAAGTAACTTCGCAATTCATTATATGAAAATTAACATACAAAAGTACTGGCCCACGAAATAATACTGGAAAAAATGTTTGGACAATTATAATTATTAATTAAATTCAATATTTTGTAGTGTAAATCATTGATTTTAAAATATTTTTTAATCTATATATGTGACATGAACTAATTATTGATTTTTTGTAAAATTACTGTTTATTTGATCCACTCTTCCCTTCAAGGATTTTTTATAATAATAGGATTAATTTGTTTACTTAATAATCATTTTAGTTTTTGGTATAAATATTTAATGAGGTTCATGTTAGGTATTTGAATTAATTTAGAAATTCAATTTAAGTATATCCATTTTCACATTTTTTTTTATTAATTTACAGTTAGATTTTATAAACATATTTAAAATGAAAATCTTTTCAATGTACCCATATATATATATATATATATATATATATATATATATATATATATATATTGTATGTGTAAAAAAGTTTTAGAGACACGTGTGTATAATACACACGATTAAAAATACAATAACATCAAGTACGAAACTATGTATTTATTTGATTGAATAATAATTTAAAAAATACATTGAAAGTTTTTCCATCATAATAATTTCGTACAACGTCAATAATGTAAACGGTACTTGTACAAAAAAAAGTAGATGAGACGATATAGTTCATGATGGTTTACGATTATGATCTAAATCTTACGAATTGAAGGCCAGTTTGCAAAGTATAGATTCAGATAAGAACACATTGTAGTCAAGGGATCAAAATGTTTGGCTTACAGCTTCTGTTCACATGTTCGCGTATAATAACATTATATCCTAGTAGCAATTTGTCTGGAGAGACTTTGGGAAAACTTGAGTAAAAAATCGAACAAAACATAGGACACACGTATATTCGGTGAATATACGTACATAGAGATACAAATATATATCCATATATGCATAAATATGAAATAATTTACATCTTATTGGATTTGATTAATAGTGTAATTATATATAAGACAGATTAATACTTCGTTATCATTTATCAGCTACTTAAATGTAATTAATATATATATATGTATATATGTATATATATATATATATATATATATATATATATATATATATATATATATATATATATATGTATATATATGTACTTGTTGATTAATAAATCGATATTATTTAATTTTTCAAATAATTTCTAAAAAAAATTATTTTACTGTTTTATTATTATATAATAAATTTACAAATAACGTTTTATGTATTGAAATATTCTTAATTTTTTTAATTTATTTCCTGTCAAGAAAATAAACTAGTTGATAAAAAAAGGTATAAAAATATTGTAAAGATGTATCACTTTTTATTACTTTTTAATAAAGATTTTTGTTATCGAGAATAGATATTTTAATCATATATTAGGTTGTCAAATATCTCCCTTCCGCCTTTTTGTCTTTTGAATTTCGCGGCTATGTACAAAAAAAAAAAAAGCGGAAGGGAGATACTTGACAACATAATATATGTTTAAATTTGGTTCTAGATTTTATAATATCAGATAAAATGAACAATATGTAATTATTGAATACTTACCTAATTCAATTTTTATTCAATCTTGTGTTAATGGAGCAAATGATTAATTGTAATTGAATTTTCAATTTGGTTAATTGAATTAAAATTAATGATAGTTTATTTTATATTGAATGAAATCTATGATAAATTTATTTGTAGAAAATTCCATGTAGGAACAATTTTTTATCATACACACAAACACACACACATATATATTTGTGTGTGTATGTATTTATAAAAAGGATAAAAAATAATAAAAAAAATCATATAATTTATTTGAAGTAATTATAATTTATTTGAAGACAATTTCATTAAGAAATAAAAAAACTGTTCACAAATGGAAAATATCTGTATAAATCTGAAAAATTCAAACTTTTTCTATAAATTATAAAATCTAGTCAAACACATACAATCACTTTTAATGCACTATGAAACTTTGTTTCTACATTGTTATGCTTGGTTCTTTTTTACAATTCTTTTTAATTATTCTTTTTGATTCTGATTGTTTTTCTAACGAATTTATTTAACCAATTGTATATTTCCTACGCTGAACTAGATTTAATGTAATTATTAACGGATCCGTCTCATTGTTTTATATAGTTTTTTTTGTTCGATTTAGCTCATACAAGCTCGTTAAAAGTTTCGTTCATTTGTATGTGTAGTACGATTTTATCAGTAGAATATTAATTTAATATCAAGGATTTTACTATTTTTTATTAAAAATGAAATTTGGTCAATTTTTTTTAGAATAAATATTTTAATGAATAATACAATATATATATATAAATGCGAAATTTACAGAGTTTTTCAAATCTAATTTTATTAATTCTGAAACATGATGCATGTAGTTTAATAAGTTACAGAATATAAATCAAGAAAAATATCTAAAATTACTGAGAAGAAGTGTCCATTTTTAACAAATGATTGTCTATTTGATTAGAGATACTAAAATATTCCAATACAGAATTGAGAAAGATGCTAAGAAATAGATTGTAATGGACGATAAAAAATGGATCGTATATAATAACATCGAGTTGAAAAGACTAAAGAATTTACTAAAGTTGTGAATCGAATTTAGAGACAAAAATATTTTTTTTATTAGAGGATAATATATGTATATGAGTAGAAATAAAACGAGTGTTTTTTAAATGTAAATGGGATTAAAATATTTTTTAAAATGGACTTATATATTTATATATATATGCATAAAAAATCGAAATCAATCCATGTGTGTGTGCATAATATGTCGTCATGTGGTTCGTGACGTTGAAGCGTTAAGCACGTACGTGTCTGTACTTCAGAAAACTCTCCGAGTGCTTTTAAATTCAAGTTTTATACCCAGGAATGATGAAGTGGTTAGCGTTAACACGTGACCATCATTCCATACATTCGTCAAGAGTGACCAAATTGACAATATAGTGGTCTATGGGGATAAAGGAATGTTGTTCACCGCGAGAATAATTAATTTCAAAATATTTGAAATAAGTGTAATTTAAAATTAAAATATTATTTACATCGTACGAAAAATGTTCAGTTATTTTTTATGTCACACACTGTCCGATTTTAATTAATTTTGTTATATTGTAATTGTGAAATATTAATAATGTTGTTATGATATATTTAGAATAAACATGAATATATATATAATACAGCATTTGTATATAATATAAAATTATATACAATGACCTTGTTTGAAATTTTGTTACGCACGTTTTTGCTCAAGTGAAAAATGTAATATGTAAATTAAAAAAAAACTGTTTACATTTTTTTTAAAAAAAACAGAAATTATTTTATCGAAGGTAAAAAGTTATTTATTTTTTTTCTATTCATGAATTTTCAACACTTTAACGTTTTTTAAAAATGACCATTTTAAGTATTTTAATGTTTTTTTAAATAATGATTAAGTTTGTTTTTAAATTCCACGTAACTATTTTAAATAAAAATATGTTATTATAAATATATATCCATGTATTATATATCATCATTAGCCTCTCTCTATCTACTGCAGGATAAAGGCCTCTCCTAAAATTTACTTTCTTTTTATACATTTACTTTCTTAATATCATTTACTATTTTTTATTATTCTTTAGTCTCATTTGGACACCCTATATTAAAATAAATTTCTCAAAAAATTAACTTTTTGTTTTTAATACTATATTATCCAATTACTTTTTTTGTTTGGAAAAATATATTTGATTATGTATTAATTTTTGAATATTTTATAAATTAGGTGAAGATTTATATCTAATAAAATACCATTGAATTACAGTGCTAGTTTTTTTTTAATTTTTATTATTTAAATATTTAATTGTTCTGTTCACCCCACGACTTTAATGTTTACATTATATACATATGTGTCTTTTTATAAACATTTATAAATATATACTAATATAACAAGTAATTTTTTTGGAATGGACTGGAAGAGGAAGACACTGGATTAGTAGAAATGGGAAATTTTGGGAGAGGCCTTCATTTAGCTGTAGATACAGAAAGGTTGATGATATATATGTATGTATGTATATGAATGTTAATCATTTTCAGATTTTCATATTTTTAAAGTAAATTTATTTTTACTATATTGTACAACTTTGATGAAGAGCCACTGTTATATACTTGTATATGTGAATATATATGTATGTATATAATGTACATTGATGTATAAA
Organism: Neoneuromus ignobilis; assembly: GCA_029203775.1. NCBI lineage: Eukaryota > Metazoa > Arthropoda > Insecta > Megaloptera > Corydalidae > Neoneuromus > Neoneuromus ignobilis. The sequence continues at coordinate 21,207,874 of CP092095.1, forward strand.
AGAGTATATAGTACATGTATGTATACAGTTTACGATGACATCATCTTATGCTTTATGAACACAATGGTGGCTTTGTGTGGGCGTAGGCGCACCGTGTCAGCAATTATGCGATCATGATCCATGAAGATAGTCTCTGTTTTAGATTATTTTATTATGCAATGCATTCACAGACACACATTTATTTATTCACTCTCACACTATATATATATATATACATATATATATATATATATATATATATATATATATGTATATGTACATACATTTATATAAAAATTAGACAGAATAATAAATCAATAAATGTTCTTCTCCAAGGTTAAAAAACCTTACCTTGCTATAGTACATTTACAGTTATTTATTCTACTTAATAAGATCATTACTGAAGGCACAAGTACGAACAATTCAGTTTCATAAATTGTGTTATGTCAACCGTTGAATATTTATATGATATGCGTCTTGTATGGAATTAATAGAAAATAAACTGTCGTACGATAAAAAATAATAATTCTAGTTTAACATTAGATTAAAATAAAATAAAATTGTATGAAACTGTGACGAATTTACTTCCATATAAATGACCTATCATCCCAACATCGTAATATTTTAAAAAAGTGATCGATAATTATTTATTTTTGAGTTTATTTGTAAGCTGATACGCATTTCGATGACAATGCCATCATCATCAGAGTTTTGTGTTATAAAATCTAACGATGATGCCATTGTCATAGAAATGTGCATCAGATCATCAACAAAAAAGTGAACAATAAATAATTATTAAACATTTTTTCAATATCTTATGGGGTGATAGTTCATTTATATGAAAGTAAAATAAAACATCGTCGATGAATTGATTGCTTGAAAAGTTGTTTTCGACGAAGTGTTGATATCAAAACCTTTTATACTTCCAATTTATAAAAGATTCCAAAAAAATAACGCGTTTTATATATTTTTTTTGTAATGTAAACTAATCGTCTTATACGTAAATATACTCGCTTTATCTTTCACAGCTACTATTTCTTTGCATTCGAGACGTGTTTACTGTTGGAGAGTATAAAGTTTCTAAGAACTATGAAAAGAGATGTTTTGAAATAAATAGATATACCATTAATATATTCTTACAGTCTTTTATATATGACTTGGAAAAATGAAAATATGGTTTATTTACAGCAGTTTTATTGTTACTTGAAATTAAAGTTGAATTATTAATCGAAATAAATAGCTCTTTGAAAATTGTTCAGTTTATATGATCTAATGTCTATCTTTTACAAAATGATTATGAAGTTTTATCCAGAATTTATTCTCTAAAGCAGATTACCTTTGACATACACACACACAGATATATATATATATATATATATATATATATATTAACAACTGCAGCAGCCTCTTTTTATCCATTACTGAATAAAACCCTCTCCCAAAATTTTTAATTTCGGCCGATCCAATATAATATGAAAAATTTAAAATCAAAATTCGATTATAAAATATTAGGAATCGATGATTAAAATCTCATTTTTGAACGTAAGATAAATTTTATTTGGAAAAATCTGTAAATTATGCTCATTTTATGCTATTTACGTGTCAATTGAATGAATATTATTAATTTTCATTTTAGAGCCCTAATATAAAATTAAGTTTTCATTATTGTTCATTAAAAAAAATTCCTAGGGTCTGTACGATTTATTTTAAATGAAAATTCGATGATATAATGCAGATAAATATTTTTATTCGATTTTTTGAATTTCGATGAAAAAATGAAAATGATCAAAAATCGATTTCCAGCTACAAAAAACATATTTCTCAATAATGAATGTAATTTTTGCTGGAATACGATTATTTTTTACTTACTTAATCGATTATTAATAAAAAATTTCGACTTACAGCGATTTTTAAAATTTTCAATTTTTTCCTCGAAAAAAACCACGACCTATAGTATGGAAAATTTCATGAAAAATCTACATTTTCCAAAATCAGTTTTTTTCATTTAAAATCAAAGTTAGACTATAAAATATCAGGAATCGACAATTAAATTGTCAATTTTGAACGTAGGACAAATGTTATTTAGAAATAATCGTAAATTATGCTCATTCTATGTCATCTGTCTTAATCGAATAAATATTAATAATTTTCATTTTAGAACACTAATATAGAATCGAATTTCTATTATTGTTCACTGAAAATATTTCCTAGGGTCTATACAATTCATTTTAAGTGGAAATGCAATGATATAGTGCTAATAAATATTTTTTTTTTATTTTTTGAATTTCGATGAAAAAATTAAAATTATCAAAAATCGATTTTCGGCTACAAAAATCGTACTTTTCAACAATAAATGTAATTTTTGTTGGAACACAATTATTTTTTACTCACTTAATCGATTTTTAATAAAAAAAAATCGATTTATAGCGATTTTTAAAATTTTCATTTTTTTGGTTCAAAAAAACCACGACCTATCGTATGGAAAATTTCATGAAAAATCAACATTTTCCAAAATCGCTTTTTTTTCATTTAAAATCAAAGTTCGACTATAAAATATTACTAATTGATGATTAAAATCTCATTTTTAAACCTAAGACGAATTTTTTTTAGAAAAAACTAAATTATGGTCATACCATGCCATTTACATATCAATCGAATGAATATTAATAATTTTCATTTTAGAGCCCTACTATAGAATCAAGTTTCTATTATTGTTAACTGAAATTATTTCCTAGGGTCTATACGATTCATTTTCAATGGAAATTTGATGGTGTTGTGCAGATAAATATATTTTTTCGGTTTTTTGAATTTCGATAAAAAAATGAAAAGTATCAAAAATAGATTTCCGATTACGAAAATCGTATTTTTCAATAATGAATGTAATTTTTGCTATAATACAATAATTTTTTACTTACTAAATTAATTTTTAATAAAAAATATCGACTTATAACGATTTTTAAAATTTTCAATTTTCTGCTTCAAAAAAACACGACTTGCTTGTGTATGATTTCAAAAAAAAAAAACATTGGTTTTGTATTAAAATCTAGTAATTTTAATAATTAAAAATTTTCTAAATAACGGTTATATGTGTGGAAATTATTATAAAGATGTAATATAATATATTGATATTAAGTGAGATATAATTTTTATTATTAATAATCAGTAATTTTTGAATTTCACGAATTTATTAACTTTGTTTGATATTTTTTTCATGTTTAGTATCAATCTAAAATATTTAAATAACCAACTTTATTATAAATACTATATATAAAAAATTAATTATCTAAACTTATTTAAAATATTTATTATTTACAAAAACATTATGAAAAAATGTATCTCTTGAATTTCTCATTTATTTTCAACAAACATTCCAATAACTTAGCTTACATGAATTATTAAATTACTAAAGGTACGTTTTCACTGACATTAAGATTCATGACATTTGAAATCGTGACAATGTGACATTTTTTGAGCTTTTTCTAATAACATTAAACAATGTCATATGACTTTTAGTTTTCAAAATAACATATGTCACGATATTCTATATATATATATTCTATGACAATGTCATTTACAACTTAATGTCATATGAAAACGTACTATAAGTGAATTATATATTTAGGAAATGAATTTATATATATATATATAATACTAAAATAAATATTTAAAATGCTACAATGAGAACCTGAGGAAATAAAAATAAAAGGTGCAATACTTAGCTAAGATTATTATTTTTTTAACAATTCTAAATTAACTCGAAAAATAATAAAAGAATTAGACAATGTAAATTAAAAAATAGATATTAATATGAAGCACAGCAAAACAAAAATAAGGTACAATGAAATAAAGATCAGAGGAAAATCAAATTAAAAGGATTAAAAATAAATAAGTTTAAAACTTTGTTTATTTAAAACAGATAATTAGCACAAAAGGATTGAGAAAATGATCAAAAGAATAAAATTATTATGATATTAATTTTGAAACAGTTATTATACTATAAAGTCAAATATTTCCCATGTTTGAAGAATAAAGTTATTAATCAATGTGTCCTACCTGTTATAACTTATAATAGAGAAATATGGGTCTTAAATACCAGAGTAATGATTCTAGACAACAAAGAGTAGTATAGAAAGACGAGTGTTAGGAATAACATGTGTAGATAAAAAGAGAAAAGAGTGTATTAGAAATAAAATCAAAGTGATGGATGTTATAACAAAGTGAAAAGTTTAAAATTGAAATAGAGATAAAACCAATGATGGACAAGAGAAAAATTTGATTAGAAATCCATTCATATAGAGAGACTCGAAAAGAGATCAATGGCTGGAGGGAATAGAGATGTGAGAAAATTCATTCGTGTGGAATGGAAAAGAAAGGAATTGAAACATTCGAAGTGGAAAGTTTATTATTCAAAGATTTTTAGGAACCTAAATTATATACAATATATATATATATATATATATATTTGAAATCCATTGTTATCAAAATATATCTTAAATAAATATCTACTCATATATAAGAATATTGATATTTAATACAGTGAACATCTTAATTGTTGATATATTTTCATATAAGAGAGGTCACTTAACAATTTATTTTCGATTATTCCAGTTCGTTTATATTTTACAATTGATTTAAATGTACAAAAATTATTTTTTTATAGTACAGAGGATAAAACGATAATCGAGATGAATTCTTATTTCAATAAAAAAATAAATAAAACGGATTAGTGATTGACGAATCGTGAATTTGAGTTTATTATCAGCGTAAAATCATCTTATTTTATCAAATAACTGTTTGATATATTTTACTCATTTCATTATGGCAATAATGTGAAGAATTATATCGATTTTATTTAAAAAACAGTAATTATAAATGAATTATATATATATATATAATATCATTGAAAAAATCGTTAAAATACTCATCTTGAGTTTGATTTTACTTAAGCTATTTTTTTTGTTTATTAATTACATTCTCATTTTTTAAAAAAATACGATTGGCCTAGATTTTTGATTACAAATTTATTTTTCATATATGTTTGGATGTCATTAATATTACCCATACTTTTATTTAATGTAAAAAAATTCATATTGATTAGATAGATTATTTCCTAACTGATTTTATTTTAGAATACACTTAATATTATTTTTTCCAGAATATATTGGTTTATAATAAAGGGAAAGAAAGAATAGATTATGAAAAAATAACACATACCTGGGTGGTGTGTTTCTTAATGAACATTTTTTCTGTTGACTTGCATGAGAAACGTCTGTAAAAAAATAAAATATTTAAAATAATAAATATGTACATTAATAAATGTAATAAAATAAAGTACAGTAATATTTCTAATGATCATGATTTAAAGAAGGAATTATATACTGTAAAATCGTTTAAAGGTTTGCACCGAGTCAAAGTATTATTTGAAAAGTTTGGAAACCATATCTGGAAATAGAGAGAGATATTTGCAAAGAGGGATTTGGTTAAAAATGGAAAACCACTGCAGAATAATTTTAGTTAAATGCAATAAGGTACTGTAACAAATCGGCCCAATGTTATAAAAATGAGTTATTGAGTTTAATTGAAACTTCTAATTAAATAATTTGTAACAAGTTTTCTGAATACGTTAATTGGATAGTGGAAGAATAAGCAACGGTACTTTTCACAGACAAATCGAAGTACAACGTTAGTGACAATGATCGAAGAAAAAGAGTATGAAAAAGTAGGCAAGAGTAATTTTTATAATATTGCATCATAAGATGGATTGATTTGGCAGAGATTTTTTAATGGGATAGGGATGTATAAATAGTAATTATAAATTAGTTAGTACATTTTCTCACATAATTAATCAATGCTAAGATGCATGAAACTGATATTTTGGAGCCACATGTGAAACTTTCTAAATCGAAACTGGACAAAACTTTTTACTGATATATGATAATGCTTGTCCTTATATCACACATGCAGCCACTAACTTTTTTTAATGAAGGTTTAGCAGTAATAGATTGATTTACACTCAACCCTGATTTCGATCTTGTCAAGCACGTCTGGGACATCGTCAGAAGATGCACTGGGGATTTACCTAATCGACCACAAGACAAAAAAGATGTTATAATCGTCCTAAAGAATCAATGAAACAGAATTAGTCAAAATAAGATTCAATTTCTTATATTGAGTATGAAAAGAAGTTGTAAAAAATGCACAGATATAAGAAATAGAAATATTTTTATAAAACCCTCATTGAGTTAATGAATTGAAGTTTTTTTTATGTTTAAAATGAGTTACTCGTTCCAATTTTGTAACAGTTTGATTTAAACTGACTTTTCTTGAGATACAATTACATGAAATTAATTTTTTTTTGGACATGATAAGGATTTAAATGTTTAAACAATCAATATTGAACATTACACTGAATTGTTAATACAGTTGTAAAAATATGACATGTTGAGATCTCTTTTTCAAGAAATGTATTTATTTTATTTACTTGCTTACTATCATTTATTATCCTTCAATCTCATTCGGGCCACTTTATATAAATAAATAAAATATGAAAATATGCACGTGCGATTAATTAAAAAAAATAATAAAAAATATTTTCATTTTATTAAAGTTGGTCGAGAAAAAATTAAAGTAGATTCAAAGAAACTTGTAATGTTTTAAAAACAAAATTGCTATTCGTGAAATAGAACTAAGAAAAAAGTGTAATTTATCTTTTCAAACTTAATTAAGAGATATTTATTTTCTATAAAAAGTTTTGCTACTGAAATATTAAAAAATATACTGTCAAACTTTCAGATGATTCTATCTTTCATACAACACAATAAATAAATTCAATTTTTGATAATTTAAAATTTATATATTGTCGAATTTTACATTAATATTTCATAAACATCTTTATGTTCTCGTAATACGTGATTCAATAAATAAAATACAAGTTTTAGAAAACTTCCTTTTAAACTGAAAAATTCAAACGAATCACAATACTTTTTATATACTTTTTTTGTATATTTTTGACCTATTTTCTAGTTTACAGAATATTTTTAAAACATTGTAGATAGATGACATATTTATTTATAGCCTATTTTTTAAACGTCTCTATTTAATTTTTTATATATATATATATATATATATATATATATATATATATATATATATATATTTGTATAAACACTCGTGTTTGTAATTCAAGCAAAAAGATATTATTTTAGGAAAAATATCATCTTGATTATTTTATTACTGTTATCTGAGAAATATATGTCTTTTAAAATCTCTTTTATAGGTTCTGAAAAGGATGATAAGTCTAAATTGTAAGATATATGTTTGGATAGTTGGAAAAGATTTGTTTTTTTTAAATCAATACATTCAACATTAAAAAGAATTTGTAATTCATTATGCATTATTTGTTGTTCAGCAATAAATTATGATTATTAATTACTACTGCACTATTCTTTTCATTAATTTATATGAATAAATCAACAAGAGTCGGTACCACGATGTACCATTCATTGGTTACATATCTATCATTGTAATGGAAATAAACAAATATATTAATTAATAAACACATTGATGTATAGCAGGATAATATTTTTAAAAGAAATATTTGAAATATTTAATAGTATATAAAAAAATAATAGAAAGTGTTTTCAATGAATGATAGTAAAATTAAGTTTTAAATATAAAGATTTACACACACACACACACACACACATATATATATATATATATATATATATTTATTTAGTAGAGTAATTATAACCTCTTACTGTAGCTACAATTTGTTAATTTTTTTATTTTTTTATGATTAGTTTATCGTAGATTATAAATACTCCAGTTAGTTTAATTAATGTGTGAATAACTATTTTTTTATTTTTCATTAAAAAAGTACGGTCTTTGTTCATGTACCTTAATATCAGATTTTTTTAAATACACTGACTTCGTATTTAGGTCATAGGTTTTTAAAAGTCGATTTAATTTTTTATAAACGTTTCGAGATTAATTACATTACTTTTTTTAGAGTCACTATATGTGTATATACGTCTCTATATGTGTTTTTAACATAATTAAATTCTAATTTATATATAATTGATTTCAATAGTGTAACAATGCATCGTTCATTGACAATTTGTAAACTTTTTACATTGAATTTCACCTACACACTCATCACTTCCGATATTAATCGAGTAAAGCACGTTCGAAAAAAATATTTTCTAGCCTTGAAAGGCTATTAACCAACATGTACTCAATGTATTTGTACAATGAATATAAGAAGTTTCGTGATGTGAACGAAAAAATTTCATTTAAAAAGGCCTATTATACTCGTCTCGTTAAGTGGTAAAAAACTTAAATAAACTCATCTTAACAAATAAAAATTTAATTATTTGTTCATAGCATTTTATTAGTAGTGTAACTTTATCTTATTATCTTAATAAGACTTATTAACAATTATTAAACTATTATTATTGTTTTTTATTGTAAATATAGCTTAAGTAAATTCAGGGTCGATTTCATTGGATAGGTAAATAAAACTATTAAGTAACATTTCATTCGTGTATAATATTATACTTTTTTTTTCTTTTAATTTTGAATATAGGTATTTTCAGAATAAGTTAATATTAAACTATTAAAAATTTAATTGAATGCAGTTGTCATTGAAGAAAGAGTAGTAGGAAAAAATCGTATTTTTTATAAAAAAATTTAAAGTCTTGTTTTAAGTATAACATTTTTTTGCACTTATAAATTTTGATAAACTATGGAATTATAAATAATTTTCCATATTCATATAACTGAATTTTGATTTTCCTTGTTCTAAATATCATTCGTTCAGTAATTTTGAAAACTGAATATATAGTAAATGTTATAAATATTTGGTGATATAAGAAAATATTTTTCATTGAAAAACATAACATATTAAATATTTAGTGACTCAAATGAGACTGAAGGATAATGAAGAATAGTAAATGACAATAACCAAGTAAATGTATGTCTAAATCCTTCAGTTTTACTTAGGCCATCATATACAAATTCACAAGATTATTAATTGTAATATGATTTTGTAATTAGTAATCTAGATATAAGATATATTTACTTTCAGTAAAAAATTAAAATGGAAAAATAGCTACAGGTGATTACTATAAAAAGAGCTCTTATCACTGAATTGATTTACCTCGAACAAACGTATTTTTGTTCTTATTGTAATATTCAAATTCGTTCGAATATTTTAGTTTATAAATATTTATAGAAATGTAAAGTACATTTGACAAAATGTAATCAATATTTAAAGTTGTAATATCTTTTTTGAAAATTCTAGTAATGCATTTTTACATATGGATATATATATATATTTGTATGTATGTGTACATGTGAAAGTGTAATATAAAAATTTTACTTCGAAGAAAACACCGTTTTTCATCCGAAACGTGCACATATATTCTGTAAATTTATAATATATAGACTATCACATACAGTGAATGTCAAAAATTCTGATGATCTCTTTGGTACTCTAGTATATTTCACCTGTTGCGTTCGAACTTGTACTCCTGGATTATTACACTATGTTCGACCAACCCACCAAATGATATATCGCACAAATACGAAACACATAGCACTAACAAAAATGTTATTTACTGCTCGTAAAACTTCGTCAAATGATGAGCACCTAATAAAGGCATTCTCCTTGGTCTTAAATAATCGAAGTCACTTTACTATTAACAACGTATGCTTCAACTTTACGCTCGTTATTATACTGACGAGAAAATTTTATGCTCGAATTTAAATTCATTTCCCACCGAGCACTAACATAATTAATTTTAAATTGTCATTAACTTGCTAATAACTTCAATGTGTCATTTAGGGATAATAATGCAGCGCTGATTGAAAGTACAAGAACGAAAAAACACTCTTGACATTTTAAAAACAATTATATGATTTGTTAGATATTCTCTACACTTATGAGAATAATTCTCACAGAAGTGAATGATAATATTTTTATGATTTTTAAATCGAATGATTTTTTTATATCCTTACTACAATCTAATATTTCGGTTTGTTTTTATATTTATGTGAGTTACAACAATGTCATATCCAAAGCATGAATACATAATTACGATTAATTAAAAATATACAATATTTTTTTAAAAAAAAATCATTATTGTTTTATTAAAAAAAATAAGAAAAATGTATAAAAGGAAAAGTTTTGTTTAAAATTAAATGATGTAAAAAATATTGTATTCGAATTGTGTTTATATGTGTGTTAAAAAATATAAAATTGTAATTACTATTGTATCATTATCTGGATAATGAAACAAATATTTTACCAGTCTTTCGTTTTGGTAACAAGATCGTTTTAAATAAAAGAAATATAGGAACGATACTGATCGTACATTGGCTGTGATTTTGCGACCCTTCCACACGCATGCCAAAAGTCACGTAGACTTTTTGCAGCATTCGCCAGAAAGTCGATAGTAAGTTCTAAACGGCTTTATTCCTATATAGGCCGACCATACTTATAGCTCATTTTTTATTTATGTTAAAATGTGTGAACATGTGCAAAATATATACAGTACACGCAATAATATATGAACGTAAAATGAGAATAAAAAGGTATCGTTGGCCACCGTTCCAAATACATGACAATTCGACGACAAATTGTAACAATTAATACGATTAATCTCATTATTTCAATCGTTTGTATGAATACATTTCGTTCTACAACTTCGTATTGAAATCGTTACTGACAGTTATTAAACAGCTTATTGATCTCATTATTATAATCATCTCATAATCGTCAACTAAATCAAATTAATATCTGGCTTAACACACTTTGGTTTGTACATTTATTCATTCTATGTTAATACGATTATGAATTATTACGTTGAGCTGTTTATGTATGTCTGTTTCGGATACATTTTATAATGTTAATTATATTCATGCAACGATAACTGCTTATTAACACTCCACTCCTGTTTCCTATATTATACGTTTACATTTTACATAAACATCGGTGTATATATACATACATACATTCATACATATATATATATATATATATATATATATATATATAAGCATGTATGTATTTAGTCATTTTAGAATTTGAGAATACTCATTAAATTAATTATATCATTAATATTAACTCATGTTGTTAAATGAAATATCAAAAATTTCAGAAGTACTCCAGGGTATTGTAATAGGCCATCCTGTGTTGATCCAATTTATAACCGATCTTTTAAACTGCGTTAATTTAAAAATATTTTTTTATGAATATCCACGTTGTTTACATAGAAAATGTGTCAGAATCCAATTTTCAACTATTAAAAATTTATTATCATTCACTAAATGCAATGTTTTGTCGCTACAGTTTGAAGCCATTATTTTTATTTTTTTATAAGATTTGAAATTAATTTTTTTCACAATCCTATTTAGATAAGTTAGTAAGAAAAAATTGTATTGCATTTGGAGAAGGAATAGTTTATTAAATACGATTCAGAGGTGGTGTGAAAAATTTGTTTCAAGGGATAAATTATTAGAAAACGAAGATAGATCAGATAGACCATCAAACGTAAATATTAACGAATTATAAACAATTTTTAAATTAATTGGAATTTAACGTATTGATAGCTTATTGAAAAGTTCAGAGTAATTGGGAAAACAATACAGATTCATCTGTATAAAGTAAATGGGTACAGTACGCATTAACTCCAGATAACAAATTATTAACGTCTTAACATTCATGTATTTTTTATTTCACGGTTTAAAAAAAACTTTTGGGATCACATTTTAACCTTTAACGAAAAATTGATTCTTTATCCCATTTATCACTGGCTACCATCAAATGATCCTTTATTTAAAACACTTAAGGGGTTATACGCACTTGCGAGGCGCAAAAACGAAGTTTTTTTAGGAATTTTTTTTAGAAACAGTATTTATTTTGCAATTACAAATTATGGTTATTTGAATAGATCCTACTTTCAAGAATAAAATAACATGTCGATCATAAAAAAATATTGAAGTGCACCGCTCCTGCAGACGATGCCCCGAACGACCTCCAAAAAAAGGCGCTTGGCGGTGATCTCCATATCGGCGGTTTGGATTATTTTAAATCAAAAAATATGGTCAATTCTTTTAAAGGATAGATTAATGCAGGTATTGAACGAAGGAATAATAAACATTTTCATTTTTGACAAAATGGCGTCTACTTGAAAAAAATTTTTCGTTTTTTACTAAAATTTTCGCTCCAAATTGTTTTAAAAAAATATTAATAATTTTTGTAAACCTTATTCTTTCGTTCAATACCTGAGGAATATATTTGAGAAGATTGTGTGAAAATTTGAGACCGATCGATTCAGCCATTTCTGAGATATCGAGATCACCGACTATGAAAACACCGTTTTGAGATAAACGCGTTTGAAGTTTCGGAAGTAGTTTACACATAGTTAAAAATTTTTTACAAATTCAGGTGTATGTCCGAAAATATTTATCGGATTTACTTCAAATTTTCAGAGAATATACTCAAATATATGTGCATTCCGAAAATACAAAAAAAAAACGATTTTTTGAAATTTCTAACTGCGTATAACCCCTTAAGCAAAACTGTCTCCAAGAAAATTTCTTTTTTCTGTTTGGTAGAATTCAAGAGGAATTATTCATTGTGTATGTATATATGCATACATATACCTAATGAAAAAGAAAGAGTCGACCACTAGTTGGAGATGTGTTGGATAAAGATAAGAAAAATAAAATAAATAGTATATAAGAAATTTTTAACAAAAAATTAGTCTAGATTTGATAACATATTGATGTGATGATGATAGTATTGTCATTGAAATGTGCATAAACTTATAAATAAAGAAAGTGAAAAATAAATAATTATTAAACTGTGGTGTTGGGGTGAAAATTTATTTGTGTGAAAGTGAATTTGTCAGTTCCAAAACAAATAATGACAATATTACATTTTTTATCATCTCCGTATTTATTTTATAAACTATTTACATTTCTATGAATATTTAAATAATACAAGCAGTAATTATTATTTTTAAACGATATTTTTGTGACTGTTTTTCTTATCATAGATTCAAAACTATTTTCTAAAAAGTCAACTTTAAATTTATGTTATTATATATATATATATATTAGGTTGGCAAATATCTCCCTTCCGCCTTCTGGTCTTTTATATATATATATATATATATATATATATATATATATATATATATATATATATATATATATATATATATATATATATGCATATAACTTTTTTAAATTTTGATATCAATATTTATAATAGAGTAGATATATTATTAGTAAATAAAAATAAATGAGTAATATTTTTCCTATATCGAAAAAAACGATATAAATTTTTTCAAAGTTTCATAAAGTGTATGAGTTTTATTATAAATATATGTGTAGATGTATTTTGATAAAAGAATATTTTATAAAGAACGGAATTTTTTTTTCATATTTACATATATATATATATATATATATATATATATATATATATATATATATATATATGTGTGTGTGTGTGTATGTGTGTTGTGTATGTATGTATATATTGATTGAAAATATTACAGTTTGATTTCTAAATAATGATATATTGCTTTCAAATTTAATTTACCCTAAATATTTCAAAAAAGCACTACATTCGTTTTTTTTCTTTAAAAATAAACTTACGTAATCGAACATCATATCAATCAAATAAAACTAATCCATATATCGATGGTGTTTGTACGAAAAGTATAACTCTATACTCTTTCACAAAGTTGTCGATAAACACAAAACACGATAAAGTGAAACGAGTTTTGATATCGTAACACGAGACTACATATACAATGCGGTATTACTAGAACGAATATCGTAATAGCGGAAATATCGCTGTAAGGAAAATATTGTCAAGCCCTGGCTAACTTTAGGATAGTACTTTGTAAACTTGTTCCTAACAAAATTTCACTACGACAAAATGATTTATGTTGCCTAGAAGTTTGTTGTTGCGTAATTTTATTGCAAAAACGACGCCTCTCTTGTTACGTCGTGATAACAGGATACAATCATTTTTTTTTGTTATAGATACATATTTACTACATAAATATTCATATATAGCTACCTACATATATATATATATATATATATATATATATATATATATATATATATATTGTGACCTAAATGAGACTGAGAGATAAAAATAATAGTAAGCAAGTAAATATATGTTTAAATCCTTGAGGCTCATGTGGGCTATACTATATAATCATCATCACCAGCCTCTCTCAATCTAGTATTGAATGAAGGCTTTTTCTAAAAATTTCCACTTCGATCGATCCAATGTCTTTTTCTTCTAGTCTGTTCCGACGAATATATATATATATATATATATATATATATATATATATATATATATATATTTGTTATTTGAAATGATTTTAAAATGGCGTAGTCTTCCTATTGTGATTAATGAGATACATTTTTCATTAAGATGTTATTTTATTTATATTTTATTAAAATGCAGTATAATGGAATATCAGTTACAGCTCAAAAAGAAATAAATGGCTGTTTAATATACCTTAAGAGATTATAAAATAGCTTTGTAAATTGTATGATACAAAAAAAGTCAAAGAAACAACGTTCATTATGATTTTTACTAATTTATAGACTTTAATTATAAATTATTTTTGTGTATTTTTAAATAAATAAAACTGATTTGTGTGTTTTTTAATTTACAAGCTTTTTATGTGTGTGTTTTTTAATTTACAAGCTATAATTACATGTTTAATTTGTGTTTTTCCAAATAAATAAGTTTCTTGATTTTTGTTTTTATTTTATTTAACCTGCAGGTTTTATCTGTAAGCTTTATTTGTATTTTTTTTAAAATAAATTATTTGATTTTTTTTTCTCTTCTTTTAATTTACAGATTTTACCTACGAGTTTTATTTGTATTTTTTGAATAACGAAATTTATTTTTGTGTTATTTTTCTTAATGTGTAGGTGTTAGATAAAGGTTATGTACAGTAGATATATTTTTTAAAATAAAATTAATTACTATGATATTTTTAAACTGACAGATATCATTTGTAAATTAAATAGTATTGATTATATTTTAAATTGATTTGTATAATTTTATTGATATGTTATGCACATTTTGTATTTTAGAATAAATATTATACTGTTTGGCATTATATTTTTCAAATATATATATATATATATATATATATATATATATATATATATATATATATATATATATATATGTTTGTATGTATGTATACACACATACACATATTCATATAAAAATCACTGATTAAACCAGGTATGAATAAGTTGAAGTATTTAAATATTTTCATTATTATCTCTAGCTTGTGGTAGGTAATTAAATAATTATTGAATGATTTTCTCAAATTCTTTCAGTTCTTATAGTACATTTTTTCATAGTTATACATACAAATATTCCAATATATATATATATATATATATATATATATATATATATATATATATAAACATACAATCTAGTCTATCATTTATCATTGTAACCACAATATAATGTTTATCTTTACCTTTTTACATTTAATGACATTTATTTTCTTCATTAATATTTACAAAAATCTATTGCTTGGATTCCATTTTTCTAATTTCTTAAAAATTTTCCTCTTAAAATATTCATTATAAATATTTTATGTATATGTAGAGATTTAATTAATTTTATTTTTTTCTGTCAAGGTTATTAAATTGTTTATGATATCCCGTATTTGATTTACATAGATATTTTTTTATTGAAAATAATTTTTATTCTTATTACTGTATCTATACTTCCTGTTTGTTTTTATAGTCATTTTTTTACTTATTATCAATACATATATTTTTTTCTATGTTTTAGAGTTGTTTACTGGATTTGTTAAACATAACATTATTCAATTCTTGACTAACTTAATTAACATTAAAAAAATATTCCATTAGAATATGTTGCAAAGCATGATACTTGTCAAAATATTTTAAATATACAAACAATTCTATGAACAAAATTAGACTGTTGTTAAATAATTGTGCGTCGAAACGTATCGTGATCCAAACTCCAAATGATAAATGATTTCTTTTTGTATTGCAATATTTTCGTTACACGACATTAATGGCCCTTCAGTTAATGTGTCAGTGTTTGTCTGTTCATTAAATATGTATATGATCTTGTTGACATCGTACGCTACGATTTACCTGACACAACGATAATATACGCACAGACGCGAGCGTCTTTTTCTCATTATTTATTATTATGATCATTATTTGTGATAAATGTACTCCATTTGTTTAGTTTTCATTACTTTTATGTTTGTTACCGGTGACAAAATATGTATACGGCCCGTCACTGTATGTTGTAAACATTACATTGCATCCACATTATTAATTGCGAATGACAATTCATGTCGCGGTGCTTTCAACGCCGTCCCGTTTCCGCAAAATATCAAGCGAAATGCAATGATAAATAGTGTTGCATCAGTTCTGGAATTTTATCATCAATGCTGTATAATGAATAATCATTGTAAGTGATAATAGTTTTTAATATAAAATTGTTTAAATTCGATACAGTTTATTTTCATTAATCAATTTAAAATTCATTCACATATTGTTTTGGACGATTCTTTTTAATACAGTAACAAATATTGATATAGAAATCATTTTTATATCATTAGAAAATATTTTTTCCTAACATAAGATTGACAAAATTAAATAAATTTGAAAAAAGGTAATACAAACGAATGAAAAAATGTTACTTAAATTTGTATTGAAAAAAATATACTTTATCATTACTCATTTTTAATTTTGAAAATTTCTTTATAAAAATACTGCCACAAAAATATCTATATTTCTTTCATTGTTAAGTTAGTGACTGAGATAAATAACGATTTTATACGGTGTGTGTATTAACAGTACACGATGAATTTTTCGAACAATAAAACGTCATGAACTTTTTAGATAATCCAATATATATATATATATATATATATATATATATATATATATATATATATATATATATATATGTGTGTGTGTGTGTGTGTGTGGATTTCAGAGATTAGTAAAAAGACTTGAATAAGATATTTAAAAAAAAGTTCAATTCGAAACGTGTTGTCTCATCCAGGTGTTTATATTGTTCAGTACGTAAGAAACGAATTCAAACGTATATACGACTGTTTCGTTGTATAATGAAAAGTTCAGACTTTCTACAGTTTCAGCGGTTTTCCAGTGTACGATGCTAAATATAGACGTTTTTTACGGGCACGGAATTTACACTTTGATATTTTATTTGAAATTTATGTTTAAACTGCATACAGCAAACGTGTACGTTTTTAACATTCCGCCGCCACAAAAGTCATTGTATTCAGTTATGAGTTGTAAATTTTTGCTTGTTTTATGTTTATAAAAATACGAACTGTTAAGAAAATTATTGTGTGTTGTCTTTTATTATCATTCGCTAAATTCTTCTTTTTCAGTGTACAAAAATTTATTTTAAAAATGACGTTTGTCGTATTTTTTTAAAAAATATATTCGTAGAAATTGTAAATATTTAAATAATATGTGTTCTGAAGAATTAATATTTCAGTATTTATATTTCATATGAATTATGAGAGTTTTTATTTAATTGTATAATTAAAACTTCACAAGATTTACTGAAAATAAATTCATATAAAAAGTATTTTCATATTTTTTAAAATTGGTTTAACAGAATAATCATTTGTACACACTAAATTTTTTTACAATTATTAATTATTTATTGTTTTTGTAAATATTTTTCTCTAATTCACATTATAATTTTTATAATACGATATTATAAACTATTTAAGTATTTTATTTGAATTCATTTTAAATTAGAGTTAAAACAGTAAATTGAAAATTTGAAATATTGTAGCAAAGTCTATAAAAATCCAAATTTTCTAAAAAGAATAATTAAGGAATATTTTCATTTAAGTATAATTGAAATATATGAAATTTGAATTCAGCTATAAAATAAACATGTTTATTAATAATATAGAGGAATATTTAACTTCATTATGTAACCATTTCTTCAAAATTGACACTATTCTATTTTTATTTTATTATTTATTTAATATATAAATATTTATTTTGTTTAAGTAAGTTGTCTTACATACTCGTATTTTTTAATTTATTTAATTTCTTTTTTTTCTACTTTGATTTGCTTCAAATCTGTAAATTATTTGAATATTATTTTTGTCTTATTATAGTTTAATAAAAAAGAAATTTCTCGGTTCAATTCATCCAATTCTTCAACTTATCTTTCGAGTTCATATAAGCTTACTGAGAAAATAGTAACGTTTGTAAATCGTGTGTGACTAAGTATCTCGTTATTTATTTTTATTTCTTCAGATTTCTAGTCTAGTGTCTTAAAGATTTCTTTTAGTGCCGTTGTAAATAGTTCTGTTGATATCTTATTACCCTATCTAACTCCTTTCATGTTTTTAAACTTAACTATTTTTTCGTTTATTTATGTCGAGGATATATATATATATATATATATATATATATATATATATATATATAAACTTGTATAGTAAATGGTTTGTATAAAATATATTTTTTGGTTGTCAAATTAAATTAGTTGTAATAAATTTATTTTTTTCAAATTTTATATGCATATTAATCAATTAATATTTAATTAGAAAAAATGAAAGTAAATTTTTAAAACATAAGAAATACCAAAAAACGTCTTAATTTACACAAAGAACAGAAATAGTTTCATACTGTATAATTTGATTAAAAAAAGAAAAAGGCCATATAAGTTTGTCAATAAACAAGATTTAAAACTGGTTGTATCTGAGAAATGCTGTAAAAAATTAAAACATCACCACTCATCTAAGTGTAAAACAGTGTTAGGATGAACTGGATTTCTCATAAAAACGAAATATCGACTAATTATTAACTTTTTATAAAACTGAAATGAAAGTAGTTGAAATATTTCCTAATAAATTTATTTGATATTACATATGTCTATTTTATTCTTGTTTACATATTCATTTATATATATATATATATATATATATATATATATATATATATATAAATATATATAAAGAAATAGAAGTAATAAATGTGCCAGGTGTGTTGTAATTTATAATAAAAAATGAGAGAAATGTATTCTTTAATGAATTTCATTTAACGACTACGTAAGCTGTATAGTATAACCTAATTCTCATCGTTTTGTGTAAATGCAAATTTTGAAATATTACAGCTATTTAACTATAAAAGTGTTGGAAATTTATCTAGTAAATAAGGTGTGGTTTTTGTTAATCCGATAGGTCAGTTATAGATGTGTTTATGTATATATGTATGAATATATATATATATATATATATATATATATATATATATATATATATATATATATATATATATGTATCTATAACAGCTACAAACGCTATAGATTCAACAAATACAACAAAAAAAACTGTTATATGCACACCACACCTTGCACCAATAGTATTCTCTTTGTTTTCTACTGAAACTTATTGATCTATTTTTATCATTTTGAAAGTAATGAGTTAGGTGTGGCTAGAGAGTGTTATAACGTAACATCGTTTTTACTGTTTGTATGGCGATATAGGAAAAAAACATTTTTTGCATGCGACTTTTTTGTACGTTTACATCTTTTAATGGACATTGATTTATTTGATCATGTTTTTATCAACCACGTATTGTATTTAAACGTTATTTATCGTTTTTATTACACACATATTTGTTCGTGGCGCCTAAATATAAATAAACATGCATATATATATATATATATATATATATATATATATATATATATATATATATATAGTGTGTCAAAAAAGAAACCGAACTTTCATTTTCTTGCAGTACCATTTAAGATGTAAAGAGTAGTGTTTATGTATACCTATCTTTACTAACTGTCGAAATTTGGTCAAAATATGACAAGTGTTTCTGAAATGTGCTGGTTGAAGTAGTAATACTATTTGTTATATTGTCACAGAAACACAATAGTACAACGAGCAAATACTAAGTTTTGTTTTAAACTTGGTAAAACATTCACAGAAATGCTTGAATTGATGTGTCAAGTTTACGATGATGATTGTGTGTCGTGTATACAAATTTATATGTGGTATGGATGTTTTCATATGTCAGATAGGACATGAATGGAAATTCAAGATCAGGCTGTCCTAAAACCGTGATCATTGACAAACTCAATGGAAAAGTGAGTAAAATTTCTGATGTTGATTCATATGTGATATGTAGAATGTTTACTGAAGAATTTAGTGTGTACAATAAAGCAATTTTTATAAAATACTAAAAAAATAATATAAAAGGGTTTAGATCGATTTGAGTCACATAAATTAAGGGAAGACCAAAAGAAAGTATGCGTTGACCATTGCAAATACATCATCAAAACGACTGAAAAAAATCTCAAAATTTTGGATTTTATTATTATTGGAGATGAGATGTTGTTCTTCAAGTACGACTCGAAAACTAAGCACTAGAGTGCGTCATAGAAGTCGCCAGGCTTACCGGAAATGAGAAAATTACATTTTGTTTTTATGATTTAAAAAATATCATTCATCACGAATTTATTACGAAAGGTGAAAGTGTTATTAGTGAGTATTATTTAGATGTTATAAAAAGTTTGAGGGGGAAGATAGTAAGAATTAAATCAGAATATTGAGAGTCGGGAAGATGATACTTCTTGCACAACAATACACTATTTCAAAAGGTTGTTGTTTTACGTGATTTTTTTCTTACGTGATAAAAATAAATATAAATCCTCAAACATGATGTTTATATTTGCCAGATTTGGTACCATATGATTATTTTCTTCTATTTTAAAAATGAAAATAGTGATGAAAAGAATGTTGCATAATGATATTGAAGACATACAAGTTGTCATGACTAGGATCATCAAGCTATCCCAAAAACACAGTGTAACCAATTTTTTATTGATGCCAAAAGGACATATTTTAAATAAACATTTGGATTTTTGGCAAAATATAAAGAAGTTTTTTTTTATTCAAAAAGTTTAGTTTATTTCCTTTTTCATTGTTATATATATATTTGTATGTATATATACATGTATGTTAATAGAGTATGTATTTTTATTACCCACATACATATATAACATATGTAAAATATAATTAAGTTATTTTAAATAAAACATTTCAAGAGGAAACGTGAGAAAAGACTGTAAAATTTATAATAATAAAAGAAATTATACCTTTACCATGGAAATATGTTTCATTTATCACTTTTTTATGTACCTGTTTTACATTTCGCGGCGAAACTTACATTTAACACATATATTATTGCGTCTCCTCTATCCACCGAATTCGCGGTATGAGGCTGAACGTAATGTAAACCGAAAACGTAAGTTATGAAAAAATAGGACTAGAGTTGTAACTAATTGCAGTCTTAAATTTCGTACTGAACGTTATATTTTGTAAATTTCATATCGAGTAAACTCAAGTGGTTTGAGGATATAAAATTATATGATACGTTTTGAATATTTTTAATTTGGCGAATCTGTTGGAAATTTCATTACGTATTGCCTACTTTCAACACATTTTTCGTATCAGTTCGATTTATTCAATATCGTCTGAAGTTTAGATTTATAATAGATATATTCGGAACTGTTATTTTTATACGTACATTTTTTATCTTTGGGTATAAAATTAAATTTGTTCGTTGAAATTGCTATACGAAATTTTTTTTTTCGTCTACTTTTAAGTTCTTTTCAATAGTTTCAATTTTTTTTTATAAAATTTGTTTATTGGAATGAAATATACATTTGAATAAATATACAAGATAGAAAATATTTTTCTTAATATCATTAAATTTCTAAATAATTTTTACTAAGTTTGTATAATGGATAATTTCTCTTTATATTAATAAATCATTTTCTAATATATGACAAAATTATATCTAAATATTTAATAATTATTGAATGTTTGTATAGGGTGGTCTCAATAAGACCAAAGGGTTTATACACACATCTACTTACTATTCTTTACTACACTTCAATATCATTTGGGCCACCCTATATTATTTCTTAATATTTATTTCAGGATGTGATATTGAAAAATGCATTATTAACTTTTAGATAATTTTTAAATATTATGTGAATTAAAAAATAATGTAGAATTTGTACAATAGATGACGTTTTATATTTTTCAATACAAATTATTTTTCATAACCTATAAATCTTATATATATATATATATATATTAATTTTAAAAAAATATATAATATTTTATCATTGCTTTTAATTATTCCCTTAAAAAATTGCAAATGTAAAAATAAATTAACAATGTAATACAGGTTTTAAATACCGCAATATATTTTTAAAAATCCACAAGGTAAATCAAAATAAATTACTTGACATAATAAACACTTTGAAACGCTGCTTGAAATTATAAAGTAAATGGTACGACTGTCACTTCTATGTTTTCATCATTTTTTTAATTTTCATGAAGTATTTTTTGTTTGTAAAGGGTTAGAATATATCATTCAACATTTTGTCAATTTTCAAATTAACAAATTGAAAATGATATTAGTCAAATGTAAGAATATTAAGAAGTAAGAATACAAACAAAATTGGAAAAGAAGTAAAAAAGAGAACAATATTTATTTTTTATTAGCATATTTTAATAATTAAATAGTAAACGATATTTCGTAAATTCCATAATAAAATCAATTCAGTTTTAAATAATAAACATTGTGTTTACTAATACAAGACATTTAATTGATAAATTATCTATTGATTATTTCTTTTGTAATTATATGGAGAAAAACCTCTTAAAACATTTTCCACTCAATTACAGTTTTCGAAGTTTTCATTTTCATTATTCAATCCGTTTTTTAAAAAAAAAATGCAGTAAAGTACAATGAACTTTTGCTATTTTTTTACGTTATTACTTTTTAAATTAACTTTTAGTTTATATCCACTTGTATTATATATATATATATATATATATATATATATATATATATATATATATATATATATATATATATATATTTATATGCAGTTCTCGTATTGAATGTACATACTATTACAATTCTTTCTGTCAAGTTACGAAGTTTATGATAAATTTTTGAATAAATTTCATACACGACGACTGTTAAAAGTTTTATTGTTTTTAGTGTAACTTTAGATGTTGAAATAATTTTTAATATATTTGTATATGGTTTGAATTTAACTTTTAAAAATAGAATTTCCGAGTTGAAAATAACTTTAGTTCATTATTTTTATTTCTGCAGGAAAAAGTTTTATAGGAAGTCATTGATAATATGTATATTTTATGCATACATATATATATATATATATATATATATATATATATACATATATTTCATAATTATTACTTTATAAGATATTGTTATCATAGATAAATTTCCGGTATAATTTTTATATAAATATTAAAAGTATATTATAAAATAAATGGTCATTCGTAAAACATATATATTATTTGAAATAATTGAAATATAAGTGATCATTCTTTTATATTTAAATACAATTGCTGAAGACATCAGTTTTCAATGCTATTTCAACCAAAAAAAGTTTTTTATACATTTATATATTATTGAGATTTTAATGTTACACACAACATATACATTTCTTTTTATATATATATATATATATATATATATATATATATATATATATTTATATATATAAAACCAACTGGTGGTGTAGTGGTTTATATCACGGTTTGTCATGCGGAAGAGCGCGTTCGATGTCCAGTAGGAGAAATATGGCAGCAGAGCTTTTTAACCAATGTAAAAGTAACCTACTTAAAGAAATAAACGAATATTCCTCTAAGTTTCGAAAAATATTTTTGGAACAATATGTTTTACCTTATCTTTCTCGTACTAGTGAAATATAAACCTTTTATGATTGAATAATTCATTAAATATAGGTATTACAGTGAATCATGGAGAAAAAAATATAATCTTGTGTCTCTACCTCATCTATTTCTGGATTTCGTTCATATCTTTTTATATTTCGCGGTTTTTAATCAATACTTTCTGTTATTCATCAATGGTCTTTTTTACTATATGACCGACCAAATTTCATTTTCTTCTTTTCAGTCTATTTTCAATGTCTGTAACTTTTCAATTCTTTCGTATTCACTCAATTCTGTTGTTATCATGTATATATGAAAAGACAAGAGACAAATAAATTCATTTTCTTGAACAGAGATTCAATAAAACACAAATAAACTTTATAAATGAGATTTTAGAAAATATACTGAAGTGTAAATATAGACTAGGCTACGTCTAGACGAAAGAAAATTTGTATTATACAATTCCAATTATGATATTTTATTGTTTGTATCATTTTTTGAAAATTTTTACATATATATATATATATATATATATGAGTAATTTTATTAACTCGAAAAAATATTTTTCATAAAAAATCGACGTAAGTTTGGACCAAACTTGCGAATCTCAACTTACCAATTTATTTGAAAATTTATCATATATTTTCGACAAGGGGGTTAAACGTACTCATTTCTCATATTATTTTTACAGTGAAAAAAGAGCTTATTTGCTTCTAGTGAGATTTATATAAATTGAGTACTGTGGATAAAACTTCATATTTATATCTATGTTAAAAATTCAATTCACATTTTATATATGTATATATATTTGAAGAAATAATATAAATGTATAAAATATGAAATATATAAAAATATATGCTTTAAGTTGCGATATTTGCAGTGAAAAGATATTTTTTTTATTATTATTAAAAATGATTAATATCTGAAATATGTAATTTTCATTTATTGAAATTTTTAATAAGTATAATTCATTTTAATTACTTATAAGAGATGACAACGATGATATTGTTTTGAATATTCTGATTTTTTCGTATTTATGTTATAATCGAGATAGGTTGATGTACATACAATTTTGAATTTATTTTTATTATAAGTGTATTGAAATAAAAAAAAATTGGAAACCAGTAATAAATAACAATTAACTATTTTAATTAAGGAAATGGTAATTTTTAACAGAAATGAATCATTCAACACGACATCATAACATTTTACGTGTTCAGTAAACACATTTATTCACTTTATTTGCTTATGAACATTTAATCATCATCGTCAAAGCGCTTCATTATAACATCTTATCTTGCTAATGCCAGTGACTATAGTAATGTGAATTTTTCATTGTACTAACATTCAGTGAACTTTGTGGTTTTCTTAAAATAATTTTAATAACAAAATTATGTATCGATGAAAATAGATTAATTAAGGCCTTCAACCAACAGTGGATTGAGAGAGGTTGATGATAATAATGGTGATATATATATATATATATATATATATATATATATATATATATATATATATATATATAAGTGGTTGAGCGTGAATGTATGTTTTTACAAATATATTACTTAAGAAATTAAATTCCTGGGACAAAATTTGCTATAATTAAATGGAAGTGACTATATAATCGCTTTGTAATTATTGTTTAAATCATAGTTTGATAATATGTTTAATTTCTGTTTATAGTTAATAATTTAAAGTAACTGTTAAATATAGGATTATATGTGTGTATATATATATATATATATATATATATATATATATATATATATATATATATATATATGTATGTATGTGTGTATGTGTGTGTATGCGTGTATATGTGTGTGTATAAATTTGTGTGTATGCCTAAAGTGAACAAGAAGAGCAGTCGAATTATCAATTCGGTATCAAATTAGTGTGAAAGATTCATGCAATGCGAGTCGGCCAGAACGGGCGCCGTGGGACGGTGGGCGTTCTGTTGGGTAGTCGGGTGACGTGACTGCTATGATTCGTGACGGCGCTCATACCACCACTCTCGTAATGAGTAGGTGCGGTCGGAAATAGCACGCAGGGTGGGGACCCGTTTCCTGCGGGACGTCATGTCAGCACGGGCAGGTCTCCTTCCGGCCGCGAGAGACGCCATTAGGCTAACAATGGGCGCGGCAGAGCGCCGGCAGGAAATTTGTCATGATGTTAAAAAAGCGTCGAGCGCTGAACGCGTGTTCGATATAAGTAATGCTTCTCGACTAGTGAGGGGGTTGTTGTTCACACTGCGGTGTCAGGTATCATCCGAGGTCATCATTCTGTGACAGGGGTGCAGGAGTGCTCGTCGTTCGCCTCGACGACGATTTCCTTTTTTCGGTAATCTAATAGGGGTAGCTCTACACACTATTGGAGTGGCCTCAACTTCTATTTTCTATCCCGATTCTTATAGACGGCGATAGAAGACTACGTCTTTTATGTTTGACAGAGAATACGAAACCTGCAAATGCCATATATTATACCGCACTATACAATTCTTATATTGTCGAAAAAAAAGTAAAATCAATTTCGATCAATAAATAAGAGATTTTTATCTGCAGTGATAATATAATGTAGGCATTATCAGTCACTAAATGCGAATCGTTCAAAGAAAATACGATTATATTTTTTAAAAAAAACTCTTGTTACCAATGTCAGTACAATATTGGAATTTACTATTAAAAATTCATTGCAAATTAAACAACAATACGAAAACATCGAAAAAGTCATATTTGTATAAAAATATTATTTTTAAAATTCTGAATACTACATATTACACACCTACAATGTTTCCATTTATGGTTATTAATTTTAAAAATATCTTTTAATTGTATTTTCAGAAAAAAATATATAAACACTTCAGAGAAAAACGATATTAAGAGTTCAATCTATTTTTAAATTTGCTACTTGTTTCAAATGTTAAGTACTTTTTAATTTTCAAAAAATATTGTATTAACGTTGTTATCATTTGTAAAATTTCGTTTCATTTAAATATTACAGAATTTATTTTTATATGCGAAATTAATATTAACAATACTTTTTATTCAATTCATTAAGATAAAATATTATATATATATATATATATATATTTGTGTGTGTGTATGTATAAGTAAATTTGTCGTAAAAATTCTACATAAATTACTAACACTGACATCATATTAAATAAAGTAATGGAAATAAAACATATAAATATCTTTCTTGGAAAAATATTCATGTTTAAAATATTTTTATTATTTATCTGCATTACAAATGATTATGTGTATGAATGTAGATATAAAATGTACAAATAAATTCGCTTTTCTGCACAAAATTCAAAGTTTATTTATAAAAAAAACTTCAATTATTGAAATACTCTTCATTATTTCACTTTATATATAAGGCAGGTGATAAATCCTCGATCAATAAAAAATTGTCTGTTTTGAATCGATAAAGTCATCAATACTTTTTAGAACCTCTTCTATAAATCTGAAATGAGTATCAACCAGATAATATTGAAGTAACCGGAACAGATGATAATCTGAAGGGATCAAATATGACGGATACACTGCATGAGGGTTAATTTCCTAGCCTACAGAGAAGATGACTTGTTTTATGTTCAGAATGTTTTCAACACGTAACATCAAAATTTTCAAAATCTCTAACATCATTTCTTAAATATCTTGTGAGTCACAGCACCTTCATCAAGAGCAAATCAAATCTTTTCCACAGCTTCGACAGAATTTTTTTTTAACAAAAATGCGAAAAGAATGAAGTTTTGAATGTTATTTAATAGACGTCAGAGTCATCGTTACTGTTTTACAAAGTCAGATGACGTTTTATGAACGTCAATATTAACACTTGAAAATTGTGAAACGGTGGAAATATATTTATATTTTAAATCATTGCGGAGGCATCAAATTTGTTTGAAACAGATATATATATATATATATATATCTGTGTGTGTGTGTGTACATTTGTCTAGACTGAAAAAACAGGCCACTCCTATAAATAACGTATTAAAGCTTGGATTGATTAAATGTTAAATATTGCCATTATCTGTTTTGTCGCAATCAATATATGAGCAGAGTAGATTTTATTTGCGAGCCAGCTACTGATCGCCCCATAAATATTATATTAATATAAAATATAAATGAAACGTTACTATTCACAACAGCAAATCTAAACAATGGCGTGTAAGTATTCCGCACATAATATAAATAAGACAACAAATCAGTTCTGACAGGGGTGTGTTGGCCGAGTTTACGTTTATTCTCCGTATGTCAAGATAGACGCAGGGTTAGAAGACTTTTTATTATATTGTTGGATGGCGTGACTGCGCGTGTAACAGAAATTAAGGTTCGGCTTGCCTATCAATAAATGTGTCTTTATGTGCGGATTATGTGAGAGTCGGCTAGCATGTCAACGTAGCCGTCAGATAAAATTAGGTCTAGCCATTCTTTGTGTGCTCCATGTGCCAGACAAAAAATCGCGTTTAATATGATGTAGCTGAACGTGGAGCTGAATTAAATACAAAGGTGTTATCATATTTTGTTTTCTTTACATATTTTCATTACGTATATATTTTCATACCTCTACCTATATATATATATATATATATATATATATATATATATATATATATATATATAGTTATTTAATTTATAGTACACAAACTAATACATATATATATATATATATATATATATATATATATATATATATATATATAAAAGCTTAGAATTCAAAGAACGAAAATCAGATTTATCACAACAACCTTTTAAGCAAATTGTATTTTTTGTAATTATATGTTCGTGTAGTTTTTTAATTATATATTTTATTAAAGAACAAAATTTGTCATGTTAGACGTGTTTTAAAGAAATATTTTTAATTTTATCATGTATCTATAGCCTATTAAATATAAATAATAATTTTAATTTATGTACAAAAAATGGTCGATAACAAAATTTTCCAGTATAAATATAGTTATTTTAATAATGCAGAATACATACACACACGCATACATACATACATATATATATATATATATATATATATATATATATATATATATATATGAGGATATATAATGAATGACTTAGTACATCTGTGATATTAAGGGGGTATTCTAGTCTAGAATTTCGAAAAAATCGATTTTTTTTTGCATATTTTCAAAATTTAGACCTTTAAGAATATGTCCTTAAGAGATTTTTTCGAAATTCGAATTATTTTCGGAGTTATAGCTATTTTTGTGACGCGCCAACCAATCTGGTCTGACCGGAACGAATCAACTTTAAAGGCGTTTTTCTCGAAACTACTTTTTTCGACACGGTTGACGTGATATCTCAAGTTCTAATAGACCGATTTACTTGAAAATTGGTACAGAGCTTCTTAATATAACAGTGATTGCCTCTGCCTAGGATTTTTTGAAAATTTTGTTTTTTACTATTTTTAAAAAATTCCGAAAGTTGAAAAAAGGGCAAAAAATGACTGTTTTTTCACACTGCCGCCATTTTGCGAAAATTTTTTCTTTTTAAATTTCCCTAAGCAGGGATACTACTACAACCTTCTTTTTCAATAATTTCAAAAAAATTTTTGTTTCAGATGACCGGAAGGGTTGGAACCACGTCAGCCAGGAGACACTTTTTTTCGAGACCCCACTTTGTCAACCTGTACCTTTTTCAATTTTGAATTTTTTGTTCTTAATAATACTTTTTTATACTCTTAAAATGTCAATAAATAACTGATAAAAAATGGATAGTAAAAATATTTGTTGTTTTTTTTATAGCGCCCGAAAAAACACCTAAAATTCGTGCGTCTAGACTAGAATACCCTCTTAAATGCATTAAAAAATCAAGAATAATAAAATATATACGTACGATGGTCGTTTGATAAGTATGATAAATTTATTTATTGTTTAATTTAATTAATTAATTGATTTAATTATAGTTCTCAATATACTTTTTCTCATTTTTTTACCATAGTTATTAAACGATCCTATATATATATATATATATATATATATATATATATATATATATATATATATATAAATTTATATTAGTATAAATTAGAATATTTATGCAATTATATTTTTATATATAAAAATTATTATAAATATGATCATAACCATATACATTAAATAATTAAATCAGCTACTCAGAAATTCAAATTTTATAAATCATTTCTGTCTAAATGTGCAACATAAATAATTACCACATGGTCAAAAATAACCTTTTACTAATTTACATGAAAAGGCGAAGTGATAAAATGGATTGATTGATTAAATGTTCACTGATTTTTTTATAAATTTCACTGGATTAATTGTTCAATGTCACTGTACAGTCAGTACGATGAACGAATTTTAAAACATTAGCAATTTACGTACATTAACTACACATTAGTATCTGAATGACTAGGTAGAAATCAAAGCATGGAAATTGTCCGATTAATAAAAGTGTAGAATACAGTAAATTATACAAGATCATACATGAAATTTATACTAAATTGAATCACTTTGATACATATTTGTATATTTTAATATAATATATAATAGAAAAAAACTATACTTTTTCATAAATACATACATATATATAATACAGTGTTTTACTGTAGAATTTAATATATGTTCTAGATTATTTTTTTAATTTCTATTTTTTCTAAAAATATCACAATAATAAATTTCAAATTATTATTGTATGTACTAAATTAAAAATTTGATAAAAAATCCTCTAGATTAAATATGTTTGAACTTTTTTCTATTTTTACGAATTCTAATTATGTAAAAATATATACAATACTAACATATGATTTTAGATTAGTTTGAAATAATTATTACTTTTTTGTTTAAAAAAACACATTGATATGGAATTCATTCGAATATAAAATTTGTAAAGTTTTAATATCGAGATTCGTTATTCAAATATACGTAATATTTTATTTTGTAATTTTAATATTTACTATGTATGTTTCAATATATTTGAGCACGAATTCATTTCAGTACGTATAGTTTTGAATTAACATACGTGGTTAATCCTTGATTTATAACGTAAATGAATTCGAGGGTTTTAATATTCCGTCGGTTTCAGTATGAAATATATTAACCCATTGATACGTATTTGAATTTTGCAATGAGAAAAACACAGACGATTTCATTTCAAAAATATTCTTTTAAATATTTCGACATATAATTTTGTTAATATTTTAATTACTTTTTTTTAATAGTTTGAGTATAAATGATGTATGTTAGTGATATAATAAGAGTCTCATTTTGGCTTCCCTAAATATGAGTATTAATATATGAATTATTTTTTTATTAAAAATAATAATATTTATTTATTTATTAAACATTGTTAATTTTCACATTTATGTCTGATTATCATATTGCATATTTTAATATAATGTATATTTATGTTTATATAATGTAAGTTTCCATTCAATAGCTTGTTTAAAAATTTCATAATTATTTAATGTACTGAAGTTGGAAACCGAGCGTCGAAAATAAAAGTCACTTGAGTTTCTTTTATCTTTTGAAGGCGTTGAGATTTTTTTTCAAAAATAATTTACTCGAACTAAATATACAAACCTTTTTAACAGTGGTTACAGTTTTAAAACAAATTTGTTTTTATACAATCACACACACACACAACATTCTTGTTTAGTTACCTACACTTTCATATAAATGTGAGAAAACTGGTGTCGTTTGTATACGTGTAATGTGGCATGTAGAGTTCAAAGAGAAAATTCAGTAACAAAAGTTCTTTCTAGGAATAACTACCATAACAAATTTCCTGTTTTAATTTATTACTGAAAATGTGCTTTAAAGAAAACAGAACGGTCTTAAATAGAATTCCAGTATATTTTCCGCTATAATTTATCTGTTTAAAGTTTACTGTTTCAAGAGAACATTTTTTTAAATATTTTATTTTTAATTTAAAAACTTTATTATTTACAAATCAAAGATTTGTTTAGGATGTTTTATTTAAAATATTATTAAAATAAATTAAATTGAACAGCATTTATTAATTTAGAAAATTTGTATACATTTCATATGTATAATAAAAAACAGTAAATGATAGTAAGTAAGTAGTAAGTCTAAACCTTTTAGTCTCTTTTAGGCCACCCTATACACACATGTATATATATATATATGTGTGTGTGTGTGTGTGTATGTGTGTGTGTATGTGTGTGTGGAGAGAGAGAGCGAGAGAGAAAGAAAGAGAGGGAACGAAAGATTTAAAAAAAATAATATATATCTGACGAATGAACCATAGAAATTTAAGGTTTATATATTTTTTCATAAAAACATAAAAGTTTCACAACTAGCACTGAAATATTTTAATCAACAAAATATAATAATATGTAATCGTAGACAAGCAATTTTCAAATATTATCCAGTTATACGAAATGAAATTCGACATCGTCGACAAATAAAAAATGTTTTGCGTATTGTACCAGTCATATTTTCTTGAAGCGAATGTTATTTTAAATAACCACTGAAAAAACACATCCTTCCCGTTCCCTTGTTAGCATCCGCTTAACAAAATTCTACTCGAAACCATAATGAAAGATTAAATATAAAATAAAACGTAAAAAAGATATACGACTTTGTCATTTCAGTACGTATTTAAATGTTGAATTCATTAAAAATTATTAAGCGTCTTAGTTTTTCTTTGTAATGTAAAATAGATGAAGTAGTTAACGTAATCACTTCTAAATATTTCTATGGAAATTTAAAAGCTTAACGGACGTATGTACTTTTTTAATTGAAACTTTTAATATATAAAATAATTTGTGCTTAAAATATATTCCTAATTTGATTCCTGTAATTGCTTAGGTGATGAATCTGAATTTTCATGAATTTTATTAAAGACATATTTTTTTTTGTAAATAAGTTTATTATTTTTCTTTCAAATTTCGATAATACATCGATAATTTATCGATCATTTTTTTTATATTTATTTCATTGTAGGAAAATTTAGAATTTGATTGCAGATTTGTGAAGATTAATGAACATTTTTGTCTAAAAGATTATTCTCAATAAACCTCTCTACAGAATTATATGTAGTATATAGTTTAATACTGAGATTATATATTAAAGAATTTTAATAATATTTAGTATAAAGTTACATACATGATATTTCAAAAGAAAAATAAGAAAAAGATATATTGTACAGATCTTTGTAATCATCACACAAATTACATCCATAAAATCCACATTTTTAATATTACAAAGGTTAAATATTTTTATTGTACGTTTCATTACTTCAAAAAAATTATTTCCACAGACTGGAATATTTTCTTACTGTTATAAATAAAATGATACACAATTTATATTTCCTTCAAAATTTCTTTGCATATTTTTATAAAAATCCAATTTATTACAACACATCGAGTTTATTTATTTAAATTATCAACATGCTTTTAATCCTGATGAATGTCATATAAAATATTGGATTTAATAATAAACATCCATAAATGATGTAGTCCGATAAAAAAATGTTTACATATATGTGTATATGTATATTTTTTTATAAACTTTGTCAATTTTCTTGAAAGAGATAAATATTCTTTTATATTATGTCCATATTAAAAGTTGTCAAGGGAACGAGCTTTGTCGTTATATAAGGTCGACTATTCGTTTATTTTTTTTATTAAATAGGTTAGAGTTCACTTCTTTTATCAAAGTTTATTTAAAATTGACTGTAAAGTATATTTTTTGTTAGATTAATACAATTCTTTCATTACTTTATTATTGTTTTTAATATAATAAAACTGATTTTTTTTGTTTAAACTTTTATTACCTAACATTTATTTTTATTATAGTATCAATTTAATTATTAGTAACTATTTGTATATCAAAATATAATAACTGATGTCAATGTATTAATAATAAATAATTTTCAAATGTAAACTTTGGTTATTTATATAGAAAAAAATATTTTTGATATATTTGGCTTTAACACAATTGAATGATCATCTCAACACTACAAGATATTAAAAAAGTATTCAATAATTATTAATCGTTCAATTTATTTATTTAGAACCTGCTGTGTATTTTGATGGCTATACAATTATTGTCAAATTATTATACTAATGTTTATGATAAAATCTAGATTTTATAATACGGCCCACGAAGGCAAATTTCTTAATGGCCAGCACATGAATGTTATTGAGTATAATTACTGATATATTAAAAGTTTCCATTTATAACAAACCATTTTATGACTAGTATTTACGTGTGAGTTAAAAATTACTTACATTTATTATATTACAATATAAATAACCAGTACCGAAAATATATAATTTAATACTCATTTATCAATTTATTTAAATCTTTAAATATATTATAATGGTGAAAACAATATGTCTATTTTTAAATTAATGCATAGGTGTTAACGATAACAATTTAGTTGAAATAATAAAGTTGCCATTTTCAGAAGTATATAATTGAATAATTAAAATACAGGGTCAAATAAATTAAATACTTTTATCTATTTTTGCCCATGTATAACAACTAGTTTTAATAAAGTGATGCTAATTAAGTAACTAAGTATTTAGAATAAAGTTTATAAGAAATAATTGTAAAAAATTGTTTTGTATAAAAAAAATAATTTAAATAGAAGCGTATCAGATTTTAAGTGGAAATATTTAACTTTAAGGTGTTTAGAGGTTAAAAAAATTCATTATATTTTTTCACTTTAGATAGCATATAAATACACACACACACATTTATATATATATATACACAACAATTTCTTTCTTCAATATTTACTGCTGGATGAAGATTGTATTTCAAAACTTTCAATTTCCAGCTATCTAATGCTTTTTTTCATTTTATTCCAATGATTTTTTTTATATTTCTATCTAATCCATTAATGGAATTCTTCTTATTTTTATCTTTATGTCTCCACTCAGTGATTTCTTTACTTTTTTCCATATTTTCTCATATTGTTTAGGATCTTTGAATTATTTTAATATTTAAAGCCATTTTTTGTCTTATGTGAAATAAGATGTATTAATCAAACAAATGTTTAATAAAGAAGAATTTTTAACTTCATAATATAAGAATTTCTTAAATTTTCATTTACATTTTCAGACATCTATGATGTTTTTTTGTGTTATCTTTCTCAAATATACATAGTTTTTAACTCCTTTTCTTTTTACTTTTTTTAATTCGATTTTATTCTGATTTACAAATTTATTGTACATTTTTTGTCTTATTCTAATCCACCATAAGACTAATTTTTTAATTATATTTATTTAATTCTTCTATACATTTTTAAATCGTGAAAAAAAATAATATTGTTACAAATCTTAGATGATTAAATATCTTGTCAATTTAATATCTCAAATATATCTAATATCACTGTAAATAGTTTTATTGGCATCTTATTGCCCTTTCCTACTTCTTTCATAATTTAATCTTTTTCTGTTTATTATGTATTTAATTTTTATAATTATTTCCTAAAAGTTCAATATATGTTCTTACTATTCTTTAATTCATCAATACATTTTTTGGTTCCATACATTCTTACCACAGATAACAAGAAATGACACTACAGCATAAGCAAGCCTTTTTTTGAAATACAAAGCAATGGATTTTTTGTACCTAATAATTACAAATGATAAAAAATTGATTATTTATGATAATTCTAAATAGCATATGTACAGGTGAATCTGAAGTAAAGATCAATATCAACGAATTAAATATAAACATCAGTAAAATTGAATATTTATGACAAAAAGGTTTTATTTTATATTTGGTGGGATATAAAAGGAGTTTTGTAATATGAATTTTTAAAACCAGATGAAACAGTTACAGCAGATTATTAACGAGCAACATATCAATAATTTAATTGAACAATTGGAAAGCAAAAATCATATATCGATAAGAGAACACGAAAGGTAATATTGCTTCACAAACGGAAAATATTATAAACGATGCTATTTTTAATTTATGCTGAGAAATTCTGCTATATCCAGTATTTTCATCAGACTTGGCTTTTTCCTCTTTTAATTTGTTCCAGTCTCTGCAAGACGTACTTCAAATTCATAAAGGACATGAAAAAATGCATCAATGATTTCATCGACTCAAAACCTCTACAATTTTTTTTTGATGAAATCGGTAATTGGTAAGAAAGTGGTAGAAAAATGTAAATAGTGATAGAGAATATTTTTAAAATTAAGTTTGTATTAGTTTTTGTATAAATAAATTTCGTATTTTGTAAGAAAAACATCGCATAAATTTACACAGCTAATATATATATATATATATATATATATATATATAATTTGTGTAAAGCTGTTGGTTCTCGAGTTGATCCATGTCCAAGTGAAGTGGTAATCTTGTATGCGGACAACCGGGTAAACTTGTCGTCTTCAAAAGATTTATGGAATCTCCTTGTTACAGTGACATTTCAATATCAAATCCTTTAAATAAAAACGACCTTATACTCTAGCACTTGCTTATACGTGCATTCAAGGATTTAAGTTTAATATTTAGTATGACAGTCTCATGACTAAAGAAGTATGTTTTTAAAGTTAAGTTTAGTTCTAAATTTATTTTATTTCTCTGGGAAAAATTTAAAAATTATATATATGTATATATAGTTTCGTTTACTATTTTATTTCATAAATAAATCATTCATTTGAAATAATCTAGTGTTGACTCTTGATATTACTACTTCAATTCTACATCGCATTTTTATCATATGTAACGGATATAAGTTTTTACACTTTATTTATAAGACATAAAACAGACATCAATTTAAAACCATCGTTGTTTCTAGTACAGATTTATAACAAGCAGTACAAAAAATATCTAGAGTTTATTCATGCTTGACATGAAGATATTCTACGAAACAAAAATAATTATTATTATTTGTTAAAATCACGAATGAAATATTAAATTAAGAACTTAGAGTTATAAAATATGTTAATAAAATTATTCAATTAAGGCACAGAATAATCAGAAAGTGTTTTTTATAAACTAAATTGTTATTGTTAGTAGTTTGTAAATGACAAGTTGTTTTAAAAAAAAATTAAAGATGGGAATTTAATATTTCAATATATTAGTTTTGAGTAAATTAAAAAATAATAAATAATGTGCAAGATTTATAATAAAAAAATAGGATTTTATTTAAATTTGTAAACGAAAGTTGTAGTTGGATAATCTATAAGTTTTTAAAAACAAATCGAAAGGGAAATCAAAATTGTTGTATTCTTTATTGATTTTAGTATTGTGGCAAATTCACTTTTTAAATAAATCATTCATCCTCAAAATTATACAGCACTTTGACGATGATAGTATGGCTACTGAAATGTACATCAGCTGTATACAAACTTAATATAAACTTAATGCTGTATATAAACTTAAGGGGTTATACGCACTTAGAAATTTCAAAAAATCGATTTTTTTTTGCATTTTCGGAATGCACATATATTTGAGTATATTCTCTGAAAATTTGAAGTAAATCCGAGAAATATTTTCGGACATACACCTGAATTTGTAAGTAATTTTTAACTATGTGTAAACTACTTCCGAAACTTCAAACGCGTTTATCTCAAAACGGTGTTTTCATAGTCGGTGATCTCGATATCTCAGAAATGGCTGAACCGATCGGTCTCAAATTTTCACACAATCTTCTCAAATATATTCCTCAGGTATTGAACGAAGGAATAAGGTTTACAAAAATTATTACTATTTTTTTTAAACAATTTGGAGCGAAAATTTTAGTAAAAAACGAAAAATTTTTTTCAAGTAGACGCCATTTTGTCAAAAATGAAAATTTTTATTATTCCTTCGACAAATACCTGCACTAATCTATCCTTTAAAAGAATTGACCATATTTTTTGATTTCGGATTACCCAAACCGCCGATATGGAGATCACCGCCAAGCGCCTTTTTTTGGAGGTCGTTCGGGACATCGTCTGCAGGAGCGGTGCACTTCAATATTTTTTTATGATCGACATGTTATTTTATTCTTGAAAGTAGGATCTATTCAAATAACCATAATTTGTAATTGCAAAATAAATACTGTTTCTAAAAAAAAATTCCTAAAAAAACGTCGTTTTTGCGCCTCACAAGTGCGTATAACCCCTTAATGTATAACTACTACATTCTTTTTTAGTTTATTATATATAATTGTTACAATTGATTTCTTATTTTTATAAAATTAAATAATAATAATCCTATTGTGGTTTACTGATGACAAAATGAAAAATATATGTGAAATTAATAATAAAATACTTATTGCTTTATAAAAAAATTCTTTAATATTGTTACGAATCATTTTTTTCGTAAAAAAGATTTTTATTATCTTTGTCCTTCAAACCATGTCTTATTTTTGTATATATTTATGAAATATAATATATAAACTTTATATATATATATAATATTTTAATATGCAATATTTGAAACAAGTATACAATGCATTATTTTCGAACGTAAAAGAATCGAAAGATCTGATGGAAGTATTTTAATATTTCCAAGTAAATTTTGTATAAATAAATTAAATTCATATTTCTATCATATAAATTGTTTCAAAGAAGTGAAACAGTGTTATATAGCTCTGGTGAGATATTTGGAATGTTGATGATACCCAAGTCGATTGAGTTCAACGTACATCGATTAGTTATAAAGTTCAGTTTGTTACAAGTTCTCTTAAAATCGAACGTGATGGTCAAAAAAATTACAAAGCAGTAAGTTTAATTTAGAAGCGTTGGGAATATTATTACACGTATAGGAAAACTCCGGTTCTAAAAATACTTTTAGAAAGTTTTCAAAAGTTCACTTTATATATATATATATATATATATATATATATATATATATATATATATATATATATATATATATATATATAAAGAATATATTATGTGTAAAAATGTTTCCTTGTCTCAACACTTTAAAATGTTTTAAATCTTCATTTAAATTATTGTAATAATTCTTGTAAAAAAATCAAACTTTTTTCATTTTCATTCACATATATAAAATATTATAAAATTAAAGATAAAAAGGTTAATTTTCTAATTGTGCATGGATAAAAAATCACAGTATATACATATATAAGATTAATATTTCGATATTTCAACCGAGTGCACAATTATTTTTATCAATAAATAAAATATAATTCTAAATAACTACTTAAATAAATTAATAAAATTGGCCACACAGATAAATCATTTTGTGAATAAATGATATAATAAATTTATATATAAATCTATTAATTTACAAAATATTATAGAGATAAACATACCAAATTACTGATACATTTTGCAAGGGAGCACAAAAAGCATTCGTGTAAACAAAGTGAAGTTCATCGTATTTCCTGTCATATTTTTTGTATTTTTATGTATCCAATTAAGGTCTATCATTATG
This sequence comes from Neoneuromus ignobilis, assembly GCA_029203775.1. Lineage (NCBI taxonomy): Eukaryota > Metazoa > Arthropoda > Insecta > Megaloptera > Corydalidae > Neoneuromus > Neoneuromus ignobilis. The sequence goes on from CP092095.1 coordinate 21,247,066, forward strand.
CGTATATACGTATTGTATTTGATGATTGTCTACATTGTGTGGGCTGTCGAAATATAATTGGGAAATATAATAATTTAAACTGTATATTAAACATCTATACAACTCTTATGGTTATAAATAAGAGATCATTAATATACGAAATATTACATTTACCTTTTATGCCACGAATATTTATATATATATATATATATATATATATATATATATATATATATATATATATACATAAACATATTAGTTCAATAAGTTTTATGCAAATTTGAAAATAATTTAATTGAATTTTAACTCGACGAAATAAAGTTACAAACTATGTAAGATTGATTACCATCATTTTGGTTATAAAATATTGCTGAGTGGTTGCTGATTGTAAGAATATGTTTATATATATATATATATATATATATGTGTGTGTGTGTGTGTGTGTGTAATTAAATGTGTAACTACTACATTCTTGTTTATTTTATTATATATAATTGTAACAATTTATTTTTTATTTTCATAAAATGAAATAATAAAAACAACACTTTATTATTCAATGCTCACTGAATAATAAAAATCAGTATTTTAATTCAATCAAAATTATTATAAACAATTTTTGGTTCAGGAGTACATATTTGCATAAATAAATAAAATTTCAATTAAAAATAGCATTATGAGAATAATTTCAAAAACATAACTTTCTATACATACAAGATATAAACGAATACAATTTGTATCTTTCAAAAAACTAACTATGAAAGTTTTTTAATGATTATAAAATCACAATTTTGAAAATAACTATGAAAAGTTTTGTATTTTCGTTTTCTTGTTATCATTGCCTATTAATAATATATTCCTGAAAGGTAGTGAAAGATTGATTTACTTAATCATTTGTTTGCTAAACTCAATAAGATGAAAGGTAGAATAAACAGTGATATGACAAGAACTGAGTTATGTTTTTTAACATATGTCCGGAAATAAGAGATTATTTTGATGTATATAATCTGTTCTAAATGTATTTCAACTTCTATTAACAGGCGTTATTTAGTAGCAATACCTTTGAACTACTTAAACAGTACTTAAACATTAAAAAGAAATAAAAGAAGTGCCAAAAAATTAAGATTACAAAATACTTTTTTCAGGCAAGATAACGATCGTAAGTACTGTACGTGGAATTTGAAAGAAGATTTAAGAAAAAATCAAAAAATTTCCAAATGATATTAAATTTAATCTATAAATTTCATTTTCTAAACTAATTTATATATTGATTTGAGATGTAAATTCTTTCTTTTAATTTATTTATTCTTTTCAGTTTAAATTTAATAAACAATAATTTGGAGATGAATAATAAATGTTAGTATTAATATATGTTTTTAATTTACTAAATTAGTACAATATATAATAAATTTTAGATGTATGGGTTCGAAAAAAGTCCAAAATAGTAAAACTTCAAAACGGTGCTGCTACGTTATTATGCGTATTAGGGTGAAACCAAAGCCCAATCGCTAACACCCCGGCCTTATACTATAGAAATCCACTGTTAGATTTACCGATTTCGAATAAATATTTTTTGGCAAAAAACGCAAAAACTTCAAAGGGGTGTTATGTAAATTTCAGAAAAATTTCGAAATTTTTTTTGTAATTTTTTGTTATATTTGTATTGTTTACGGTCCGTAGGTATGTGTATAAGCATTAGAAAACGGCACCGACGCTTATTAAGCTCACAAACAGGCTTTGAAATTTTGGATTTTTGACGGTCTGAAAAAATTCCAAAACAGTAAAACTTGAAAACGGTACTGTGACGCCATTATGCGTATTAGGGTGAAACCGACGCCCAATCGCTAACACCCCGGCCCTACACTATAGAAATCCACTGTTAGATTTACCGATTTCGAATAAATATTTTTTAGCGAAAAACGCAAAATTAATAAATTTTTGACCAACTGTATGTTTCTATGTATGAACGTACCTAATTCATTACTTATTGAATTAATTACTGAACACAACACGAAATGATATAAATCTTGGAAGTTTTTAATTACTTTACAGATAAAATCAATCTTAATAGAAAAATGTACTTAAAAGAATGACATCACTGGAACTAATTATGTAAATATTTAAACATAAGTACAGATTTAAATTAATTATTATTTAAATAAGTGTGCAGTTTCTTACGTCGGTATAATATTATATTGTAATAGTATAGGCTCATTAGAGACCAAAGACTTATGGAAATTAGATACTGAATGTTATATACACGCATGAATATTATTTACTGATATTTATTTTAAAGTCGGTTATTGATTTTGTTAGCACGAATATTAAATTAATAATCACAAAATATGCATTATATACATACATACATACATATATATATATATATATATATATATATATATATATATATATAGAGAGAGAGAGAGAGAGAGAGAGAGAACAAAATAATTTTTTTTAATCAAACTTTACACATCTATAAAAATTTTTTTCTATTAAATATATATATATATATATATATATATATTTGAATAATTTTTGAAAATAAAATTACTTTTTAAAGAAGTAACTGTTAATAGTAAATTAAAAAGATTTTTTAAAAATAATTTCATGAATAATTTAAAATTTCAATAATAGTTTTATTAATATATGATTTAAAATTATAATAATATTTTTACTAATAATTATATTGAGTTCGTATTTCAAATACAGCCCAATTAGTTCAGTCGGAAAAGAATTGGATTTTTCATCCAGGGTTCAAGTCCTGTTCGAGAGAAATGATTTTTTGTTTTATGAAAATATAGTAACAAGCTAATTTTTAATAAGTGAAATTCTGTTTCCAAATAATATATATATATAAAAAGAGAGAGAGAGGTACAAATAAGATTGAAGGATATAATATGTAAATGTGTGTCTAAACCTTCAGTCTTATTTGGATCAATCAGTATAATAAACCTATAGAAAAGTCCTGTCTGATTAGTGCACAATTATAATCAATGTTCATATATGAAATCATTTTTTCCATATTGTACCAATTAATAAAAAAATATTCAATTTAAAAAATTACTGAATAAATGTTTCTGACTTTATTTATGTGTTTAAAAAAATATTATTAAATAAGTATCATTTAAGGTTACTTATAAATATTAATAATTATATTTGTTATCAAGGTATTGTACGAAGAATTTTTATCTTGATTTTTGTAAAATCATGTGACAGTTTACAAGCTTCATTATTTATATATATATATATATATATATATATATATATATATATATATATATATATATTCACACTGATACTGTGATTCCGTTCGTGGCAAAATAACATCATTATTTTCTTCACTACGTTCTCTCTCTCGAAAAAAGTATCAACTTCAGTCTACATTTCCTAAAATTGTATACCTGTGATGCCGTAACTAATATCAGTGCATGCAGGAATTTTGCGAGTTTAGAAACAATTCCGTGTTGCCTGTGGCGGCTGAGCAGTAATAAACAAGATGGTGTATAGCAGAGAAACAGCTCGTATTCATAGTAAACACATTTTATCAAACTGGTAGTTGTGTGCAAGTTGAGCGTGCTTTTTGAAATTAATTCCAGTGAAAAGCGATTCACGACGTAGCGAATGTAGAGATTGATACGAAAAAGTCGAATGAACTTGTAACAAAATCAATCAGTGTGTAACAGTTGGTTGTTGTAGCAAAAAATAATTTATTTACTTTAATACAGACGTATGTACACATATTTATATATATTTATTTTATTTGGAACACAAAATATTTCACATACTACTTTTCAATAGTCCTTCTCGACTACTATATATTTGTTCCATTGCTATGGAAGATTCTTGATGATTATTTTAAATACATTTTTTTTGGTTAATTTTCAAACTAGTTTTGAACAGTTTTAATTCCTTCATCATTATTATGGAATTTTTTGCTTATTAAAAATTCTTACAGCGATCCAAATAATGACATAAATTAATTTGTATATTACAATAATTTAAATGTACATGTGTAAATTTGGTTATATTCAGTCTAGTAAAGAAATACAAAACATATTTAAAAATAGAAAAAATTAACAAATGTTACAACGATTTGAAAATTTTTCACAATTAATGTTTTGTTGCATGTTATTATTTATTTTTAGTGTCATGTATGAAAATCAACTTTAACCACATTAAAAACAACATTATTTTTCCATAATATTTCTCTCTCTCTTGATATATATATATATATATATATATATATATATATATATATAATAAAAATAGATACACACATACATATGTATATTATCTTAGTTAATAAACATTAACTATCTTGAACAGAAAAACCCCTTGGCCAATTTTTGTAAGTAAATCCTACAATAAAGAGAAAAACTGTTGATATCGCAATGACATGTCCTAATGCAAGCGTGGACTCGTCTGAGGTTAAGCATATGAGAAGCGTCGGTTCGATCGATCGAGCCCTGTTAGGTAGTCTAGTGGTTAAGGCAGTCCGTGTATTTGAAACGATGTGGATTTAAATCCAGATATGACAATTTTCTTTAAGCATATATATATATATATAAATATTTAAATAAATTATACTTTATAGCAATGTCATAAAAATGATTTGTTAATTTATAATAAATAAATAACAATTAACACAAAGATAGAAAGGTATTGGTGCTGATTAGATAAGAGTTTAATCTTTTTTGCAAACTATTATTTAATGTTTATCATATGTAATTTGTTGATATTATATTGTAAATTATTAATTAATCTTTGTCTTGCTGAAGTGAATTTAAATTTAGTTCCGGTATTAGTTTAATTTCGCTGTTAAAAACAATAATTAATTTATACAAAGAGAAGATAATACATGCATGAAATATATACTTGTTAAATTGTTAATAAACTAATAATGAGCTAAAGTTTAAAATATATACTATTAGATAATTGAGCATGTTCAACTATTGACATGACATAGATAACTTGCATTAATCAAGTATGTAAAGACGAACAGATTTCTAAGAAGACATTTAAAGAGTTTAAATAATTCATTATTGAAATTGATTTTTTTTTATAAAATTTGTATATTTCTAATGCTTGATTGTAAATCAATTAAGTTACATTTGTAAATGATTCTATCTTTTTATATCTTTCAAAAATGTAAATCGAATTTAAAAATACTTTTTATTAAACCAGAAATTTAATTAAATATATAAATAAATTTTTATCTTCACAGATAATTGTGTTTTAAAATTTATAAATAAATGCAATCATTGATTAATCTAATTTTATTCATATATTAACAAAAATTGAATTTTATCTATTTTTAATTGTCAAGAAAATTCAATACAACAAAATGTACTTATTTATTATTTATATTAAAAATTACTATTATATTCATTTATTAATCAAAAATGTTTATACTTTTATTGAAAATAATTTATTAATAAAGTAATACACACTCACCGAAAGATGAAGAATCGATGTATGTTTTCATTTACCTGTAAATAAAGAAGAAATGTATTGTTATTTATTTTTATCTTTACAATTTTATTTTTAATTATTTTATTCTTATTTATAAAAAAGTATATTTTCTTAATTGTTAACTTCAAATTATATATATATATATATATATATATATATATATATATATATATAACCACCTGATGGTGTAGTGACTAGTATCACCGCCTGTTATGCAGCAGAAGTGCACTCGATTTCCGGTCGGAGATATAAAGCAGGTGAGTCTCTATAGCCAGGATGAAAACAACTTGTCTAAAGGAGTAAATCCTGAATAAGAAATTCTCACTAACCCACCTGGTCAGCATAGTGAGTATGACCAAGTATCATTCAATAAGGTTTTCATCTAACGGTAGGCTGATATAAGCTGATATGATATATATATATATATATATATATATATATATATATATATATATATATATATATGTAAAAATACAAAAAAATGTCTGCATAGATGCACACACATATATATACATATATATATATATATATATATATATATATATATATATATATATATATATATACATGTATGTATGTGTATGTATGTATATATATGTACGTACATGTGTGTGTGTCTATGCAGAGATATTCTTATATCTGTACCGATAAACTCTAACAAGAAAGTAGAAATAAGAAACTTACTTCCAAGAGACAGAAAAAGTATTCAGCTGGGATTTTTTATTTTAAATTTATGACTACAAATTCTCTTCGGATTTCAATGCGAATGCATTTTTGTAGTAACTACGTTTTACCGACAAAGTTTTAAAGTAGTTGACGAGAATTTGTGATCGTGATGAAAATGTGTTTTTCCTCTCTCACAACATTCTATTAGATGCTATTAAATATGTCGAAATGAAGAGTTATGTACTTTTAATTAATTCTTGGTTCCTGCAATTTTGCTTTCAGTACATATAAAATGAGTTTGTATAAAAGTCAATAAAACTGAAAACTTTTACTTTTAAAATAGTAAAATTAAAGGATATTTAAAAATTATAAACACACATTCTTATAAATATATATATATCAACATTAGTAGTAGTAATTAGGTGCTTAATCAATAATTTATTCTATGAGCTTATAATCTTTACTTCTTGCTATATGACTAGCCCATTTTCATTTTAAAAATCTCAATTTTGCTCTAATGTTTATAACTTTTATTATTCCTAACATATATCTTTCTATGTTTTATGTTATCTGTTTACCCTAAATTATTTCAACCTTTTTACACCCACGTTTCACTTACATAGGTAAGGACTGATAGGATACATTAATCAAAAACTTATTTCTCTAACATAGAAAAATATTTTACTTTACAATATAAGAATTTTTCAAACTGACACCATTTCATTTTTATTCACCTGTCATTTTATCTATATATTTTTTATGTTGAGTTGTCCTAGATATACACAGTTTTCTTTTTTTTATTTCTTTTAATTTAATTTTTCTCTGATCTAAAAATATATTACACATTACTTTTGTTTTACTGAAATTCATCAGAAAATCAATTCTTTCACATGTTTTCTCTGATTATTTTTTTTGCTAGGTCATCTGAGTTTATTGAGAAAAAAAACGTCATCAATTAAATGACTAACTATCTTTCCATTTACTTTTAATCCTTCAAATTTCCAATTAAGTGTCTTAAATAATCCTTGAAAAGTCGCTTTTAATAGTTTTGGTGTTATCGCATCCCTCTGTACCACTCCTGTCATAATTTTAAACTTTTCTCTTCCTTCGTGTACATGTAGGAAGGATATAACATTTTTATAAATATTTCCTAAAAGTTCAGTTTATGTTTTTTCAATTCTTTAATTTTTTATTGTAATGTATGATTATAGATATATGCAAACAACATTTTTTTAACAACTAAATATATGTTATTAAAAATAAATTATAATAAAAATTTATAAATTAAAAATATTATTTAAAAATATAATTATATATATATATTTGTGTGTGTGTAGATTATTTATATAGACATAATAAAAATAAAAAGAATTTACATACTTTTTATAATTATAAATGTATAAGTGCATCTTAAATCACTCATTGATTTGTATTTTAAAATTTCATGCCGTTTCATAAGAAAGTAGGAATAATATTTCTATGACAATGAATTTTGAACCTACGACAGCGCAATACGAATTTGTAGTATCGATTATTTGACCTTATGCGGCTTAGTTACTATGCTAGCATCAACGCTTTTAACTGAATACTAACGAGTGAACAAGGATAAAAGAAGAAATAATAGAATTGTAGGACGATTTATCGAGATATATCCTGAGACATGCCAATTTTTTTCTTAGAAAAGAAATCATTAAATCACGAGTATTTTTTTCATGTATACATTTCATTGCTGAACAAAAAAGATAGAAGGGTATTAATCCGTTTTTTTTTTTTTTTGTTAGATTGACATACAGACGAAATAAATTGAATACGGGTTTTATAATTATTTCATATTTTTTTATAAACCCCATTTTTTATGAATATTGTTGTTTTGTATTTTAAAATGTATACAATACAGATGAATGAATAATCAATTAATTACTAAATAAAAATTGTATGTCTATTTTTCAAATCTTAAACTATAAATCATCCGAAACAATTTCTCAAATATGAAAAATCGGTTTATATATTTAATCTTCTAGAAGGATATATTCGTATGGGTATTCAACGTTAAAGATTTGATTCGAATCATTCATGAATTAGATAAGTAGCAATATAAGTAATAATAAAAATGAATAGAAGTGTTTTTTATAGCGTATCGTAATACTATTTCACAATTTATGTTTAGAAAAAGTGATAATAAATGAGGATCGATTTAACGATTTCTATAGAGGACAGTTTACTACTTAAATATAATATACGTAGTCTCTTTAAATAAAAAAATTAAGGAATAAAGTCAGTCATTTATTTAAGATCTAACAGCAAACATTTGTCGATATCAAAATGTACTCATGTTATTTATTTTTACAAATATATAATGTATATATATATTTATACATAAGAAAATTCTTCAGAATAGACTGGAAGAAAAAAACATTAGATTGGCCGCAATGGAAAGTTTTGAGAGAGACCTTTTTCATAAGTAATGACGTATTTGAAATGAAATAAGTTATATAAAAGGCTTTATTTTTTTTATTAATAATATAATCGTTATTATTATCTATGACATTTCGCCATATTGTCTCTAAAGATTCAATCTTTCGTTTAAAAATTCTGACTTTTGAAGAGAAAAATGACTCGAAGTGATTTTTGACTTCATCAATATTTAGGAATTTTTTTCTCACCAAGCGAATGCTTCAGAACAAGTAAAAATCAGATTTAACTATGTTTGGTAAATAGAGAGAATTCGGTAGTATTTCCCATCCCAACATCTTATTTTTCTACTGCGTGATTCTTGCTGCATGTGGTTTCATGTCATTGTGCTGCAAGATAATGCCATTCTTGTCGATCAATGCAGATTGTTTTTCTGAGAGCTTCTGCTGTATTATTTCTTACTGCTAATAGCAGACTTCAATCTTTATCGTATCTCCAAGTTTCAGAAATTCAAAGTAAATCATTCTATGGAAATCACACCAAAGGAATAAAATATATTTTTTGAGAGTCAAACTGGGCTTTGATGTTGGATTCACCAAATAAAAATACATGAGTCTCTTCTAAAAAATTTTAATATCTCTGAGTTCTCAATCAATAATTTCTTTTGTCTATCAGAAATCTTTTCTTCTTGCTATATGACTGGCCCATTTCCATTTTAAATTTATCACTCAAGTTATAACTTTTGTAACTTTGAGTTTTCTTCAATTCTACTCGTTTCTATTTTAATTTGGTGAAAACTTAATTCGCTTCAAATTGGTGTATAGAACCCATTTTTCACCTCTAGTTACAATCCTGTGAAGAAATTTCCTCCTGTTATAGCTCTCTAATAACGAGTTATAAATTGTTATTTCTTGTTTTTTATTGGTCGAAGACAGTTCCTGTAGAATCCATTTCTCCTCTCTGTGAACTATGACAATTTTTTCCAGAAAAAACTATTGATCATATAAACTTAAGTTGTGACAATTCCTCAATGGCCAATTTTGAATCGAACTCAATGAAATATTTAAGATCTTATTATCAAATATGACTATTTTTCCACTTTGAGGTGTATCAGAAAGGTCAATGACACTTTTCACAATTTTTTAAAAACCAACGTTAACATTTACGGACTTCCAACACATCACTCTAGATATCACATTTTTTTTTACTTGTGCTGTTATATTCAATCTGCAGTGAAAATTGAATAGCATACAGTATCGTATGTGTTCCTTTGAGGGTTGAAATGCCGCCATTTTGTCGCAAGGGGGGACAATTTAGAAATTAACTAGGCAAACAGAAAGTTGAATGTTGTACGCACACAATACAAGGCAATGTTGTGAAATAAAATACATGTAGACATGCATACATATATAAATACATATATATATATATATATATATATATATATATATATATATATATATATATATATATATATATATCTTAGTAAAGTTTAAAGTGCAATCTTTTTTATAATATTTTTTCCAAGTATTTCACTTAACTAAATTCCTTATAAATTTTGTATTAAATTTTTTATTTGAATAGTTTATTGAATTTTATTAAATATCTAAAAATTTTAAAATAATATTTTGTGTCGATATAAGTTATATTATAAGAAATATTAAGAAAATAGGATCTAGGACAACAAATAGTTATATACATATATTTTTTATACTTAAAAAAGTTTAATTTTATTCAATTTTTTAGTTAACAAAAAAAAACAGGAAGTCAAAAATTTAAAAATAAATCAACAGTTCTTGATTAATTCATGTTTCCAAAAATTGCAATATTTATTTCATTTAAAAATATAGAAAAATTATATTCATCTAATTATTCCTCTTATTTTCTTTTAACACATTTAGAAAGACAATATATTTGAAAATTAGAAATGAAAATATTAATTCATTTTTTAACTAATATTATATATTATTTTTTGATTAATTTATTTTAATTATTTGATAAATAATTGATATATTGAAATATGTCATATGTAATAATTAATACATTTTTGATTTTTATTATTGCAATATATTGATTTATATATTTGTATGTATGTGTTTATATAATTCACAATAATTAAATAAAAATAAGGTAGATAAAATTATATTACTTCTAAATGAAATAATTTCAACAGAAAAGAAAAATATGCCAAAAGAGAGAAAAAAACGTACACAAGTTCGGAGAAGGATGTTCAAAACATGTATAATACAATGAATATACTTTTTTATAGTCAAAGATAGATGAGTTGGTTTAGTTACAAAATTATACAGAAGCAGAGTTACGAGGCTAACTTTATGATTGATATCCAGAGCTGGCAAAAGGTGAGTGCTACAGGTGCAATGTACTATGTTTTACTTCACTTGAACGTTTCGTTAGATGAAAAATCGTTAAGGGAAGTGAAAGTAAAAAAAAGTACGTTTATGTACAGTTATATGTTTTTTGATCGAATGTGTAATAAAAATGGTTGTTACGTTTTAATTTTTTCTTTATCAATTTAATTACATATTGTGAAGAAAGAAATAAGTTTTAAAATTAGAGATGATGTTTGTCAAATAATAATAATAATTTATTTGAGTCACATATCTAATTTATTATATAAATAATTATATTTCGAAAATGTTAATGGATATAAATCCTAATAAGTGTTTAAATAAAGTGTCTAAATAATGTTATATTTAACTAAAGAGTACAGTTTAAATGATTATTAAAAAAAGATTTGAAATAAATTAGTTGTAATATTATATATGAAAACACAGTCATTCAAACAAAGTATTCATCTGTACCCAAACTTTTATCCCTTATTATCTATCAAATTCAATTATTAGTAATTGAATATGTTTATGTTAATAAACATTATATTATTTAAAAAAGTATTCATTATTAATATGGAACAAAAACTTTTGACAGCTTTTCAGTTAATTTAAATGTATATATAAATATATTTATATATGTGTGAGTGTATATAATGTGGTAATAAATAAAATAAATTATATTTATTACCAAACATAACTAATTATAATTATATTAATATTCCTATTAGCGTACTAATGACAACATAATAAAAACAATAATATAACTAGGTGTTAATTAATTATTAACAAATATTTATAAAGGTAATAATAATCATTTATAATTAATACGTGAATTTTTTATTACAATTTCTGAGAATTATTTCATTACGTTATCAAATAGAACCTTTCTTAATATTTTAATTGCTAATAACAATTTCTGTTTGTTTATCAATTTTAATTCTTTATTAAAATCTTATCTAATTAAATTTTTTTTCTAATTAAAAAGTGAATGTAATTATATCGAAATAAAATAACATTAAAAAATTAGTGATCAGAGAAAAATGCATTTTGAAAATATTGAATTTGTTCTTAGTAAAGATATTTTTTATATAACCAAAACATATTTACCAATTGAACAATTGGTAAATATTTTTAAACATCAATGTATTTGTTTCCTTTCTAAAAAAAATAAATTCCTGCTGTGAAACTTAATACGTGAATATTATATATTAAAAAAGAAGATACAGACAAAAACAACTTTATCTCCCCCGAGTTCAATACATCAATGTAAAAATATATGTAATTTGTTTTCCTTTTGAGTCTGTATTGTTACAATTTGTCCCATTTCGCGTTTATTCGAATCGTATTGTATATAAACTGTGGGGTTTCTGAAATAAGTGCGTCATTGGTGGATGACAATTCCATTTCTATATGTTTGTGTCATGTATGCATATCATGTGCATGTTGTCATTTTTCATAATAATATTTTCTGTAAGCATAATAAGACTCGTGAAATGAATTAGAATTCATGATTCATTGGACACCTGTTTTTCATTTGTACTATAATCATAGAAATGCATTATGATGACAAATAGACTTTTTATAAAAACTAGAATCATTTTGAAATTATATAATCCATTTATATATATATATATATATATATATATATATATAACATATACATATTAGTAGTGAAGCAACAGAAGTCTTTTCCTATCTATTGCTGTATAAAGGTCTCTTTCAAAATTTTCCATTTTATTTTTAGTGAATTTTCTTATATCTTTGTCCTATCTATCCATGGATCTCGTCTGGGGCTCAAAAAATTAAAAAATCTTGTGATAAAAAACAATCAATTTATTTGATATTAGAAGATGGATGTAGAAAAGGCAATAGATTCATAATAACCAAAAAAATAGAAGAATCTGGTCAAGTTGTCTAAATGTGTAAATAAAAAAATGTACAAAAAAAATATGCAAAACCAAATAAATAAAAAATATGCAAAATAAAAATGTAAAAGAAAAAAAATATGTAAAATCAAAGTTTCATAACACTAGTAGAAGAAGTTAAAAATACTATTAGAAGAGTATGACAAATGGAAAATATGCTAGAAATAATGAAATTGTAGCAGGAAAATTTTAAATATAGAGGAAAAAATTAACTGATATTTTTATTCGATGTTTAGAAAAAAATAATAAATGAATTGCATGAAGCTATTAAGTCATTTTTAGCTATAAATAAAATCGACTTATTCATAAAATAGAGATATGGAAAATAGTGTGAAATATAAAAAAAGACATTTGATTGTTGGAAGTGGAAAGTTCTATGAAAAACCATCATTCAGCAGTAAACAAAAAGAGTCTAATGACAGAAAAACACATTGGTGAATATTTCAATTCTAGTAAAAACACAAAATCTTATAATAAATTGAAATTTTGAATTTTTAATTTATATATATATATATATATATATATATATATGCTTTCAAAAAAATAGCTAAGTGAAAAATATACAAGTAGTAGATTTGTTCAAAAATAATCCCCTTTATAAGGAATTAATTTATACTTAACGTATATTATTATACACATAAAACAGAAATTATCCTTCTCTTTTACATTTATATATATATATATATATATGATATATTTATTACATAAATTATCTCTGGTTTATATGGTATGAAAAAGGAATTATTCTACTTAATAACATGTTTTTTCATTCCATTGAATATAAGATAAAAGGTTTTTTTCTACAGATAATTATAGCAAAAACAGTCAATAAATTAATTAAACTAGTTGAGTTCAATTCATCATATCTCACACACATCCTACGAACGAATTACAGAAAGGCCACACAGATAGCTTACGTGATATAAACACATACTTCTGACATTTTACGAATAAATCCACTTATCGTTTTTTAATTGCCTCGTACGTTTTCGCCCATATTCACCTTTTACGTTTTGTTTTATTTATTTTTTTTATATTCGCGATAATTTTCCACATTCACGCACGTGTGTTTTTTGCACATATGTACGTACGTAACGAGGATTAATATTATATACAAAATTACACCATTTATGCTTTTGACATCGAGTCAATTTATTTTTATATCCTCGCGTTGTTTATGTTAACTGTCATCGGATTGAGAGGACATATTTTGATTTACATAACTTATGAAACCATTGTATTTTTTATCATTGAAAAATATATAGGGGGTTAGAAAAAAATTATATTTTATATAATAAATTTAGATACAAAATATTAAACTAATTAATTCAAACTTTGGTATATATTTTTTAACATAAATGCTTTTCAGTGTTTTAAAAAATAAAATAAATCTGTATTTTAATTCAATTTATTATATAGGCTACTTCAAATGATATTGAAGGGTTTAGAAATATATTTTCTACTTTACTATCATTTATTATTTTTCAGTCTCATTTAAACCACCTAAATTTTATTGAATATTCGAAAAATATTTATATATCATTAACAAAATAATCATCAATCTCTCCACTAATGACCAAAATATTCCACTTTCAATGATTCATTATCTGTTTTTTTTATTTCACATCGACGAATTTTCTCATATCTCCATCTTATACATGAGTCTCTTCTAAAAAATTTTAATATCTCTGAGTTCTCAATCAATAATTTCTATTGTCTATCAAAAATCTTTTCTTCTTGCTACATGCCCATTTCCATTTTAAATTTATCACTCAAGTTATAACATTTATAACTTTAAATTTCCTTCAATTCTACTCATTTCTATTTTTGTTTTTACTTGTTATTTCTGACATGCACCTTCCATGCTCATTTATGTTATCTAGAGTTGTTGAATTACTCTGACATTTCAGACCTATGTTTTATTTTCATAATTGAAAATAGAATGCACTGATCAAAAAAGTTTTTCTTTAAACATTGAGAAATATCTAAATGAAAATTTGATTAAGTACAAAGTGATTACAAAAATTATATCCTAATGAAAATAACTATTTTATATATTTCAATAAATGTAATATGCTTTTATAAAATCATGTATATATAGGATGGAAATTATATTGAAGGATTTAGACATATATTTACTTGTTTATGATAATTTACTATTCTTTAGTATCGTTTGGGTCAATTATATAATATTTGAAGAATGAAAACAGATAATTTTTTAAAGTTTTTAAAATTTTATTTTCATTAATAATGTTTTTTATGATCGGAATAGATCATAATCTGACAAGCATTAATGAAAAAATCGAATGATGAATAAAAAAAGTCAGATTTTAACTCTCTTATTAAAAATATAATGCATTAACTTTGTGATAAATGATAACATTCATTCAGTAAGACAAAACTATATTTAGCTAGTTAAACTGAATAAATATTATTTTATAATTATTGATAATATTTCATAAAATTATATTCTTAAAATCCTATCAATTAAATATAAATATATTACAAGGATATATGTATATCAGATTTTGGTTAAACTTTATTTATATCATACTGATTAAAAATAATTTCAATTTTATTAAAAGCATCTAAATTATTAATCAATATTTTTCTTTTTTTTAAAAAAAACGATTTAATAAATAAAATTTCATCGTCGTAATTAAAAAAAATAATTAATATTTTTTTATCTTTATAATTAATTATTATATGAAAATAAACCATGAATGCATTTATACATTTATTTTGATATTCACTGGTTTGAACAATTCATTACGTTCACAACAAATCAATCGGTAACAATCTGTGACAATGTAACGCAATAGGTAACATTAATTTTTTTCAATTTTTTATGTTAGCGATTTTATCTTTTTCACATTACTCTGATACATGTTTGAAATTGAATTTTTTGTCGATTTTATGTTTTTAGAGATACATGTTGAGAGCAGGGATTGTATTACGAGAGATTGATTATATCTAATTTATATATATATATATATATATATATATATATATGTATGTATGTATGTATGTTTATATAAATACATAAATACATGTGCACTACCGGTTTAAATTTGAAGTAACTCTCATCATTTAAAATAATGGGAAGATTGTAAACAAAAAAAGATTAAATCCAATGATAAAAATGGGTTATTTAACAAATAATTTAATTTTTATTGTGAGAATTTTTTTATTAAATTGTAGTTATTTGAATATGAAAACATTTTTAACTTTCATTTATACACAATACTTTATAAAAGAATAATAAAATATTCTGAGATAGATATTACATTTTTTTCTTTTTTATAATCATATATATTCTTTAAGAAGGAAAATGTTTTTTTTTTGAGAAAAAATATTCAGTCCTCTGATTTTTATTTCAAAATATAGTCACATATTATGATCATCACAAAATATTTCAAATAAAAAATCAATTTAAAAGCAAATTTGTCCAAAGATTCATTAATTTTTTTCATACATAAAATTACCATATTTAAATATTCATATATTGTTCACTTTTTCATTAATAACATTTACATTATCTTCAGATTATATAAAATGGTGAATTTTTTTCAATAGATTATATGATATTAAAAATCGGAAATTACAGAATTCAAGAAAAGTTTCACTGAATAATATAATGAATGAATAATAAAAATAAGTTATATTATTTTTATCAACGCGAGCGATAACTACTTCCTCATCAGTTTAGTACATAGATTTATTTGTTTTAAATCGAACTTTAATCTTTTGTTAATTCAATATAAAATAAGGTCAACTTACAAACATATAATTCAAGAAAAATATTTTGATCGACGTATAAAAAGGACCGATAGTGAGCAAAAACGAAGAAGAAAAAAACTGACAACGTGAAACGTATTGTAATCGAAACGAATTAAATCGAATCTCATTGGGCTAGTCGTCTGTATTTAGTATTATCATAGTGAACATACTTTATAGTATCGACCCACGATAAGTGTAGAATCAATTTAGAACGAATGCCGTATACTTAAAATTTAATTTGACAATATAGTAATTTTCTTGATCATTGTAGCAAAAAATTGCCACAGTCTCAATAATTTCAACATGCCTCCATTCATGTGGGTTCCATGTTAGTTTCGGTCGGAAAGGCTTTATATAGGCCGCGGAATTGACGTCAATTTTAGTATGTTATCTGTTGTTTGATCTCGGCAGTAGATGTGACGGAAGGAAAGCAAACGTTTCTAACGTAAAAACATCGGTGTTTTCGTCGAAACAATCGCGTGGTGGACGGAAATTTTAATATGGCGGATACGTCAACCAGTGCTGCTGATAGTAGTCGACCTATTGCTGAAGATCAAACGATCGAATTGATTAATCAGGGACATGATTCCGATGTCAGCGAGGCGAGCGATGCTCCCATGGAGAGGTGAGTGAGATTCGACGAAAACAATTCATTTGCAAGAGATCGAATTGTTTATATTCACTTTAAGTTAAATATTCACTTTATCTTATCAATAATTAAAATACAGACAGACAAATTCATTTCAATACATATATACATACACACACACACACACACACACACACACACACACATATATATATATATATATATATATATATATATATATGGTGGCCAAAATGAAATTGAAGGATAGTAAGGAAATAAATATATGTTTAAACCCTTTAGTTACATTTGAATCACCCTACTTATACATATATATATATATATATATATATTAAAACTATTTAAGAAATAAAATGAAAATAAATTCATTTCTAGCTTCTTTATATTTTTTTAATGATCACAGTTATTTTAAAATATATCATTTTAAAAAAGATATATTTGTATTTAGAAATTAATATGTAATATAATTTTTCACTCTTTGTAATATTTATAATAAATAATATTTAATATATATATATATATATATATATATATATATATATATAACAAAAAAATATAAAAATCTTGTATTTAAATTAAATATCAATTTAAAACCATTTTAAAATTAAAATTAAAAAAATTCATTGTTGATTTTTTTAGATGTTTATAACTAGTTTTCATAGAAATACATTTTTATACCATGGATATTTGCAAATATAACTATTTATTTTTGTAATTGTAATATATATATATATACATGAAATAAAAAAAATATAAGATAGAAATCATTTTTGAAAAATCAAAAATCAGTTTAAAACCATTTACGAAATAAAATAATAAAAAAAATTATTTGTCATTAGATTTTTCGGACTCCATTAACTTCCATCATTTTTCATAAAGAATACTCTCCCATGCAGATCGAATAATTTGTCATAAGTCGTTTATTTGTTGTTGTTGTTTAACTACTACAAAAATAATTTGTCAAAATAACTAACCACTTGTCAAAATGATTTGTCTGATTAGTACATTGATCTTTTAAATTTTAAATTATTTTTCTTTATTCTTCAATATATTTCTTCTCAATCCCATAATAAAATTAATATATTATTGATACCCAAAATTTCGCCTTTACTTTTACTAAAAAAAATAACTACATTAAATAATACATACTTATAGTCTTTAAATGTTTAATATTCCACTTACTCTTTTGTTCACATTACAATTCAAAACTCTTCGTATCTATTTTATTGCAGAATTCTTTTCTGTTTAAATTATGTTTATAAGAGATTTTTACAAAAAAACAGAACAAAAAAATTACTGAATAAT
This sequence comes from Neoneuromus ignobilis, assembly GCA_029203775.1. Lineage (NCBI taxonomy): Eukaryota > Metazoa > Arthropoda > Insecta > Megaloptera > Corydalidae > Neoneuromus > Neoneuromus ignobilis. The sequence goes on from CP092095.1 coordinate 21,265,560, forward strand.
AAGTCATTTCGTACATATATTATTTTTACAACAGGTAATATATGTCAATTTATCCGCAAGAAATTTTAAAATAACATACGTGAAGACATATTTTCGAAAATGTATCATACTTATATTTTGTACAACAGTATATACGAGTATATATATATATATATATATATATATATATATATATTATATATATATATATTATAATTTGCATATACGAACATATGATTACCTTGGTCTATGCTAGTTTACATATAATAGCTATCATAAATTAAAGTCGTAGGCGAAATTCTACATTATAACTATTATATTATTAATTGAAATACTACCTTATTTTATAGAAGAAGACAATGTAAAAGCAATTCTTTAGTAAACAATCAATAATGTAATTAAAATCCTTACATGACATACGCCTATTTGTTTTGTTGTAGTAATAATGAAACTCTAATATATTATTAATTTTGATTACCGTCTTATATGGAGTTTATTATTATATCACTCTTAGGTTATTATTTTCAGTAACTTACTATACACATATATAATAATTTTCAAAAAGATATTTGTTCGACTCTTTCAACAGTTTAAATTTAAATACAATTTGTGATAAATAAAAAAAAGAAAAAATTACCTTTACATCGTTTCACGTAAATACACAATTAAATATTTAAATAAACATATATGACAGTTATATTGAATTATATATGGCGTATTTTCAAAAATACTTTATATTCAAATTTACTCTAAATTACATATTAAAACAGAAACATATAACAACATATCCAAATAAAATTAATAATTCACTTGTTAAATACAAGCATCTCAGTGAAGTGTTTCATCTGCTCTGTAAATTATTGACTATTATATATATATATATATATATATATATATATATATATATATATATATATATATATATATATATATATGTACATTGTATATAAGTAAAAATTAATATCTCATTTCGAAAGAGCGTTATACTGTTCTAGCAAATTTCAGTTGATCATATTGTAATTTTGAACCGAGTTTAAATCGTATTTAAGTGAATAGTGTACACACTTATATAGCATATGTAATTAAATTAGTATTTTGATTATAGCAGTAGTGCTTGGAATAGATAATTATTTCTATAGCGGAAATAAACAGTTCCTCGAAAGAGAAATAGTTTCGGGCCGATTTTGATAAAATTTAGAATATTACATATATATATATATATATATATATATACATTACATCGAGAATTTGGACAATATGGACAGAATTTGGAAGAATGAATAACATATTGAAGAGTCAAATACCACTGATCCTAAAAAAGAAAATATTTAATCATTATGTATTATCTGGTTGTATTTATTGATCAGAAATTTGAATACTGAATGCAAAAATTAATCAAACACTTTTTTGATAAATGTTTACTTCAGTTGATACAAAATATTACTAAAGTACTTTAAATTTCACTGTGTACTTACAGTTTTGCTGTTACATATAATGAATAATGATTATTTTTTTATTTCTTTTGATATTTCTCGTCATGCAATTTTTTCAAAAAAAAAGAATTTTGTTTGCTACTGCTATATATATATTCAGGAAAAGTTAATAATTGAAAAATATTGATATATATTTTACAGTAAACGAAAAATCTCCTAGTTTTATATCAAACTGATTTTTAAAAAAATCTCAATATCTACACTTCTAAATTTTTATTAAAATATTTTTAAAGGGAATTAATAATATAAAAATATATATATATATATAATACAACAATACAAAAACTTATATCATATTTTAATTATTGTTCTATAAATATATTTAAATATTTATAATTTTTTTAATAAATATGATCCATGACTTTGCTGAGTCTACTTCACTACACTCTGAAATCCGCCATTTCATATTAATCTAATAAATAAATATATATTTATATATATATATATATATATATATATATATATATAATAAAGTTATAAATTTATTTTCCTAATATAATTTTCAATTATTTAAATTAATTTTCCTCACAAACACAAATATTTGAATTTTAAAAATAAATGTAAAATAATGCATGACGCCATATCGAAAATGAAAATAAACATATCAACTCTATTATTGACCAGATCAATTTCATAATTATGTACAACGATCCAGTAATGGCGTCGTAATTTTATACTAGACACACACACCCCAATTTATTAACTACGTATCGGATAAAAAAAAAACATCGAATTTCACTTCATGATTTTATATAATCGAACGAACGAACGAACGAAAAACAACCAACTGCTTTTTTTAAATTTAATTAATTATACAAGAAGTCCAATTCATACGCCAGCTGTTAATGAAGTTGATAAGTAAATGAATCCATTCGATTATCAACTTTTTCAGTCGACAATGAGGATTTGAGAAAAAAAATTATGACGAAAATTCGGAAAAGATGATAATTGAACTCGAGTAAGAGGTCAAACGGTACATTTTTTTTTATAAAATGTAGTCGATACGATTTGTGATATACTATTGTGAATTATGTTTCTGTGGTTTCCTCTATTTCCGGAACAAATGATAGGTTGGTTTCAAGTGTCAAATGAAATAATATTCACATAAATTTACCTTTCCATTTATGTTAGAACGTTCATAGGAGGATTGGTTTTATCCCCTCACTCTCTCTTTATATATATATATATATATATATATATATATATATATATACATGTGTCAATAACTATTTATCTATCAATATTTTAGAAGATATATTTTGTAAAACATAAACACATAAAATGTTCACACGTTATTTTTTTCGTTTTTCCATACTGTCAATAAATTTATTCATGTATTAGAACGTAAACAACAATTTTATTTTTCTTTACGAATTATTTACTTTAAAAAGAAAAACAGATATTATATGTAAACATAAATTTTAAACATCTATTAATTCTATATAAAATTCAAAATATTTTATATAAAAATATTAATTTATATATTATTTATACTTTTATTATTGAATAAAAATACTAATATTAGTCTAGATCAAATCTGGTTCTTTTTTAAAAATAATTTCATAAATAAGAACAACTATCACATAACGCGATTTCAATATATAAAAAAATATATTATTTAAAAAAAATATTATTAAAAAATATTATTTTATATTTTTTATAAAAAAATATTTATTTTTTATTTATATTTACTAAACATAAATTTTAAACATCTATTAATTCTATATAAAATTCAAAATATTTCATATAAAAATATTGCTATAATATCAGTCTAGATAAAATCTGGTTCTTTTTTAAAATAATAATTGCTATTATACTCGGATAATGTGAAGGACAAATGAATATGGTAAACTGGGAGATGTAATTTTAGAACAGACTGATATTAATTAAAATTGATTTAATAACTTAGTTTTTATAATTATACGAAGAAATAAATTATTTCAATTTTGTTAGGTTTAGTTTTGAATAAAGTTTATTTTTTAATTCTAATTTTAATTCATATTTCATGTTATATATTAAAAATTATGTTTTGAACATTATTCCTCATTTTACATTATATGTGAGACTTGAATAACGCGATTTGCTTAACACGGAATTTTTCTAGAACATAATTTTTGCGTTATACGAAGGTTACATGTATATCAAATTTTCTTTCAATAAATATACGATTATTCATTTGTGTTATATTAAGTACAAATATTTGGTTGAATCAAGTAGTATTCAAAAATATACATTTTTAATTATAATTTAAACATTTTAACGATATCGTTTCTGTAATTATAGGACATGGATTAAAACAAAAATATAATATAATGATACCTGATTAAATAGTATTTGTCAGTAATAAAATATTAATGTTTATCATTAATAACAAATCACATATTTGTTGATATTAATTGAAATATATAATTGCTATAATATCTATTTATATTCTGTAATTCTTCCTCACACACACATATATATATATATATATATATATATATATATATATATATATATATATGTAAAGATAAGATTAAATAGATAATTTGAAATGACATATTGTATTCTAGATTTTTCACACGTGCTGCTTTCCTATTAACACCAAGTCACGAACTAAGTTTAGATCGAGCGGCAGCCATTTGCGATCGAATGCCATTTAAAGGAAAGTTTGGAGTGTCGAAAACGGCCACAGGTATCCTGTTTAAATTTTCCAATACGGAAGATTGTGCAGCCGTTCTACGTAAAGGTTTTCATCGGGTGACAGGAGCGCGTCTCTACAGAAAGGTAATCGATTTGTTACCAGTTTTCATGTTCATTAGAAAATCACAACTAAGACATTTATTACGGCTGTATCGATACGATTTTCAATAAATTTGTGTTATACTCAATTTTGAAATAACATTTATTAAATACGGATTTGATTTTTAAATAAATGATGTACAAAAATTAGACTGCAAAGTCTTTAAAAAAATATTATTTTACATATATATAAATATGTGTGTATAAGATATTCTTTAAAAAATCGTTATGTAAGTATTTTATGAATTATGTGCAAAAATAATATTTTACTATTAACGTTATCTTGAAAATACAGACATGTAAATAATGTTGCGTATAGGAAATACTTTCTGGTGTTTAAGGACGTTAAATGACTGGAACAAAACCTAATTTTACATTTAAATGCTATAGACAGTCAATAAATAGCATTGACGTAATACTGGTAAATTGCAAGAAAATTCCTATTTAATTGGTGATGATGTAATTATGAACTCTGTTTAACATGTATACACCTTTATATTCATATATGTTTTATCTCTCTTTCTCTCTTTGTATATATATATATATATATATATATATATATATATATATAATTATTAGAATATTAAAAAAAATATTAATATTTTTGTTATACTTTTTATTCATTAAATTATAAAATTTCTCCTATTAGTTATCATAATGATCCAGTTTTTAGTAATTTATTTACTCCATTCTCATAAATAAGTCACGAAATAGCTTAAAGCTAGACATTTACGATACACTTTTGCACTTCATCAAAACTATTTATTTTTCCCATTAAGATAGTTTCGTAAATGAAACGAAACAAGTAAATAGTAAATGTAAGTTCTTATTTATGGTAATAAAACATAGGTGTTACATGCTAGAATAATTAAGCGGTTTCAGACAACAATGCATATTAGGAATAATAAGTAAAGATAACAAGATAAATTACATGATTTAGAAGCAATGAAAACTTTATAGATATGATAACAAATGTGAAAAGTTTAAAATGAAAATAGTCCGATTATATAGCAAAAAGAGATCATTGATAGACAATAGAAATTATTGGTTGGAAACTCAAACATATAAAAAAATTTCAAAGAGACTCATGGATAGATAGGATGGAGATATAAGGAAATTTGTCAGTATGGAATAGAAGAGAAAAATGTTGGTGGACTGGAATTTGCCAATTTTAAGAGAGTTTTTTATTCAAAAATGAATAGAAAGAGGCTGATAATGATGATAGTCATTAATATATGAATAAGTATCTGAATATAAAAAAAATATTTAGTGCAGTATTATTTGAATAGAAAATATATAGGGTAGCCCAAATGAAGCTTAATGGTTTAGATTTATATTTACTTACTTATTATCATTACTATTCTTCACTTCTTCAGTCTCATTTTGGCTACTCTAAATAAATATGTAAATGAAAATAGACCAGAAGGATAAATAATTTTCTTTTAATTCTTATAATTCATAAATTTACGAAAATACACAACGATATTTGATTATGACTTCAATTTGGCATTTATCGAACTAAGTGTATATTTCTTAAATATAATTTTTATTTTTTTCAATATTGGTTTATATGAGTGTCTGTTCAACTAATGATCTATATATCTATTGTCTATTTATAATTATATTACTTGCTTTTATAAAATAACTGTTTAATAATTTATTTAGTATTTAAATATTATTCATTTTTAGGTTTCAATTCCATGCCGTCCACAACGAACTTACACAGCTGCCGTATTAGAGACACCATCTGATTTACCATTGGAAGATATTTGCCATTGTTTGGACAGATTACGTTTGGTCAGTGTTTTGGAAGTACGAAGACCAGCAGTGGGAACGGACCACGGGGTAAAGGTTATTTTCCGGAATGCATCTTTACTATTCTTTTTTAATTCTTTAATAATATATATATATATATATATATATATACTTTTTAGTGTCAAACTTATTCTACTTCTATTTTATTTCTTTTCGCTTAAGAAATAAAATAAATACATTTTAGTTCAAAGATAATTAAATAATCATTTTAATATATTTCTCTTTATTTCTAAAAATACCATTCGTCTATTTAAAATATATTTAAACATATTAGATTATATTTTAAATATCTTAAAGAATTTAGAAATTTATTCAATGTGAAATTCTTCCTTATATTTCACTTCGAACTATTTATCTTATTTTTTTATTTTAAATTTTTAAAAGATTTTTTTATAAATTGAAATGATCAATAATTGATATTTAATTATGAAAAAATTCTATTCATTTTATTCAGGGTTCTGCTGTTACACTTACACATGTTGTAAATCCAGGCAGTGGAGTATCAAGTACAGGACCTCCTGTTCGAGTAACATTGGCTTCACAAGACGAATATCAAGTAAGTATTTTTTTTTATTATATTATCAGAAAGAATATTATAATTCAAACTTATCTATTTAATATATTTTTAAATTTAATCAAAATTATTTAACAAGAATCAATCACTCACCTTCAGAAAGAATTTATAAAAATGTTCAATAATCAGTTTTTATCATTTTATTTACTGATATTTATTTCGATATCCACCCAACCATGCCAAAACGCTACATTATAAAATCATTTTCTTATAATAAATTAAAATTTTCTGATGTACTTTAATGATGATAATATAAACATGGAAATGTGTATGATTAAATAAATTGAATATCAAATGATTATTGAACAATTTTATTAAATGCATATTTTTTGATGTTGGAGTGAGTAACTCATTTATATTACTCATGACAATACATTTATGTATAACAAGTAAAATAAAAATTTCAAACCAAAACATCGTTTTATACAAAATGAAATAAAAAAAAATAAACAATACCATTTTCAGTGATAAAATAAAACCATCGCATTTTCTGACATTCACTAAGACTTTAACGATTAAAAGTTTCCAAACATTAAGTTGTAATAGACATCAATCGATTAATATTTCCTTGCTTGACCTTTACATTTGATATCTGTTTCTCAACATCTTGGCATAGAATCAACAAATTGTTGGCATTGCTTAGTGAATATGAAAGCCTATTCTTTTTGAATAACCTCTCATAATTTTGCTCTCTATCTATTATTTTTTTGTATGTTAGCCGCTTTTTTCAACTCGTGATACAAATTTACAATCGAATCGAGATCTGGAGATTGTCCAGACTAAAGCAATACAAATAAGTTATAATCCTCAAAGAACTTATTTGTTTTTCTTTGGTCAGATAAAATCGATAACTTCACACAATTTGTAATTCTTTGAAAAAATGTACCAAGTAATTGAGTTTTTTTTTGGACATTTTTAGTATTAAATATATTGTTACTAATGTGGTTACATGGTTAATTTATTTTTATATAAATTAATCATTCATATTAACACTAAAATATTTTTAAATTGTTTTATAATCAATAATTAATCATTTTTTCTAGTGTATAATTTGATATTCATAAAATCAGATTTTAGAATACCATTTTTTACTGACATGACCATCGAAATGTATATTAATAAACAATAAGTAATTACTCAACACTTTTACAGTCTTGTTTTATTGTGATAAGCGTTTTTTGTAAAATTCTACAGGATATCCAAAATGAGACTGAAGGATAGTAAAGATAGTAACCAAGTAAATGTATATCTAAACCCTTTAATCTCATTTGGGCAGCTATATATTGCCAACTAACCAATATTGGGGTAATAAATGTCGATGATAACCATTTTTTTTAAATCGTATAAAACTAATGAATATTAAGCAATATTTTTCAAATTTTATCAAATTAAAATATTTTATTGATTTATGAATTTATAACAGTGAGTTGATAAATGATTTATAAACAATTTTATAACATTTTATGATATTGAAATGTGTGGTTTATTTGTATTGAACAAATAAGATACATTCAGTGTTTAAAAATAGGCGATATGTAATAAACTATTTTTAAAAAAATTAAAATTTTACAAACACATACAACTGTGGATTCTACTGTGACACTTAAAAAACATACACAACATTGACTCTTTGGAAAGACTGTTATTGTTTATATATATATATGAAAGACTTTCTTTTGACATGGAATATACATTTTATCACAACGATAGAAAGAGCATATTTTTTATTAACTTTATTTCAAATTTGTTTGGAATTAATAAAGATTTTCGTCAAAAAACTTTCATTTTCAAAGAATATCTCTTATATATAAATATATATATATATATATATATATATATATATATATATATATTACATAAATAATATTTCATAATTAATATACTTTATTCTAGTTATTGCTGCAACGCGGATTAGATTTCTACGGAGCTACTTGTTTCCCTGTAGAACCGGCACAAGATATCAAAGAGAAACCAAAAGCAGCTCTCACACTCAATAAAACAGCAACTGCTCGAGTTTCTAAAGCAGTTACACAGCATTAATTACAAAATTATAACGATGACAACACAAAACACGATTTGGAATGAAATTTATGTACGTTTCTATATTATTATTTTTTTTTTAGTTAATGAATTTTTATTATTAAAACAAACATTTTTGATATGATGCATTTAAATTATGTGTATAAGTTTGTAACTAATGCATGCAATAATTGGATTCCTATTTGCGATAAATTCATATATTAAAAATGGAATTTGAAACTTCTTAATACATACGTAATATCAATAAACTTAGTTGTAACGCAATAAAGTTCTTTTTTTAATAACACTTAATTAGAATGTACAAATAACATGTTTTTATTATTGTGTATCTTTCTTTTTTTTGAATAAATAAATATTGCAATTATATCTATTTATATTTTTTTGTTTGAGATAAAATATCAAATATCAACGATCATAAATAATCAATACAATTTTTAAGAACCTTGACATCAATTCATTAGAAATTCATCATTAACTTATATTAAAAAAATATGAAATAATATTTAATAAAAATACATTTTTTAAAAACAAACTTTTCTGTTTTTTGCATACATTTCTAGTAAACAATGAACAATGATATAATCTGTTAAAATATTGAATTGGCCATTGAATTCGTCTGCTTTTTTTATTAGACGTCGTCCATGCTCCAGTTTTCTTTTTTTCAGTTCAAAACGATATCAATTGTGTTTTCTATGAGTTCGTAAACAATAAAAAAATACATTTATATTTTTTCATCCATTGACTTTGTAAAGATGACTATTTTTTATTCTATTTACGAAAAATGTTTGGAATAATATTTCGATATAATCGAATATATTTTACATATTACTAAATCTTCGGTTAGTATAAAATAATCATATAAAATTATTTATAAAAATTCTCTTTTCCATTTATGTGACTATTCAAAGAACACAATTATTTATATAAAATATACAATCAAATAAATCCATTTTAAAAGAAAAAAAAATTCAATAAAGTCATACAGATTAAAAATACAATAAAAGGGATTTATACATTAAATGCTAATAAGTTTTTTTATTTCAAACGTCAATTAGTTACTGAATAATTATTAACGATCAGTGAAATAAAACGTTCTAATAAATTTAATTTATTATACATTCAGATAGTTAATTGAATATGAAATGTTAATAAATGGATATGGTAATTATTTGGTAATTTACAAATGACATTATTGTTAAAGTTTGGCCAAATGTTAAAAATTTGACATTTATATGACATAACTGGTAATTTTGACTGTTGTGAGATTTCCAAATTAAAAATGACACGCTATTACTCAAATGTAAATTGAATGATTTTATTTGTATATACATACACATATTCGTTTCTATTCACTCATATATATATATATATATATATATATATATATATATATATATATATATATATATATGTATATGTATATAGATTAAAAAAATTCAACTTGAGATAATATATTTTTGTTAATTTTCAATACCAAATTTTCATATCGTTTATTTAATCAATTTAAAACATTAGAAATATTTTTTCTTATTTCTGACAAAATTGTTTAAATAGTTACTTCTGTATATCTTTATCCAAAAATATCCCTCTTACATAAAAAAAATATTTTAATTACAATATCAATTACTTTTATCTGATCTCATATTTATGTACAGTAAATGTATGTCTAAACCCTTTAATCTTATTTGAGCTACCCTACATAACACATTATAATATATAATATTAATGAATAAAAATTCTGAATTTAAAAAATATATCCAATTAAAATAAAAATATTATTTCCTTATATTAAACATTTATATTAAATCAAAAGTAACTAAATAAGCATTCGAAACATTTTTAAATTGTCAAATTCTTTCCATACAACTTTTTATTTCATTCGAAATATCAGAAAACAATTTTATAGGAAAGTAAATATTATTGTATTATTACATAAACATATCTCAATATTTAGATCACAAATAGACTTTTTTTGATTTTATAACGACAGTACTATAAATTAATGGTGATATTTTTATGAAAAAATTTCTATCTCAATGGGTCTAAAGTTAAACAGTGAAAAATATCTTGAATATGTTTATTTTGTCTTTTTTATTTGAATTTGATTTAAAATAATAAAATGAAACTTGAATGAGTTCAATAAATTTAAATTTGTATCCGAAAAAGCACTTTTATATATATATATATATATATATATATATATATATATATATATATATATAAACGTAGGCATTTGCATGTATATTTGTTTAAAATAATGATAAAAGTTGGTGCCATCTTAAATTCGTCCATTTATTAAAACTCCGTATATATTTTGAATAATAATACAGTACAGTAATAAAACTGCTTCTGACAATTTATCATGAAGACAATAAAATCTATTTTCAAATGAATGAATTAATTTCGAAACCATATAATAAGTTTGCTAATATGTAAAACAGTAAAACGTACTTTAAATCGAGTTCTTTATTATTCTAAACAGTTTTCATTTTATGTAAACATAAAACAAGTATTACTTTACTGTTCACAATGTATGTACAATATATGTATACATTTTTTAATCAAAGTGTTGTCTTAATTACAATTTATAATTTTCGAAAACTATTTCAACAGGAAGTTTATAGCAGTATTAAATTTATTTATGTTGTTATAGTTATTTTATTGAATTATAAAGTTGAAAAACATTGTAAAAAGTGTATAATGAGATTTGAGGTTACTTATTATAGAACATGTGTGAAATTATAAAATGAAAAATTGTTTTAATTGTAAAATTAAATGTTTGTGTTCTGGAAACCTTGCAAATTATTTTCTGTTTTAAACATTATATATATATATATATATATATATATATATATATATATATATATATATATATATATATAATGGATTATCCAAATGTGACGCCTAGATTTGTGTTTTATTAAAAGAAACTATACACATGTTTCTTTTAATAAAACACAAATCTAGGCATCATATATGGATGACCCTATATATATATATATATATATATATATATATATATATATATATATATACATATACATGTTTTATATGTATGTAAATTTTAACAGCAGTATGTAAAGAATATCTTTGCAAAATAATAAACCTGTGTGTAATAATGAATATATTTATTAGTAAATGAAGATAAGTTAATAATCATATTGATGTTAGTATAAGAAATACATATGTACTTAAGTATATATATATATATATATAATATATAAATGATTCACTTTAATGCGAATTCATGAAGTGTTAACAATTTACAGTAGAAATGATTACTTCAATTAACACTATTTCACATTTCATTGAATTACAAATTATGGATTGGATGAATTCATTTTAATATCATTTATTTAAAAAATAATTCACTTGATTTTCAATTAAATAATTTTTTATTAAAAAATAATTTAGAAAATTTCAAAATGAATAAAAGAAACAAAAATATTAAATAATAGATATTTTTTTGAATTATTTTTTAAAATGTCAGGAAAAAACTGTGTCATCATTGAAAATAACATTTTTTCAAAAGAAAAATAAATCTATAATATTAACAAATAACATATAATCTATATATGTTATTTGTTAATAAAATATTAAGATAAATATATATATGAAAAAATCAACGGACTGTAAATAGAATTTTCATATAATTTCATTAAAAATGTTCGTACCAAATATTATAAATTTCGCAACAACCTGTCTATGTGCCAATACAATAATACATACGCATTCTTTCAAAAGTAATATACAAATGAAGATAAATTATTTTTGAATATTTTTTTTAATAAAAGAATTCCGGTACAATAATATTTCCATTACAATTCGATATCAGCATTCGATAATAACTCTTTCGAATGCTGATCATTCATATCAGAAATTCTCTCGCCGAATATTGACCAAAGCAATGTCCCTGATGATCATTCGATTGACAGTCAAATATGTCATCAAATGTGTCAACTGTCTCTGTGACATGCTTTGATAAGTTAGCTGTTTGACGTCTCTGTTAAAAAATTAGGTGTATTGATTTTACGTAAATATGTTTATATGTGCATACATTCATACATACATATATATGTATGTATGTTAGTTATATGGTGTTCTCTGCACCGTTATATCACGCGGATTTTCATCAGATATGTGTCGCATTACTGGTAATTACTGTTATTCTATAATTAAATTTATAATTTACTCGTGTTTATTTATTTAGGTATAAGATTATTTTACTGTGAAATTATATACAACATTGTACATATATATATATATATATATATATATATATATATATATATATATATATATATATATATATATATATATTGGATACTAAATGCCAACATATAGCAAAAACTTTGACAATCCAATGAAGTATGAAAAGGATCATGTTAGGAATTTCTAAACTTTTCGGAAAACCTATAAATAGATACGAGAATAGACACGAGTAATTGATATAATAGAACAAATAAAATCAATAAATAAGCAAGAGTAGGGCACATAGTAAGAATAATTGACAATATTATGAAAATTATTATAAAATTGAGACCAAGAGACAAAAAGAGATCAATGAAGAGATCTTATCAAAAATGAAGGTATAAATTTGTGAAATATAGTGGAGGTAAGGGTTGTTGTTTAATTTTTTATTCAGTGCTCAAATTTCTGATCTGTAAATACAAGCAGGTGGTACATATTGATTGGTTATATACTTTTCGTTTCAGGTTCAATGATACTTTATTAAATTATTTATTCTTCAAAATTCTGCTTATGTTACCCTAATCATGATCTGATTTCTGATCAGTGGTCAACATTGATTTTTCACAGGTATTTTACTTCATTCATTGTTCCAAGCATTGATTCTCTAAGTGTATACTTTTTTTATATAAATCTATTAAACATGATTTTATTTTTTTGCATTTATTTTTAATACAATTCTTTTATTTTTCTATAAAAACTTCTAAAAAATCTAGGGTGCGGTTGAGGCCCGTTTGGGACGTCAGGGCTAGAGTTCCAACTTTCCTGAGGGAAGTTTTTGACTCTTGTCGTTGAAAAACCTGGTTTGTCGCTTGGTTGGGAAATTTACACAAGGTGGTGCTTTTCCTGTGTCCCCATTGGGACCGATGCATGCGATTGGCCGACAGAGCTCCTGGTCGTCCACGCGGGGGCGACCACTGCCGGCCAAAAAAACTTCTAAAATAGCTGTAAATGAATATGAGACTAAACAAGAGTAATTGATATGACAGAATAAATATAATATATGAAATGGGAATTGAAACAATACATAAAAAGGAGAAAATAATAGTTAGATAAAAATCATTATCAATTATCAGTGGCAATTAAGAGAAAAAAAGGCCAAGAAAAAGACTCTTTCAAAAATACAAGGATGAAATTGTAAAATATAATGGATGTGAAGGTTAGATAAGATTTATCATAGAAAACAATGGAAAAATTTTTAGAAAATATTTAAGAAAAGCTAGTGATATTCGATGAGGGGTTTTCCCAGCATTGGACTTATATAGGCTTTCATAATGATGATATATGCATATATATATATATATATATATATATATATATATATATAAAGAGATCAAGATAAAGACTCGTGTATAAATAAGATAGAAACAAGATTAAATTGACCAAAAACAGAACAAAATACAAAAATTCCACAAAAATATAGAAAAAATAATTTCTCTTGGAGTCAATTTTGCTTTAGGTGTTTATGGCAAAAGATCATTTTATGATAACTCGTAGTAACTACGTTTTTATTTTGGAATAAAAAATTCATTTTTGATCACAGATCAAAATTTGATTCAAAAAGTTTTATGATTTTAACCATGAAATAAGAGATGCACAAATATTAAGACGTTGTAATTTGTAATCCTGAGTTAAAGTGTATGGTACCCTTTTATTTAATTTCCATCTCTTCCCTATTTTATGCAAATGATTCTGTATTGTCTTATCATTTACTTTGAACTCTTCAGTAAGCTGTTGAGGTTAAATTCGAATGTATTTTAATCATTGTTTGTATTTGTAAATATTTATATTTGGTGATATAACTGATTTTATTACAGAAGTAGTCAAATATATTTAAATAAAGTCATAAATATAAAATTCTTAAATTTTTATTTTATATTCATAACCTTACAACATACTATTTTCGTATTTTCAAATTGAACGAATAATTTTGCAACACACTATACGTATGAGAAAATAACATTTCGTTTTTATAAAAAAATCAACTTGTTGAAATTTTCATAACAGATAAAAATTATACGTAAGTTTATTTATAAAATGACAGCAAAACGTATGAATGTGTATGACACAAAAATAAATACATTACATATCTGTAGCTATAATTCTTTATATAATAGATCATTGTCTGACATTTGGAACAATCCATTATATTTAGATATAAGATTGTGTATGTCAGTTTAACAAAATGAATATATTTTTTCGAGCAAGATATAAAAACGTATCAATCTATAAAAAATCCATATTGTTCGACTATCTTCTTTTATGATCATAGAAAAACATATGATTATTATTTTTAATCGACTTTCATAGATTTTTATCGATATTTTTTCAGATAACTTGTATAAAATAGAATTCTATTTTAGTAATCGGTACAAAATGTTTTAGAGAATTTTATTTTATTTTTTTATTATATTAAGAATTCAAAAAAAAAATATTCATATAAGTGTAAATTAAACAGATTTGGACACAAATTGACTAAAATATTGTAATGATTAAAATTTTAACTAACTGTTAATTATTAGTCACAAATCACATTTATTCATTAGTCAGATTTATTGGTTTATTTTTAAACAGATATTTTTTAAAAAAATTAAAATTATTTAAACTTATATTCTGTATACCCTAAATTGAAATAACATTTTTTTGTAAAATGCGTATTATCAATTTTGTGAAATTGACAAAACGCGTTTTTAAATTCAAATCTCTTTTTAATCTCGAAAGTCGCGTGTTTCGAACGTATTTTTTATCAGGGCTATGAACCCTCGACACACGAATAAATGGTTTAGTATGTCAACAGCTCTTAGGTTTTACACATTGAAAACACAGTAGTACGTTGTCAGAATCGAATATGTTAATAGTTTCTAATACAAATGAATCAGTTTGATAGACATTTTTAGATTAGTGATATATGATTTACTTACAGTTAGACTTGTCAATTTTTTCGCAGATTTCGTTGACTGTCTGTCTGGAAAAAACATTTTCTGTTAATATTTGAAAATTGAATAAAAAAATAAAATTAATTTTCACATAAATGAACTTTCACTCCAAAATTACACAATAATAAAAAAAATGTTCGATAAGTATTTATTGTTCATTTTCTTTTTTATTTTTCCTAAATGGTATAAGGCAATGTTCTAATAATAATAACATTGTCATCGAAATTTGTATCAGCTTATAAATAAGAAAAGTACAATAACTAACTAAAAACTAAGTAAGAATTGAATAATCATATTTATTGGATATTATAAAAAAGATATTTTTCTATAAAATATTTCATTGCTTTTTTATGTTAAAATATCATATCATACATCTGTTATAAAAAGTATAAAAGATAATTTTTGTTACATAAACTCACATTTATAATAAAATTATCAATATTCAATCCACTTTCATTATACAATAAAATTAAAAGTTCGAAGATTTCCTTCCTGCATATTTCATGAAAAAAAATGAAAATTATTCGACGTTCATTAAAATGATATATGCAAAAGATGAACAATACAAAGGGTTAACCCATGAGAGATATCTATGTCAAATGATGCCAGACAATGTGTATAGTAATTCAAGAGGCCATAGCGCAATCGTACGAATGCGTGAACTTATGTGGGTAAAAGAGGGTGTGCATGTCGAGTTTTCAGTAGGGTGTGGAGGTTAGTTTGTTATTACTAGCAACCATACGAGGTTGGTTGTATCATATATTGGACAATACTGGATAAAACTAGATTTTAGCATAATGAACGGATGGATACTGACAACAATACATGTATGTACAAAAAGAAGTCTGCGTTACTACTGACGTGCAATATTCCAACACACAGATATTTATTTTCAGGGGAAAAACTGTCTGAATAGCAAATCGAACAAACGATAAAACTTTTTTTAGTACACATTTTTTTATTTTTATAACTTTTTTAATATTATATATATATATATATATATATATATATATATATATACACACTTCCTTGCTAATATTTTTATTTCAACTTTGCTAGTATGAAATATTCTGTTTACAAAGTTTTTTTTAAATATTATGAATAGAAAGAAGCAAACATTAAGATAGCAAAAAACATTATAAATTCGAGAAATAATGTAATATTTATTACATAGTTTCTCTCTACATGAATAAATTACTTACAGTTTATTTTAAATGGAAAAGAATTTAATATTATATATATATATATATATATATATATATATATATATATATATATAAATTTGTATAATATGGCTCCAAAAAATTTAATTTTATTTTAAATTAATCATATTTTAGATTACGCTCATAATTTTTTTTAACATTTAGATAATTACTGCACTAATTCATAAATTCCCAATATATTTAAATTGTAAACTAGCTTCGTTATATTAAATTTCTAAATATGTCATTAAATGCAATAACCACTATATCATTGTCAGATTATTGATAGAGATTACAGTAATAACTCCCTACATGTTTAACTTGTTGTGTTAATACTTATAAAGCAATGCTAATACCTGATTGAATGAATAAATCAAACAGATCCATTTATGTTTCCAACAACGCTGATTCTGTATTAAAATAGCAGCAAACATGTTATGTACGAATTATTTTTCTTTGTACAAAGAATTAGGTTAGGTCGTCAGTAATGCAAGGTTTTATATGTTTATTGGATTTTCATGAAAATAATAAATATTCTGTTGAAATATTATTTATAAAAAAAAAAATATATATATAATGAATTTTTTAATAAAAGAAAAATTGTACTAAAAGGAAAATTCACTGAAATGGATTGGAAAATAAAGGCATTTTAGATCGATCGAAGTGGAAAATTTTGAAAGAGAAAAAAACATGTGATATCATTTGGCAATCGCATTCGATGCATAATTTTCGAAATGCATGAATCTGTGTATCCATAAATATCAGATATAATTACTGTATTATATGTCCTTGAAATGGAGATATTTGATATAGAGACATTAACAGTGCAAATATACGACAAGAAAGCAAACCATTATCATTAAATTAATGCTAACATCGAGAATGTGATTACAGAGTAATTGACGACGACGCGTAATTTAAATGAAAATGATGCGTTCTTTCGTAGCAAGGGATGGAAAGGAACAACGATCGAGCCACGATGTCGTTGCAATGACTGTGGCATAAGTGATAAGTAAGTGTTGCATAACTTTTCGTCGAGAAAATTAAAAGAAAAAAATACATGATAATTTTATGGAATCACGCAGAGCATTTTTATTTTCCGTTATTTTTTATTACTTTGCGAAATTAATTTAGTATTAAATTATAAATATGAATGTTATGTTAATGGCACTTTTAGCTGAAATACATTTCATTTAATATTAAACATTACACATTTTGTATCTTAGTGTGAATAATTTGGAAATTCTGTTTTATTTCTGTTTGAATCATTTAAACGAAGTGCGTATTTGAATGTAAACAAATATATTTATTTTTATAACATATTTAGACGATTCAAAACTTTTGTTACATATTAATATACTTATTTTAAATATATCTATTTAGGTTAAATAACAGTCACTTATATATATATATATATATATATATATATAAACTGATAGATAAAATTATTCACCATATAAAAAAATTTTTGAAATTGTTTGTGAAATTCAAAAACGAATAAATTCAAATTAAAAGAGTTATTTTATTACAATTGCATACATTTTAGAATAAGATGGCAAACAAAATATTTAACAAATAATTTTCATATTATAAATAAAATTGAGCAAATCGATTAAATATTTAACTAAACACAATCTGCTATTAGATTTTTTGTTCGAAATAAAAACACGAACAAGAACATTTGCTTTGTGGAATATTGTAATGTCATTCCCATACATCACTTTCATAATACATAAAAGTTGTATTGATGGGAGTATCTGCGATGATACACACATACATAAATGTTGAAGCATTGCAGTCTTTTGTAGTATCCAATATACTGATATTTACATAATATATATAAGCATATAAAGCAGTTTCTGTTGCGGGCAAAAATATTCGAATAATATTATTAAGTGAGATTATAAATATGAATTTAATATATTTAATGTGGCAACTATGAAAATATTGATCGGCTAACCAGCGAATAAATAAGGAATGAAAGTACATGACGCATGACGGAATCTATCAATAAGTAAATTTATTGATTAGATTTGTTTTATGGACGAACGTGATTATTATATATTAATAAAGCTTTGTTTTGGAAATGCACCGACTGAAATGAACATCTAGATTTGATTTGGTTTATTTACATTGTAATTTATTTTTAAATATGTTGATTATATTAACGACCTTTCGTTTCTTGTTAAGAATGATTTGTTTAATAACATATTTCTATAAACTCGACACCATCTAATATAAATTATTCATAGAAATAATATTACATTAAATAAATCAAGGAAGAGATTAATATTTCGTAGAAAATGACTGTTTAGGGAAAATATTTACAATTCTTAAAACTTTACAATTAACACATTATTGTA
This sequence comes from Neoneuromus ignobilis, assembly GCA_029203775.1. Taxonomy (NCBI): domain Eukaryota; kingdom Metazoa; phylum Arthropoda; class Insecta; order Megaloptera; family Corydalidae; genus Neoneuromus; species Neoneuromus ignobilis. The sequence goes on from CP092095.1 coordinate 21,284,991, forward strand.
AATGCAACTATGATTCAAGATCTTCAATATTTTTAAATATCTTAACATAAATCTCTCTCTCTCTCTCTCTCTCTCTCTCTATATATATATATATATATAATCAGTCTCTTTCTATTCATTACTGAATAAAAGCCTCTCTCAAAACTTTTCACTTCTACCAATTCAGTACCTTTCTCGATGAATTTTCTTAAGTATCTGTCCTATCTATCCATGAGTATCTTTCTTAGACCTTTTCAACTAATCAATAATTTCTCTTGTCTATCGGTGATTTTCTCAGTATATAGAGAAGGCAATTATTTTTTTTTTGAAAAAAATTAAAGGTAAAAATTAACAATAAAGAGATTAGTATGATATACTATTTAATCAAAAAAAAACGATAGAAATTAGACCTACTACTACAATAGATTTTTATATTATAAGTACTGTTAAAAACGTAAAAAAAATATATAAATTTGTAAATATTTGTATATAGGATCATCCAAATGTGACGCCTATATTTGTGTTTGATTAAAAAGAAACTATACACACGTTTCCCTATACACCACCATATATATATGTTTCTTTTTAATAAAACACACATCTAGACGTCACATTTGGATGACCCTATATATGTAAATTAATCTACATATTTGTAAATTAATGAGGATTTGAATAAAATGATTAGAGAAGGAATACAAGAGTTAGAAGATACAGGAATAAATAGCAAGATAAAAATGTAAAAATAAATAAGAGATACGAGAATAAATAAAAGACAAAATAGCACTTATAAATGATGACGAGTTGTTCGTGAACGTTGTATATGTACGAGTATTCTGGCAAACTTGAAACCATAACAAGTTTCACTAACGACAGACAAAAAAGCTAGTTACAGTTAATGACAAAACTTCAACTGAGCCAAATGATAGTGAAAATGAATATACAAAATAAGGAAAGCTTAAACTAAATACAAATATTAAAAAAATAGTTGGAAAGAACACTTAAGAGGAGAGAAACAGCAATGGATTACGACAGTAACAACATGTTAATGTTAACATTAAAATAAAATAATAATAATAAAATGTGCCTCGATGGTGTTGTACGCGGGTAATTTTAAGTCTTGATAAACCCAAATAGGTATTATATATATATATATATATATATATATATATATATACATATATATATATATATAGGGTATCCCAAATGACATTGAAGGGTTTAGACATACATTTGCTTGCTTACTATCATTTACTGTTGTTACTCTTCTTTAGTATCATTTAGACTACCCTCATATATCCTCACCAACTTGTCTGATTAACATGGTATAACTAAGTTCCAGTGAATCAATAAGACTTTTGCCCAAAGACTGATATTAAGTTTTCTAACAGATCCAAAACTGTCATATAAGGAACTTAAAATCTATTTTCAGATACAATTTGTTACAGAATCTCATTACCAAACACTACCCAAGTGCCCAAAATGTAAATATTACCATTTAAATCAAAATCACCAGAATGGAATTTTTAAACCAAATTTTATTCTTGCATTTGGTCATTAGTATTCTTCGAACAACTTGTTGCCCTATTTCTTTTTTAAACTCATACGAGGTCAGACAATTAAGTAATGCGACCGATTTTTTTTCTCGGCCTGTGGTAACACTGCGAACCTGTAACTCCGCCACCGTAATAGCAGATCCCTACTCTCTCGATTGAGACCTTGACCACCCTCGTACGATCATTTCTTCGCCAGCTGTTTAGTGTTTTGTAACAACGCGCGAGTAGTGCATGTCACGAAAATGGAACAGAGAAATTTATTACTGGTTATTACTGGTGATGAAAGTTATTACTAAAAAAAAAAAGTGATTACTGGTGATGAAAGTTGGTTCTTTCAATATGACTCCGAAACTAAACGACAAAGCCAACAGTGGCTGTCCCCTGGAGCACCAAGGCCAAAGAAGGCGAGAATGAGCAAGTCCAAAGTGAAAACCATGTTGATTTGCTTCTTCGACAGCAAAGAGGTGGTTCACAAAGAGTTCGTACCACCTGGACAAACCGTAAATCAAGTATTCTACCGCAATGTGCTCGAAAAATTACGAAAAAGGGTGCTCAGAGTGCGTCCAGAGATCACGAAGACTTGGGTTCTGCATCACGACAATGCTCCCTGTCACAGTGCGTTCAGTGTCTCTCAGTTTTTGGCGTCTAAAGGCATCGCAACGTTACCACAACCGCCCTATTCACCGGACATGTCACCCTGCGACTTTTTCCTATTCCCCCATATGAAAAAATTCGTCAAAGGTCGACATTTTGACTCCGTTGAAGATATCCAAGAATCTGTGACGAGGGTACTCGGAGAGGTCCCACAAGAAGTGTTCCAGAATTGTTACGAAAACTGGAAAACTCGCTGGAATAAGTGTATAGATGCGGGAGGGGACTACTTTGAAGGGGATCGCAGCGATGTACCTTAATTTTTAAATATACTCGATTTTTGAATTTTGTCGCATTACTTAATTGTCTGACCTCGTATAACATTATGAACCAAAATACATACTTTATCAAATGACATGTTTTTACTTTATGGGCGTTAATCTAATATTGTATTTTTTAAAACAGAAAATTCTAAATATTCTACTAACGATAATCATCAAAACACAGTACCTATTTTATGACTAAGATTCATTAAAAATATTTTATTGATCATTTTACTTAACTAGAGTCAAAATAAAAAAAAAACTACCCCACCAACCCCATATATATATATATATATATATATATATATATATATATATATATATATTAAAATTTCAATTTTATTAGCACATTAATCATACAAATTTTTCGAGAACTTGTTAAAACTGAAAAAATATTTTTTAACAGCAAACAGAGAGACTAGGAGTTCACGGTTTTCAAATGAAAAATGCCGACACGCTACAAACCTCAATAAAGTTCTTGTCGTGACTAAATAATACGTGCATGTATTTCAATTTGACAATATATTTTCTACTTTTTCATATCTTTTTCTTATATTATTAAAATGAAACGACATAAAAATATTATTGTCGACAATAGTATATTCGTTTGTGTTTATGTATTTCATATGATTGTTCATATACACTTTTATACTTATAATATAAAAAAAAGATATAGAAACATACATACATATATAAATATATTGATAGATTGAAAAACATAAAAAATAAAAAACATTAAACTGGCTTAATATCTTATCTTGTATTGTTTTAAAAAAAATATATGAATTATAAAGTAAATTGTTTTTTTCTATTTGTACTTTCATACACTTTTTAATAATTCTAAAGATTTTATCAACGTCAATAAATAGAATCGAAAATAAATCTCATTTATAAATATAAAAACAGAATATTTGTATTGACATATTTTCATACATATGCCAAAAATAGGAGTGTGAAAATAAGTCGATGACGTGTTACGTGACTGTCCCTTCAGTCATCATCTTAGTGCCATTGTGTTGAAAAAATTTAATCAAGACTAATTAAAAAACGTCGCGTGACGGGAGATAAAGTGAATTAGATGGCCGTTGGTAACACACGCAGTGTTTCTAGATGTCATTGTTGCGTTATAAAGTTCATAATTAGCATCATACTAATCTTACGAGAGTTTAAATAATGGACTGGAAGTGACAGTTCTATTGTAATCACGAAACATTTGGATTACAAATTAATTTCGGAACATGTGCTCTGATTTGACGGTCTGACTTTTATTTCGAACAAAACAAATATCGATTCGTTCCTCACTGACAAACGAAATTGCAATTTGTTTAACACTAGAACTACCAAGAGCGTCATTTTGACGATTTTCAAATTTCGTGCTTAAAAATTTCGATATGATTTATGTATTGTTCTAGAATTTTATGACGACTTTTAATGAAATATAAGAACAATTAAATATTCCTATTCAATTTGCACTTAGCTACTTTAACTTCCATAATTAGTATGACCTATACCTATTTATACCAAGACACGTCAAATTGACGACATTAGCAATCTCAAAATTTATAATAATTTATATTCAAGTGAATGTAAATACGTATTGATGTCCATCCTTGCATACACATATATCGCTTTCAGACATTTCCTGGAAAAATTTTAGGTATATTTTTCATATGAAAAATAGGTTCCAATCATTATCAGTTGTACTTCTAATGTGATAAAGTTCTTGGTGCAAACTGTAATCTGTGAAAAGTCCAATCTGGGAAAAAAGTATGAACATATTTTTATTAAAAATTCAAATTTATTTCTTGTAAATCCTAGGCAACAATGAAACGATTTACAGGAAGCAAAAAATTATTCGAAGAATTCAAAGAACTCACTGGTATAAATGAAGACAGTTCGAATACTAATTCAAGTAATAATGATTTAGACTTATCTTGCGTGGAAAATAAAACTGATTTTTCAGACTCTGAAGAAGCTGAGGATGAAATTGAAGTACGAGATATTGAACAAAGTGAAGAAGATCAATATGAAAGTGAAGATTCAAGGAGTGAAGATGAAATTCCCCAAAATAGCCACAAACGCAGTAAGCGATTGCGAATATGTTCAGATACTGAATCGGATAGCCAAACAGAAACCGAACCAAGACAGCAAAAAAACATTGCTGTCGACGGTACTGAATGGGAAGAATTATGGAATGGTCGTGTCGGTAGATTGCCATCACATACTATATTCAAGGATACTTCGGGCCCAACTGGTTATGCGAAGCGAAACATTATGCTCGGTAATGTTAGTAGTGTATTTCGGCTTATAATTGATAATAGAATCATGAGCCACATAAAAACTTGCACTGAGCTACAGGCCAGAAACATTTTACAGAACGACTGGAAAATTACTATGGACGAATTATATGCTTTTATAGCCATTTTGTATGCTCGAGGAGCCTAAGAAGCAAGAAACATGAAGTTATCGTATTTGTGGTCCAAAAAATGGGGACCTTCTTTCTTTGTCGAAACTATGAGTAAAAACAGATTTTCGGAAATTATGAGATTCATTCGTTTCGACAAAAAAAGCGAGAGGAGTGTTCGCTTACGAACTGACAAATATGTTTGTGGCAAGTGTTCATCACAGATAATATGTATTTGTAAAATATGTGATTCATAGTTATTCCATACATATCAAATGTGCTATAATATAAATGCAAATAGAAAGTGTTTTTGTTTGTTTTTTTTTTGTATTAATAATTAATGAATTATTATATTAAGTGTTGTTTTTGTTAAATTATATTCTTTTATTTACATAAACTAAGTGAAAAGTTAAAATGAAAGCCATGATCAAAAATACGTCAATTTGACGAGTGCGGTAAAACTAGGTATATATTTAACATCGGTAGTTCTAGTGTTAAAATGGTATAGATGGGTTATATGATGTCTGATATAACCACAAATATACAAATACTAAATAAAAATTAATGAACATTATCTGACATGTTTAACTCTTTGAATTAATCGACGGCTATGAAGCTAAAATCAAAACTTTTCAACAGTATTTGAGAGATCTAATAGATTTCGATCTATACTATTGTAAATTTTGATTCGAAAAAATGTTTTTGAATCAAAATTTAAATACTTTGGGGACACACTATGTATCACCAACAGCAGCAGTAACCTTTTTATCCACTGTTGGATGAAGATCTTTGCCAAAATTTTCCCCTTCGACCGATTCAATTCTTTTCTTTCCCAATCCATTTCCGAGTGTCTCTTTATACCTCTATTCTAGATTATATATATATATATATATATATATATATATATATATATATATATATAAAATCCGTATGTTTATGTTATATCAGATTCACTTTCGTCAGAAACCGAATAAAATAAAAGTTAAATATTTTCCAGATAAAATGTATGAATGAACTTTAATCGTCTAGTTTTATCATCACATATTTCATAACAGTAACTACAGTTCAGAGATTTACTGCTTCACTGTATCTGAACGTTTTATTTCTATTATTGTAGCCAGGCGTCGTTTTTTATTTTGTATCATTTTTAGGATGAATCAAAAGTAGATTTTTTTTATATAACAACGATGATCTCAACAGACGAGTTGTAACATGACGGCCCTACATAATAACAATATTAAGTTTTTATCGGTTGTTGTCGTGAAAGAATTTTCGATCACGTGCAAGTTTCAATTTAATATCATTTTTCATACACGCAACTGAAGTTCAGCAGTTGCTACTAATATTTCACGTGTTATATGTATTAAAAAAAACTCATGGAAAATATAATTTATTAAGGGTAGACTAAAAATTATTTACTTCGTTTATATAATTTTTCTTTTTTTAGAAACAATCCATTTAATTTATTTTTAATATAATTCATTTAATTTATATTTCACTGTTTAATATTCTTAAAAAGGTATCGATTTTTAGAAATCTTATTTAAATATTAAAATCGTAAACACTTAAAATTTGTGCATGTATTTTTTTTAATTAAATTTTTCAATTATTTTAGCATAAAAAATATTTGAAAATTATATTTACTTAAAAAATATCCAAAAATACAACTTAAATATTAATAATTATAAAAGTTTTCCATATTTTCTATCAATAGCTTATAAAAATCAAAATATTAGGATGTTGCAAATAAAATGCTGGATTTCGGACTATAGTGAAGTTAATTATGATTTTTATAATAAAAACCACTGGCAAGAAACACGAATTATATAATGTATTGTTGAGGAATTTTGGTTGGGATCTTGACTCTTTTCCTTATTTACGTTATTACACTAATCTAACGAAGACAATGAATTAATATTGATGAATGATAAAAAAAATATTTCTCTATTATGTAGGAGAATATTTCTTCTATGTAGGAGAATATTATTATTATACTATTATATAAACAATATTCTTCGAAAAATCAACTCAGTTTTAGCTACCCACCATGACTACACAAAATGTCAACTAATACAACATTTCTATTATATATTAATTCAAATATTCAATTATGTATTGTAGATTTATTTTTTTAGAAAATAAAATACCTTAATTTCTACAAAATTACATTATTTATATTTGTGAGATAAATATGTATACAAAAAAGAAAAATTGTTTTTTCTTCTTTACCGATGAATATTTTATGCCTTTTACGACAACATATGATCGAACTTGTAATTCACTACATGCATATATATATATATATATATATATATATATATATATATATATATATATATATATATAATGTGTATACATAAATAAAAAGTTTACATTTTCATTAGCATTCAGCAAAAATTTCCATTTGATAATTTGTTTTTCAATACTTTATCATTGATTTTATGTCATCTTAAAACAAGTTTCAATATTTATGTTCGTGTAGCATAGAAATTTATTTTTTTTAAAAAAAACTACTCCTATTGAAATAAACAATTTCGTTCAACTAAAAAGTTTTTATTTTATTTCGAATTCAATCTCTAACAAAAAAAATTATAAAACAAATCACGAATGGTTCATTTAACTTTATTAAAAAGATTTATAGCAAAAACTTACTAGATGAATATTTATTTTAATTATAAATTAATCGATAATTAAATGGTTTTACAGGAAGAAATACGTTCTCCTCTATACATTATATAAAAATATTTTTCTTAGAATACAAGCTATACTTTTTTATAGAATTTTTTTTTTTAAAAATGAGTACAGATACGATATCACAAATCACAAAACATAACTGTAGTAATGGAAAAGAGAAAAATAAGAAATGTGAATGTAAGAGATCCTATACATAGAATACGAGAGAAAATAAATCGAATCAAACTCGATTCCTACACAGTTTTCGTAGTCTCTGCGATGAATGTACGAAATTCGTCCTGTGCTGCTGGGATTTATAATAGAAAAATAATACTATGTTTCAGTTTTGTCAGACTTGATGTGAAGATTGTATATTTTACTTTCATTGTGTTTTCTAAATTTAACTAAATAATAAAACGTCTTTTTCCAGTTTAGTTTGTTTATAAATTATAGCTTTAAGGTTTTTATTATTAATATCAAACTCATACTCGTATATACCCTTATATATATATATATATATATATATATATATATGTGTGTGTGTGTGTGTGTATGTATATATTTTCAGTTCACCGACTCCTTCTAAAGGTTGAGATCATATTTGCTATAGCAACTTTAGAATCACAGGTGCGAAATAATGCGATTAATGAAATACCGAACCATTCTCTCAAGTTTTGAAGCTATGAGATATAACGCTTTCTAATGCTTCGTTTGCTGTTATGATTATTTGTAAAAATTAGTACTTTTGATTATGCGTGACATGACTCAAATATTGCAACTTGTGTTGTATAATTATAAATATTTCATAGGATTTTTTTCATTATTTATAATACTGAGTTGGCCAAAAAGTATTGTTGAAATGTTCAGTAAGAAACAGTAATCATTTTTTATATAGAAAACTCTATTAAACAATTTACTAACAATTTTGATACACATATTTTTGTCATTTTGTAAAAAGCTTTATTATTCCATCATCACAGAATTTTATCTTTTTCAGGAAATTTTTAATGGCTGAATTTTATGGGTCATCATAGAATCAAAGTTTTTACCATCAAGCATGTTTTGCAGAGAGAGAAATAAATGGTAATCGAAGGATGTAAGATCAGATGAATAAACTGGATGGATTTTTTTCGAGTCTGCAAAGATACATATGGTCTTGTTACCTTGGTAGAAAATTATTATTTTTTTGTTGGTTAGTTCTGGTCATTTGCCCTAAATATTTAATTTTAGTTGGTCTAATTTGGAACAATAAATTTCAGAATCAATATTTTGATTAGATGTCACAAGTTAAATATATAATATTCTCTTCCAATCTGACCATAAATATAACATAACCTTCTTTCTAGAATGAAAGTTAATGGTATTAGATTGTTGAAATAAAGGGATATATATATATATATATATATATATAAAGAGAGAAAGAACGAGTGACATATATTAAACATATTTGAATATCGTATTTTAAAAAAGAAAATCGGAAATTATATACAATATTTATATCTATTCGAAAAATCATTTCGTAAAAAAGTGCAAAATAATGTTTTAACTGAAGTAATGTCTATATTATATAGTATTAAATATAATGTAAAAAAATAAAATCGAATGGCACTATATATTTATACAATAGGTTTTTTTCCAACAAAGTGAATAAGAAAATGTATTGGATAAGAACAAAAGAATAAATATAATGAGTTTATCTGTTAGTCATCTCCGCATGTCGAGAACATGAGAAGTACACAAGTGATCTCTCCTGCACAAAGGCATTGGCAAGATGTGTTTCAGATCGACGATAGAGCATGAGGTCGCTTTGTCAGGGTAATTTCTCTTATTTTCATCCACAATACCTCCACGAATCGAGTCAATCGCGAACGAAACAAACTTCATAAAAAGAATAATTCAATACATTGCAGAAGTTAATTAAATGTTCTGCTCGTGTATTAATCAATACGAAGGAAAACAGTTCCACTTCACTTTGTTGAGAAAATAGCTTTACATTATTATTTCAAGTAATTATATAAAATCACGTCACTTTTATAAAATATCAATTTATATTACTAATTTTTTTAATAATTTATAATAATATATTTTTAAAGTCTTATAAATAAATGTATAAGTGTGTATGTAAATATAATATAGGTCAAAGTTATAACAACTTTACAATTATTAAAATTAATAGATTGAATATTTTACCACAATATAATAATATTGTTAGTTTGATCATTTTATTAGTAAATTAAAGGAATATTACTTCAATAAATAGAAATAAAAAGTGTACGAGTATAGCAATAGAAATAAAAAGTGTATAGAAATAAAAATCCAGAATAGCAACTAATTATATTTATAAATATAATTGTAAAAATTAAAAATATTTTTCTCTACAAAAGTACTGTATGACAATGTTTAATATTTAAAAAGTTTTACAATATAAAAAATTATTATAATTTAAATATTGTTGTTGAATTACAATTAAAATAATTTTACTGTGAATGCACGAAAAACTCAACAAAAATATATCATCAAATATTAAATCGTAATTAACATTATTTTTCAAAATTCATTTTCAAAGGCCTTCAGTTTCATTAAATTTATAATAAAATTCATACAAGTTCCTAAAAGATTACTATTTTTAAATGACATCAGTTACTAATTATTCTAACAAAAATAAAATCATAAAAATGATATTTAATAAAAATGTTAACAGTAGACATATTTAAATACCAAATGTCATGATCTCTTATTGTTGAATATGTTTTTATTTTTTTTATAAATCAATCGATTCGTTTAATAAATGTCAGACAATATTTAACTATAGGAGAAATTTCATTAAAGTAACGTTTAGAAAATAAACTTATGATTCTATTTTTTACTATATATATATATATATATATAGATGAAGAAATATATATATATATATATAAGTATATATGTATTTAAGTATGTATGTATATGCCTCACCTCTGATTTTTACAGTACATTGATTTTATAAAATTGCCACGTAAATAGAATTTCGTAGAAAAGTATGTATCTAGCTTGAAATGTTAGAACGAAGGGATAATAAATTTAAAAATATATTTTGATATATACATGTATATATATATATATGTGTGTGTGTGTGTGTGTGTGTGTGTGTGTGTGTGTGTGTGTGTAAATATAAAAAATATATCAGGTACAAAAATAAAAAGAACAAAAATAATGTAATGGATGCCTTTTGGCAAAATTAAATCTGTTATTAATTCATTCAAAAAAAAAAAAGAAAGATATATATATAGTATATATATATATATATATATATATATATATATATAAAACAGTAATTTATAAAGTTAGTTAATAAAATATAATTAATTTATTTTCATGTAGTTTCAAATAATTTCCAAGTTTAATTGTATTATATAATTTATGATTTTTTTTTATTAAAGATAAAGCTAAATTTCAAAATTTTAAAAACGTTATAAAAGAAACTGTTAAAGATTTTCTTAAAAAAAGATTTCTATTTCGGAACGTATGTTTATCCTTTTACAGTAGAGATAAAATTTCAGAAAAATAATATTTAATATAAATGTGAGATGTTGGAATATTTGATTTTGGATCAACATACGTTGACAGATAAATGAGTTGTTTACAAATGTTTCCATGGAAACCGTACGACGCAGTGGAAGATTGACGGAAAAACTATAGCTGTTTTTTATTGTGGAAATGTATTAGCTATTGAATTCAAAGAAGTGTTTAGAATCTGAAAACGAATTATTTTTAATACAAATAAATTTTATATTTTGTACTTATGAACATTTCTAAATATACTTATATGGGAATTTAATTTTATTGTATAATTATATGATCACTTTAGTGTATTTTAGACAATGAAAATGTGCCAATAAATATTTTACTTTCAACACAAATGAAAATATAATTTTATAAGAGAATAAAAAATAATTGATATATATATATAATTTATAGAAATGCTACACCAACTGTATTAATATAGAAAGAAAAAGAAAAATTTTAAATAAGAAAATAGTGACATAGGGTTATGCAATAACACCAAAATAATTGACAGCGGTATTAGAAATATTTAAGATAACTGAAAATCTGAAGAATTAAAGGCAAATGTCGAGATAATTAATCACTTAAAATTTGTTGACGATATTATTATTTTCTCAACAAGCCGAAATGAACTTGAAGATGAATAGAAGAGTTGTACAAAGCAGATCAAAAAATTAGTTTCACGATGAACCTCAACAAGACAAAAATAATATGCAATTAATTTTCAGTTCAAAGTAAAATCAAGTTAAGAGGATGAAATAGAAGTAATTTAAAACTATGCATACCTAAGATAAATCATCAACGATGAAAAAACTGTAGATGAGTTAAACAGGAGAATAAAATTTGGATGGGATTCTAAAAATGTAAATAATATTGTATGTTTGATATAAAAATAAATCAATAAACTCTACTTTTTCTCACTTATCGTAGTGAAATAAGGGTCTTAAATGCTAGAATAATTTAGTAACATAAAGAAGCATGAAAAAATGTATGGTAGGAATAACACGTAGAGAGAAAAAGAGAAATAAGTGGATCAGAGAAGAATAAAGTTACTGTCATTATAACAAAATTGGAAAGTTTAAAATGGTAATGGACGATTGTATGAGAAAAAGGGAAGACAATCGATGAATAAGATTTATTGATTGTGAATTTAAAGATATAAAAAAGTCAATGGAAAGAGCAATAGATAGGACAATGACATAAAAAATTATCAGAATGTATACAATTGTATGTATATATATATATATATATATATATATATATATATATATATATATATATATATATATAACCGACTAATGGTATTGTTATTAGCATCACCACCTGTCATATGGGAAAAGTTCATTCGATCCCCGGTCAATATAGGTCAGGCGAGGCTCTTTAGCCGAGATGAAGGCAATCAGCATAAATATAACTTTTAATCATTCGACTGTTTTATTGTCCATCAAAAGGTTTTAAACTCAATTGGGAGTGCACATACTATCGACACAATTGTAATACGACAGAACAGTTAAAAGTCCGTAGGTGAGGCTTTAGGCGTTATGTATGGACAAAATGAGGTATAATTAATGCACATCACGACTAAATAGTTTAGTTGTGGCACGATCGATTATATGCACGTGTCCTAAAGGAATTAATCCTAAATAAAAATTCTCACTACCTGTCTAGTTAAAGTTCTATGACCAAATATCAATGAATGGTAACATTCAATGAAGCTTTCACCCAGCAGTAGACTCATAAAGCTTATATATATATATATATATATATATATATATATATATATATATATATATATATATATAGTTATATATATATATAACAATACGCAATTAGAAATTTCAAAAAATCGATTTTTTTGCATTTTCGGAATGCACATATATTTGAGTATATTCTCTGAAAATTTGAAGTAAATCCGATAAATATTTTCGGACATACACCTGATTTGTAAAAATTTTTAACTATGTGTAAACTACTTCCGAAACTTCAAACGCGTTTATCCTCAAAACGGTGTTTTCATAGTCGGTGATCTTGATATCTCAGAAATGGCTGAACCGATCGGTCTCAAATTTTCACACAATCTTCTCAAATATATTCCTCAGGTATTGAACGAAGGAATAAGGTTTACAAAAATTATTACTATTTTTTTAAAACAATTTGGAGCTAAAATTTTAGTAAAAAACGAAGAATTTTATTCAAGTAGACGTCATTTTGTCAAAAATGAAACTTTTTATTATTCCTTCGTTCAATACCTGCATTAATCTATCCTTTAAAAGAATTGACCATATTTTTTGATTTCAAATAATCCAAACCGCCGATATGGAGATCACCGCCAAGCGCATTTTTTGGAGGTCGTTCGGGATATCGTCTGCAGGAGCGGTGCACTTCAATATTTTTTTATGATCGACATGTTATTTTATTCTTGAAAGTAGGATCTATTCAAATAACCATAATTTGTAATTGCAAAATAAATACTGTTTCTAAAAAAAATTCCTAAAAAAACGTGGTTTTTGCGCCTCGCAAGTGCGTATAACTCCTTAAATCACTAACTAACAATAACTTTAATGTTCAAATAATTTAAATAATAAAATATTATTTTGTCTGATTTAAAATTTCAACAACGTATATACACAAATACATACGAGTACTAAATAAATTCTTTATTTTAATTAACAATGTGGTGCGAATAGGCATTATTTTTAAAACCAGATATATTTTTGTAAATACTTTATAAGTACAATTTTTTATAAAATGCTAATTACTATATTAAAAAATTCAACTTATGATAATCTCACTTTATTTTCATTAGACTATATGGTTGTTTATTAAATTTTACAATATAACCCTCTAATGATGATAACAGACTCATATAAAGTACAAGTCAGAGACTAAATTAAATATAAAATTATTATTAAACACTTATAAATAAATGATTTATTTTTATGTAAGTAAATTACCTATAAATGACAATATCAGGAAAAATTTTCAATATTAAATAAAAATATAATTGGCAATTATATTCTCATAATTGCTAATTGATTAATTGATAATTATCAATTAAATAAAATGAAATCTCATAATTTTATAATTGATACAAGCAAATTATTTTACCATTTAATTCATTTTTAGAAATAAACTCATATTTCATTAATAAAATGATTTTAGATGAAAAAGTAACGATTTTTTATCGATAAGAATAATTTTTCTTTAAGTTTAAATTTGTTTAGTAGTATATAAGGAATAATGAACTTATCTGATAAATAAATATAAAACATGCATTAAATCACACATTTATAAATTTGTAAGAATGAATGTGCGTAAAACAATCGCATATAAAATGCTATTGGTTTCTTAAAATATCTGTGAACTTCACATTTATCAATGTCATGGAGCAATGCATTAGTCAAACGCATTAGTGTTTTACAATCCACCAAACGTTCTACAACCCACCACCAGCCCTGAGACGAAATTAATAAACGTTTTTAAGTAGTTACAATGTTTAAGAAATAATGAAAAATGTCTTAAATAATTGACCTTCGTCTCGGCTAAATTTAAACAGTTGTACGCAATTAATAACTTTACATGAATATAACGTCGCTAACGACATCGATGACAGTGCTTTGTAAACTTTTTTGATTCTTTCGATATAACTTCTTAATTTTTTCAACGAATAATTTTATATTCGACTTAATTAAAATATCTAACAATTATAATAATAATTTTAATATAATTATTCGGAATAAGTGATTAATATTAAAATGATGAAAGTTTTCGTAATTTGTTTAATTAGTTTCTATTAAAACATAACCTTGTTTATAAAACTCTTTAATTACAATTAAGTGTCTTTATGTTTTTAGAAATAGATCATATTTTTCACATCGTAACATTTTATAAAAATATTTAAAAATCACTGACTCATTAATACAAAGAAATCTTTGATTCCAACACCAGAATATTTCAAAAAAATATCCAATAATTCTTATTGTATATATTAGAAGTTGATGCACATTTCGATTGCCATTCTATTATTGATAAAAATTCTGCATTATAAAATCTGAACTAAATAATATAAAAAATAAATGATGATTAAACTTTTATCAAATCTCGGAAAATCAAAAAGTAACAACTCAAGAAAAACATCCTTTCTTATCAAACATGCTTCGAGTTATATTTAATGAACATAATTCACAATCATATGTTCTAGTTAATACGCAATATAAATCAAAGGAATTCGATTAGGATGTAATCAATCATCTATCTGATTTCCACATTATTTGCTCGAAATATTCAGCATCATCCCAATAATATTTATTACGTTTCCTTCAAGTTCTCTTTGAAGGAAAAAATTATTAATATTAGTGATATAAAAAAGGACCTGTATTAATTCTTTGCATCAAAATCTGAGAAGTTTTTCAAAAATTGTATTGTGAAGATGTCAGTGTAATAAGAAGAAGTAATCAAAAATAATGGAAATTATATTATTGATTAGAAATAAAAACAACTGTGAATATATATATATCAGAAATACCAGGAACAGCGTTACTAATAGCCTCTTTCTAACTATTACTAGATGAAGGCCTCTTCTAAAGCATTCTATAATATTTTAACTATACCTATGCCTGTTTTCTAATCTATTTTGATAATTATTCTTATGTCTCTGATACAGATATAAGAAAATTGGTAAAAATGAACTATGGGATCAAACAAAGTAGAAAGTTTTTTAAAAAGTTTTCATCCATCAGTGGATATAAAGAATCTGACGATAATATTATATATATATATATATATATATATAAGTTATATGAAACACATGTAACTTTCTCAAGGCTGGTCACACGAGAACAGCATACATTATCCACGTGTTGATTGTTGAATAATAATTCCCTTAGAAAGTAAATAGAACTATAAAAAACGCGACAATCAATTTTTGAAGTAAATAAAATATCGTAATAATGAGAACTAGAGATTTCTTTGTTCCTTGTTACACTTGGTAACATCAATTCTACACTGGACGTTGCAAGAACAACATCAATTCTAAAATGGAGGATGCAACCAAGAAGAACTCCTCAAGTCACTGTTGTTGATTGATAATTGAAGAATCTGATTTTAAACGTTGTAATTGATTGATTGATAAATAAAAATATGTTTTATTAAAAATCGTACTTTCGATAAATTTAAAATAAAACTTATAGATATATATGTTGATTTTTTCATAAACGGCACAAACTTTTCGGTTGAATTAATATTTCAAAGTTAAGTCGTTATCTAAAAAAAATATTTATAAATAATAAAAACTTCTCCACTCATAACGATCGTTAACAACGAGCACTTTTTTATAACAGTGCTTAGTTTTGGACTGTTTCATATGCGTAGGTTTAAAGAATATACAAATTATATATATATATATGCAAAAGTCATTAACAAGAATTAAAAGTGTAATTATCAGTTGGAAGTCATCTGAAGAGTAATTAATTGTCCAATGATAATCCGTCATTGTCGAGCTTTTTTCCTGCTCGTTATAGATTCAGTTCCCCTCTTTCATTTCAACAGGTCGAAGAACCTTCTCAAAATGATATCATTGAATGTATTTTTCGTCGATGTCATTACTAAGCTCGTATCTTTAAAACACGCATCCATCCGCACTTACACACATACATATAGACGATCTGACGTAATGATATAAATAATACGAAATAACTACGTTGAAATATAATATTTCGAGTCGACGATATAGATCCGACTGGACTAGTCAGAACAAACGTTACGAGACTGGCGCCAGCAAGCAACTCATGCCCTACTAGAAATGGGTGACTGCGTCTCGCGACCCCTGCCCGCCGCGCGTCCTTTGACGCAGCCACTGTACCCGGCGCCACCACCAACCACCGCCAGCACTGGGTCGAGAAGCTACAGGTGTTCCGTAAGTAATTTATTATTCGTCGGTTGGAGCATGTGACCGAGATGCAAACTGAATGACGGATTTATTTGATTACGCACCAATTTGATATTCTGTTAGCATTATTACAGTTATCGCGAATGTTGTCGTGTAGATTTCTTTTGCTTGCGATCAGTTCATTCGACCAGAATTTCAGAAATTGGTTTTGAATATAGTACTAATGCTATATGTTTAATTAATATTTTTGTCAGTGTAATTAAGATATAAATAAATTATATGCGTCTATTTATAAATAAAACCTAATCATCACAAATTGTTACAATAATATATGAACAATTTACACAGTTTAGATTTATTATTTATTTAACAATAATAGATTCGTATTATATTATTAAATTAATTTGAAACTAACATAGTATTGAATTTTTAAATCGGTGAGAAAAAGGCACGTTATGAAAAATTTGATGATTTTAAATTAAATTGTGTTAATTTTTAAAAAAGAGATAATAATTGAAATATAAAACATTAAACATATTAAAATATATCTAATTATATTGAATATCATTTTTACTTAATTATATTTTATATTATTTTTTAAAAAATCTTTCCTGCATATTTCAATTCATTACACTTTTCTCATACGAGAGTGGAGCAATGATTAAAAAATGAAAATAAAATAATTAATTTTTAATATATTTTAATGTACAATAAGTGAAAATTTTAATACAGTGTATCTAGAATTTTTTAATATTTTTTAAATAAATAAAAATAAATAATAAACAAATTTAACATTTTGACAATATTTAAAACAAGTAATCAAATATTCTATAATTTTAGGTTCTATTTCTTAATGAATACAAATATGAGTGTTTTTAGTATGTAATTTTTTTATTTATATAGATTAAATATCTAATAACTTCTCATTTTTTTTATATAAAATATGTGTAAAATTCTATATTCCAAATTCACATATGAATTATTTAAAAGCAATGCAATAAATTATTAATTGCTTTATATATATATATATATATATATATATATATATATATATATATATATATATATGTTGAATATTATCATTGTATTTTCAGTGAATTTTTTTTATCAATACTAACCATTTTTAAAAGGACGCTTCTTTACGGCTATTGCATAAAAAGAAAAGATTTCAGAATTAGTCTACTAAATAGAATCAGTAGACTATGTGTTTCTGTAGTATTGATTTTTATACCGGATGCCTACATACATACATATATATCTACTTATAGACTGTATATATACATAAAAATATATATGTATATATATATATATATATATATATATATATATATATATATATATATAATCATCATCAACGGCTCCACAGACAATTCCAGTCCCAGGCCTCTCTGAAGATGCATGCTCAATAGAGCCTTTTCTTGTCTGATCTTTTAGACAGTTGTTTTTTAGAAAGTGAGGTTGTCTTACATTATTTACAACGATTTAAAGTTTTTACTTTTTATTATGATATAGCTTATTGTTTTAATTCTAAACTAAATGAAGTATCTGTGTTGATTTCTGGCTATTTGTATACATATATCGTGAAAAAATTAGTTATATTATTGGTTGTAAATTAATGTGAAGAGGAAATATAAATTATATCAATATAATAAGAGTATACATATAAGAAAGACACTAAAAATGTCTGGAATTATAATAATAGTTATTTTAATTTGTTTGAGCATTGTTATTTTCAGTGTTGATTTTGAAAACTTTTTTCTCTTTATACACACACACACACACATATATATATATATATATATATATATATATATATATGTGTGTGTGTGTGTGTGTGTGTGTGTGGGAGAGAGAGAGAGTATCAGATGAGTTGCTCTTGACAAATTTCTGTTAGTAAGTATTATGTATATGTTTTGTATGTTGATGTTCGTTGTAATCTATTGAGGTTTAGATTCGAACTCGGTACTAGACTCCTACATTTTCCCCCACTAGTCTCTCAGTATTTATCCGTCATTTTGCTGTTAGTAGCCAACCTGTATGTATGTTTAGATCAATCAATAGTACTTTATATTATATTATGGAGTAGATAGTAGAAGCTCAAAGCCAAAACTTAAACAAATTAAATTTGAATCAATAAACTAAAACGAACATCTGTTAGTAGCAAAATTGTATTTAAGTTTACATCAGTATAAAGTATATATATATATATATATATATATATATATATATATATATATATATATATATCAAAAGAGTGAGTGAATGTATATATATTTGAATTTGAAAAATATTTTATTCATGATTATTGGTTCATAAAATAAAATTAAATGAACCATAATGATCACAAGCTAAATTAATATGAAATTATTTTAAGCACAAGAGAAAAATGTTTATTTTTGATAGAGATACTTAGATATAATATGGTCTTTATTTCAGTATTTTCAAAATAGTCCATTCTCAATGATTGGAAAATAAACTAGGATAAAATATATTTAAGTAAATATTATTGCAATTTCAATAGTTTACTTTAATATGAATATAAAAAATCAATACCAATTCTTAAATAAAATATTAAAATATTTACATGTTAAAAATAAAGTATTATTATATATTTTGAGAAATCTTTTTAGTGTACTGACAAACATAATTGTTTTCATTATTATTTTATTGAAAATATTAAATACAAATAAAATTTCATAGCAAGAAATTACACACATTTAAATAACAACAAAAATATTTAATTATAATTAATTGGAATATTCAAAATCTTTATAAACTAATCACAAAAGATTCTGTTTCAAAATTCTATGACTTATATTATTTGATTCTTGTGAAACATCTTTAAACAATTAGTACAATTTTGTTCTCATGAATTTTAAATCTGAGTATTGTTTTCATTGACAGATGAATATTATTTGTAAATTTGAATAAGGATGATTTTATTAAACACAATTAAACATTTATCACTCATTCATTAATATAATCATTTGATTCCTTTTTTATTTTACTAAAAAGGTATTAAGAGGAAAAACATATTTTAATTGAATTACTTTTAAATATATTAAACATTATTGTAGAGTATTTGTACTACCTTCTGTCTATTATTTTCAAATAAATAAACTTTATGCGTAAAGAGATTTTATTCTAAATTTCATAAAATAAAAGATAGAAGTCATAATAGAATAATAATTCAAAAAAATCATATATATATATATATATATATATATATATATATATATATATATAAGTGTGTGTGTGTATGTGCATATAAATTTATTAGTATAATAAATAAATGTAAATGTACAATAATTAAATTTAAATATTTTGTTTTGTCGCTGATAAAAAAAATATACGTTATCACAACAAGTAGAACAAAAATATTTGTCGACTTCTGAAAGCGTATAATGTAGTCACACGTATTTGCACTGGAATATTTTTTAATTACTTAATGAAATTGAATTTTTTATTAAGGTGCGTCCGCCAACCGTACTATTAGCGAAGTTATAACACATAAAGAGCTCTTAACTTAAAATTTATTCTTTTAAAAGTTACAACGAAAAATTTACATTGATAACACGAGATGATTGTTCGTTTTATAACCGTATTAAATTGTTATGATACATTTCTAAGTTTTTAATCATTTCTTTTGTGCCATTTCCACATAACTGTACACGACTTTGACCAGTTTTTATGATCGAATAATCAAATATGAAGTAGTGATCTTTAATTCGATAATAAAAATATGGTTTTATATATTTTCACTAATTAAAAAAATGGCTTTAAATGGTTTCCTTAATCTATATCAAAGCTATTGTAATAAAAATGTATATACACATGCATACATATGTACACACACACACACAACAAATATATATATAATTAAAATGAATTTATAATATTCATTTTTTAATATTCAATGATTTTTTTAATGGCACCACACATAAAAAAATTACAAAAATAATTTTATACATAAAATAACAACAAAAAATTGAATTTCATAAACTCTTCCTTTTGACATACCTGTGTACATACTTTTATATCATTTTTTTAAAAAAAGGATTAATTAAATTATTTAATAATTATAATGAATCTAATCATTAAAATATTTAATTTCACAAATATGAATTATTCATAGCCTAAATAACTTTGAAATTTGTTAAAATAATTTAAAAAATCAAACAAGTTACTAAAGTTTAGAAAATCATCCTTTAAAAGAAAATAAATATATGTATTAAATTGTAGTTTTCAAAAAAAGAACAGTATTTAATATATTATAAGAAATATTTAAATACACACACACATACATATATATATATATATATATATATATATATATAACTACACATGTTTAAAAAATATTGAATTCAATCCAACAAAAATAATTACAACAAATATATTCCACGCTGAAATTTATAAAAGTTTTTTTTAAAAAAAATAATATTGTTTTGTTGATTTAGCAAACAATAACTTTTTCAAATATTTTTCCGAGATAAACCACTACACCAGATTTTTTAATTTACCAACTTTATGTTTGTATTTTTTAAAATTTATTTGTTATCGATTTCATGCTGATAAAATGTTTATTGAAATTTTAGAATTTCTTTAATCATTTTCAATTATTTTATTCTATGGAGTGACCCAATTGAGATTAAAAGATAGTAAAAAATTGTAAATATTAATAAAGAAGTAAATGTATGTCTATACTTCTATAAATTAGATTTTCTAAAAAGAGTTCGTTAATACAGATGAAATTGGATGAAGATTAAAAATACGATATCAATTCGGAAGGAATTCTTATATTTTAAAATCGACTACTTTTATCTGTTTAAAAAATTTTTTTTTGATAAAAGCATTCTATTTATTCTCACTTAAGGCAGTAGAGCATGTGTTTTAAATATCAGAATAATTCAGTGGATTTAGGGTTTATAAAGAATTATGGAAGGATGCATGCTATGAATAACACGTACAGACAAAAAGAGAAACATATTTTAATAGGAATAAAAAATTGAAAATAGAAATGAGTTTTTCATATTATAAGAAGAAAAGATCATCGATAGACACATATTATTAATTGAGAATCCATAAATATCAAAATTCTAAAGAAACTCCATGAATAAGGTGAGAAAGATAAAAGAGAAAATTAATCGGTATGGAATGGAAGTGAAAGATATTGGATTATTCAAAGAGGAAAAATTTAAGAGAAAATTTTATCCAATAGTAGATAAAAAGAGACTGATGATTATGGTATGATATATAAACAATTTTGTTATCCTATTTTACATTATATAATGTATATTTCTTTTCATTAATTTAAACATTGTTGTGATTAAAGTCGATTTTATTAGCAATCATTTTAAAAAATTAATTAATATCACATTTTTATTAGAAGTTATTAAATATCTAACAAATATGACTTTTTCTTTAATTTCTTGAATCATTAAATTTCCTTTTTACTAGAAATACATCAATAAACTATATTTTACTTAAAACTATAATTCGCAACAACCAAGAATTATAAAATCATTTAAAACTTTTATCACATCTTGTTTAAAATTTTTATGGTATACATCATGTAGCGTTTTACTATAATTAAAACGTGTTGATGAATATTAAAAAGTTTAATAATAATTATCTACCTTATGATATATTAAACACTTTTAGTAGTTTCTAATGGATAATAAAAGAACATCTTTACTTTATGTCAATCTAATAAAAAAAAATTATCCAGTTAACGAAATATAAACGCAGGGACGTAAAAAGTGCACTTTTTAAATATAATAAAAAATATGTGTTGAAATTAAAAAAATCATTTTTTAAATAAACAGATCAAAAAATATGTTCATATACTAATTTCATTTTTAAACTAAATCTATAAAATCTTTTCTCTGCAAGATTACCCTAGCAACAAAATTATAAAAATTAATCCATACACATATATACAATTCTCATATATACATAATTAAAATTAAAAAAATTCGACTACTTGTATTGATCTATATTACATCATAAATAAATGCATACGAAAAATCACAATTTTCTTAAAAATGAATTTAAAATATTGGTTAATTATTTATAGCAATTATAATTTAAAATATCTTTATTAATATTTGAAAATTTCAAAACATATATATATATACTTTAATAAAATTTAATTTTAAACTTTGGAATGTATTGATGTTTTTGTAGGTCATCAATCAACATATTTCGTTATTATTTAGTTAAATTCAATTACTTGAAATTTTCTAGAGAAATAAAATTAATTCCTATATATATATTATATATATATATATATATATATATATATGTGTGTGTGTGTGTGTGTGTGTGTGTGTGTGTGTATGTATCTATGTGTACTAATTATAATTATATGTTGATTACATGTGGTAATTCATAAATACATTCTGACTGAATATTCAATGTTTATTTCTATTGTAAAAGCAGAATTCGCAACATTTTTAAAATACTGATATCAATTACTTTATTGACTTGTTTCCAAAAATATGTTTGTTAATATAACAAAGTTCTCATATGGGAATAAAATTTCAATTTATATTAATTTAAATCAATTTTATATTATTATCTCTTGTTTATTACATTTTAAATTCCAATACATATTTAATTATTTTTCTCTCTCCAATTAACCTTTAAAAGGTGTTTTTATTTTTTTGTAAATACAATATTTATTCTAATTTTATTTCAATTAAATTTTAGATTGTTTTAATCAAATCAGTTAATATTTTAAAAGAGTTTATATTTTTATTTTTTAAGAAAATCAAATTATTAATATTAAGTAATTAATATATATATATATATATATATATATATATATATGTGTGTGTGTGTGTGTGTGTGTGTATGTATATAGTTATTATAATTTTTAAAAATATATTTCTTAATTAATAATTATATGTGGATTGTATATTGTATTTAAATCTCCATATTTCAAATCAGAATTATTATTTTTAAATATACATCAACTTCATTTTATTGATTTATTTTCAAAGATAGATAACGACTATATATTTTTATATGTTATAATTTATAATTGTATTGATTAAATATTTTAATCTTATATTTCAAAAACGTACTTATATTACTTTTAAAATATTCATCTACTGTGCTTAATTAATTTATTTACAAAAATGCACGTTATTATAAAAATTCTCGTTTAAAAATAAAATTAAATTTCTAAAAATGATAAATTTTTTTATATTTTTATTTTTTGCTTACTGCATTTTAAAATCTTATATTTTGTCTGTATTGAATCAATAAATAACGTTCTTAATTTGTTTGGAATAAAATATTTATTTTAATTAAATTTTAGATTTTTTAATAACATCCTATTGTAATTAGACTTAAACTTAATTGCAATAATTACATAATTTTTGAAATACTCATCTATCCTATTTTATTAACAA
This sequence comes from Neoneuromus ignobilis, assembly GCA_029203775.1. Classification (NCBI taxonomy): domain Eukaryota; kingdom Metazoa; phylum Arthropoda; class Insecta; order Megaloptera; family Corydalidae; genus Neoneuromus; species Neoneuromus ignobilis. Next base: position 21,309,362 of record CP092095.1, read on the forward strand.
TTTTCAAAAAAAACCCATGCATTATATTATAAAAAAAATATTTAAAAATAAAATTTAAATTTATACAAATGATCAATCTGTTCTATATTTTTATTTCTTGATTACTACATTTTAAACTCCAATATTTTTTTTAATATTTCTTTTACATTAAATCATTATAAATATTTCTTAATTTATTTGAAAATGTAATATTTATTACATTTCTATCTCAATTGAATTTTAATTTTTTATATAATTCTCTCAGAATCATTTCATTTTAAAAATACTGATATTTTACTATTTTTTAAAAAATCAAATATAATATATATATATATATATATATATATATATATATATATATATACTCCTATTAATTAAAAATATATTCTAAAATTACCCACTAATTGCAATAAAGTATATTCTAATCTAAAATTCAAAAATTAATTATTATTATTTAATATTAAAAATTATTAAATATTTAGGGTAGAGTTTATATGAATTATAACACTGAAACATATTGTTTAAAACTCCTGTATTTTAAATTATAATTCAATCTTGATTATTTATGGTTGCATTGTATGTAAAATTTAATACAAGCATATTTTAAAATGTAAAATAGAATTATTTAAAAATGCAAATATATAGCTCAAGGCTTTCATGCGTTTTTTTTATCGATTATATGATAAATATTTCTATGTTAAATATATCACATCACAATAAAATCTAAGTACATATTACATACATGCATATATATATATATATATATATATATATATATATATATATATATATATATATACTTATTTATATGCAAGCATTAAAACCAAGCTTAATTGACTACTTAATACTATCCATTATAAAATATTATATCCCAAAAATTTAATGTAGAAATGTAGGACGAAACTCTCGTTGTACTTAATTTTTTTTTATGAATACTGAATAATTTATTTCGAAGTTTATGAAATGGGGCTTATGTCAGCTGTGTCATCAGAGCACAACACATATATAACGAGGGCATAGAGTTCACTGACCGTTGCTGAAATTCAATAACGTAAGTGATATTTACGTACTTGAAACTAATTGATTTTATTAAGCAAGAGAATGAAGTATTTCATAATTAAATCACGTAGGTGCGTGATTAGTGGAAAATGCCGAAGGACATATTTTACGTACTGTGTGCATGGAAACTGATTTCGAATAAAAATACAAACAACGAAAAGCTTTCGCAGCACGGACAATTGTTGAAAACGTAATGAAAATCATTCTATCTACAAATACGTTTGATGTACTAATAAAATTAATGTTATATAACAGACGTACCTTCGATAAATTTCTCCGATCGACGAAAAATTTCCTTCTTAAAAATCGTTATCGATTAGATATAAAAAAATCAAAAACAATCGTTTATATAACTGTCTTTTTCAAAAAAAAACTATCCAATAATATAAAAAAAAACACGACGCTGGACATCTCTGCTTTGAAACACTTTCAACGAATTCCAAAAACTGACTGCATTTTGTAATCTCTTCTCAATTTAATATATACTGAATTTTCCTGGACGTAACGTTTATGTGCGTTCGTGTCGGAAAATGTATGGAAAATCGGTACGAAATATAGTCAATACTACGGTCTTTTTCATCGACTGAATGTTTGATACGAAAACGAACAGGAAACCAGGCAATTTTCGTCGTAGATTTATGTCAAAACTACAATCCACTGTCTGACGCTGTCTGTACGAGAATAGTTCGGATATGGGGCTGCGAAAAGGAAGGGTGTTTCTCACCTGAACAACGAAAGACGACGAAATTGAAGGAAGCAGATTTACGGCGGTCTCACGATTTAGTTTCGATGCACTCAATACATATACATATGTATTTAGATTTAAGTAGATAGATATTTATAAATCATATATATATAAATATAAAATAAAAATTTAAGTTGACATATAAATGAAAATTCACGAATTAGTATAATAATTTATTTCAATGGAACAATAATGAGTTCTTAAACATATGAGATACTTTAATAATTATTAAAATGTTCTAAATATAATTTTAAATCGTTCTGATAAAATGTTATTACAATTTTGTCTACTTTTTAATATACAATTAATCACAAAATTCATAGGACAAGCAGAGTAATAAAATATTTGAAAGAAATAATGAAAAAAAATGTAAAAACTAATAATTTAATTTAATATTAATTTATTAAAATTAATTTGTGTTTAATGAAAAAAAATTTAAATAAACAATAAAATACTTTTTTACAAAAATTAAAATTTATCTTCATAAATATCATAGGACAAGGCAATATGGAATTTATTTGCTTTAAAATTAATTTCAATTCATAGTAAGGTTTCTTTACCAAAAATATATACTGTCTAAATTTGTTTTATGTTGTGGAATTTACATCGGCGTGTGAAAGAAATCTTATATCATTTTACATTTAATGTCAAAGAAGAAAATATTAATAACATGTTTTATGTTATTAAAGCAGATGAATTTTTATCACTAGAATATAAAAATATCGTGAAGTGGATAAAACAATGTAACATTTAAAAAAAATATAACACGTTTACTCGATTATTTTTATTAAATGCTAAAATAACAGTTGTGAGAATTTATTTTTTAAAAATGATATTTACGTTTATAATCTTATTTGATTAATACTTTTTACCTAAAAACTAATTTTATTAACGTCATTTTTTAACATTCATTGTATGAAAATTTTCAAATATTGTATGATTATACCCTTAGACTTTTCTTACACTACATATATATATATATATATATATATATATATATATATATATATATATATATATATATAATTTGATGAAAACATAAATAACTATTGTTCTGTTAACAAATTTTTAAACAAATAAAATTATAACACGTGTCAACGAATGACATTTGCAATGCGTCCCATGTACTGTTAAAAGAGATTTGTTTACTTCATTTTGCTTTTTTATTAGTAAATTTCACAGTCCAATATATATATATATATATATATATATATATATATATATATATATATATATATATATTATTGATTAATTTTTTTATTATATATAACTTACATACATATATATATATATATATATTAGGTTGGCAAGTATCTCTCTTCCGCTTTTTTTTTTGTACATAGCTGCGAAATTCAAAAGACCAGAAGGCGGAAGGGAGATATTTGCCAACCTAATATATATATATATATATATATATATATATATATATATGTATGTGTGTGTGTATAGAATAGATAGATGGCCAACTAAATAAAAATAGAAATGATTAATAAATAATTTTAATACTAATTTAAAAAAATAATCAAATAAATGTTCACATATCAAAAATCTTTTCAGTGCAAATATTTTTCATAAATGTTAACTGCAAAAATGAATTAGGGAATTTCAAAATCGTAAATTCGAAATTTGATTAAAAAGTAACTTAAACATGGATTTATTCATAAAATACACACACTTTATATATTAGGTTGGCAAGTATCTCCCTTCCGCTTTTTTTTTTTTTTTTTTTTTGTACATAGCTGCGAAATTCAAAAGACCAGAAGGCGGAAGGGAGATATATATATATATATATATATATATATATAGAGAGAGAGAGAGAGAGAGAATATATGTAAACATGTGATTAACCTTTTTTTATTTTAATAATTAATTTTTGTATTATTAAATTACAACCTTATATTAAACACTTATTTCTTTATATAGAATTTCATACATACATATATATATATATATATATATATATATATATATATATATATATATATATATACATATATATGTATACATGTATGTGTACATATAGAACATACTTACAAAATTTACCGATTAAAGTAATAATCTTTTTGATTTAATATTACATTTCCGAGATAAACACATTTAGCTTTCGAGTACCAAATTATCGAAAATAAGTAAATAAACAAAAATAGTTCTTTTTCTCGCCACGCCATAAAAATTTCTACACAAATCATAAAAATCCCAATAACAGGATAAAAACATCAGCTGAGGACCCAAAGTAATTATACCGTGTCATTGGGAATTAGAGTTGTTTGTTTTCCAGTTTGATTGCGATGTATGTTGCAATCGAGACCTTTTAAATACTAACACAATGACCACTATTTAACAACCAACCGATCAATACTATATACATATACACACACATACATGCATATATTATTTATTTTATATATATATATATATATATATATATATATATATATATATATTATTACATAAAAAAATATCTTTCAATTTGTGACATTATCTCTACTACTTTTATTTTATAATTGTTGTCCTTTTTGTGAAATGACTAATATAATGCCAAATATATATTATATAATTTAAACTTTTTTGGAAGATACTGATGAAATTAATGAAGTAGACAAGTCGTTCAAATAATTGTTAGCTGATAAATCAATTAGAACCGATTAAACATTCACTAAACGCTCTTAATGTTAAATAAATATTTACCAAAGAAGTGAACAATTTTCAATAAAGTTTCTAATTTAATCAAAACCTTTAACTGACAAATAATTAATATAAGTACATGTTTGTAAAATACTTATACAAATTAACAAAATTTATATACTCGATATTTTATTAAAATTCCAAACAAACACTTTTTGTATTGTACATATTTAAGTTTGTTTAAAAATAACATTATAATTTTAACTTGTTCGAAGTAATGAGATTTTGTAATAAAAGCTTTTACTACAACCTGATAATTTGAAACAAAATTTAAAAGAAGATAACATTTACTGGACTTTTAAAACAATTATTATTTAATAAAAGATAACCGAACTATATGGTTAAATGTATATTCATAGTTTGTTGATCAACAACTTGTTTCATTAACTATTTAGTTACAAACGTATCATTTGTAACAATGTTTATACACTACGATTCAAATCTTCCTGATTTATAATAAATAATGTCGTGTGTTCTCTTTTTATTCTTAATTAAAAGACATTGAGTCGAGCGAATAAGATATACACAGAAAATTCAATAATTATGAGATTATAGGGTATTTATTATCCGTCTCGTTCTCTCTCTCCTTATCACTTTCCTAGTAAATAATCAATGAGGAAAAGGATCAGTTTGTATATACAAGACGTCTTAGTTAAATTGTTCACCATTGAGAGTTTGTGAAAGGTAAAGACAGAGAATTAGTCAAATGAAATAAAATATACTGTAAAATATTGACTTAATATTATGTGTAAATATCTATATGTGTGAAAATTCAATAGTTTTTTTGAAATATATAAAAATAATAATTTAAAAAAAAATGTTTATAGTACTTTAGAAGTGAATAGAAAGAAATATAAAAATTAATATTTATTTTTTCTACTACCAATGATTTAGCTGATTAAATACAAAAATAACATATTAATACCATTTGAAATAACAAAAGGGTTTATTACAGATCTATATTTTTAAAAATTATTTTTAATTTATATTTCTGAATTTATTCATTTTCAAACACTGAACATTACACCTTATGTAGTATAGACTTACATATTTTACAAATAAAAATATAACCTTCGAATTATTTTCCAGTCCTTTATTAAGGTTGTATTTCGCTGTTGATAAGAACAAATTTTCAGTGTTATATAAACAGAAACACTCTTATTTGTTAGAATACTTGTGGTTGTTACATGGTTATATCGTTTTATTTGTTCTTTTCTTGACCAGTATTAACACTCGTATTTATTTAAACTGACAACTTTTCTCTAATACGATTTTAATTCATGCAGATTATTAAATTGAAGTGCTATGAATATAGATTTTTTTATAAAATATTTCTAATCACTTGAAGAATGATTCAATCAAATTTTGTTAAAAATATTTCATTAAAATATTTTTTAAAAAATTAGCCATTCGTCTCAATACTACATTTTATAGAATTAATAAATTAGAAAATAGGTGATAAAATATCTTTATTGGACACTATTTTATCCATATGGTTATTTATAACGAAAAATCAAAAGAAACTAGTCTTTGTTAATACAAATGAATCATTCAAATATCATAAGATTTTATTAAAATGTTTTGTAATTATATTATTATTAATTCTATTTACTAATGCACATTTCAATGACTGTCATCATCGTCAGAGTAGATTTTATAGTCGATGATAACATGGCTATGAAAATGTGAATCAACGAATAAAATAAACAGCGATTATTAAACATTTTTATAAAATACTGATTAATTGAAAGATTCATTTATATTAAATGAATTTATCATAATTTCAAATCAAATAATAATATTTTTTTTAAATTTACGTGCATTATCAATTTTCAAATATAGACATAAATGAACTAGCTTCATAACGTCTGTGTACAGATTTACTATATCTTGTTCATTTCTTTGTAAATATTTTCATTTTAATCGAAATGAATTTAATAAAATATCACTAACGATCTAACTGAATAAAATACCAATGATAATATAGCAAAAATGAATAAGTATGTGAAAATTCCAGTCAGCTAATAAATGCTATATTATACTAACATAAGTCCTTGAACTAAAAAAATGCGTTAAACTTTCATAGAGCACGTTCCTAAATGTTTAACAGCACGTTCAGCACATCATAGATGATCTTGTATTCAACAGTTGCCTTCTTATATTCAACCGTTGTGCTACCACTTTTTCTAACGCGGTTCTGAATAAAACAGAACCGCGTGTTAAAAAACCCACTGAAAAGAAATGGATACCTTATTAACTTTGTACGGAAAATTTCGATCTCTTTCATAGGGAATTTTAATTCAAACCTACGATTATTTTTTTTTGAAAAAATTTTTTTTTAAAAATTCCATTAATATTTCTGATCATAATCTTCTTTATCAATATTATATATATATATATATATATATATATATAAATATATATATATATATATATATAAATATATTAGTAGGATGAATTAGATTTAAGTAGTAAGAGAAGTCAGCAGTTAATATAATAAATAGCAAATACCACTCTGTCTCGGATTTATAGGTTATGAAAAAGCTTTTGACTTACTCAATACGTCAACAGTATTAAATGTATTGAAAAGACAAGATATTGAAGAAGCATACATATATTGATCTTTCAGAAAATATTTATATAAATACTATATCGTCTATACAAGTACTTGAAGAAAGAGAAAAGTTTAAAATTATGAAAGGAATAAAACAGAATGATCTAATTTATTTATCAATGTTATTTACAAAGTCATAAAAAAATATTTAAACCACCTAATTGGGAATATGAAGGATTAAAAGTAAATGGTGAGATATTTAGTCACAGCAATGTACAATTGATTTTTAGATCAGAAAAATCAAACTAAAAGTAGTAAAAATAGAAATAGTTTCAACTGTACCCAATACTAAAGGAGCATTTATGAAAAAATTAATAGGAGAATATAAACAATTCTGAAGAAATTCTCATATTCGAATATTTCTCTATGTTTAAAGAGAAAAGGTTTTAATCAATGCATCGTACCTAGAGTTACACTAATATCTAATAATATATGGCAAATGCATTTGACTTAGCTTGTTCCAATTTTCATCTATTTTAGTTTATATAACATTATTTATGACACGTATTTTAAAATTATAAAAGAGTGCATCGATAATTTCATCAACTTAAACTTTGCAATTTTTCTTGATGAAATCAAGCAATTGATTGAAAAGTGGTATATAAATAGTGATGGTGATTATTTTTATAATTAAGTTTGTATTATTTTCTGTCTTATTAAATTTTGAATTTTGTAAAAAAAGAGCACCAAATTAATTTACTTACTATTTTCATATTTTTTAATAAAAAAATAACCATATATACCATATACTCATATTTTCATTATAATCAAGATATATGTATATGTATTTATAATTACAACTAAACTCTTTAAAATTCTGCGTATCAATTGAAACGTGATATATCGTCGAATTCTTTTTTAGAAACTTGTTTATTTTTTTCGTAAGGCGGTCTAAACAAACCTAACTTTTTTATCATAGTACTAAGCACGATGGCGCCCATTTATTTATTATTTTAATCTTAAAATCAATATCACTACACTCGATGTGATAGTAAGACGTGACTCGAAAGAATGAATGAAGAAATGAAAACCTATACAGAAACATATCGCAACGAATGTATCGAATATTCAGTATCTAAATGTGTTCGACAAGTCTTGAGGTTCGTACGAATTTTAAAAATTTATTTGTTTATTCTGTTTAGAAATGTATAGTGAAAGTAACATTTTTGAAATTGTAAATTCAAATAGGAAAAATAAGAAAAACTCGATACAATAATATTTATAATAGAAACTCTTGTATTTATGAAAAAAGTTAATCCTAGAATTAAAAGTCAATGTAATAAGCTTATCTTCATTATTTGATTAAGTAATTTTCAGAAATATTACAAATATCTCTGAAGTTTAATCAAATGTATCTGAAATAAACAGAAATCGATTATTAATTTAATGTATGACATTATAATAAATTATATATATATATATATATATATATATATATATATATATATATATATATTTATTTAATTAATAAACGATTTTTTTAATTTTTATTAAAAATGAAAAACTATTCTCGAATTGAAAAATATTTTGAATTTGGATGAAAAAATGAAAATTATCGAAACTCGATTTCCAGCTACAAAAATCGTATTTCTCAATAATGAATGTAATTTATGCCAAAATACCATTATTTTTTACTTACTTAATCGATTTTTAATAAAAAATATCGACTTATAGCGATTTTTAAAATTTTCAATTTTTGCTAAATGTAATTTTTGATGGAACACGATTATTTTTTACTTACTTAATCGATTTTTAATAAAAAAATTCGACTTATAACGATTTTTCAAAACCACGACCTATAGTATGGAAAATTTCACGAAAAGTCAACATTTTCAAAAATCTTTTTTTTCATTTAAAATTCAAGATTGACTATAAAATATTACGAATCGATGATTAAAATTCCATTTTTGAACGTAAGACGAATTTTTTTAGAAAAAAAACTAAATTATGCTCATTCCAAGTCATTTATGTCTCAATCGAGTGATGATTAATAATTTTCATTTTACCAATATAGAATCCAGTTTCTACAATTGTTCACTGAAAATACAATATTTCCTAGGTCTATACTATTAATTTTTAATGGAAATTTGACGATATAATGAAGATAAATATTTTTTTTCCATTTTTTAAATTTCGATGAAAAAAATTAAAATTAAGGAAAATTAATTTTTGGCTACAAAAATTATATTTTTAGATAATAAATGTAATTTTTTATGGAATACGATTATTTTTTACTTACTTAATCGATTTTTAATAAAAAATATTGACTTATAGCGATTTTTAAAATTTTCAATTTTTTGCCTTAAAAAAACCACGACCTATAGTATGGAAAATTTCATGAAAAATCAACATTTTCTGAAATTATTTTTTTTCATTTAAAATCAAAGATTAACTGTAAAATATTACGAATCGATGATTAAAACTTTATTTTTGAACGTAAGGCGATTTTTTTTAGAAAAAAACGTATATTACACTCATTCATGTCATCTGTGTTTCAGTCGAATGAATATTAATAATTTTCATTTTATCAATATGGAATCAAGTTTCTATTATTGTTCACTAATAATACAATATTTCCTATGGTCTATACAATTAATTTTTAATGGAACTTCGATGATTTAGTGAAGATAAATATTTCTTTTCGGTTTTTTGAATTTCGATGAAAAAATGAAAATTATCAAAAATTGATTTCCGGCTACAATCATCGTATTTCTCATTAATAAATGTAATTTTTGCTGGAATACGATTATTTTGTACATACTTAATCAATTTTTAATAAAAAATTTTGACTTATAATGATTTTTAAAATTTTCGATTTTTTGCTTGAAAAAAACCACGACCTATAGTATGGAAAATTTCATAAAAAATCAACATTTTCCAAAATCGTTTTTTTTCATTTAAAATCAAAGGTAGACTATAAAATATAACTAATCAATGATTAAAATCTCATTTTTGAACGTACGACGAATTTTTTTTAGAAAACCCCGTAAATTATGCTCATTTCATGCCATTTACATGTCAATCGAAGGATATGATTAATTTTCATTTTAGAGTCATAATATAGAATCAAGATTCTATTATTGTTCACTAAAAAAAATTGTTAGGGTCTGTACGATTTATTTGAAATGAAAATTCAATGATTTAGTGCAGATAAATATTTTTTTTTGATTTTTTGAATTTCGATGAAAAAATAAAAATTATCGAAAATCGATTTCCAGTTACAAAAATCATAATACTCAATAATTAATGTAATTTTTTTTGGAATACTATTATTTTTTACTTACTTAATCGATTTTTTAAAAAAAGTATCGACTTTTAGAGATTTTTAAAATTTTCAATTTTTTGCTTGAAAAAAACCACGACCTATAGTATGGAAAATTTCATGAAAAATCAACATTTTCCAAAATCGGATTTTTTCATTTAAAATCAAAGTTAGGCTATAAAATATTAGAAATCGACGATTAAATTGTCAATTTTGAACATAAGACAAATTTTATTTAGAAAAAATCACAAATTATGCTCATTCTATGTCATCTGTCTTAATCGAATAAATATTAATAATTTTTATTTTAGAACACTAATATAGAATGAAATTTCTATTATTGTTCACTGAAAATATTTCCTAGGGTCTATACAATTCATTTTAAGTAGAAATGCGATGATATAATGCTGATAAATATTTTTTTTTGATTTTTTGAATTTCGATGAAAAAATTAAAATGATCAAAAATCGATTTCCGGCTACAAAAATCATATTTTATCAATAATGAATATAATTTATGCTGCAATACGATTATTTTTTACTTACTTAATCGATTATATATATATATATATATATATATATATATATATATTGATTTTCTTTTTTATTAACTCATTTCGAATGATAAATATTATACATAATTTTAATCTCAGTCCGGTACCTAAAAAACACTTTATATTTATAAAAAAAATACGAAACTATGTAAAGCGTCCGTTTTATTTGCCTCTAAAGACCTATAGTGAAATTTAACATACGACTAATTTCAGTCTTGCACAACGATAAAAATAAATAACGAGTCAAACAGGACTGGTATGTAGTACGAATAAAATGCGTTAATACACGTTAAATTAAATATAAAATGATCAATGTATAGTTTGTGTTATTATTTCATAAATATATAAGGCACTCATTTGTGTTCAAATTATAACTGAACAAAATAAGTCATATTTTTTAATATACAAATAATAGTTTATATATATAAAAAGCTTAAAATAATTTCAAATGAAAATTATGCAACAAACTATTTTGTTGTCTCGACTTCGTTTTATAAATTTCAGTTATAACCGTCACCACTTCTTCTGTCAAATAGTTAAAGGACTGTTATTGTTCTAACCCTACCCAAATAGTCAATTTAACATTAATGGTCGTCTTCTTTATCTCTCGCTGAAATGAAAAAGTTTGATAAAATGTATTCGTTTTATTAGTTGGGTGATATATTTTTATGGCGTTCGATTTTAATTAAATTCTGAGGAAACGTCCGTACATAAAATCGAAAAAAAATATAAACGAGCATTTGTGTTCACATTTATTTATTGTAATATTTTTATTTATTTAGCTTTCATAGTCTTTGATTTGATCTTATTTATAATAGATTTTTTAATATACATCTGTTCATTGAATTGTAATAAAATTATTAATATATAATTCCATTATTTATAATATTAAATGATTCTTTTTATTTCTTTATAATGACATATTTATTTGAAACACTGTATACATAATAGCGTCGTAAATAAAATTTGTAAAAACAAATTTTCACTTTTTATTAGATACTAAGTTCTATCGTTTTTGCAAATATATTCAATTATAAAAAAGGGAAATAAAATCTTTAATCACTCAAACTTTAAATTTTGTTGTTTTTAAAAAATTAATGTTATTTTTCAATATTGAATGAATAAATAATAATATTTTATATCACTGACATCAAAATAAAAATAACACAAAACACACATACAGGAAATGAAATAGAATTTCACTAAATATCAATTTGATTAAACATTTAATTTTAATGATATCTATCTATCATTTATCTACCTATATATATATATATATATATATATATATATATATATATATATATATAAAGAAATTTCAAAACAAGGTTAGTGGGTAGTTCCGACAATTATATAGGAACATTTCCTGGAATTATACAATTTCCAAGAATAACGTTTTAGATTGTTTATACGATAATTTCAAGAGAAACCTTCACAATTCAGTCAAGAGACAACAGCTGATTATTTCGTTTAAATATTACGGGTGTGCATTAAAAGTAAAGCTGTTAAATAAATGACAATTTTATACATTAAAATTTCAATTTGTTTCAATAAATAATTAAAATAATATTTTGTGTTTTTTTAATATTGGTTATCTTATATAAAAAAAACAAAATTGTATGTTATTTGAAATTAGCTTTTTTAATTCGATGGAAAACTAAATGCAGTATGCAGTATAAAAACAATTTGTGAGATTTATGAGAAAAATTTATACATTCAGTAATATTTATCAAATTTGACTTAGAAGATTTCGAAGGAATAATTTTGATGTTAAAAATAACTTTGTTTTTCGAATTTACTTAGAATTAATAAAGATTTTCATCGAAAAATATTTGTTTTGAATACATACTCAAAATATATATAAAACGTTAAATGTTTCATATCTGTATAACAGAATTTCTAACAGTTTTTCTGTAATTTAAAAATTAGGTGTCTTATTTTTGTGATCATTATCTCATTAAACTATTAAAAAAATTGTATTTTGCTTCATTAACATTTATAATAGATTTATAAGTAGATTTTTCTTTATTTTGTTGTATTTTTCACTAAATAAAAAAGAAAATTTAAAACTAAGTAAAATAAAAGAATTGAATATTAATAAAATTATCTTATTTCCACCACTATATATATGAATATAATAATCTGTTGAAGAATATAATAATACGATTAATATGATAATTTCTCAGCATTTAATGTGTTTATACGATTTATCCGTTTATAAAATTAATGTAAAGATCGTCATATTGACATATTACTCTTTCTCGATTGACTTTATAACCTTGAATATCCGTACATAATTCGTCCTATATTTAACAATGTACTGCGTACATGAATTAGTAAGCAAAGACAAATAATGTCAGGCGTGTCTTTTGAAAATATACCTTGGAGAACTGACATAAATCATTTTTTTCATCGAATCCTGACATACTTACGATAAATGTTATAAGTTGTACAAGCGCACGTCCGGATTCGTTTCCGAGACATTGTTCAGCACATACATATATAAACGGACTGTGCAAAATTGCAATAGATTAAATCCTTTTCGTACGTGAAAATTGTATAATGTCTCTATTCTAGTTGTTTTTGTATAAAAGTGGCACGGGATTTTTTTGGTAGATAAGGAATGAATCTTTTAAATGTATTTTAGAAAACATCGTAGATCAAAACTTTAATAATATTTTTATTGGTCGAAAAACTCCTCAAGTGAAATTATTAACTATAATATAGAATGGACGAACGAAAGATAGAAGATATGTTTCGGTTTTCATTTTGTTTGGTGAGATACTGTCACTTGGCATTTGACAGTTGAACAGAGTTCGTGTTGCAAATTTATAACGAAGCTTTATACAGTTGAACAACGCGGTGTTATTTTAAAAACATTCTATTAAAATCAGTCAGCAGTCACGGTAAATTTCTCTTTGTAGTCCTATAAAAATTTAGATGTCAAGATCACAGGATCTAACTACACTAAATTTTTATAGGACTACTTAAAGAGTGATGTTTATATCAACAACAGACAATTTAATTTAATTTTTCACTTAATTATAATTAATACAATTTGACTTTAAGTCACTTAAATTAAAATCGTAAAAAATAAAATTTTTGAACCAAACTTGATATATGAGTTCAGTAACTATATTAATCCCAAATACATATCAGATATTTCTCGAACAGCTTGCCGCGCTGACACCTTTCTTAAACTCGTCCATCATTATGTACCGAAAACTACTTTATCAGATGCCATGTCTTCACTTTACAAGAGTTAAACTAATATTGTATTTCTTGAAGCAGAAAGTTGTAAATATTTTACTAACAATGACTCATAATATATTATAAAATATTCTACTAACAATAATTCGTAATCAATGAAACAATAATCATTTTTTGATTATGATTCAATTACGATATTATATCAGTCTTTTTATTTGTCACAGATAAAACTAAAGAAGATTTTTTAACCAATTCAATTTATACATATACATATATGAGTATGAACGGCTAACAATTCCAAACAGTAAACTATGACTCATTTTAAAAAAAATCATCGGAGTGGACTGGAAGGAAAAGTATTGTTGAGGTACAAAATTTTAGGAAAGGCTTTCATTCAGCAGTGAATGAAAGGAAGCTGATAATGATTATTCTAATATATATATATATATATATATATATATATATATATATATATATATATATATATATTAGAACTTGGATGATTAAACATAAGATTAACCACCCATGTTGCATACAAACTACCTCTACGATATATGAATTTTAAATTTATGTCACTTTTAGACATCTTTCTTTTCTACATGAAAACGCAATCACAAATATATATATATATATATATATATATATATATATATATATATATATATATATATGAATAAAAGAGTAATAACGAGAAAAAATATAGATAAAAACTAATATTACAAGCTTAATTTTTATGCACCGTTTCTAATATAACTAATTGAGTTTATTAAAAGCAGTGACATTATTTATATATAATAAAAAAAAACGTATGCCAAAGAGTGAACTTTAATTTTCTATATAAAGTTAAAAATATCATCAGTCACGTCACTACATTTTTTTTAGTTTTCTTTTCTTTTTAGATTCCATATCACTATTTTACAAAAATGAATAATATAAAAAAGGACTCGTATTGTATGACTATTATATTATTTTGCTAATAAATAGATGTATAAAACAGAGCTTTGTTAATTATGAATATTACATTAAGTAAAATTAAATACATTGTTATTCATTATCTTAATTATTAACTGAACTGAAAATGTTTTTACAATAATTAAAAATCTAATCATCTTAGTGGTTATTAAATATTTTTCTTCATTTATTTTTTAATTAAATGTTTTCTTCATTTCAAGAATTAATTATACATTTATTCATATTATTTTTCCACCTATTACTAAATTATTTAATTTTATTTGATAATAAAGAAATACTATTTTTTTATTTTTGAAAAAATCAATAAAATAATTGGTTTAAAATATTCAAATAAATATTTGTATTCACTAGAGAAATTATTTATTAGGTACAAACGATAACATTTAAATAAAAACATTTTTACATGAAAAAATATGCAAAGCTTTAAATTATTTAAGTAAACTCATAAAATAACAAATATTTTATCAGTAAATTAAAACCAGATGCAAATATTAAGATTAACTAAAAAAACTTTTTAATTTCAAATTACATACCAAGGAGCAGAGTTTAATTTTTTAACTTGCAACTCTTTGAAGATGATAGCATGGCTATCGAAATGTGTATCAGCGAATAAAGTAAATAATAAGTGATCGTTGAATATTGATAAAATCTTATAGGGTCAAAGTGATTTATTTATGTTAAAAACACAATTTAAACTTTTATATAAAATTGTGCAAAATAAAGCATAAATAAGGTATTTAAACATGTTTAATCCATTATGTAAATTAATATTAAATGAGAAGTAAACTTAAATTATTATTTTCCAAGAAGATCCACATGCATATATATATATATATATATATATATATATATATAATAAACATTACCATTATGAATACAAATATAATATTATTAATATAAAGTATTATTTCAAAAAGATATTTAGTTACAAAACTAAACATTATTTATTCAAAATTAAAATAAACTAATAAATAATTTTCACTGTTTTCCACTCACTTTACATAATTTATTTAACAACTTTTATGTTTTAAGCTTTAAAACATCTCCTCTCAATTATTTTTTTTGTTAAAAATATTTATTTTATAATTGAAATTGTGTATCAACTAATTGTATTAATAATACATGAGAAAGAAAGACATATTCTTCCCTAAATATAAAATATATTGAAAAATAAAACTATTTGATGTGAATATAATAGAAAGTATAAACACGACGAAAAGTTTTAATACCAACTTTAGAGGAGCTCAACGATAATTCTACAACTGGGAGAATGTTTGACATAAAACTCAACGAAAAAGTTCAACTAATACGGATATGGACTAGGATGCGAACGATGTAGAATATGTCGTTAAATAAACAGAAAATTATTTTGTTTCAGGTTGAAAATGTATATATATATATATATTCGTTTAACCTATAAAAATAGAAAGAGAACCGAGTGAAACGAAAAAAAAATGAGAAGTTTAAAATGAAAATGGACCAGTCATAATTATAAATATTTACTAACATTAATCTAAATATTTATTCATTAAAATAACTCATTTATGACTTAACAAAAAAATTAGATAAAAATTATTTAAATTTGAGTATTTCAACTACTTTAAATTATTAAATTCTTTTGAAAACATCTAAATTAATACAGAACATATTTTAAATAAAATATTTACTTAACAAATACTACAGACAAACTGAATACTTTATTAGTTAATTTGAAATGGCAACAGGTAGCGATGCAAAGAATAAGTAAGTCACAGTAAAAATAACAAGAATTACTCGGACGAATGTTAAAAATTGTTTATTAATTTTTAACTTTTTTAAGATTAAAAATCCAAAATAAATTTTACTAAATAAAATTGTTTAGTATCAAATGTTACACTTAAATATTTCTTTTAACTCAATCAATCATAAACAGATTTATTATCATATAAAACTGTTTGAATACATGATATATATTCGTATATGTCTGTGTGTTTGTATAGATAGATAGATAGAGATAAAAAGAGAAACAATTAATAAATTTCATACATATATATGTTATACAATTTACATAGAAACGAAAAATATTTGCTAATTTGTGTAAATAGTAAACATTTCATTTTTGACACGAGTGCTCGAAGTATAAAGTACTTTTCCGAGAAATGATTCAATTCCAAAACTATTTTCATTTAAAAATTAAAAAAAGCTCACGTATTTTAAAAAACGTAGCATTTGTATTAATAATATTTACTTATATTCAAAAAATGACAATGATTTACTGAATAAGAGTTGTAAAAAAATATATTTATATAAAATAAATATTTTAAAAAAATAAATGGAAGATAAATTTATATAAAGCTTAAAATTCAGGAAAAGTAACAAAAACCTATGTGTATATTTAATTAAACAAGAGATTTATTTTGTTATTAAAAAATTAATTAACTCGTTGAGAATACAGAGACTAAATATAAACGTTTTCTTTTCTTGCCTTTACAATTGAATTTCTATTGATTTATTTCACCACAATCAGTGTTACTACTTGTGGTTTTCAAGAAATCTTGACCCTAATCCTATCGAACACATGTGAGATATAATTAAAAAGAATATGTGACATAGAAAACAATACCATCAATATTATTACAATTAAAAAAAGTACTGGAAGAAAAGTAAAATCATCTTTTATGAAAAAAGGTACGAAGAGTTGACATAAAATGGAAACAGACATTCGAGAAAAAAAAAATATATATATATATATATATATATATATATATACTTTTCCCATATACTTAATCTGATTAGTTGAAAGAAAACCTAATAAAATAAACATTTTATTCCATTTTATTGATACTAATTGATATTCAATAATTAAATTACCCTAAATACATAAAGTATTTAATGGCATATTTAATAATATTTAATACTCAAATTTGAAATAAAAATATGTTTCATTGAATTAAGGGGTTATACGCACTTGCGAGGCGCAAAAACGACGTTTTTTTAAGATTTTTTTTTAGAAACAGTATTTATTTTGCAATTACAAATTATGGTTATTTGAATAGATCCTACTTTCAAGAATAAAATAACATGTCGATCATAAAAAAATATTGAAGTGCACCGCTCCTGCAGACGATGTCCCGAACGACCTCCAAAAAAAGGCGCTTGGCGGTGATCTCCATATCGGCGGTTTGGATTATTTGAAATCAAAAAATATGGTCAATTCTTTTAAAGGATAGATTAATGCAGGTATTGAACGAAGGAATAATAAAAATTTTCATTTTTGACAAAATGGCGTCTACTTGAATAAAATTTTTCGTTTTTTACTAAAATTTTCGCTCCAAATTGTTTAAAAAAATAGTAATAATTTTTGTAAACCTTATTCCTTCGTTCAATACTTGAGGAATATATTTGAGAAGATTGTGTGAAAATTTGAGACCGATCGGTTTAGCCATTTCTGAGATATCGAGATCACCGATTATGAAAACACCGTTTTGAGATAAACGCATTTTGAAGTTTCGGAAGTAGTTTACACATAGTTAAAAATTTTTTACAAATTCAGGTGTATGTCCGAAAATATTTATCGGATTTACTTCAAATTTTCAGAGAATATACTCAAATATATGTGCATTCCGAAAATGCAAAAAAAATCGATTTTTTGAAATTTCTAAATGCGTATAACCCCTTAAATGATTTCTCTTGTTAGTGAAACATTGCACAAGATTTCGCAAGTGGTTTATTTTTTGAAAAAAAAATAGAAAGAAAATACAATGAATTTTATTTTCTACTTTTTAATATATTTTTTTTGAAATTTACTTTTAATTCAAATATAAATAGTTAGAGAAAATTAGTTTTATGTACTAGAAATAATACTGTTAATTGAAATTACTCATGTCATCATCAGTGAGTCAATTTTGTCTTTAGAATCTTAGAAATAAAAATATCAACCATACAAATTGTAAGAAATAATATATTTATTTAATGAAACTGGTAATATAGAATTTTTTTATTTATGAAAAAGATGTCAATTCTTATTCGAGATTTTTTTTATTTTATCAATATAAATAATAATTGGAGAGAAAAATCAACAAAACAAATATTTTATTCAATCTTAATAAAAATATTGATCGTCCTTTAAAAATTATATTCGTATAAAAGTAATGAATTTATTGCCTAAAATATAAAATGTGCTTTGGTTGTGTATATATAATTCATACGATTTATACGCACAAATGACTAAATAGTCACGTTGAAAATATGAGTGTAACGTATTGAAATACAAATAAACAAACCAGCAACATATCGATTATCAATTTGATTGATGTTTTGATTGTGAATTGTTATGTTTCCATCTCGATTCACGGAACCGTAACATCTTTATTTGAAAATAAATATGTGTAAAAATGTACGTTAAGTGAAAATACGACTAACCTAAATATATACGCTTAAAATGTCGCCCGGAATGCGATATCAAAGATAACCCGATTTGCGAACATCGGGAAAGCGAAAATCGGTTAGAGCGAGACGAAACGACGCGACGCGGGGCGTCGCTCGTAAAGCTTCATTTCAATCGGACGCATGCGTACCACGAACGCATGGAGCAACAGTTTTATGGAAAAATCAATAGCAAATGCACACGAACACACTGACAAATCGGTCAACACTTGCGCGATGGTCTACCGGAATCAGGTCGCGCGAGCACCACGATATACTACATACCCACATTATACTCACACACACACACACACACACACACACATATATATATATATATATATATATATATATATATATATATATATATATATATATATTAGAAAAAAACCTGAACATGCAGTAACATTTTTTTCGTTAAATAAATGTTTTCATTTTATTATTTCCAAATAAGAGCAATTGTGTAAGTGCAATCGCTGACAATCCATTTAAAGGACCAAATCACAAAACATAAATCAGTGAAACCAAAGGTCAATAAAAAAACGAGTATTCTTATTTAAACAGTTTTGCACCTGTTTGAACTAATTGTTTATTTCGTTCGTAGAACTTGAACTTTTAGTCTAGTGCATTTCCTTATAACGTTTATTCTACACAGAGCTTAAAACGAACGTAAAATGTATTCTTGTATTTATCTTATACTTTACTTTGAAGTATTGATTGCGTCTGGTATTAAAAATTCAATTATTTGTTTTTTTAATAATTTTATATACACAACTTTCAACTGATATATATATATATATATATATATATATATATATATATAATTAACTGAAAAATTGTAACTTAAAGAAATTTATACAATTTTAATTTTCAAAAAATTTCAATCTTAAACAAGTTTTCTATAATATTCCTATTTTTTTTGTCATTACTGTCTAACAATTATTTCATATAAGTATTAACTTATTAGAATTTTTATTTAGTACAATAAACATGGACCATATGTTAGCATGAAACTCTAATTAATAACAGATTTTATATAATTTTATTATTTTAAATATATATATAATAATCCTTCTAGTTTCATTTAATTTAATGAAATCATTTTCCCCCAATTTGTAACATAATAGAAAAGTTTGAATTTTTTATGAGGGTTTAAATAGTTCAATGCATAGTGCAAATAAAAAAAATGATTAATTCAATTTAAACCTTTACTAAAATACTTTTTTATCATTTATCACCCACATATCAATCGAATATAAAAAGGACTGCTCATTTCAACCAGTTTGTAATGATTAATGTCTTTCCCAGTTTTCAACATTTCTCTTATTCCATTTTTCTTCTGACCATAATTTTTCCAACACACTTATTCCATCCAAACCTGAATTTCTCTCTTTTAACTTCATTCAGATGAAATCTAATTTATAATCATTTTGATGAGTCGATATATTTCTATTCTTTGAACATAACTAAAACAAATCAACTATTTGAACTCTATATCTTTTAATATAATCTTATCAATTTCTATCCTTATCCTTATTTCATCATTCTTCACTCGATCTAATAGATTTTTTTTTGGCAAATCTTCAGATTAAATCCATTTCTAATGCTAACAGTCTATGTCTATACCGATTGCTCAGAGATTTTAATTAAATTCAATTTTATATTCTCACAGATGGATCCTCTATTTCTGATTTTAATATTTTATATAAATTAATACATATATAAATAATAAAATTGTTATTCACTTTTTAATCACTTATATATATAATATGTATGTATTGTGTTTATGTATGTGTGTTTTCAAGATTCAAGAATGTTTTATTGCTTTCAATTTTGGTGTACAAGAGTTTTTACATGTATAATAAAAATTGTATAAAATAAGCTGTTCTATATAAATATAATTTAGCTGTATAATAAAATTGTTGGTTGTTAGCTTAAATTGTCTTTAATTTTTTTATTGTTTATGTATTTTTATTTTAGGAAAAATTTTCAAAAAAAACTATGAATTGGAAAAAAACACTAAACACTAAACTTAAAAACTAACACAAACACAAAACACTTAAAATAAAATTACAAAACTAATATATGTAGTTTTTGGTTACACAATTATTCGAGATCAATGTTCAAATTTTTGCAATTTTCCAATGTATGTGTGTATTTTTAGGTCAAGTTTTATATTGTATTAACAAGTAAATTTCACAATCAATTTATTAAAGTGATTTTTTAATTAAATAACAATATAAAACTTTTAATTTACCATTGTTTAAAATCCAATAATTTATTAAATTACTTATTGGACTTAATCCAATTATTAATATAACACCTAATCTAAAAAAAATTGCATACGTATGTTTTAAGAAATCAATATAAGCAAAAAGTAAACGATATTTACTATTGAAACATCATAAATTGAAAATTAGAAAGGTAATAATTAAAAAAATATGAAATGAAACCATTATATAAATATACATATATAATTACCAAATGTTTATTACAAAAACATATTTTGTATATTTACAAGAAATAAAATTGAAATATTCATTGAAACCCATGAACATCATTAAGTAAAGCTCATATTCTTATCACCAATCGATTTTAATGTTCGCAAAATTTACATATTTGTATATTTCTGCCGTAAACTTTTCAAATTTACATCACAACTAATGTAGCCAACTGAACTAAGTCCCTCCGATTTAGTGAACTATGTAACGGAACTAAATATCAACTTGGTATATAACTTACATAAAAGCGAACTGAATCAAAATTATTTTAAACAAAAATTAAATTTATTCCATGTACTTTAAATATTTGCCTTATATATATATATATATATATATATATATATATATATATAAATGTATGTGTGTATGTATGTAAATATTTTATCCACATTTTTTACTGCTAATTTTTTTTACGGTTACCTGACAATTTTATTTTATTAACTATTTCTTTATTTTAATTTACTTAAAATAATAAACACACCTCAGAGAAAAAATAATACAAACTCTTACAATTATTTCAAATATTTATTTTATACTACACTATATACGTAATCTTCAAATACATTTAGTTGCAATTCATAAATCTGTTTACAATTATACAGTGTTTTCATTTCAAACCTAAAACCCTAGTAAACAACAACAAATACACCAACCAATGAGAGAAATTGTACAACGGTAAAACTTCACTCGGTAAGTAACGTGCACAGAATCATAACATAATATATTGTATGATTTTTTTTTATCAACTGGATATAATATACAAGCATTATACGTTTTTCTGGTCTTATATAAATGCACCAAAACGTTTTCAAATACACGATACACTTTACGGTATATTACAACTTTACAGTATATGAAGACAAAAGAGGAAATAACAATGGAAATGTATACAACGTCCCTCGGGAACTTATAAAGAAAATATACTGATTAAAATTAACATCAGTTACAAGTAATAGTTGGACGATTAAATCTAACGAGGATATTGCTAATTGGCACATGCTAATCATAGACAAAAATTAATAATGAAAAAAGATAATTAATAGCATGTAAAAGAAAATTTTAAATAAAAATTCGTATTTTGTAAATAAACTAAAATTCTATTCAAAATATCTAAATATTATTCATTTTTATCAACTTAATTTTTCTTTTTAAAAATACCAATAGTTAGTATTACAAAAAAGATTCTAAGAAATGAAATATAAAACAGTTGTATAGAACCATCAAATTTATAAAAAGAGAAATAAATAATTTAAACGTTAAGGTACATTTTTTACTATACTGACTGAAATTCATTGTTTAGAATAAAAATTTGAAAAATTGACTATTCGATTTCATAGATCAATTTGCACATTACGAATTTTTTTAATCAAAATGCTCAGTAAGTTATTATTAATTGTATATAAACAATAATCAATTATACTGCATAACAAATTAAAACATTTTCTGTATCATTTCAATGGAATGTAATTTTCATAAAGTCAAATTTAATGAATTGAATGTACAATCAGAATTGCTGTGTCATGTACCATTTTCATAATAAATTTAATGTTCTTGTGAAACTTAAAAATCATTAGTAATGAAATATTAAAATTATATTAAATTTAATCAGTGTTAAAATACATTTTCTGTTCTTTTTTTATTTATACATTTAAACATTTATGTCTTTATATATTAGATACTCAAGAAAAAAATTTAACAATAAAAATTTTCAACAAAATTATTTCAAGATGACTACAAAATCAACTAGATTTTTCATACCGATTTTGAAACAGATTTAACACAATGATTACACTCGAGTAGTAAGGGAAAGTCACCAGATGATATAATTAATACCAAATACCACTTTATCTCTAATTAAAAGATTATTAAAAATCTTTTGATTTAGTCAATATATTAAATTGCATTTAAAAATCAAGGAATTGAATGAACATACATTGAACTTTTAAGAAATATTTATAAAAAAAAATACTACATTCTCCATACAATTAATAAAAAAAAATTTTTAAAATTAAAAAAAGAGTGAAAAAATAAAAGAGTTAGACATTGATAAAATTAATATAAAAATGTGAAAATTTTAAATTATTTTTCTATTAAATTCTTTGAAATATGACAATATATTAATTAATATTTTAACACTAATAAAATAATTAATAATAAACTTATTATAGATATTTAATTAAATTTAAATTATAAACCTATCACTAACAAAACTGTTAATAAGTTTAATATTTGTATAATCAATATTATAAAATTAAATATAAATACTCTCAAATTATATCTTTTTATATAATATTTATCTTTTTATAGAAAAATAATTTGATAAAATTAAAATTACCATATATTTTTAAAATAATCTAAAAAAATGTTTTATAAAAAAATAAGAATAAAAATAATATGATTAATATTATCACTCCTGTATTTATTAATAAAATTATCTATTATTGGATAAAATAAAATTGAATATAAATAAAATAATTAAATATTAATAACAATTTTATACACAAAAAAGATAAAAAAATTAATTGTTTTAACAATAATGTTACTAATTATAACTGTATATTAAATGTAAACAATATTTTAAATTAATTTTAACTTAATTACGTTTATATATAATTAAATAGAAAAAACTGTTGATTTTCTTGCAGTTCATACATTTTTTAAAAAAAATATTTACTCATAAATAAAATGAGACAATTCAATCCTTAGGGAGGTCACTGAAAACCCTACCTAGTGAACTATAAGTGAAACGTGTAATTTCGCATTATATTAGTAAAAGACAGACATGGTTATTAAGAGGGTGTGTAGCGGCGTTAGAGAATAATCAATGAAAAGCAAAGTATGTTACGAAAGCGTGAACGTATTGTTAACACATTAAAACAGAAATGCATTTATTCGTACAAAAATGAATATAATTTAATTAAACGAAATCAGTGACACGAAATAATCTGACTGATATTCGAGCGATTACAATTCATTTAAATCAACTTAGCTAAGCACGAAAATCCATTGACATGACAGTTAGTTTACGGTTAAGGATCAACCTACAAATTTACAAAACGTAATCAATCCTCTTACTGCCAAAATCGTCTAGACGTAGACAGCAGGAATTCGATTTTATACACCTATCAAATATACAGGGTTATTCCCGAAACGCGTAACTAACAAGAAAACGATCTGATGATGAAAAGATTTCGTGAATTTGTATTGGATTTTATAATCAAATTCTCCCTTGCACTTTTCACCCTTTTCAGTAGTTTAAAATGAAGATACAGAAGAATTAAGTCATCTAAAGATCTATCATTTATCGAAAATGCAAGGAAATATTATTTGGGATATTTTAAATTGTGTTATTTCAAAATTAAAATTAATCATTGAGAAAATATTTAATTACTAAAAAAGTGTTTTTAGGTTTGATGTATGAAATAAAAACATTTTTCTTTTTTTTGTTCTATCTGTTATATAATTTTAATTATTTCTTATTACTACATTTTTTAGAAGTTTATTTGTCCCATCCTCGTAAAATAATATTGGGTTGAATACAAACAAATTCTCAATTAATGATTTTATTTCTTCATACGAATTTAATTTCCCCCATTAATACAATTCTATAAAGACTGGAATAGATGGTGATTCGAAAATGTCAGATCGAATAATTAAGAATTTCCCAGACAAGATACTCCATTGTCTTTGGTTGTTCGAAGCCACATGTGGTCTTTCATCAGCTTGGTGAAAGATATCATTCTCTCTATTAATCAAGTCTGGTGTTTTCATATGCAATGCCTTATTCAGTCAATTGTTGACAATATTAATCTGACTTAATGTTAATATCAATGAGCAGCATTTTTTGAATTCTTTCTATATATTACTTTTTTATTATTTAATACAGATCTTATATACTTCTACAATACTTAAGAAAAAATCTCAAAAAAGATAAATATGCTTTTTAACTATATTCAAAATATAAACCAAAATATTGCTTAGAATTTTTGTAAAATAAGAGAGAAAAATTAAATTAATTCTAAAATAATTAACTGGTAAATAAAAGAGCTGCTGGATACGACCAGATCTACAGTATGAGATAATATATTAAATAGATGTAAATAAATCGTTCGAAGTACCAAAAATAACAAATTTAAAAAACCGACTATGACGACGAATTGTTATAATACTCGCGAACTTTCACGCATGTAATCAAGAAAATTCACAATTCAAAGAAACTAGTGAACACATTCTATATTAAGTGCTACAATATACAGATAAATGTATTGGTGCAGAGCAGAGCGGGGTCAGTGAGGTACAATTCAGTGTTTTATTAACATCCCGGGGTGAATTTCCATTAGCGGAATGGATGTCGCCTTTATAATATTATCACATTTCTCAGTGTACAACGCATTTCTTAACCTTATATATATATATACATACATACACACACACATACATATATATATATATATATGTGTGTGTGTGTGTATACATTATATAAGAAAATCAACGTGTAGTTTAAGTACTCGTAAGTTGTCATAAAAAAATAATTATATATATATATATATATATATATATATATATATATATATATATATACATGTATGAGAGGCAAACTTCGAAAATAAAAGTATTAAAATAAATTAAGAGTGTTTATCACCGCTGCGGTTAGCTAACGACGTACTACTTTTAAATAAAAACCAAAAAGAGCTACAAATAATTCATGAAACGTTTTCAGAGAAAAATACAAAAGTGGAATTAAAAATAAATATCAAAAAACTAAAATCATATTTAATAGATTTGTAAAAAAATATAGTTAAAAAGTTAATGCTTGAAAAAGAGAACGAAATAAAATACTTGGGAAAAATTATACGATATAATGATGGTTTTTGACCAAAGATTAGATCAAAAGTTAGGGCAACGTTGGTAGTATTTGGAATAATGAATAATATAAAGAAGAGTAGAATAATATTGGCCTTGAAACGGAAACCATTCAACTAATTTGTATTATCTGTTTGTACTTATGGGTCAGAAACTTGAACATTCTATGCAAAAATGGAACAAAAACTTTTGATAACTCAAATAATATTAGGAATTTCTGATGTGATCGGAAAACCTGTAAATAAATACGACAAAACAAGGATGAATGATATAATAGAATAAATAAAATCGATGAAATAGGCATAGAAAAAAATTATAATAAGAAAAGAAAAAAAAATCATTATGAAGTGGTATACAAGAGAAGAAAAGAAACTGAAAGAATACATTTGGGCAAGCCTATATATATGTACCTGTATAAACTTAAACATGTTTATAATATGTTAATAAGATTGTTATTATAATTTTGTACTTTTAAATTTGATTAACACATTTTAATTTATGAATTAAAACACACAAAAATACATATAAAAAGTTTTATATAAAATCAAACTACTTTAAAAATATATAAAAATATTTTACGCAAAAAAAGTGTCAACTGTAATATTTATTTAATACAAAGGTGATTAAAAATCGTAAAATGTTAAATCTTAACAATTGTTTTTAAATCTTGTCTAAGCATGTGCTTCTAGCACGGATTAAGAAAAAATCGTTATACTGTTCTTTAAAAGATTATATGGCTAATTGTCGACTACTCAATTCAATTCGCTAATTACTTCTTGAGTAATTAGTAATTATTTTATATCGTGCAACTCCATTCCGCAGAATTCATTATTATTTTATATCTATTTCGTTATGCATTAGTTGTTTCGTTATTTTTTAAGCTTTTAGTTACATATTGTAATAATATAATTATATTTTTGAATAAAATAACTAATATATATTTTAATATCTTTGTAAAGAGGAATTTAAAAACTTCCATCACGATCGAAATAAACTAGTAATATTAATTGAAGTAACATTGTTAATTAAATATTGATAAACAGTTTGAAACATTATTTTCTTTTACTTAAAAACGAAAAAAAATTATAGTTACATTTTTAAAAATATACAATAAAAACATCTACTTTTTTATATGTAATGAATAAGTAAATTATTATTTCATATCATTAAAAAATATTTTTTTAAAAACTAAATTTAATATAATATTACATATTTTAACAAATTTTATATAATACCAATTTCTGTTTTTAGAATAATGAACAATATCCTTTTAAACAAATCATTAATAATTTTATACTAAAATTGGTTATACCTAAAAACTGTACTCATAGAATAAATCAATTGAATTTGATAGTTTTTGAAGACCTGGATGACTCAATAAAAAGATACTTTCAAATATGCACATAGATAAGGGTTGTGAAAAAAACTATTGAGTCATCGACAAAAATACTTCCCTATCGAGCCATTCATAGCATAGATATAACCCTATTTAGAATGTGATGAGGGTTGCAATCTCATCATTTAAATTTTAAACTGGGAATTTTAAAATATCAAGTTTACAAGAAATAATAAATGTATATCAAATACTGACAAACATTTGTCAGTGAAGAAATATTAAAAAAGAATTGATAAAAGTACACTTAATACTTTCTAAAATGTTCACTGCATATATATATATATATGAAATTGGTAATTAGTAAGAAAAAGCAAATAAAAGAATAAAATACAAAACTGGAAATAAATTAAAATTATTTGCTCTATTAAATATGTTTAATCATTTGTAAATAAGACAGAATTAATAATTCTGTCAATTATATGTGTAATGAATTTATTCAATCAATTTTATCAAATTGAAAATTAATATTAAATCAAAATAATTAAAATTATTTTTTTTAAATATATCAAACTAATAATTGTAATATTATTGTTTAAATTATTCTTTTAAATCGAACAAAATACAAACAAGTATATTTTTATTCTATTGTATAAATATTTATGTTATTTCAAAATCATCTTCATTTCTCAGAATATGTACAAGAAAATAAAAATAATAACATATCGTGAAGATAAATAATGAAACAAAAATATTATCCTTGCTATACAGAGGCGATAATATAAATATTAAAAAAATACTTTTATTCAATATTATAGAATATAAAATATACCTGTCATTAATTGTCACAACTGTTTGATATGTAACTGAAAGTATTTGAAGGATTTGTAATTACGAATTATATTATTTTTTATAAAATTAATAATCAATATTTTAATATATATATATATATATATATATATATATAATGAATTGATGGAAAAGTTTTTCAGTTTTAGCCGAGTCAGGTAAAATAACAAATTAATACCTCTATTAAATATTGAATTAGTCGATGTAAAGAGTTTGGGAAAATATCTTCACCAGCAATGTACAGAAAAAGCTGATGATATACATACATACACACACACATATATATATATATATATATATATATATATATATATATATATATATATGCCACTAAGAGACAAAAAGAGACCGAGGAAAAAATCCTACAAAAACAAAGTACTAAAATTGTGAAGTATGATACAATGGATGTAAAGATTGAAAGAGATTAATAAGAAAAATTACTCAAATAAAACAATGGTTTATTTATAATTTTTCAAAATCTCTTTTAGAACCATTTTCAATTTTATTAAATTTTTGATATATATCATCTGTTTATATTTAATATTAAACTTTTTCTGCCACTTTCAAAAAATACATTTAATTTATTGTATTGAATTATCAAACAAACTGATACTTGTCTACATTGTTTATGCTTCAGTCCACAATTTTTCTAAATATATATATATATATATATATATATATATATATATATATATATATATATAATGGGATACGTGCATAAAAGCTATGAACTCTGTCTCGTTTGTAACCACACCTCATACATAAAATGAAATATCCATCCTAAATTTTTATTCCAGTAAAAAATAAATATGAAAGGTTATTTTTAGTTTCCAATATTGATTGCATTGTTAATTGTAATTATCATTATTGATAGAAAATTCACAAGTTGTTTTATTACATATTATATAATCTTTCGTACTTTGAAATAACATATTATTCATTCTATGGTAATATAAAATGATAAATATTTATATAAAGAACTTAATATCGAATTTAACTAAATAAATTAAATTTAGTATCATAAAGCTGACATTTCATTTAAAAATTATACAAATATACGAAATTAAACAACCCCAAAAAATAAAACAAATCCATTTTTATATATGAAAAGAAGAAAATTTGTTCACAATTCTTTTTAATTTCAAATTAACAAATGTTTCTGTTTTTTTTTAATTCATAGATTAATTAACAATTAACATATATATATAATTTACAAATTAAATTAAAACATATTTTCACAACTTTATCAATTTCTTGCCAAAACACAATACGACAATATGATCTATTAGCCACGAACGAACCCTAAATTCGAATCAGTACTACAAGTTATATCACTTTTTATTTAAAATAACGATTGTTTCAAACTCGTAAAAAAACTTTTACTATTAAGAGTACACTGCAAAATAACACCCCAAAAAATCAATGTCTATTCGAAACGTTGTTTTTTTATAATGAATTTTATATTTTATTCGTATATATATATTAAGTAACCAAGAAAATTTTGCCATTTTTACGTGTATTGTAATTTAAAGATTTTTTTATGCATCATATGACACATTACACCAAGCACGATATAACTACATTTTGATATATTTATTTCAATTTAAAATATAATTTCAATCCTTCAAAATATCTATGCAAAATAATATAATAAATGTTTACTTAACAAATTAAACTTAGCTCTAACGTTGTTGAAATTGCAAGAAAAATTTGTACCGTATTTGAAGAAGAGACAATTACATCAAGAATGGTCTAGAGATGGTTTTAAAAAAAGGAATCAAGGTACAAATCATTATAAGAGGAAGACCAAACAGACATATTAGATCAGACAGACCATCGAATATAAATATCAACGAATTTTAGCCAATGAGTGAAATAAATTCGAATGTAACTTGTTAACAGCTTCTAAAGAATTTAAAGTAATTGACGAAACAATACGGAATTATTTGTATAAAATAAAGAAGAGGTGGAAATTAAGTAAATGGGTACCATACGTTTTAACTCCAAATAACATCTTAACATTTATGCATCTCTTATTTTACAACTAAAATCGCAAACATTTTTTGATCAAATTTTAATTTGTGACAAAAAATGTATTCTTTATTTCAACTATAAACGTAGTTACTAGTGGCATCATCAAATGATCCTTTGCTACAAACATCTAAACCAAAATTGGCTTCAAGAAAAATTCTTTTCTGTGTTTGGTAGACTTCAAAATGAATTATTCATTATAAATACACATATATAAGTTGATCATTGGTCAAACCCTCACAGTGAACATTTATAGTGAACATCTATAAAGAGTGCATAATGCATTATAATAAAAGCAACCAGCACTGGTAAATTGTCAAATAATTTTATTTTTGCAAGATAACGCTCAGCCACATGTTGCGGTAATGACAAGAGAAAAGATAATTAATTTAGGATGAGAAATTCTCCCTTATCTCCCTTATCCACTAGACATATCACCATCGAATTTCTACGTATTTTTGTATCTGGTTAACTATATACTTGATAAAGAATTTGGTAATGATACAGTATTAAAAGCAGAAATTTTGTATTTTTTTAAAAATAAAAATCATGAAATTTATTAAAATTAAATGTATAAATTATCTTCTTGTTACAAATGGGTAATTCAATGTAAAGATGGATATTTTGACGAATAAAGATATTATAAGTAAAAAATACAAGCATTCTTTCTCTCAAAAACGACAGATTTTTTATTACCTAATATAATTGTGTCCTATAAAGAATACTAAACTTAATTCTATATTCATATTATATGTATTAATATAATATATAAACATTTTTAAGTTAACTTAAACAGTGGACAGAATAAACATTCATTACTCTTATTTGAAATATTGAAAATAAATAAACATTATACAAAATCTGTTAGAGAATAATAATTTTGTTTTTCAATTACAATTTTGTACATTCATTTAATAAAATAATCTTTCAGTATGAATACATTTCAATTATTATATTTTATTTCATACAATAAAAATTATTAATACAGATAATCAATCCAGATATGATAAATGTAATTGATTAGTATAAAATATTATTACTCGAAATTAGCTATTCGTATTCTATATGTATCTCTCAAATACGGACAATATTTATAATGTACACAAAACAAACAGAAGACAATACTCCGAATAATAGAATGACCAGTTACAACATGAGCTAAAACTGAGATTCGATCTAAACGAAGAACTCAATACTTACAATGTGTAATCTTATTACAAGACGATGTTTGATCTTATATAACCAATCACATAAAAGAAATTCACGAAGAAATGAATTTCGACATGTAGAAACGTTCGTTGCAAAATCCAGAAATGTTCAAATATTACGCTTTAACTTTGAAATCATTAAAAAAATGAAACAATTCTATAATAATTATTTTATTATTTACTTATAATAATGTTTTAAATTATTTCATCTTATCATCAACTTATTGAAATTTCGAGAAAAAAGTAAGTTAGTTTATTTAAAAAATGAAAAAAAAAATAGAATGAGATTGAAAATTAAAGAAGTGTTAAAAAATACAAATTTATAAATCAATTGAAAGAAAATTCAGATGTAAAAGTGAAAAAATTAAAAATAATCAAAATTGTTTTTGGAAATAGAATAGCAGAAAAGACAAAGAAATCGAAAACAGAATTGATAAAAAAATATAATTTTCAAAAGAAATTAAATCTACAAAAAAATATATGTATACACAATTATATGCATATGTATGTGTGTGCATGTACACGTATACTCTAATTATTAATATCAATTTCATTTAGCAACATTTAAATTAATTCGAAGACAAAAACAAGTACACTAACTTTAGTTTAAATTCAAATAATTCATAACCAAAAATTGTCTTTTCTCAACAGTAAACTGAATGTAGAAATGAATTATGATTGCACATAGTCGCATACAATTAGTTGAAAATAGAATTACGTATTTTTTTAATACATAAGGATTTATCACGAAAACAGCTATAAATTGAACTGATAATTATTTTCATTTGTGTATATTATCTACTTGTTTTACTTGAATATGTTACAATGAAATAAAAAATTGAAAATATATTTGAAATTATTGAATATACAGATGAAAACTTCCTGTCTTTTGCAAGTTAAAATATGGATTTTGTAAATTATTTTTATATTATATAAAAGAAGCAATAAAATAAATTTGAACATACATTTTTAGTATCAAGTTTTTTTCATTTTACTACTAGTTTTCGAAAATGAAATGTAAGGTTATACTAATTGTCAATTTTAAGAACGCCACTAAGTATTTTTGTCACTTAAATATGAAAGTTTTCTTTTATGTTTAGAAATAAATACGTAATATATAACAACAAAACTATGAAAAAAATGTACAAATTAAAAAAAAACTTACCGAAGCTCCAATCCTTCATATTATCCCACCTTCAGTTGAAATCACAAAACACAACACTACATTACACTTCACTATACTCTAAGACTGACGAACTCAAACTGAATTCAAATTTGAAACCACTCAACGATTTTGGGTAATACCAACCCAAGAAAAATAAATTTGAAATCTATGTTCACAGTCTCTGTTGACAAGTTCTTAAACGACCCAAAAATCGTTAAGTGGTTTTTCAAATTTGAATTCAGTTTGATTTCGTCAGTCTTAGAGTATAGTGAAGTGTAATGTAGTGTGAATAATCCATATATGTGTATGCAAGGATGGACATCAATACGTATTTACATTCACTTGAATATAAATTATTATAAATTTTGAGATTGCTAATGTCGTCAATTTGACGTGTCTTGGTAGAAATAGGTATAGGTCATACTAATTATGGAAGTTAAAGTAGCTAAGTGGAAATTGAATAGGAATATTTAACTGTTCTTATATTTCATTAAAAGTCGTCATAAAATTCTAGAACAATACATAAACCATATCGAAATTTTTAAGTACGAAATTTGAAAATCGTCAAAATGACGCTCTTGGTAGTTCTAGTGTTAATCAAATATTTATTGCATTGATGTAGAGTTTGTAGTTTTTTATGTACTTTCATTCGTGTCGGTCAATTTATTTTTCCGAGATAAGCCCACACGAATTTCGTCGAACAGAGTGTCTACATTGCTTACCGAAATTCAATTTCTATAATTGAATCGACTTATTATTGTCAACTGCAATCATAGAAATCATCTTAACTAAGATAGATGAACAACTGATGATCGTAAGGTGTGTCGATACGTCGAGGTGGGGTTATATTGTCAACCGATGCTTTCTTACTTGTCAATATATATGGGACTGCTCTAAATATCTTCGGAATATCATGTGGCGTGTGTTCAGTGCATTTCGTATAAAAGTGTTACATTACCAATGAGTAATCTGTGAGTGATTAATGATATCGTTATCTAATAGAAATACCCTATTTCAATTTTTAAATTAATTTTATCGATACTACGAATCAATACCGGATTTAAATTAAAATGTATGTATGCATGTTTGTATATATTGGAAACACTGATATATAAAAACCCATAAATAGATGAGACAGAGATATAAAAAAAATTGTCGGAATGGACTGGAAGAAAAAGTCACTGGATCGGTCGAAATGGAAGATTTTAATAGGCTTTCATCCAACAATAGATAAAAAAAAATAATGATGATGATGATGATGATGATATACATACATGTGTATATATATATATTATACATGTGTGTATGTAATTATATTCAATATTTATTTTTTGTATAACAGATATTCTGGTACAAATGATCCAATTATAGAAAGCATTGATAAATTTGTTCTCAGCGTTGAACTCTCCCGACAATGAGTATCAACTGTGGACATCGATAATATAAAATGGGCTGTCGCCAGCTGACACATGTACGCTTGTTTTGGTTCGTTATCTTTCCCTGCACCACGCTTCTCTAAACCACGATTCTGGTTTCATGTACGTTCAATACACACAAAACGCAACCACTAGTATATTATTGTCAGCGGTGTTTATTGTTGTCAACAAATGTATGCGTTTTCATTCTCTTCGTAAATAATAATAAACCGAAAAGCTGGAACATTTCTCCATTTATACAATTAATATACATCAAATTGTCGCATTTGGTTCGATAATAACCATATAAATAACATACAATATGTGTGTGTATATATATATATATATATATATATATATATATATATATATATATACAATCTCAAAAATTTAATAATAAACTACTAAAAAACTCTTTGAATATTTTTTCAAGTTCAATAACGCAATATTTATACATTTTTAATTTCATACATATATATATATATATATATATATATATATATATAATATTTTAAAAAATTACTTTAAATGAAACATGATTATTACATTGAAATATTCAAAATCTTTTTAATAAAATAAATCTACTAAAAATTGATTATATTTATAATATCTTCAAAAATATACAATCTATACATATCTATATCTATATATATATATATATATATATATATATATATAATATTTATAGTGTTTATAAATACATATAAATATTATATAAATTGTGTATATCCTTTGTGTAGTTGTATATTTGTAGAAATCTTTATAAAATCCTTTTTAAAGTAAATGGGATATATCTAGTAAAAGGTGTAACGACACCACCTTTACACGACACTTTTTTTCACTATATCCCGTACGTTCATCGAAACAGAGAACCTTTCCCACACCACTATAATCATTTGAGACCTCGACGACGCCAATATTCCCCACCCGAACAAACTGCCCCTAGGTTCCCGTTGACAGCCTTATTGGGTGCCTTACTTTGTAGTATGATGTGTAGGGAAGCTATTAAAACTTCACCGCAGCTTTATTTAGGACGCTACAATGATCGATTGGTTTGTGTAGCGCAACGAATACAGGATCATGGCGGATGTAGTGTAAACAAGTGCATAAAGTATGGTATTAAAACGGTTTTTTTACACACGGGAATTTAGTTAATTCTTAATTTTCATAGTCGTAATAAAATGAGAGTTTGGTGATAGTGATCGTTATCACTTACAATATATACACATTCTGATGCTTATAATGAATCTCTATATTGCTTATGTTGAAACCACCCACACACACACACACAAACACACACACATATACACATATATGAGTCGTTTGATAAGTATGGTAAATTTATTTATTGCTTAATTTAATTAATTTAATAAAAATTTTCAATTTATTTTTTCTTACTTTTTTACATACTTATCAAACGACCTCGTATATATTTATTTATATATATATATATATATATATATATATATATATATATATATAAACTATGAATATTGAACTAAAATATATATTCTATTATATTATTATAAAACAATACAACACTATATATTATATATGATCATACAACCTACCTT
This sequence comes from Neoneuromus ignobilis, assembly GCA_029203775.1. Classification (NCBI taxonomy): domain Eukaryota; kingdom Metazoa; phylum Arthropoda; class Insecta; order Megaloptera; family Corydalidae; genus Neoneuromus; species Neoneuromus ignobilis. The sequence continues at coordinate 21,345,784 of CP092095.1, forward strand.
ATTTTTAATACAGAAATAAATTCGGTTATTTGAAATACACAAATATACACTACACAATACAAATTAACACTATGTGGTCAACAAGCTTATAATTCAAAAATAAAAGACACTGACTAATAATTCACTTCGATTAATTAGATATTCGTGGATTTTGTGACAAACTACACTTGTTCAAACGTCAATTATATCTTTAAAACGCATAAACGAAAATTCATACGCCATCAGTTCACTTACATCACGTATTCGTGAAATAGTACCAAATAAAAAATCAAAGTTGCGTTATTAAAAGTAGTTCATATAAACTCAGCATTATTTTGATCAATTAATCTTTATTTTTTATTCGTGCAAGGCATTTTTTATTGCATATCATTGATATATTCGTCTTTATTTCTCCATGTTCACAAAGAATGGGAATAAAAAATATATACATTCGTATGAAAACAGATCTTAAATTTCAAAATTATAACTTTTAAAGAGATAGATATATAATATATAGATATTTTATATATATACGAGGATCGTTTGATAAGTATGGTAAAAAAGGAAAAAAACTATATTGAAAAATTTAATTAAATTAAACAATAAATAAATTTTCCCTACTTATCAAACGATCCTCGTATATATATATATATGTATATATATATATATATATATATATATGTATATATATATATATATATATATATATATATATATATATATATATATTGATATATTCGTCTTTATCCATGTACACAAAGAATGGGAATAAAAAATATATACATTCGTGATCTTAAATTTCAAAATTTTAACTTTTAAAAATATAGATATATAATATATAATTTATTAAAAATAATAAATATTTTGATCTCGGTAAACGAGGAAAAAAACTATATTATAAATTTATTAAATTAAACAATAAATAAATTTTCCCTACCTATATATATATATATATTCGTATGTATATATCAATATATATATTATATATATAATATTGATATATTCGTCTTTATTTCTCCATGCACACGAAAAATGGGAATAAAAATATATATATTCGTATGAAAACGGATCTTAAATTTCAAAATTATAACTTTTAAAAAAATAGATTATAATATATAGATATATATATATATATATATATATATAAATACTCTATATATATATATATATATCAAACGATCATGTCTCGTATATATATATATATATATATATATACATACATATATATATATATATTATATATATATATATATATAACTATATCTTATATATATATATATATATATATATATATATATATATATATATATATATATATATATATATATATGTATATGTATGTATATATATACACTAATATTTGATTTCGTGAATTTGTGTTAAATATTTAATAAACAAAGAAAAAAGCGGTAAAATCTCTCGGTCATTTCCTATAAAAATAATACATTAAACATCAAACATTATAATAAATGTCGACGACGCGCAACACGTGTTTAAACATAAGTTTTCACCTTCTGTTCCACGTATTAATCGTAAAAACACTCTTCTATACCTAGACATGTCTCGTTCTATTTTTTATATATATCTTCAATATATGTTTATATACATACATAAACTTCTTTATATATATATATATATATATATATATATATATATATATATATATATATATATATATATATATAAAACGAAAACACACATTTTGTGTGTACTTGGTGACGCCAAGCATCCTGACGCCAAAAGAACGTGCGTGTAACTACGTTAGCTATGGGTCAAGAAAACTTATTTCTGATATATCCAACAACAAACATAAAACACAATAAAACTTAACATTCCGTAAACGATCATAGAGAAAAATACATACACAGTCTCAAATACATACATACATGCATATATATATATATATATATATATATATATATATATATATATATACATATATATGCATATGTATGAATAGTATTCTTATAATATTGCATTAAGCCACTAAATTAACATAATTGAAAGTATGTATGTGTGAATATATATAATACAAATATGTTATAAATTTCATTTTTTATTAAAATTATATTAAACACAAATATTTTTGAATTATATAAAAAAGGCAATAAATAAAATTATTGCAAGAAAAGGTGATTGAATAAAATTATCAAAATATGTATATATTGTGCTTTTTTGGATATTCATCATTGAATCAGTGATAATCATTGATGATACATTTCTAATTAATCAGTATTTTTTGCTAATGTGCATTTAAATGACTGTGTCAGATTTTATAATACCAAACTCTGAACTAATAACACTATAACTGATTATTAAATAATTTTATGAAATCTTGTGATGTTAAAGAATGACTCATTCTTGAACCAAATTCCTCATTTTTCATTATTTTGAAAAGTCATATTCAACAGATATTTGATATTTTAAGATTTAGAATTAACTATTGAAAATTATTTAAAAATACTTTTAACTTGCATTGAAGCAAAGTGAATTAAAATAAATAAACTAATATTTAATTTCAAGTATTATAATATATAATTAATATAATGTAATAACTGTATATATATATATATATATATATATATATATATATATATATATGGCTAAGAGGCTCAGGAGTGGGACACCTTTCACCAAAAAGGATTATCCTCTCTAGGTACTGATCCATATTAAGCCCAGGTGCAAGTGAATCTAACATTGATGCTAGACATCCTGAAGCCTTTTCTTACCTAAGACCACTCATGCATGGTGAATAGTCATATAATAAATAACACTCATATCATATCACTATTTTTATTTTTAATAGTATATAATTCATAATAATAAATAATTACCTATTCATTTTCTTCAAACTACTTCTTAAAGATTTTTTTTAAAAATAATAAACTACTTACTTGCCAATTATTTATTTTTTTATTTTTCATTTTTTTAAAAAAACATTGATTTACTTTCATAGTATCATTTTAAATAATAATTTAATTATCTATTTTTATTCTTGAAAATCATTTTTGTCTCTAAAAAAGGATAAACTAATTATAAAAATATAGATTATTATAAAAAAATCATCACTAACTAAAAATATTATAGAAATTAATTTATATATATATATATATATATATATATATATATATATATATATGAAAATCAATTTTATAATATATATGAAATTATCATACATAAAAAAATTAATGATGGAAAATATCTTTATTGCTATATTCAAGAAAATATTCTATCTCTTGAAAGTATAAAGAAAATCAAACGCTATTTGAGAATGAAAAGAAAAAACATATAATTTTCTTTTTAGTCAACTGAATAGAATATATGTATCTTTATTTTATTAAACAATTCATTACCAATATGAAAATTCATTTATTTTTAGACTTTATCAAAATTTAAACTAATTAACTGAAATAACATTTCGAAATAAAATGAAGTATTAATTTTTTTTATAAATTAATAATACAATAAAAAATTTAACAGTTAACAAATTCTAATGACACATAAAATATCTTTCATTCTAAGAAGACAATATTTTCTAAAAATGTTCAGTAATATCAAATATTAATAGAATTATTTATTCGCTAAGGCATATTTCGACTGTCATGTCATCGTCGTTAGAGCACTGTATTATAACTAACATAACCATCGAAATGCACATCAGCAAATAAAATGAACAATAAGTAATTAATGAACAATCTTATTAAGTCTGATAATGTTGGGATAATCGATATATTTGTATTAAAATAAATTTATCACGATATCAAAATTTCCATGACAACTCTCTCATCCACGACAGGGAAACGACGAGGTGGATTGGTCTGTAAATCACCTGAAAAAGAAAGAAATAACAATTACTACAGAATATATTCATTAACACAAATAATATTTAAGAAGAGAGAAAAACGAAAAACAGGAGAATGAATATAGAAGAACTGGAAAGCCAAGAGAAAAATATCACCATCGAATGTATACATACTCGTATTACATATTAATTCCAGCGAAAGGTAACCGGTCATCCATGTGTTGTTTAAATTATTGTAACGTGATAAAGTGTCTTCTCCATTATATTTTATTCAACAGTTGAAGCGTTTGCCTAAATATTTTCTTTAATTTTATATGAAACTTAATCTTTATTCCATACTGATTTTTCGACGAGTAATCAAAAAAATATTGTCACATTTAGCATCAGAACTAATGATGCATCGAATTCAACTAAACAAGACATAGTTGAAGACATAAATGAAGTGTAAATAAAAAAACAAACTAATTCATAATATACTATTATTAAAACACTCTCTATAATTACAATTTAGATACATTTATAACAGGTTGTGTATACTTACTCAACCTTTCTTATACTTACTCAAGTAACTCAATAAGTACCCAACTATTTGAAGTTAATTAAAATACCGAAACAAGTCATCGAATCAAAAGATCGTACATAGTTCGATGATTAATACCAATTCAATAACTAAAACAAAAAAAAAATAATTTTATCTATTATATTATTATAGTAATTTCTCATTATTATTTATAAAAAATCACAACTTACCTAATAAAATTCATAAATCAACGACATAAATATAAAATAATAATATTCATATTAAAAATAATTATAATATTATTCACAAAAAAAATGAATATTCTCTGATACAAAAATTATTTTTTTTTTCACTTGACTAAACAGTTTCTTCACAGTACGACAATATTTGCAACTGAAAACACAATTACATTGCAACCATGTTTTGATAAATTGAGGTCGTTAAGCTTAGTAAAAATATCAACGAGATATGCAAGTTAGTATATAATATAAGAGTAATTTAGCTAATCGTGTTTATTTTCACTCAACGCTAGAGTCGTTCCTTTCCATTTAAATGGAAATGTTAAATTCCGTCGACATTAGGACCATTCCACTAAATCATACAGTTCTACATATTCTATACACATAATAGACATGTTGTATCCATTGTACATATTTGGAATTCATGTTCATAATATCTTATTTTTCATTAAAGAAACGACTTATTTGACTGGTTAATAAAATACGTTTTTTCTAGAAAATCACGTCAGTAATAATAATATAAAAATATTTCATTGAATGTTAATTAATTTATAAATTAATTTATTTAAAATAAACGAATTATTGTTACTTAAATTATTCTTTTTGTAATTATCAATTTTTAATAATTATTTCTCGATTTTTTTTTGGAAAAAATATGTTTTTCTTAATTAATTTAATATATATTTCTACTTAACTCATTAACACTAAAGAAATATTTATAGATGAAATAAATAGAAAAATAAAAATAGAATGGTGTTAGTTTAAAAAAAATTCGCATATTATGAAGTTGGATAATCTTCTATATTTTTTAAAAAAAGTTTTTATCAATGCATCCTACCTGTTCTTGTTTCTGGCATTAAAAAATTGATCTTAAATCTCCGAATAATTCAGCGGACAACACACAGAATTATAAAAAGATGTATGTTAGGAATAACAAGAAACGAGAGAAAAGGAATCAAATGGATCAGAATGAACACAAAAATTACAGGTGTTATAGTAAAAATGAGAAGTTTAAAATAGAAATGGGACAGTTATATAGTAAGAAGAGGAGACCAGCAATGAACAGAGAAAATTATTGATTGGGAATCAAAATATATAAAAAAGTTTATAAACCTGTAACAGATGGAACAGAGAAATAAGAAAATTCACCGAAATGAATTGAATAAAAAAGATATTGCATCAAACAAAGTGCAAAATTTGGGAGTAGCCTTCATTTACAGAATTATTGTCAAAAACTTCCTAAATATTAAAGTGAATTTAAAAAAAAATTAAAATTATTGTTTTGTTTCAATACTACATTATCCAATAATTTATATATTTTTTTAAAATTTTGTAACAAATAAGTTATTGTATATTAAATATATTTACATAATTTTATTGTATATTGTAATATATTTGCTTTTTATTAATTAGGTAGAGATTTATATCTAATAAATTATTTTTTAACGAGGATATCACTTTTTGATTTTTGCTTATTGTTTACTTTTTAATTATTAATAATCAATTTAAAGTATTGGCTAGTCTCATGACTTTTATGAATCACTATATATATATATAATTATATATATATATATATATATATATATATATATATATATATATATATATATAATTGAATTTTAATGGTTCTTAAACATTTTACTGAGAAATTTCCATTTTCTTCTTCCCACTACCAATCTCTTTCAATTCTCGCTCCTACAATGCTTTACAATTTCATCTTTTTTAACGATTTTTGTCCATCAATTGTCTTATCTTTTTGATATGTGTCTTACCTATGTCCATTTTATTTGTTGTATTCTATCAAACAGTTTTGACTATTCTCATATCCACTTACAGATTCTCCGATCACGTTCAGAAATTCCTAACATTATCCTTTCCATGCATTCTTAGAATATTAAAAGTTTTTGGTTTATTCTTACATCTAGTATCCAAGTTTCTAACCTGTATATAGAATCAGAATATATATATAAGTTCATACTATTTTAAACAGTATTTATTACTTACATATGCGATACTTGTTTTTCACATTTTCCATCACAATCACTGTAATCAATTCTATTGATAAAAACTGTTTCATTCGAGAGACGTCTCTCGAATAGCGACGTTATATGTATTCGTAGAGCAACCCGCGACAGGACGTCGGTCGCCGCAGTGGGCACACTTCGTATGCGTCGCAGTCCGTCACCAGGCAATCATTGTGCCAGTGATGATGAGACCCATTTTCTCATTTCATATATGAGATGTCTATAATTTTTCAACGACGAATGAGTGCCCCTTGAAATTAATTAATTACTTATTTTAGTGCGGTTTATAAAAGAATACATACGAACAGAACGAATAATATTAGTTAATCAAATTGAACGTGTTATATTTTCCATCAGTCATTTGACTTTTATTTCAAATCTGTTTCTAGCAAAGAAACAAAATGTAATTAAATTATTATAAAATTTATGTCATTCAAGACTCATAGGGTATATATTTACTGGTAATGTTTGTTTACATCATACAAACATTTTTCATTAATTATATTTTCAATTAGTGACTTTAACGATATGATCAATTGTAATTATTGTTTTAATTAAAGTATTTACAAAATATCTAATTACTTTAAAGTATTTTTTTTAAAAAAAATGCAATGAAATTCATCATAATATATTTTTAATAATGTAACCACATTAACAAGAGCAAATTAATAAAAAGTTAAATTGTTTAAAAAAAAATGAAATTTCTTACATCGTCACATCGATAAAATATTACTTAATTCAAATTAATAATAACTAAGATCTTATTTTCATTATGGACTATAAAAAATATTAAAATAGACAAATATCGTTTTATAATTTCACTAATACTGAACTTAAAATCTCTAAAGAGATAGTTTATCAATACGTATTTTTGCACTAACAAATTATTATTAAATAAATATTGTGTTTTTTGGATAAAATACGCAAAAATTAATACAATATTTTTATATTAAATTTTAATTTATACAATACGATATAAAAATTCAAATCTTTAGACGAAAGAACAAAAATACTATACATAGATTATAAAAAATCACTAATGATTTCATAAAAACATTTTAAATGAATTGAATCATATTTCATAGAAATTGAACAATATTACCTCAATTAAAATTACATATGTGTATTGTATAAGATCATGAAAATGTTACAAATACACTCATATATATACATGTATAGATGTGACCTAAATGAGACTGAAGGATTTATACATGCATACATTTACTTGTTTACTATCATTTACTATCCTTCAGTCTCATTTGAGTCACCCTTTATATATATATATATATATATATATATATATATATATATATATATATATATATAAATCCATTCTGAATTTCTGAAACATGACACCATATGTAATTATTTGAATTACTATGAAAATAAAAACATTTCACTAAGAGGTCTTCTTCAGTACACATACACACACACATACATATATATATATATATATATATATATATATATATATATATATATATATATATATATATGTATATACACAATTAAAATTATATCATACAATAAAATGTAATAACGATATCTGAAACAAAATATAATAATATATGAAATCGATATTTTTTTTATATACGTGTAATTGCTTACATTTATACATACTAGTACACATACATACACATTTTTATTACCAAAGTCAATAATGAGACATTTGTAAAAGTTAACTTATGTATAATAAATCGACACAATACATACTTAGTACAAAAACTGAACGAAAAAAATCATAATGCTACGGATCTTTATTTTTTTCTTAAATATAACAATCCAATTTTAAAATGATGATAAATAGTTTACAGCAATATTCAAAAAAACATTTAGGCTCTAGACAACACCAAAACATATAAAAAGATATATTTGCTAGTAATACTTGAAGGCAGAGAGAGAAATTAATGGATTAAAATTGGATGGAATGGAAAAATCAAAGTTAAGGACGTTTTAACAATGAAACAAATTTAAAATAAAAGTGGGTCGATCTACAGCATCGAGTCCATCAATAGACAACAGAATTTATTGATTGATCCAGGAATAAAATAGATCCAAAAATAGTCCTATGGATATATGGGAAAGAATATGTAAGATATAATCTTAAAGTTATATGAAAATTCGTTGAAGTGGAATGGAAAATAATAATTAGTATGGTTAAAAGAGGAAAATTTTAAGAGACAATCATCCAACAGTGAATCTAAATATACTGATGATGATTTTATATATAAATATATATATATATATATATATATATATATATATTGTTATTAATTAATGAACGTCCTTATTTAAATCACTAAAAAATATTTAAATATAACCAACACACATCAAAATGTGTAATATGATTTGTTCTAAAAAATGATATACTCTTGATTAATAAAAATAACCATGTTCACATTTTAGGGGAATATTTAATTTCACATACACATATATAAGTTTGTGCATATTATTGTATACATATATATATATATATATATATATATATATATATATATGTATGTATGTATGTATGTATGTATGTATGAATGTTTATATTCGTGTATGAATGTATGCGAGAAAGATGTATATATATAATACTATATAACAAGAAAAAAATACTTAGGGTGTGTGACAAAGATTTCATGACACATTTTGTCAGTAATTGGCTTGTTAGTGTAATAAATTCTCTGGAGATGTAAAATTCAGAATGACGATATTACTGGAGATTTAAAACTTTAACATCAAAAAATGAATAGCAATCATTTTAACAGTTGATATCGTTTCATTTCTTTCAATAATATTTTTCTTTTAAAAATAATTATCTAAAAAATACATATCATACACAATATATATATTCATTATTTTTTATCCTATTTACATTTATAAATAATTACTTTAATAGTATTAAATTTATAAAACCAATATAATATTCAGAAAAAAAATATAGAATCAATACTCTAAAATTACAAAAAAAAAACACTTTTTTAAAAAAAAATGTCGACATAAAATACATAAAAAATCTGAAAAAAAATCGAGAACAAAAAATTTACAAAATTAAACAAAGATACGTTCTTAAGAATTAATTATACCAAATCACGTTATATGTCCAACTTCAATAAGCTATAATAGCTGAGATGCGAATAGATAAAGTCTAATAATAGTATTAGTAGTAATATATACTATCTTCTCTTGGACGAAATGACGATTGCTCTCATCATAATCCTTCTCAAACAACTCACGTGTACTTTTCTCACCCTTCTATTATGATAATACATGTAAATTGACGTGTAATTTGTATCCACCGGTACAATGATCATTCCCATGTTATTTGTTAGTTTGACAGATTTGCTTCTATGAAAATGTATGCTTTTACGACAAATGTTATTTTTACGATCAATTCGCTCGGACAAAAAAAGTCACCTGGAAAATTTATAAAACGGATTTGTATTCCGTTCGGTTATTATCCTTTCATAATAACATTAAAAAATCGACATTTCATTACAGCTTAATTTAACTTTTATTATTGTAAATAAATGTTATTGTACGTTCATATTTAATTTAATATACTATAAATATTACAGAAATAATTTTCTTTCATCTTGTAAATAATCATTTTTATAAGTAAATAGAAAAATTATAACTTTACTATATTTAAATAACTGAATATCAATTTAATTAATCAGTTAATTAAAAACACTAATTATGTAAACAAAATAGAATTTTATTTTTGAGATTTGTATACAAATATATATATATATTAGATTAATGGAAGACTCTTAAAGAAATCATAATGGAAAATAATTTTTATAAATAACCTAGTTGATATTTATGTACCACGCGCAATGATAAAGAAATTCGATGGTCAGATTTATGGTAATTTATAATTTACACTTTTCTCCTCAAACAAATAAGCCCTTTTTAAAACGAAATGTGATAGGAAATATAAAATGAGTTTTACACAGTAATTTAATAAGAAAAATGCATTGCTTATCAAAAGATGAATCGCCAATGACAATTATAAAACCGAAGCGCGTCAAAATAAAATGATACTATGCTATTGATGGGATTACAGAAACATGAATATTTGTGAAAATTTAAAACTTGGTAAAACCATTCATTCAGATAGCTACTATTAACAATTGACGGAATTGAATAAAGCGCTGCTTATGAAAAGGTCAGATTTGGTGAATAGGAAGGGTGTTATCTTTCACCGAAATAATAAAAGACTACATGTAGCTATAAATACCAAAAGAAAAATGAAAGGTGGTGGCTGGGAAATCTGTATACATCCTCCATATTTACCTATTCTCGCATGTTCAAATTACAATTTATACTAATCTTTAAATATTATATATAAATATATTGATGAAAAAAATAAATTCGTATGAAAAAATAAACATCATGTACCGAAGACTATTTGTATCAAAAGCCATATATTTTTCTGAGGATGGAATCAATGAATTTTCTAGGAGATAATACAAAATAATACGAAATAATGTAAATTATATAATTGTTTGAATAAAAAAAATATATTTTTTATTTTATATAACAAACCAAAAATATCTTTCGCAACACCCAATATATTTTACTTACTTTTTATTCTCTGTGTGAACAGAAACAGGAAAAAGAAGCATAGATAGATTAATAAGATTTGGACATCGTATTATATCATAAAATAAACATTAAACTTAAATGTGTTTATATATATATATATATATATATATATATATATATAAAAAAAAATATATATATATATAAAATATATATATATATAAGAAATAAACATACATTTGTGTAGTACAAATGTTATTTTTCTCATTTTTTTTAAGAGCCTAATTCCACATCCATTATCATTAAAATATCAAGTCAACAACACCAGGTAAAACGTAACAAATTACTTCTAAAAACCATTTTATATAAGAATGTTCTTAAAAAAAATTTTTAAGTCATATATAAGGAACATTAATTGTTAAATCTAGAAAATAATAACCACGATTGATATGAATGTATATTACTGTCATATCGACCCTTCTTTCAATCTTAATTATTCATAGTCAGATTATTAACTTACTGAATCTTTGGTTCATCGTTAATAATGGATTTGTTTTACGTACATTTCTATTTTTCGATTTTTTTTGTCGATCTTAATAAAATTCATAAATATTTTTGTTGATTCATATATATTTCATTTAACGAATGCTAAGAAGGATAAAAGAAAAAATATAAAAATAACGAACAAAATAATATTTTTTATACTGACTATATATAAATTTAATACGAAGTAAACAATATACATTGATTTTTTTATTTCTGCTAGATATTTATTTTCAACAGTTGCTTGTGTTAAGGGGGTATTCTAGTCTAGACGCACGAATTTTAGGTGTTTTTTCGGGCGCTATAAAAAAAAACAACAAATATTTTTATTATCCATTTTTATCAGTTATTTATTGACATTTTAAGAGTATAAAAAAGTATTATTAAAAACAAAAAATTCAAAATTGAAAAAGGTACAGGCTGGCAAAGTGGGGGCTCGAAAAAAAAGGTGTCTCCTGGTTGACGTGTTCTAACCCTTCCAGTCATCTGAAACAAATTTTTTTTTGAAATTATTGAAAAAGAAGGTTGTAGTAGTATCCCCGCATAGGGAAAATTAAAAAAAAAATGTTTTCGCAAAATGGCGGCAATGTGAAAAACAGTCATTTTTTGCCCTATTTTTTTCAACTTTCGGAATTTTTTAAAAATAGTAAAAAACAAAATTTTCAAAAATCCTAAGCGGGAGCAATCACTGTTATATTGAGAAGCTCTGTATCAAATTTCAAGTAAATCGGTCCATTAGAACTTGAGATATCACGTCAACCGTATCGAAAAAAGTAGTTTCGAGAAAAACGCGTTTAAAGTTTGGAGTTCCGGCCAGACCGGATTGGTTGGCGCGTCACAAAAATAGCTATAACTCCGAAAATAATTCGAATTTCAAAAAATCCTCTTAAGGACATATTTTTAAAGGGCTAAACTTTGAAAATATGCAAAAAAATCGATTTTTTCGGAATTCTAGACTAGAATACCCTCTTAAATAAAAAGAAATGATGATCAATTTATTAATAGAGAATATTTCTATAATCAATAACTTATTATCTGTTCAGTTACATTTTTAATGGTACTTCACTAATTGGTCGATAAACAACAACCAACTATAAATCAATTGTTCTCTGGGTTAGTATAAAATTCAAAATGGCGTGGAAACTGTTGAAAATTGCTCGGTTATAATGAACGTCCCCCTTATAATACGATTTAGTATTCAATTGTTAAGAGTGCAACGGTGTCCGCTTTCCATCCATCTATTCAGAAGAGGGCAGGTGGTGGCGTGTTCTGGTGGTAAGATGATGATGATGAAGGAATTGTTACCGGCATCACCGCACGCTCTAGCTGACATTTTCATCTATATGTCAGCGAGTACTCAATGGCCCGTTACGCAATATAGCACGCGGCACAAACTCGCGACTTTGACATTTACATAGTACGGGTGGTTGTGTGTTGGAGCAATATCGTCGCCGTCGTCCGAGAAATAACACGAGGCAGAGTGGCTTGAAAATAATGCGCGGGTAGGCGACGCCATTATCATTTATGCAGACATACACGTCACAACTGCCCTACAGCCCAATATTGTTTGTCATTTGCAATTCTCGTCTAGTCAATATTATGTCAGTAAACGCGATTTTTAGCGACAAATGACAGTTTTTAATTGAATACAGGTTCGACCGATGTAAAAAGAAATTAATATGAATAATTGAGAAGAAATCGAAACATGCAAAGATGTTGGAAAAATTATACACTCGTGCACAAGTGTATAGAAAATAACGAGCATAATAGAATGTTAAAATGGTGAATAATCCCACGTAAAAAAATGTGCTCTGAAATTTTATCTCTACCTTAATAAAAATATAAATCAGCATTTATACGAACAAATGTAATAATGAACGACTTATGTATACAATCATACATACATTATTAATATAAATAATTATGTATTTTATCTACAATAATTATATAGTTTCAAATATAAATAATCACAAAATATATTCAAACTTAATGACATAACTATAAAATATATCAAACATTTTTTTTATAAACCTATTAAAAAAATTAAAATATTTCTGGCTAAATTACATATCATATTTTTATTAAAACAATTCAATTAATGTATTATAAAATAAACATAACTTATGAATTAAGAATAAGATTAGTAATGCAAGATTTGTAATCACTTTCAATGATATTTATTGGTAAAAGATCAAAAAATTTCATTTGAATAAAAAATATGAATGATTAATATTAACAAAAACCTTTGTATAATAATATAATTTAAAAAAATAATTTATTATAAGTTTCCAAACAAAACTTAATATATCTATAATTATTAGAATACTTTACTATTGAAAACAGAAAACATAAACATATTTTTAAAATATATTTTTATTACTGAAAAAGAAACAGATTTGTTTAAAGAAGCTGAAACTGAACGACCTATGACATATCAATAAAAAGTAGATAATATTGAATAATGTTTTGTTCAAAGTTTCCAAAACTATAACAATATGCTATAGAAGATATTACCATGAAAGTGTGCAACAATAAAATATGATTTTATATGATTCGATAGAAAGTTTTAGTACACGGTTGTATTCTCTATCGAACGAAAACTATCCGTTGGATCTAACACAAAATTTATGCTGTAAGTGAATGTCATGATAACTCTTATGAAAGCTCTTTGAAATGTAATTTCGTAACCGTTAAGTTTGCTGAACTGTAATGATTACCACTTCAAAACAGAAACAACTGGAGAAATTTACCGACTTGGATAATTGTTGAACGTATGCAGTATCAATTAAATAAGCATAAAAATAACTAGCATAGCTGAATAACAAAATAATTATTTTATTAGTTAATAAAAAATCTATGTACATATTTGAAAAAAAATAGCATGTAATGATTTTTATTTCACAAATTGTTCCTAAAAATATATAATACCGAAATTATATTAATTATGTTAAGCATAAAATTGAAATTACACAAAAACTCTATTTTATTATCAATAAGTAAAATTGAAAAGACTATAAAATATTATATTTAAGAAGAAACAAATATATTAAGCCAATATAAAATGAAAAATTTTTTATAGACATAATATAAACAAAATAAAAAAAATAATAAACGAATGAAAAATATTCATCATTGTATGAAATTCAATAAAACTCCAATCGTATACAAAAATTTAAATACCCTGTGTATTAATATGTTTAATACTTGGAATAGCACATTATCAGATAACCAAAAAAGTTCATCGATTCTTATAAAACACTTAAAAAAATACAAAACATATTTTATTCATTAAAATAAAAATTTGAAAAATAAATTGAAATTCTGAAAAATAAATTTTAAAAAAATGTAAACGTTGAAAAATCCTATCTTAAAATTAAAATAAGATTTTAATTTTCCATAGATTTATTTTAAAATATTTCTATAATCATCATGGTTGAAACAGTTACCGGAAATTTATCAATTCGTTTACCTCAATAATATATAAATGAATTCTATTCTTTCCTGTTTTTTCGATCATTGTTGTGAAAAGCCATTGCAAGCTGTGTTGAAACAGAACTGTAATTCGTACTAAGAGTCAGTCAGTCAGTCTCGCACCATAGTGTTAACGAGTGTTGTTCAAGTTTATAGTTACAGTTTATAGTTTGCAGTTAGAGTTTGCAGTTTGTAGCTATAAATGTCCAAAGAGATAAAAAAAACTGGTTATATAGAAAAACACACATACGTTTTTTTTTTATTCTAAAAAAATATAACAATTATTTTTATACTATAAAAATACCATCTTCACTTTAATTATATTTAATTGTAATTTATTAGTTATTTACTTTAATTAAAATTCATTATCTCTTATAAAATAAAAATAAAATCGTACACTGAGAAAACTTTTCGACATATAGAATTACAATTCTATATAATAGTTAAATATAAACAAATAATAACTTTTAAATAATCCACAATCATCTAAAGTAACACTCACTAGAAAATAATATCTTCTATTTTATTGCTTAATAAATATATATATCATCATCATTATCTTTATCACCATCATCACTGCCATTACAATTATAAATAAATTTTGGCCTTTCGAATAACGTCTCTCCAACCATCTCGATTTAATTCTATGTAAAAAAAAATTAAAATTTTACTTTCAGTAAACTCATTAAAATGTCAATCATCAAATAATATGAATATTCTGTTTAATTAATTAATATTAGTAAATTATTTTTTTCAATATGCTATTTACATTTAAACTAATAACAGATATTTTAGTGTAAAAATTATTTATTAAAAAAAATAAACAAAACTTTTTGGTAAATCTAATAAATATTTAAAAACTTTTAAAAATCCATTACTAAATCTTATACTAAAGTCATTTTATTAAATTAGTATTTATTTTTTATTCATTTTTTTAAAAAAAACTTAAATAGTATTTAATACTCGATATAAAGTACTATAACTTTAAATTGATATTTTTAAGGAAATTCGATATTTTTAAACTGATTTTTGGAGTATATTTTATTATTTTTTAAATATATATATATATATATATATATATATATATATATATATATATATATATATAATCAACTAATATCACTTGCGACTTGAAATAAAAATAAGAACCTAACATCTGAATAGTACATATAGATAAATATCTTAAATGATAATACTTTCTAAAGCAAAAAAGACAAAAAATAAAACTCAAACTAATGTATGAGAAAATGTTGTTCAACTCTTTCATATTTACTCGCATCACTCGTTTATTTTAAACATTATATGTGCAAATAACGATCCGTAAACCAATAAATTACGTCAAGTTACAGGAAAAACACATTTCGACAACAATAAACGTTCGTTGTTTCTCTATATTTTATTAATACCGATTAAATTACCGTTAATATTTACAGAACGAATTTAAACAAAATTATTTTTAGAGCAATGCAAATAACAGAATCGTTTATTGCCGATGTCACTTTGAAATCGAATCAAATCAGAATCATAATTATATTTGAGATTAGTTAAAATAATATGAGGTAGAGCTTTCAATAAATGTTCTCATCACCCTACACATAAAGCTCGAAACGACCCTGCGTTGTGTACACATTAACAGAGTCTTGCTGGCGCCAGTGACAAGCTTCAAAATGAAATAGGATACGACTTTATCTTCAATTTAGAGTCTTGTTCATCACCATCCAATATCTATACGTCTATGCGTCTGTGGGAGGCGAGAGGGTATTAACGTCGTCGCCACACGTCAAGATTGCGTCGTTCAAACGGGCGTCGTTCGACGAATCGACAAAGAATATTTACGTAAATTGCACCGAGATTCTATTGAGCGTCGATTCGAAATAAGTTAAAGAGATTGATGAATCCAGTTCACGAGTTATTATTATTCGATTATTTATATTTTATGTACGCTTTTTTGGAATAATATTTACTAAAATAAATACATTAAAATATTAAATCGATAAAATTTTGCGATGGTATTCATAAATATTATTTATTCTATTTGCACAAGTAATTAAGAATACATAAATACATACATACATATATATATATATATATATATATATATATATATATATATATATATATATATATATAAACATAATAATAAAAATGAGTTGATGTCAATTCAGAAAAAAATCATATTATGAATTTGCACATTCCTCTATATTTAAAGAAAAAAGTTTTGGATCAATGCATCCTACGTGTTTCACCTACAACAGTGAAATATTAGTCTTAAAGGTCAGAATAATTCAGCGGCTCCAGACAGCACAAGCAAGTATAGAAATAAGCATTTTAAAATCAGCTTACTGCTGTACTGATATACATAATTTTATTTTAACAATATATAATTAATATTTTATAATGCAGCACTCTGATAATAATGATCATCGAAATACACACCAGTGAATAAAATTAATAAAAAAATAATTACTGAACACTTTTATAAAATCATGCGGTATTGATTGTAATTTAGTTGTATTAAATTGAATTTGCTACAGTGCTACTTAAAATAAATACAAAATAATTGTAGCAATAACAGGTAACAATATCTTTTAAAAGTACGTTTTTGATCAAATTTAATATAATTTTGTAAAAATTTTTTTTGAGAATATTTTGACACTCGAAAATTGTCAAATATCACAAAATTAAATCTTATCAGATAATAGAGTTTACCAGATATTATCTGATAACATCTATTTTTATTATTTCATTTTAAAAATAATGATAGTTTTCGAAATACACATTATCGAGAAAAAGTAAACAATTAGTAATTGTTAAATGCATTAAATTTCTTGAAAATGAAATGTTTTTTAATATTATAATATTATTTAATATTTCAGAAATGCTTTTTATACTAAAATCTGACATACAAAAATTAATAAACATGTTTTAAGAGAAAAAAAACATGATATCATGTTAATGTCTGTTGAACAACATTCTTGTTTATTCGGTGAAATTAATAAAATAAAAACTAAATATTCCACATCAATAATTCGCCGATCGAGTTTAGTTTCATTTCTCGAACATTGGACAAATGATGTATTACTTCATTTACTAATTCCAGCGTTTCGTTACAAACACAAATACGTTTGAATACGTGTGACTGTTCTTGTTTGACGTTCGTATGGGTTGTCTTTTTTTTAATTAAAAGCATGGCATGGCTGAATGCTTTACGTGGTTATTGGGCGAGAACACCACGCTCAGCATGGAACTTTGAATGTTTCCAACAACCCTCGCGTGACTGTATATAACTAGGGTGTGTAGTTTTCTATGATGCTGGTGCCCATTATTGTTTCATATTTTGTAATACAGCATAGCGTTTTATTTGTACATACATACCATCAATTTAATAAACACACACACCCACTCATCTACACATACAATTGTTCAACAAACACACCCACACACTCATACACACAAACATATGTATGTATATATATATATATATATATATATATATATATATATATATATATATATATATATATATATATATATATATACAGTAATTAAAAAGTTCGCCTAACAACAGTAAAATATTTTAAATAATTAAAAACGAACAATAAATAAAAGTTAAAATATAATATTGTAGTTTAATAGAATTTTGTTAAATATAAATGTTCACCCAATTAATATACTATAAATATATTTTATATTTTAATACACAATAACACAGCTTTTTCAAAAATTAAAAATCAATCTCACAAGTCATAGGATTATTCTTTGAAGTTCATCTTGACTTGTTTAGAAAATAATGTCATCAGCAAATCGTAAGCAGCAAGTACTATTTAATTTTATTCCTTTAAGTTTTCAGTTTAGTACCTTAAATATTTTTTAATGTCTCTGTAAATAGCACACCATGTCTCACTCTTTTCATAGTTTTAAATTTTGCTATTTTTTCGTGTATTTATACAGAGGATACATTTCTATATTTCCTAAAAGTTATATATAATGTAAATATATATATATATATATCTTAAATTCCTTGATTTTTCAATACACTCAACATTATTAATATATAGACTGGAGTCAAAGCTTTTTTATAATCTATAAATCCGTGACAAAGTGGTGTTTGATATTCATTACATCGACGCATGACTTCCCTTACTACTTGAATGCAAAGCATTGTACTAAATCCGCTTCGAAATACTGCTTATTTTCGCAACTGTGAAAAATACATTTGGCTTTGTAGACGCCTTGAATTATGTTGAAAATTTAATATATAGCTGAAAGATAACTAATCGATCGATAGTTGTTCATATCTCTTCTTTTTTTATATTCATAAAAATTACAGTCACTTCATTTCATTTATTGGTAGTTTTTTTTCTACACATCATATAAAAAATATCAGCAAAAAATTTTCATTTTTTTCGAACTATTTTGAAAACTTTTACTGTAATTTTATCATTTCCAACAGCTCTCTCCTTTTTATTTAACGAGTATATATATATATATATATATATACACACTCGTAACATTTTTCAAATTTAAAATCTATAACTAATTTTCAAATCAAAAAATTTAAATGCTTTATTCTAAATATTAAATGTCATTCTTTGATGAATTACCATATTATATTACAAATTAAAAATATTTATATTACAAATATCATTAGAGGTTTTATAAATTCATACCTTATATCTTTATTCTAGACTATTTCCACATTATTCACATCTAATATTTTTTTTCTGCAAATAAATTAGTGCACTTTACCAATCTCTAATGAAAAAAAAATATAATTATATATATATATATATATAGCATTTTATATAACAAATTTAAAAATGTAAATCCTTATATCATGTTTCGTTTAAAAAATGTTAAAAGTATTACAATAAATATGTACACATGTTGATCAAAAATCTAAAAATGAAACCATCTGCAATCAATATTACTGCTGCAAAACAAAACACTACAAAAAGTTTTAAGTTTTTATTTGTAATAACTACATAGATTTAGCTTTTAAAACATTTTGTAAATTTAATACAAAAAAATATGTTTAACTGAAGCTTTTTTACAATAAATCTATCATTAATGTCCTTAAAAGTATAATCAAAAATGCATGTAGCAGATTATATTATTTTCACATTTAAAATATTGTGTCAGTGCCAGAAAAAGCAAAACCAATTTGTTTTATTATTATGTATGTTAAATTTAATGTCAGTGTATAAAGCTATTATATAAAGTGTTTAACAATATCAGTGGCATATTAAAAAAATCTATAGAAAAAATAATAAATCAATACTTTTCTAATTAAAAAAATAAAATAAACATTATAAATGATCTCTAATACATTCTTACAAAGCAAAAAAAAAATACATATGAAAAAGATGATACAAGCAGTAATATTAAAAAAATATTATTTTTACACATTTATATTAAACAATAATTTACATAATTCAAAATGTACATGCCATCACTTATTTTTTTATGCTTCATAAACATATCTAGTAGCTTTATTGCACTCTCTTCAAGTATAATTTTATGCAAAATAGAAAATTTAAACTACTTTATATGTTTATTAGTTTTTAAAATCTTTACAAACAAATTATATGATTATTTCAAGTTTTAAAATAGTAATCATAACTTTATATTTTGTATCCAGTACAACTAATTATCAACACATTTACAGATATATTTTCAAATTGTAACATTTTATTTAAACTGAATAAAAAAACATTTAATAATTAAATATGCGAATGTATTATTTAAAATAAATCAAAATTATATATGGTAAATAACAGTGTCTTCAGTATGAAACTAAATATATATCTTATTTCTTTAATTAAATAATTAAAAAACAAACAATTATTTCACATTTATATTTAGCAACAATCTCATATTTAATAGAACAATATCAACAGATATTTGAAATAATTTATTATAGTATTTCTAAGTTTGAAATGATAACTTGTTTTCGTTTTGCAAGTTTTATTTCAATTAAATCATTTTTGATACATCCGACTTACTATAAAGAAAAAGAAAAAAAAACAATTAAAAAAATGGTTTAAACATGTACATTAAACATAAACATTCATACTGTCAAACATAATAATGGTAAATGAGTTTTTTATAGCAAATTATATATTCATAAATTAAATTTTTTCTACAAATATTATTGTTAAAAAAATAATACTATAAAAAATCAAATTATTACAAAAAAGACTTGTAATGAAATTGTTATGAATTAATATATCATATATTTGTATCTTTTCATATGTACCATTTTCTTCTCTTGAAATAAAAATATGAAAAAAATATAAACATTAAAAATATTTATATTCGTATTATTCCATACTATTATATAGGCTCTTGAAAAATTTAATAGCTAGTATTTTTTTTAAAATACATATATATATATATATATATATATATATATATATATATATATATATATATATATATATATGAAAATTATAAACTTGTCTACAAACATTTAATAATTTTAATGTTGACCCTGATTCATACTTTTTTTATTACTTTTACATAAATTTAAAAATGTTGTTACTTCTTTATAAATTAAAACAATCCATATATTCAAATGTTAATTCACATATAGAATTGCTCTAAAAATAATTATTTATAATTTTTTCAACACATATAAAAATGGTTACTATTTTAAGAAATATGTTTAATTCAGCCATAACATTGTTCACAATCTCGGAAAATTGAAAATGATTAAAAAAAAAATGAAATATACACAATTATTTAATATATCACTGATATAATTAAAACCGTCAATATGTCATAATCTAATTACATACATTTATTTCTTATACATCTTCAAAATATTGATTTAATATGATCACATCTACATGCTACTTTATACAGCAAACTTTCAAAGTTTATATGAAATTAGTGTCACATTAATTTCATATAAACCCTTTTTTACATCAAATCTATATTCTGAAGAATATAATAAGTAATTTATTTATCTTCTTAAAAAATATTCTAATATTCATTTAATAAATGTAATATTATAACACTAACTAAAGCTATTTCGATAATTAAATAAATTTTTAAATTGGATAGGTTCATAGGCATAACTTCTCCATCTGTAAATTACGTAGGCATTTTAAAAATTTTAGTTTGTATATTTTCACAATTAATGCTTGAATGTCATAATTACTGGCCTACATTAAATAAATGTTATCGCATACAATTGGTCCATTTATATAAAATAACTACAAAGGTATTTTTTTTTTATATATGAACTAAATTTAAACTCAAAAATCACATATCTAACATTTTAAAATGTATGAAAATGTAGTTAATGCACAATAATGTACATAAAAAAACAACAAATATTTATGAATACGACTTCTTCAACATATATATGATTTACCTTTCACCTAAACTTTTTGTCACTGAAGTCTTTAAATAATTATTTCTATATAATTGTTAAAAGCTAAAAATAGCTTCAATAACTATAATATATAATCCATTATGGTTCATTTATTAAATTAAAATTCATATTTCGATTTACTGTTACTTAAATTTATGATTAATAAATTGAGAAAACGCGTATCAGGATGAATTTTGCTTATATTCATATTGTGGAAATGTTCCATATAGTAATAAGTTTCTTAATACCCTGAATCAAAATTAAATATAAGTCACATATGAATACAGCATCACAACCTGACTACTCAAATAAAAAAAAATTCTAATTTAAAAATCATTTACAATTACAATGTACATGCACAAATAATATAGATTTATATATATAAATTGGCTGTAATTTTCAACATGTGTTTATGTACTATACATATATATAATATATATACTCATATAAATATGCAATGAAAAAAGAATCATATAATTCACATAAATCAACATCATTAAATATATGAACAATAAATCGAAATACATTACATAAATTCTAGACAAAAATACAGCATTCACATACAGTCTTTCTCCTAAAAACAATCAACGGTACGAAAAGTTTATTTTGGTCTCAAAGTACCGAACAGGAACCTTAACAACCTACCAAATTTCACGTTGTGTTTAAATTTTTCTCACATAGCATCACATTGATTACAGTTCATTACAGAACACAGTACACAGTTTTGAGAACAAGAAATATATACAGAACAACTATTTCAATCACTTCATATATTTTTAACATATAGAAATCAGCACACAGAAGTGCAGTTCTTATAAATTTTTCATCCATTATGATGATAATTAATATATAAGATATTGTAAAAATTTCCAAAATACATAATTAAAAAATTTTATGTGATGAAAACAAAAGGCAATGTAATGATCAATACTTTCTTTTTAAATTATCACTGTAATTTATACATGTCATTCACAATATTATAAAATAAAAATATATTCAAATAGTATTTCTACAATAGTTTATTTTGAAAATAAACATAATACTTTCTGCAATATGATATGCTACAACAGGTTTTCTTTACATATGTGTACATTTAAGATTATTTTATGTGCATGTATTATATACATACATGTGTGTACATATGCTGTGTATATAGTATAGTATATGTATGTCCGTATGTGTATGTCCGTGTGTGTGTATACATATACATATAAATAAACATCATAATCTTTTTTATTTAAATAAAACTAAATACTAACATACATTAAAAACAAAATATAAACATTCTTTTATACTAAAATAATATTGAAATAAGTTAAAATCACATTTTAAATAATGTGAACATAAATATATATATATATATATATATATATATATATATATATATATATATATATATATATATATGTATATATATGTATATATATATATATATATATATATATATATATATATATATATATATATATATATATATATATATATATATATTGATAGATAGATAGAAACACACACACATACATGCACAAACATACAAATACACTCATACATAGACGTACATACAAATTTGAGTCTACACTGGCATAAATTACATCAATAACTGATACCAAATAATGAAATGTTGTAGTATAACTGACCTTAAGTAAATGTAACAAATCATATTGAAGAAATCAAATATATCAAAAATAAAACATTTGACTATAAAAAATCAAATGGATTTTTTTTAATATATATATAAAAAAGATATACAATTGACAGAGATATATAGACAAGTAAAATTTTTAAAAGTCACCCTGCGTATTATAAAAAAAATTATAATTAAAAAATACGAGCACTCTTTGGACTCTCAAAACATAAATCATTATTAATCAACGACAAATGTATTAGTTCAATAAGACGCAAGAACATTTCCATTTGGTGTTGGAACAACCACAGGATGATTCCCTTGCTGATGAAGCTGCATGTGTCCTACGGACGGAACGGCTTGTGAAATAACTCCAGCTTGAGTAGTACCAGGTGGACCACTTGCTATAGTCTGTTGTTGTTGTTGTTGTTGCTGTTGTTGTTGTTGCTGCTGCTGCTGTTGTTGCTGCTGTTGTTGTTGTTGCTGCTGCTGTACTTGAACAACTTGTGCTGCTTGTGCAATTTGTAAACTAGCAGCATTTGGTTGTTGTTGACGAGCATCATTTGGGGGTGGAACAGCTGTTGCACCAGCACGAGCTGCTGCATCTGCAGCATGTTTACGTAAGTGCCGAAGCATATTGCCTTTTTCTACAAATGTTTTTCCACAATCAGGACAAGCGTGTGGTCTCTCACCACTATGTGAGCGACGGTGTGATACAAGATGACCTTTACACATAAAATCTTTCGGGCACATATCACATCGGAATGGACGTTCAGCATTTGCACCTTTATTATGAGAACGTTGATGAAACAGTAAATTGCCTTTGAGCGGAAAAGATTTTCCACATTCAGTACAGGAAAACGGACGTTCACCTGTATGTGAACGCATATGATTTATTAGATGCTCTTTTCGTGTAAATGGTTTAGAACAAACATTGCAACAATGTGGAGTTTCACCAGTATGCTGCCGTAAATGATTTGTCAAATGCTCTTTGCGTGTAAATGTTTTCTGACAAAATTCACAACGATGAGGCGATTCACCAGTGTGAATTCGTACATGATTCGTTAAATGTTCCTTACGAGTAAACGATTTTGAACAATATGCACAACGATGTGGCGATTCACCAGTATGCTGACGCACGTGATTTGTGAGATGCTCTTTTCGTGTGAATGACTTGGTACAATATGTACATTTATGTGGTGATTCTCCAGTATGTTGTCGTACGTGATTAACGAGGTGATCTTTACGTGTAAATGCTTTTGGACAGTACTGACAACGAAACGGTGTTTCACCCGTATGCTGTCGTACATGATTAATCAAGTGTTCTTTACGTGTAAACGATTTTGAACAATAACCACAACGATGAGGTGATTCGCCTGTGTGTTGACGTACATGATTTAATAAGTGCTCCTTTCGTGTAAAGGTTTTTGAACAAAAATCACACCGATGGGGTGTTTCTCCTGTATGCCACATAATATGATTCGTAAAATGTTCTTTTCTCGTAAAAGATTTTCCACAAATTTCACAACGAAATGGAGTATCATTCGTATGAGAACGCATATGATTTGCAAGATGTTCCTTTCTTGTATATTTTTTACCGCAGACAGTGCAATGATGTGGCGTTTCTCCAGTATGCCACATAACATGATTCATAAAATGTTCTTTACGTGTAAAAGATTTTTTACAAATTTCACAGCGATGTGGCGTCTCACCAGTGTGTTTACGCACATGATTGACCATATGTTCTTTACGAGTAAATGTCTTTGCACAATACTGACAACGGTACGGGGTCTCACCTGTATGGCAACGTGTATGATTATCAAGATGCTCTTTACGTGCAAAACTTTTACCACAAGTAGCACATGCATACGGTTTATCTGTAGAATGTCGTTTCGTATGTCGTTCAAGAGATGCAGCATTTGCAAATACATGAAAACAAACAGCACATGTATACATGCTACCACCGAGATGACATTTTCCATGTCGAGATAATTCTGCTGCACACGTAAAAGCTTTACCACACACTTGACAAGTAAAAGGTTTACGCTCAGTATGGTAACGACGGTGTACAATTAATTGATAACGAAATGGAAACATTTTACCACAAAGATCACAAACATGAGTACCCGTAGCAATTGCTGTCGGCGCATCACCTTCTCCGGTACCAGTAACAGCACTCGTCGATGCTTCCTGTTCACCTTCTTTGATCATAATTGTACCAGGTGCTTGTTGGGGGACAACATTTGTTACTTGGGCACCTGTACCTTGTGCAACTGGTACATCAGTCTGCAACTTACCAAAAACCTCATGATATGCAAGCAACTGATTAATATCCTCAACATTTACTTTGTACATATTTTGAACCATTTCAACACCAAGTGTTTTTGCAAGATCTTGCTCATGAATTCCTGCAGATATTTTCACAATACTGCCATCTGCTGTCCTAAGATCCATCATATGATGTTCAGGTTTAATATTTGCAACTTGAAAATTACCTTTAACATCTGTTAAATTAAACTGAGTTCCTGACAACAGTTTTGCACAATTCTGAATCCCTTTTTCATCTTTTACAATCTGTAACATATCTTGTTCATTTGCTGTATTCATTGTTCCATCATTATTATCAACACTATCAAGAACTTGATCTGCTCCAAGTTGCTGCAATTGTTGCACTGTTAAATTCTGCTGTTGATTTAACTGTTGACTATTATCATGATTCATTTCCTGTTGGTTCATTTGTGTTGTTAATGTAAGAGGATCTACTTTAATGTCTTTTTGATCTTCAATAACGCTTATAACATTATCTTGAACTTGCACTTGAACCATATTTTGTGGGTTCCCTGCAGGATTATTCTGATTGCCCATCTGTTGTCCATTATTATTTGGTGCAGTTAACTGTTGTGTATGTTGTGAAACATGACCAGCAGACGACTGATTTTGTTGATTCTGCACATTATTTTGATTGGAATTCATATGAGTTTGTACTTCATTTTGTTGTGAAGAATTAACTTGGTTATCGAGATGCTGCATAGCAGAACTAGGAATAGTTATATTAGCCACTCCTTGTGCAGTTGCAATGCTTACTGGAATTTGAGAGTTGACATTAACATTACCAGTATTAGTATTATGATGTTGTAACAGTAAAGAATCGGACGGTAGAAGAGATGAATGTTGCTGCAAGATTCCATCCTGCAAAAATATCTTATTAGTAATGTGTTTTTAATTAAATACATAACAATATTAATTCTATATATTTATATATTAACATCATCAATAAACTAACCTGTAAAGGTTTTCCATTTTCAACACGTGGAGTAGTTGTAGGAAGTCCATAAACTGACATCTGTGGAATAGGGCCAGGTAACAAATTTGTTAATACCCAGTACTTTGCAACACTTGATAATGTTACTGCATTTAAAGCAGTATTAACACGTAAGTCGGTGGGAACTGTTGTAGATGAAACAGTTTGTTGCTGACTGACTCTCTGATTATCCTACATAAAGCAAATAAAAATAAAAACCATAATACCATCATTTATACCAATTTACAAAAATGTAATCAAATTATCTTTATAATAAAAAAATCTATAAAAAATATTTTTACAGTCAATGTATACATATATACATATATATATATATATATATATATATATATATATATATATATATATATATATATATATATATATAAATACAATTTCCAAATGTTATAATATCAATTTCATATAATTTACAGTCTGTCCAAATAATACATATTAGATTAAATCATAATAAATTAATACTTACTTAAAATAAATGACAATTAATTCATAAATTTATGCAATACTAAGAATACATAAAATTAATTATATATAATTATTGTTAACAACTTTTTTAAAAATATTATTTTAAGTATTTAAGTATTATAATTCTAAAATATTAAACTTTTATTATACAAACATATTTAAATATCACTTCATATAATTACAAAATAAAATTTTTATTATTATATATATATATATATATATATATATATATATATATATATATATATATATATATACAAGTAATTAATTGTTGATATACAAAACAAATAAAAATCTAGGTAAATAAAAAGAAATATTTTATCTGAAAAAGTTAATATGAAACAAAAATATGAATAACATGTGTACATGTATATGTGTGTATTTTATATATATATATATATATATATATATATATATATATATATATATATATATATATATATATATATAATCATTTAAATATATACATACGTATGTACATAATGTATGAGCATGTATGCAAATTTTATGTTTATGTATTTTTTACATACATACATACACACATAATATTTTGATAACAAAAAAGTTTTCAACTATAAATTGATATATTGCATATAAATTAATTACATTTATAGACAAAATATATTAATCATTATAAAATTTGAATAAACATCACCTGTAATTAAAAATGGTACATTTATGAGTATTTAGTAATCTTACAACTAAATAGGCCTTTTTTAAATGAATCATAATATTCGTATTATTTAATTAAAATAATAATAAAGAAAAAAACTAATATCATTCATCTGTCCACTTATTTAAAAATTACATTTTAATGAAAATATTTTTTTTTATGGCATAAATTACTTTTACAGTACATATTTTTATAAACAAATAACATGTTAACTTATTCAATTGCTGCTCCATAGTCTAACTTAGTAGTTAACATATACAGTAACAAATAGCTGTAAGAAATTATCTACTTAGAAGTTCAAGGACTAAAAGATGTTATATGGGCAATGTATATATGGTATATATATATATATATATATATATATATATATATATATATATATATATATATATATATTTGTATGAAACATACATATGCACACATATAGGCATCGATTACTGATTCGCTTATTAAGTACCTTGCTTTGTTCACATAAAATAACATTTTAGAAAACAAACCTCAGATGACGTAATGGGAGCCGGCGGAGCTCCCGAAGTTGGGACCAAATTGAGTTGGTCACCTGAATTCATGGTAACTTATTAAAATATTACACTTTTTAATCACATTTCACCAGTAATAATGAATTTCAATGATTTTAAAACGATAATATAACTTAAAATCACGTGAAACAGTCCCTGTCATTGTCTTCAAGACGAGGGGAGAACGGAGAAGCCATTACAAAAATGACTAACACAATTTAGAATGTTTTGCATCACTTTTAAGTTGTTTGCAAAAGAGCAAACATGTTAAAAGACTAATATTATGATTAATTGGTAACGATATTATAAATTGAATTAACTAAACTAAGTAATAAAGTTGATTCAAAAACAAAAACGTAAAAAATCGACAGGCGAACACAACAATAAACATGTTAACTGTCATGGCGCCAAACGAACTTCATAAATTATTTTCGACATAAACATATTTTTTTGTAAAAAAATACTTTTCCTTAGAAATAAAATAATCCTAGGTTATTATGTAAAATAGTAAATTGAAAATAGAAATCTAATGTCTCCTCACAAAGCAACATTTCTCAAAACATTGAAGTATAAATAGCTTGTTTCACTTTAACACATTCGGCCTTCGTCTAACCAATCACGATATTCATATTTCAACGCTTGTGGATAATTGGAAAGAAACCTATGATCGATATATTGACTATTTGTTTTCAATGTCCTATCTTTTTAAAATAGTCTAATTTTTATTTCTGATATTATTTTAAGCCCAATTAAATCTTTTTAATTCACAATTAAACATAATAATTATTGATACTAAAAACGTTGGATGTTTGAAATATCATATTAAAAACTTTTAAAAAAAATCTTTGTACTTAAGATAATTAGCCTAATTGTTTTCTTAAATATTACAAACAGATAGATCATATTTTTATATTAACTTAAAGATTTTTAGCATACAAATTAACAGCTGATGTTATTTCTTTGTTAAAATCATATTAAAAAGTGAAACTCAAAATTTATTCATGAATTTATTTTACAATTAGTATTCATTGCCATTCCTGAATTTGATATATATATATAATGTATGTATGGTACATATGTATTCAGAAATAAATCTACTTTTTATTTTAATATCTTTATTTTTTATATAGTTTCTCTTAATTCTGATACATAAATATTACTATCATCTTAAAACTTCTCAGTGATGTATTAACAATAAATAAATTAAAAATATTTATAACTCCTTAAAAGTAAATTTTAAAAAAAACTATTTTGGACGGAATAATCTGATATGTTTTTTACATAATTTTACTTATACATCTCAATTTTATTCATTAGAATACTTAATAATTTTTTACAAAAAAAATTTGAATTTACTTCATTTTTCATATGCATCTCAAAATTACTTTGACTGTTATAAATAGTACATTTTTACTTCCTTGCAAAAAAATATCTTTTTTCTTTCAATTAAGATTTTCACAATTTTGCTGGGTGGAAAAAATTATATCACCTTTAATATATTTACTAAAGCTTTTGGAACATAATCTAATAATAATTTTATAAATTTGAAATAATACTGTAATTAACACTTATTTCTTTCCTATTTCTAAAGTACTTTTCACAAAATCTATCTTTTTTCAGAAAAAAAATGTATTACTAATTATCATTATAACTTATTATAAAATGTTATTCATATTCAACTTCTTCAGCAATTTCTGGCTCAGCATCATCAACTTCTACTTTTGCTTCTTGTGGAACTAATGCACTTATTGGAATTCCTAAAGCTTTTGATAATGCTTGAATTAACTCTCCACTTAAATAATATGTCAAACTGACATTTCCACTTTCAATCAAATGTTGCCGCAATTCAATTATTAGTTGTTTTACTTCTGACAAATTCCCTGTTGATAAAGCATACTGAATCATGACTGCGTAAATATCTCCTTTACGAACATAAGTTTGAATATTTGGATCATTAGATGCTATCAATTGTCTTGCTTGTGTAAGCCCTAAAAATATAAATAATGTTGAACTATAAATATCAAGTTACATTGATCAGTTCTAATCATAAATTTGCATACCTTTATAAATAGGCACATACATACACATATATTTTCATGAAATAGACATTTACCTGTTGATATATCACCATGTTCAAATAATTTTTTCATGTCAATAAAACTTTGAATTGCTGCCATTTCGTTCATAATTCTATCTGTAGCTTTTTTATGTTGAGTGATATCACGTGGTGCAGTAACTTTTGAAAGCGCTCGATTTGCTTCAGTTAAAGCACCTAAAGCTTTCTCATAATTTTGAAATTCATCAATTTCAACCTAGACACAAATTTATCTATGTAATAAAATTAATTTTGTTTAATTAAATATTATCACAAAGCATTAAAAACAGATAAATTATCACCAACACCATAAAATATTGTAAGTGTTTACTAGTTAGTTTATTGTTCACTTTATTTTTTTATGGCAATACCGTTATCATTAGAGTATTCCATTATAATGATGAATGGCATTGTCACTAAAATGCACATTAACTTATAAAGAAATAAAGGAAACAAAAAAATAATTATTGAACTCTTTTACAATATTTTGTAGTGTTCAGATGATAATTAATTTGTGTAAAAGTTAATTCACCATAGTTTCAAAATATAGTGATTGAGGACAAAGACTTAAGTGGACACAAACAAAAAATATTTAAAATAATTTAATCTAAAACCTAATTATATTTATAAATTCTAATTTTATAAATACAATTTCATACCTGAGCACAAGCCACATAAAAATTAGCTAGTAAATCATGTGCTTTTCCTTTTAGATAAAAATTAATAATATTTCTCAAGACAACTGGTTGATTTTGCCAATCTAATGACTGTAGATAGTTTGCAGCCATTACATAAATTTCTTTTTGACGAGAGACATTTGCGAAGAAAATGATTTTTTCAGTATCTCCAGATTTCAATAATGATTTCATAGCACGAATCTAAATTTAAAATTATATTATATAATTTTTACAATATAAAATAACACAATTTTTTCTTACCTTATCTCCTGCTTGTGTAAACTTTTTTGTGGCCAAATGATAATTACCTTGTGTTTGTAAACTTTCTGCAAGTTTAATTAATACAAATATTCTCATTTCTTCATCAAGTTGATCTTTTTCAGGAGTTAAACGTTCAGCCAATACTTCAGTCACTTGAACATTATGTTTTAAACATATGTCTAATGCTTCTATATACTACAAAATAGATATATATATATATATATATATATATATATATATATATATATATATATATATATATATATGAAGTAATCAACTACCTTCTTTCCAGCTGCTAATAAATCTACAGCTTTTTCAAAATGATGATTCTCTACAAAATAATCTGAACATTTCTGAATAAGAACAGGATCAGAATCTGTATCAAGATCAGTTGAAATAGACTGTAATGTATCATACTGTTTTGATTTAAATGCTAAATCTACAGCTTTATGTACCATTCCTAAAACATTTTTCATATAAAATTTGACACTTTTATTCATATTTGTACTTTTATTAATAAGATGTATTCTATACAATTGTTAACTAATATTAATAATGTACCTGATTGATGATAAAGTAATATAGCTTTATCCATTTCTGATAATTTTTCAAAATATTTTGCACATTCCATTTTATCTCTTTTTCCAGCAACCATAGCAATATTCCACAATTCTTCATTTAAAACATGCTCTTTACATAATCGAATTGCATTGTCTAGTTAAATAATAATATAATGATTATATTTATAACTTTATATTATAATTTATACTAATAATACATACTATAAGCTTGAGCTTTTGTAAAAAATAGTACTGCATTATCAATATCTTCACTGCTTTCATAATACCGTGCCATGTGGTAAGCAGCAGCTCTATCACCTGATGTACGAGCTATTTGAGCAGCACGCTCAACTTGTTGAGAAAAGCACAGCACACGAACTTGAGAAAAAAAATCACCTGCTGCTTCATATGCAGCAAGTGCTCTTATCATATCTCCAGTAGATTCTAAGTATTGGCCCCACCATTTTAATAAATCTCTAAAAATTTATAATAAATTTGGTTTATACAAACATTCATTATTCTGTAATGTTTGATCATTATTCTAAAATAGTATAATTATAAACAAAAACCAACTTGTCTCCTTTTTTTTTAATATACTCTTCAAGTTCATGAGGTTGATTAAGTAACATCCTTGGTACATTTTGTTGGTGACATCCTGCTATTTCATATCGTTGAATTGCTATAGGTATATCACCTGCAATTTCTAAAGATTTAGCCCAAGCATGTGCTGTAGCACGTTTATGGATGCGATCAAAACGTGTTGCAACATCTGATGCTTCCGAAAATTTATTTCTAGCTTGATACAATTGATTTAATAAATCATACCGATTACATTGTTTATACAATTCTTCAGCTTCATCCTAATTATTTTCATAGTTGAAACAAATATATTCAAATTAATTTAATAAATACACAAGTGAATATGTGTGTATGTATATATATATATATATATATATATATATATATATATATATATATATATATATATATATAATTTGTTCTTACCAACATGCCTAACTGAACTGCTAACATAGCAACCACAGCTTCAGGTTCTTTTAATTGTTCCATTGCTATTCGTAATGCTTTTACTTCTCTTGCAGCTCCTATATGACCTAAACAAACTTTTGCAACATCTACACGACATGTAGAAACACAAACACGAGCAAGACTTCTCCAGGCATTTCCACTATCAGGAAGCAGGCGAATTGATTGTATTGCTGCATCCACATTACCTTCAATTTGTCAATTTAAATAAAATATCAATAATTAAAATAATTATGAACTCTTAATACAATGTTTTTATTAACTTTTTGTAAATAATCAAAATAATTTTATAAGTAATAAAAAAAACATACAGCATTATTAAAAAAATAATAATATTTAATTTTTGGTAAGCTATATTTTAATTTATAAATATTAAACAATTTTTCATTATCTATGTATATTTATTTACCTAAACTTAAATTGTAGCTAAAATCCATCAGCGCTTTTTTCGTATTTTGATTATAGTTTTCAAGACCATTAAAATCTGACAAAAGATTTCGAATAATATTTCCATTTTCAAGAATAACAGTATAAGGGCAACAAAAAGCAATTAATTGCACCTCAGAATTATAAGGCACAATATCTTTGATTATAACATAATGTTCAGAGGACACAAACATAGTAATAATTATGTGATCAACATTAGTTTTTTCTTTTAATGTTCCTAAAAAATTATATATTTTTAAAATTAAGTTGTAAATTTTTGAATTTTATATGCATATATTTAAAATATAATACATTTATTTAAGTATAGTTTTAAAGATAAAAAAATAATGAAAAATTAACACACCAGACTTATATTTCTTAAAAGTACTATTATTTTCTTCAGAAGATTCATTTTTAAATTTTTTTGCACTACAGACTAATAATCGTTCATCTTCATTATCCCAAAAGAAATTTACAGGTATACGATTCATGCACATTTTTTTATTATGTGAATTAAGATCATTTTGTTCATCTTCTGTAATACCCATTTCAGGATCTTTACTATGTAGTTGTTTAGAATCTGTGTCATTAAAATTAAATTCTTGTAAAGAATCATTTTCAATATCTAGTATATACAATACTTGATTAGGAATTAAATTTGCAGAAGCAATTGTAAATGCCACCTTAGTACCATTACAGTTTGTTCTTGCACAAATAACTTCACCAAAATCTAAACATAATTCATATATATTTTTTGATGGCATCACTATTTTAGGTTCATCAACACTCAAATCAAATACTTTAATAAAACCATTCATGGTAAAAATAGTCAAATAATTTTTATTTAAATCTATTCCAATTGCTTCACCTTCTATAGTAATTGAATTAATTGACGCAATTAATAAACCATTTAATGAATAGATATTAATCCCTAGAGCTGTCAACACTATGATTTTCTTAGAGAAAAGAGAAATTGTCTCATTATCACACTGAAAAGATGACATTAATTTTGTTTTTATTCTTATATCCTTTTTTGTTTCAGTATTATTTACATTTTCTTCCCAGATAATATCAAAAACAGTAATCATTTTGCCATTTGATACACAAAGTGTATCTTTATTCAAAGAAATTGATGAAATCTGAATATCAGTTTTAAAAAATATACTTCCATATTCATGTTTTAGTAAAATTTCAAAAGCATTTAACTGAGCTGCCCAAACAGATTCTGAATAACATGTATTTAAACTTTGTTCTTTTAGTATATACACTTTTGTAATACAATTAACAGCTAATATTGGATTCAGTAAATTAACACTTCCCCAAAGTAACTGTTTCACTGTCCCATTGATTTGATTTACATTCTTTAATATCCATGCATCTTCAGGATTTTCAATATATTTTTCATTATTATGATCAGTATATGACCAAAAATATATCTGACCTAAATTAGTACCAGCACATAGAATATTATTCAATTTACAATATGAGATTGAAGTAAAAATTACATTACTACTTGAAGTTTCATTTTCAGAATTAGAATTATGGGTTTTAGGAAGCAAATAATTATCATTATTATCTACATTCCAAATTCGTATATCACCTAAAATTTAATAAAATATAAAAAATAAATTTTGACTAATTTTTTTTGTTTATAATGATTTTAAATTATATATTTGCTTCTATTTTTCTATAATATTAAATTATAATTCAAAAAATATAATGTAAGTAATTTAATGTAATTTAAAAATTACAAATAATATACAATATTTAGATTATATATTAAGTAAAACAAATATAAAATTTCTATTTAAACTTTTACCTGTTAATATTGCCAACAAACTAGGTCCAGCCCAAACTAATCCTTGACTGTTTATACTACTATATGATTGTAAATTACCACTCATTTTTACTTTAGCTATTTCATTTAAATGCCCATCAGAGTCAACATTAAAATACGCTACATTTAAACCTTCAGTCATAATGACTAGAGAATCTCTTGTTGGATGAAATAAAATATTCGCTAATGATTGTGCCTCTGTATTCATAACTTCAACACAATTTCCAACTTGATTTATATAATAAATAATTCCTTAAAATATAGCAAATTTACAACATGAAAATATTTAATTATTTAAATAAACTGGTAAAAAGTATAACGATGAAATTATTTAAATTTTATTAAAATATTTTATAAATTTTAAAATGTACTTCTATCTATCTATCTAATTATATATATATATATATATATATATATATATATATATATATATATATATATATATATATATATATTTACGTGTGTCTGTATAATATTAAATAACATAAAAATTCAATATCAATAATAAATTCAGTTGTACTACAGTTATATGTAAAAAAAAGTAATTTATAACTCAAAACTACTATAAATTTAAAAATAGTTTATATAATATTGAAATTACCAGACTGTGTTCCTATATAAAAACATTGGTTATCAGAAGTATTCGCGTGCATGTTGACTTTATGAGCTGCTGTACGAGGGCGCCAATTACTAAGTAAGTCAAGAGCTTTTTCATCACCATTTACAGCTGCTTTAGCAAGATTTTCAATTTCTTGCTGAACTTTACTTTGTACACACTTTCTGAATGCCAAATGAGTGATTGATTCTTTTATATTATGGTGGAAAGCAGTAAAAAGTTGATTACGGTTATCAATCTTCCAAACTACTAATGAACCTGTCTGAAAATTGTAGATAATATTTATACATAAATTTACATGAACATTAAAATATCTATTTAATTCTATATATATATAGTTCAATAAAATATTAACCGAATCAGCTGATACCAATCGGCTTCCTTTTTCACTAAAACCTAATAATATGAGTGGGGCATTATGGGGTGCAGATACAGTATTAAATCCCTGTATAGTATTATCCCAAGTACGTAAAGCACCATCTTCCCAACCAACTACAAGTAATGGTTTTTCAGGGTGCCAAGTTAATGCTGTTACTTGTGCTACAGGATGCCAAGGTGGTTCTATATCAGGTAACATTTCTCCCTGAAATTTATCTTTGCTATCACATTTTATTTATTTTTTATTTATATAACATAGATACATTTCATTAGAGAGAAGTAAAAATATACTCTAAATTTGAAAATATCATACCAAATCATCGAAAATACTAATAAAACCTCCACGTTCTTGTGAATAACTTGCTACTGCAAGTAACGGATAACTATTATGCCATACTCCGTTAGTTGTTATGGCCCCCTCTTCTTTAAATTTAACAGCTGTTTCGTAGTAAAGAGTCATTGTTATCTTCAAATTACACAATATTTAGAATAACTGGAAATAAAATCATATAATTAATGTTGTTCAAGCTATTATAATATATAAAACTAACAAGCAATTCATACAACAGGAAGAAACATATAATTAATTCTTATAATTAAACCAAAAAAATGTAAAATATGGTAATACTTAATATTTTTCTGCTAAACACTATGTATAGTCAAAAAAATTAAATGTTTTTGTTAAAGAATAGTTAAGTTCAGATTCTTTTTGTTAATAACAAAATAAATTGATGATAATCATACATGTCACACATTTGATCAATAAAAATATACTCACTTAATTTAGGTTTTATACATAAAAAGATATATAATTAGTATACTATTTCATATAAAACATTTTAATTACTTTATAAAAATATACATTTGAATATCTTTGAAAAATAACTAAAGTATATAATTTATATTACATATAAATTAAATAATACAGACAATAATATATCTTTTAACATACTGAATAAATTAATAAATTTAATGAAATAACAAATCACATTTTCAGAATATAATGAGATCTTTTTAAATTGTAAACAAATTTAATATTGACAATGGAATGCATTCAACTTCACTCCAAACAATTAATTGAAACATACTTATGGTGTTATAAAGTATTATTCTACATAATATAACAAAATTAAGTTATTTAAATATTTTTCATTACAATATTATCCTTTCAGTTTAATTAATTGTCTAAAATTAAAAATCCACTTACCTCTTTTGTATTTAATTCATTTGAATTTAAAATAATAATTTGAAAGATGTTTTACATATAACTAACTCGATGAACATTTTCTATTTTTAAAAAAAGGAATATGGGTAAAAATGTAGTAACGCATACAACATATTAAAAAATAAGAAATTTTATTTTTATACACAAAAATATGTTGCAAAAATAGTCATATTTATATTGTGCTTTCATTGATTCAAACACATGAAACGAAATAAAAATTACATGTACTAAATGAGAATAAAAAATTCTTTATAGATCATCTTTATACAGATTATCATAATTTTATTCCATTTTTAAATTAAGACACTATCTTAAATTATTATAATAATCTTATAAAAATATATCACACTAGTTTCTTTTCAAAACAGTGTTTTTCAAAATTAAATTTACCATTCACTAACATTTTATGCTTAAAATTATGAACATGAAATATTATATATAAACAAAATGAATACGTATATTTTTAACATGTAGAATAAATTTATGTAAATGACATATAAACAATGATCTCATAATAATATATTTTTTATGTGTTTAATTGAAACTTAACATCTGCCACTAATTTTATTCAAGAAGTTTAAATTCAAAGAGATGAATTAATGTAACAAAATTGATTTCAATGTTTACAACATCTTACAGAGTAAATTTGTATCATATACAATCACAGTTCAGTATTAGGTAATATTATGTATCAGACTATAAAAAAAAACTTGTAAAAAAGTTGTATCAATTTTATATTAATGTTTACTTAAAATAAAAATGATATATATCAAAAATATAAACAGATAACAAAGAATAAAACAACTATATTGGATTGTACTACAAAACTCATTCATTTTCTGTTTCAAACATATGAATCTTTCGAAATATACTGTAAATAATTAATTTTTTTGTGTATTAAAAAAAAATAATAACATTTAATAAAGTAAACCAACAGTATTATCAAACATTTAAAGCAGATTTTTTTATCAAATATCTTTTTTAATACAATGATGAATTTTTATGTATATTTTATATATATATATAAGTATGTATATATATATATTTATTATAATAAAGCACATTAATCATACATTTTTATGTTATGTATCTGTCTAGTAATTATATATATATAATATATATATTCACCAGAAATACACAAATGTAGACAAATATTACTTAAGCTAACTTACAGTACATTCATCAAGCAAATATAAATATTTATATAAAATATGATCCTTCTAAAACAGTAATAAATTAATGCTATATATTAACATTTTTAGCACTGTATTCCATTTTGTAAATGTAATATTTCAAATAATTATTGAAGATATTTTTGAGAAATTAACTTCATTCTGTAAAAAAAGGAATTATAATTAATTTTTAGTTTAATTCACATAAAACTGTTCTTAACTTCATTGGCAATTTTAAATAGTGATAATTAAATTATCATAATAAATATATCAATTATTTATCAAAGATATAAATCCATACCACGCCATGTAAGAAGTGAATCAACAAGAAATACAATGCCTGTAATAATAGCTATAGCTCCTTTGGACATAGCAATATCATGTGTTTTTCCTTTGAAATATGATTCATCTGCTGCTTTAATGACTAAAGCTCCACTAGCAATAAACAATCCAGCTCCAAGTAATGAAAAGAATATATCAATTTTTCGATTAAAAGGTGCACCCATAACATGACCTGAAATATATAAAACAAATTTAAATTTATTAATAAAAAATTCTTTATTGAATTCTACTAGCTAGGAAACAACTGATTAGATTTGATAATTAAGTGTATCTCACGATTTTCACAATATAATGAACTTTGCAAAATTTCAGTGAAGAGTAGTTTCTAATACTATAGATATCATGTATTATATATATGAATATCTATTTAAACAGAATATATCATTTTTATCACCAATTATTACCTGCAGATCCACCAATTAATATGAGGAAATATCCACAGAAAGTCCCAGTAACAAGCATAGCAACATGAATATCATTTTCATTGTAACTGTTGTAATGTAATCCAATACATACACATGTTAAAGCCTGAAATAAAATAAAAAATTAAAGGATGTTTAAGACTTTTAATAATAATTACAATTTATTTATACATACATTTCTCATTCATATATATATATATATTCTAATCAAAAATATTTAAACAATTACAGTGTATTTTATAAAAATTTGTTAAAAACTAGATTTATTTAAAAACGAAAATATTTTTTGTTTCAATTAGTCTTAATTATCGGATTTTCAATAACAATACAAAATAAAAAAATAATACAGAACAGTAACATAACTAAATATATTCATTTTTTGTATTTTTATTTACCAAATAACATGAATCACATTGTAAAAATATGTAATATTTTATACATAAGAATAATCACATTCAAAATATTAGTATTATGAATATAAATTACAATAATCCACATGAATACAATTTGAAAGTTTAAACAAAATAATGATAAATGAAAATACAAATAAAAGGCAAAAAAATCAAAATAATTTTTAATTTAAATTAGCTACTTGTATATTAAAAAATGTAAGTTTTTTTTTATAAATGTTACAAATTTTCATTAATAATTTCATATCAAAAACATATCCATCAATAGATACATTATATATATATATATATATATATATATATATATATATATATATATATATATATATATATATGCTTACATACACACACACACACACACACACACACACATATATATATATATATATATATATATATATATATATATATATATATATATATATATATATACAAATATACATCTATATGCTTTTGTACATACACACATATACAAACACGCTTACAATAATGGTACTTACCAATTCGAAAAATTTAATCAATGTTAGTCTGTTGATTGCCATCTTGTTTCCTTTTACTTTTCGTTCGAATAGATATTTTTAACCACACCAATTCTTTCTATATGAAGAAGACTGTAAAGAAGAGAATGCATTTAGATTATTGATTTTTCATGATATTTTAGGGCGATTTGATGAAATATATGTGAAAATTATTAATACTTTTTCTCGTACAAGAACCACCTGTTACTACGAACTGTGTAAAGTTTTTCTCATTTGAATATTTATAAAACGAATATGTGATCTGTAACAGGTGTATCGATTTGTATATTATAAAAATTGAAAGAGTAAATTTTAAATGTCGCTGGTCTTAAACGATTTTTTTTAATTTTTGTAAACAAAGCAAGTTTCATGCCTATCTTTTATTTATAAATGCTTTTTCTTCATATCTTAATTTTATTATATAGTTAAACAAATATTTTACATAGGAACAATTATTTTATAATAAATTTAAGTACTTTTAAATGTTCAATATTAAATCTTTATTTGATGAAATTGCGAAGAAAACATGGTTTTATTTAAATAAATACTTTTTTCTAAAAATAACATTTTTAACATGTTCACTGCCAAGGTGATTGTACGTTTATATTGAATGAGTAACATGAGTTACATATTCTCTAAACTAATATTTTTGTTTATAAGATAAAAAATACCTTTGAATATTTATAAGACAAAAAAAATATTACTAGTAGCAAAAAATATAAAATTCAAAATTCATTGCAAAACAAAGAAACATTTTTTATTTTTAAAAAATTATCGTCATATTTGGACAATTTAAATTAAAGAAACGAGAATGGCTTGATTATTTTATAAAATATTTATATTTACTGACAAAAATATCAAATGGCATTAATAAAAATTTTAACGTAGAACATATATTTTTCACAAGTAGTAGACGTGTAAGAAAAAATACTTTGATATTGGTTTAACTTTTTTTTAAAAAAAGAAAGCAATATTAAATAAATTATCTTCATAAATTTCAATAAATTAAAAACATATTTTTTTATATATTAGGTACAAAAATAATTACATTATATACAATTGAAATTCCTTTAAAAATGTTTCTTTTTTTAAGTAAACTAATTCCAAGAAAATTCTGTGTTCATAACTATATAAATATAGAATTTCATTCAAGGAGAAATGAATTCATTATTCATACAACTGTATGTGTGTGTGCATGTATATATATATATATATATATATATATATATATATATATATATATATATATATATATATATGTAATACTTAAGTACTTACTATTCGTATATAATTCTAGTATATATAAAATAATAAAGGTCAAAACCATAATTATAATTTCAAATTTTATAGACTTTAATGGTTAATAATAGTAATATAAACAATTTTATAATTAAAAACACACATAATTTCAAAAATTAATTATAATGACATCATATTACATATATAATTAATATTGCTAAATCCAAAAAATGTATATTATTTAACTTTCTTAAATAATATTTTATGATTTTCAAATTTTGTACTATTTACAACACGATTCGGGAAATTTTTCTTTTATATTTTTTACTTATGTCTTTTTTCTTACTGTCCACTTATATTGAAATGTTTACAATTAATATTATTTTTGTAATATTTACTATATTTCTCTACAAAATCTTTATTCTAATAAAACATTTCTATTAACAAGAAAAACAAATATTTATCTAATAAAAAATAGACAAATTTTTAATACTTTTTAATTAAGCGATAAAAGATTAAATATATATATATATATATATATGTATATATATATATATATATATATATATATATAATGCAATCAGATTTATTGATTCATCACAGCAGAAACAGAGGATAAACAATGAGTGACGGTCATTTGAATTAATCTGACTTAACATACGGAAATAACTCGATGCAATTACCGTAATGTTCATAGTTATATATATACTGACTTATATATTGTAAATAAGTTCATATGTGTGTGTGTACATAAACATTCATACGCCCTCATATTTGTTTATACATGTTACACTAAGGTGACTAAGAACAATGGACGTTGAAAATACCCCATAGTCTATTGAAATAGTCAGGTTAATTACATAACGTACAAAATAAATGATATAAAATTATATTCAAAAAATATAACTTATCCCACTAATGCAATACACTATTTTAATTGATATATATTAACAGCCCTTGAAAGACAAAATAAAAATGAACTTTATATCGCCATTAAAAAAATATATAAAAAATAAGACATAGAAAAAATTAAAAATTATATACATATATTTAGAATAACTTACTTATTAGTTTATTAAAGAACAAATAATTACTGAACACTAAGATCTTGAGACATTAGAATAATAATTCCTATATGTATGAAAAATTTTTTATAATAAATTATATTTCGTGATTTGACAAAATTGTTTATAAAACTTATAATTGTATAAATTGTCTATCACTAAGCAATCCTTTGAAAAATATAAAATTTTTAGTAAGTAGTTTTTTGTACAGATGAATAACGAATGTTTTTTATTAAAAATATATAATATAAAAAAAAGTTATGAATATATACACTAATTTTTATTTAATAAAAAACATTTTCTA
The DNA here is from genome assembly GCA_029203775.1 of Neoneuromus ignobilis. Lineage (NCBI taxonomy): Eukaryota > Metazoa > Arthropoda > Insecta > Megaloptera > Corydalidae > Neoneuromus > Neoneuromus ignobilis. Next base: position 21,389,465 of record CP092095.1, read on the forward strand.
TGTTTAGTCATTTAAATAAACTACAAACAATATGTTTTTAACATCTTTATTAAAGAAAATAAATATGAATAAAAAAGATTTTTTCACGTACATACACACATACATGCATATATATATATATATATATATATATATATATATATATATAAATTTAAATAAATTCTCTTTTTTATTTGGTTACTGATAAAAATATGTTACTGTCAAACGATAAATCCATTTAACTTTACAAATTATCTACTTATGTCAATATTTTCTTTAAAATAATATATATATTTGAACTATATATATCTATATATATATATATATATATATATATATATATATATATATATATATATATATATATATATATATATATATAAATAAAATCAAATTTTGGAGAACTGTGATCTTTTATTCAACAAAAAAATATTATATTATTTAATATTTTCGCAATTTATGCTTAACGTAAAATTATTTATAATTGCAATATGTTTCTTGTAAAAATTAAAAAGATTCAAACTAAATTTTTAAGTTATTTTAGTCTTTTCTCAATTTAGTTATGATGTCATGCTATTAATTTATCAGCACTTTCATTAATTAGGTACACGGAATTTTAATACGCTACACACAATATTTCATTATAATTAATTTACTAAAACAGTAAGTTCTATCAACAATACCGTTTTTATAAATTAAGATTCAATCAACGAATTAGTAAGTCCAATCATTTGGTCTACAACGAAAATCTGTTCAGTAATTATTTAAAAATATAAGTACAAACAAATATGTTCATTTTTATTAGATTATTTATATATATATATATATATATATATATATATATATATATATATATGTAATAAAATCTTATATTCAATTAAAGAAGAGATGAAAGTTTTTTATAAAATTTATAAAATAAAACAAAAATTAAAATTTGTTTGAGTTCATTAAAGAACGTTTAATATTTACGCTTGTTTTAACTGACTGCATTAAAAAAAAGGTAGAAACCAAGCAAAAATAAAATCTTAAAACAAAATATTCATAACACTAATATTTTTATATCACTAGTGTTACACCAAATAAGTCATAATAAGTCTAGACGCTATTATTCTAGTTTTATGTTAAATGTACTATTGATATTCTAGAAAATTTTAGCTTTTCTTTTTTCGAAAACATGTGCAAAAGTTGTATGAACTGGAGCACGATGTATCATTAAAACAACATATTCGAAACAAACAACTGTTTTAAATATGAAAAATTGAGAAAAATCTTTTATCTAAAACTGTCTGATTAAAAAGTTTAAAACGAAATTGAAATGGATAATTTGTAACTGAAAAGGTTGTTTTATAAATATTAACATACAGATGGCAATTGAAAAAACAAATAAAAACATTAAATAAAAATTACTGTACTTTGCTAATTTCTACTTGCATTTATTATATCTCTTAATAATTGCAATTTCTCTTTAAGAGTGAATATTTTTCATTTATATATACATATATATATATATATATATATATATATATATATATATATACATATATATATATATATATATATATATTGTATATAAATTGTTATTTTTACTGTGGTTTCTCTAAATAACATATTTCAAAGGTTATAAAAAATAATACATTTTTTAGCAGTATTTACATTATCTTCTGTTAAATATATATATGAAAATATATGCAACGTTTATACAAATAGAACTAAAATAGATATGTAGACATGAATGTTTATTATAAGTAGACTTGCTGCTGCCATAGGGAACTCACATATTTTTAGTTCATGGCTAAAACAAATCATAATCTTTATGTTGAAAAACAATGAGATAATCAGTATATTTACTAGAGAAAATTTTTATTTGTTATTTTAAAGGAGAATACGAGCACTTTTTCTTTTAATTTACGGGTGATTTTTATATATGAAACAAACTACAAATATTTTTTTATGTGATTATTGCGAATATCGAGAGTACGTTGTTAAAATAAAGTTTTATATACATACTGCTAAATAAAATTAATGAGCATTTTTAAGATGGAGTAGTATATTGAAATTATTCTTTTAATAAAAAAATGTTAATTTTGGAATTAACTGCATGATAAATATTTATAACTGATCATGTAATAAAAAAACATTTATATAAATCCTGCTTTGTTCGTTTTGTGTAAATGTATACCATTTTTTTTCACTAATATACATATATATATATATATATATATATATATGTGTGTGTGTGTGTGTGTGTGTGTGTGTGTATATTACACCATTTACTTTTAATATTATATATATATATATATATATATATATATATATATATATATATATATATATATATATATATATAATTATCGTTTGATAATTTCATTTAATAACCTGATTTTTAATAATAAAATAAACATTTAAATTATTTTGTACTTTGTAGCATATGAAACTCAATTACACATTTTTTATTTAAAAAAATTAAAAATGTGAAATTGCATTCATCTAAATTTAGATTTTTTAAATATTCAAATGATTAAGCTATCATATTATGTATTAAATTTAAAAACATATTTCATTTGATTCCAATTATAAGTTACAAATATAGGGTCATTTGAATTTCTGTTTTATTAAAAAGAAACATGTGTATAGGGAAACATGTGTATAGTTTCTTTTTAATAAAAGACAAATCTAGGTCTCACAATTAGATGACCCTATTAAAAAAAATGTAATTTTATATGATATATATATATTCGAGTTTACTTTAAATAAAATAAAAATAGTAATAAATGTTCATGCTCAAAACACAATAAGAAAATATTTTTTAAATGTATTTGATATTTAAGACATTAGAAATTCAATCAACATTATCAAAAATTAACAGTTTACATTAAAACATTTTATTATTCTCTTATATTCATATAAGTTACGTTTAACATAACTGAGTTTTTAATATAAACAATTTTCACGAATTTATATTTATTTGTATATTTTATTTCAAAAAATCGTACAAAAAGCCATAAATCAAAAACAAATCGAATAATAACATGTTTTAAAAATATATTCAAATATGTTAAAGACCTAAAAGAATTTTGTTGCATGAATGGATATATATATATAAATTAAATAAATAAAAAATAGTGATTGAAAATATAAATGACGCTATCATTTAAAGAAACGCACCTTTGAAATTAAGCCAAAAGAAGATGTGAATCACTAAACTTTCCAGTCAAACGACTAACTACACACACGTCTCGGCGGTTTACAATAGACTGGAGTAGTTCTGTATACCTTTTATGTTATGTTCAAATTTACTGAACAGAAATTGTATTCTAGAGAGTGATAAAAAATCTAAAACAGCTAGTTATGTGTATGATAATTCTCTTTTTAAAAGATATTGAACTAAAATTCACGTTTAATGATGGGAGAATGCGTACGCATATGTTATGTTTTTATAAAATGGAAATGCAGATGAATATAAAGTAATTTGTGTGCATTTGGAAAGTATGAACAGAATTAAAAAATGTATGAAATGATTAGAATGCATACTGTTTAATTTATTATAAATTAACAATGTTAAATTTACTTGTTTAAATCGTACACACCTTACATCAGTGTTCAGTAATCATTTATTGTTTATTTTGTTTCATCCCTTTATTGTATACCAAAAAGAGTTTAATTTTTTTATGGAAAAAAATTCAAATATTACCATACCTCTAAAACTTTTATATACATATTATTTTCTCACCTTGTTCTTATATATAATTCCATTATAAATGTATAAAAACATTCTTCAGACACTCATAAGTTTATTTAAACACATATTTACATTTTAATATAAATATTAGAGGTTTGTGTTAAAAATATTTGTCGACGAAAATCTATAATTTAAAACATACAGTTAATCAAAATATTTTCTTTGTTTCTTTCGATTTTTTGGCATCTTTCTGGTAAAAAGGAGATTTCACATCGAAATGAAAATTAAACTTTTGATGTATTAAAATTATCTATCCATTTTCGTACTTAGAAATTTCGAAAATGTTGCATCGATCTGAACAAGTAGTAGTCGGAAGGCGTAATATCTGAAGAGTACGTAAGGTGGGAAGGGTACTTCCCATTCTAATTTTAATAATGTGTCTCTGGTCGTCTTGACAACACTTACCCTGGTATTGTCATAAACCAGGATGATATTGTATCGTTTACACGCTACTAACAGTCGTTTTTCGATCAATGGTTATTCCAATTTGTGTAATTGTTGACTGTTTAATAACGTAACAATAACCCATAATAGAAACTCCTTCACTAGTTTTCAAATTATGGATATTTTGTTTTGGTGTTAACGTGGATGATTATCTCGACTCCATCTAGTCTTTTTTACTTTTAAGATTGTTAAAATGTTCCTACTCTTCATCGATAGTCATAAAGAATTTTCTTTCTTAGTTTAAAAAACATGATGAAACGGCTCAATATACTTCCTTCAGTCAATTTGTATGAGACTCATTTTTCTCATGACTTATAAAAGCAGTAAATTAATTAACTCATATTTAAAAAAATACTTGCAAAATCAAAATTCGATTGAGCTGAGTTTTCAACCAACAATTCTTATACATACATCATCTTTGAATTTTTATTGTCCAAGATATTCCTTATCTTTCACATCGAATACATAATTTTGAAATCTCCTAAACCAAAATTCACATATAGTAATAAACACATAACTTGCATTAAACCTTACAAATTATTTTATGTGGTTTTACAACACTTTACTTTTAATCCAACATAATAAGTAAAACGAATCAAATATCCTCTTTACTTATGAGAAATTCCATTTTTCAACATAACATCGCAATATCAGCGTGAATAATATACAGTTTAATTTTTCTTATAAAGAATATTCAATAGAACAAAAAAAATTGAAAGAAAATATTTTTTAATGCATACTTCTTTTTAGAATGACTTTACTTTCAATGCATGCCTTCAGTATGTTATAAGTATATTTTTAACGATGTTATCGTTAAAACAAGGAAAGCTTAATAAAAAAATGCAATTATACGCATCCCTTAACTATATTACCAATTTAAATTTATACAGTTCAGCCGTTGTTGATTGATATCTATTTTGACTTCCGATTCTAGTTTTATAATGCAATAGTTGAATTAGCAATAACAATAGTACGTGCTAAGTTTGATGTACTCGCTATTTACATATCACTTTACATTATTTATGTTCTCTATGTATTTTTATGTTGTTTATTGTTTATTCGTCAACATATGAATATTGATAAGAAATATTCAATATTTATAGTTCAATTGTAAATATTTTAAATGTGTGTAATTCATAAAGATTATTTATTATTTAAATAAAATGTAAGTATTATAAAACGTACTTCTATTTATTAAATTACAAAGTATTATAAAAATTTAAACAATATTCGTCTATTTTGTTTTTTATGAGAAGAAATTCTCGTAATTTTATTTTAATTCTTTCTAAAATGCACACAATAAAAACAAGTATCAAAAGCGTTATAAAATAATTTATAAAACATATTTGAATTTTTTGAAATTTTCCGTAAGGAGAAAAAATGAAGATAACAAGTACGGATAAGAGAAATAAAAAAGAGTATTGGTAAAAGGTTGATCCAAGAATAACGAAGAATATTACTGAAAAGATTGGAGTTCAGTGAAAAAATATAAAGTTTAAAGAATGCAAAAACATGAAAATATATTTTTTCTGTGATGTTTGCATTAAATAAATATTATTATAAATCAAAGTAATGTATTTATTGAACTTAAAGATTATTTTTTCATAATCGTACAAAATAAATATACTTTTATAAATATTCCATTTAATAACAAACAACTTTCTATCAACAGTTTGTTATTTATCAACAGTTCGTTAGAAAAAAAAATGCATCGTTTGTGACGGATATGACTTAAAAAACTTGCGTGCGGAAACACCGTGTGTGTTGTCTATTTCGTTGATGACATCATGGAAGGTAATCGCCGTCAGGGTCGTGTGTCACCAATATTCGTAACACGTGCTATGACGTCATGTCCTTGATTTAGTTGCTTTCATTATAGAGTAAGGGAAGATTCACTACACAATGGGCGAATAAAAATATATGTTCGTTGCTAGTACGGGCAGGTGATATGTTAGAACCGAAACGAACATTATTTCTGAATCCTATATCATAATGATGTAACCGTGAACCAAATACGAATATCGCCTTGCAAAAATATGCTCCAGTGTACACAGATCACACTCGTAAATGTCATCTAGAAAGTTAAATCGGCCTGAATGCAATTATTTAAACGATTTATTAGCATTTATACTGTGGATACAGTTAGTCACAAAAGTATCTTACCACCTCTTATATCTATTACATTTTACTACACAAAAAAGTTTACAATAAGGAAAATGAATTTTAAAGATATTTCTATTATTGTTTATTAGTGTACTTGAAATAATTGATAATATATAAATTAATTATTGGTTGTTTTGGAACTGTGGCTGATTCACTTTACACAAATGAATTTTCACCCCAACACCACAATAATTTAAAGTGTTCAATAATCACTTATTGTTCACCTGTTATTTATAATTATATCGGCTGATGCATTTCGATGGCGACGCCATCTTCGTCAGAGCCTTTCTCAGAGAGGCCATCGAAATGCATCAGCCAATATAATTATAAATTATATAATTATAAATAACAGGTGAACAATAAGTGATTATTGAACACTTTAAATTATTGTGGTGTTGAGGTGAAAATTCATTTGTGTAAATATAAATTAATATAAACCTATCTCTACCAACCGGTCATTTTGATCGGTTAGTATTTAGCTGAAAAAATTTGTAATTTTTAATCAATTAGTCCAAGCAGTAATAAAAAAGAGCTTATAATAATAAGAAATTATATTTTTCTACAAGTGAATTATCCCCCCACCAACATATTTTAATAAATATAGCCATAAAAAACATAGATCTGTATTTTCGAAATTAGTTGAGTTATGATACAACGCTTATTATTTTTTTTAAAATTTTGTATTGTTTTATTACTATATATATATATATATATATATATATATATATATATATATATATATATATATATATATATTTGGCTGTTAATATCGATTTTCCGTCATTTGCTAGTATTTATATTCTTACATCTTTCATCTATTTCCATTTCAAATTCTTTAATCTTTATACATATATCAGGAATTACCAGTTAGTCATTGTTATCATAGCTATTCATATGAATTTTGAAATTATAAATAACTTTCTCGCAAAAATTATTGGCTTAAAATAATAATTATTATTTTATTATTTGTATTAAAATATGTATATTTTCTCTCTCTCCCTCTCTCTCTCTCTATATATATATATAAAGAGAGAGAGAGTCATTTAAATGTGATGCCTAGATTTGTATTTTATAAAAAAGAAACATGTGTGCAGGGTGGTGTATAGGGTAACATGTGTATAATTTCCTTTGTTTCTTTTTAATAAAATACAAACCTAGGCGTCGCATTTGGATGATCCTATATGTAGGTTATATATATATATATATATATATATATATATATATATATATATACATGTATAAATGTGCGTGTGTACATAAAAAAGAAAAGTAAAAAGAAGATTATACGCGCACGTTAAAACACGTACATATTTATTTAAATAATTCAACAAATGATGGAAAAATGTTGTTTTAGTCATGTAATTTACTTAAAAAGTTAAAAATGATAGAAGATGTTGACATTTTATGACAGTGACAGATGATATGATTAAAGAAGATAAATTATTACATAAACATGGTCAATGTGTGTATTATAACTAAGTTTGTATATTTCGGAAATACTTTAATGTGTGTATCGACATATACATCAATCTAAAAATATGGTTGGCCTATAAAATATTTACTTACTAATATAATTTAAAATATTGTAATTCGAACGAAATATCTAAACAGAAATAATGAAAGGAATTTTCACCGTTTATTGTGGTTCTACTTTTGAATATATATATATTATTTTACATTGTTGTAAATTATATTTTTAATATTAAAAATATCATACGTACATATATGTATGTATGTTAATTTGATATTTTTCCCAGCATTGGAATTTATGTATAAAATAATAAATAGCAATAATTTCACAATATATTTAATGAGATATATGTATGTTTGTATATTTTTTTTATTTCTTCGAATATCATATACAAAATACGAGATAATCCAATAATTAAACTGATGATTTAACTATACATAAAATTGAACTTTAATTGTATTAATATCAATATGATAAACTAAAATAGTTATTAACATAAATGATCTCATAGAATGACACGTCATATAATTAATAATTCTGTACAGAAATAAACATGTTATTCGATGTTGAAATAATATAAGCGAATGATTTGCGACGATTATTGAAATCAAAAAGTTTGAGAACATTTGTTCGAGAGTTTCTGTCATTATCGAAGAACATACAATATCTGCATCAAAATGGAAAATGTGGGCGAATGACGCAATGATATAACAAGTATATAATTGACGTAATTTAGAATGGTCGTGCGATTAACAAAAAATTGAGTTTTGCATTCCTCATACATTTATTATAGACCATTGTAGAATTATGTCATCCTTAATCTCGTCATAATATATACCGTAGGATGATGGCTTGACCATAAATTGTTGGTTGGGGGAAGTATATAGGCGTGGAACTAAAACCAGTTCAAACAGTGGGAAAGGTTATTAAATAAACGTTTGTACAATAGTTTCGTCTTTGTTCGGATTAATTTCATGTTATTTTTCATTAAAAGAATATACATCTTTTTCAGAACTTTAATTACTTCGTTCATGCTTTTTTTTGCATTTGTCAAAGTTCATTACAGATAAATAGAATGTATGTACTATTACATTCATAAATAATAACATATGATGAAAAAGTCGAACAATAATCAAAATTGCAATTTATAAACATTTCAAAGACCAAATTTGATCACATTATTTTATTTTAAAATAATGACAAATATAAACGTGAATCAACAAATGGAAATAATGTTCATTTAAATGAATGTTAATTTAGCTAGTGAAATGAAAATAAGGTCAATTTAAATGTAATAGCAGTATAATTTTTACATACATAAATATCTACATGTTTTTCAATAAAATTATTTCCTTTTTCGATATATCCATATCTACAATTCACAAGGTTTTTGATTTAATCAAAGAAACTTTACCGATAACGAATATTTGTAAAAAAAACAATGTTAACTTCATATTGGATTATTACAAAAATTTATTTGAATTTTATGTAAAAATTCAAACGGACATTAAATATAATATATGTATGTAATTCAATACTGATGCATAATAATGTTTAAATTCGTTTTATTATATGATTTCTTTATCATTAGATTATAATCTAGTATTTGATATATGAAGCTGTAGATTTGAATAAAGATTTTTGTACGAAAAAGCCCTAAGTTCAAAAATAAAATATATTATTTTATTAAAGAGTTTATTTTTATTATAATCCTGATAAGAGACAAATAAATTTAATCAAAAATACTAATAATATTTGGTTTCCCTGTATAAAAATGTGATTATTAAAAATTGCATATCAATGTCATCATTTTCAGCCTCATTCTACCCAATGCTGGATGAAAACCTCTCTCAAAACTATCCAATGCCTTTCTTTCCCATTTCTTCTTTCTTAAAAATATATTTCAAATAAAATTGAATGTTTTTTCTTAAATACACCCCCTGTGTTAATTTCATGCATGTACTCGTTTACATTACTTCTTTTTATTCAATATTAACAAATAATAGAAACAAAAGTTGCATTTAATTCAAAAATAATCTTATCAATAACACTTTTTTAAAAAAATAATGAATCTTTCACTGTCATCGTTCTTCTCATAAAATATTCGCCGTACATAATGTTTTATTATATTGAATAAATTTTCTTGACATGACATTTTTTCACGACACAAGACGTCATTTTCGTGCTTAATTTAGATATACTTTTCATACGTGAATTCCAAATAAAGTATACCACGTTTTGGAATCTTTATTGTATACTCGAATTTATGTAATTTCATTTATTTTAGAATTAATCATAAATTATTTATTTAGTTCTATCTACTTTTTTTTCAATATGAACTTTAAAGATATTTTTAAGTTACTTTTTCACAAATTTATAAAAGGTAACATTTTTTTTGTTACAATTATTTTTTTGCAATAAAAATGTTTATGTTGTATTTTAGTTAGGAATGTTTTAATTTATTCATTGATACTACAACATTATTTCCCTTGTATGCAACTCAACGCCTACAAAATTTATTTCGATTACTAAGTATTTATCTTAAAACACTGTCTACATAATTGCAGCATTGTTAAAAAATAGTATTGTACAGTACAATGAACTTCTGGATAGGTCAGATATATGGGCTAAACACGTGCTTTTATCTTCCTATGAAGTTGTAATATTTGTTTCATTTTTAAGATTCAAAAAATTATTAAAGCTTGTTTATATTTTTTAACTAATGGAATTGAAATTTATATACTACTTTTTAAAAAATAAAATTACTTATTTTTAAATTATTACAAATTCTTTCACTACAAACCTTATTTAAAATGTTAACAAATACAGATGTATAATACATATGTTCATTATTTACAAACATATTATATTCAATTATCGACTTTAAAATATTTTTTTTGAAAATAATTTAATAATTGAATTCTTCATTACAACATTTTTTTATTTTTGTAATCATAATTAAGTGCTTTTTAAGAAATAACATTGAGTAATTATTCAAATGTTGTAAATTATTGGAAATTTTATAATAAATTACTAGTAACGATTTATTAACAATTTTTCGTAACAATATATTGTATTTAATGACCTTTAAAGAAAAACTGGTATCATATTGGAATTACCACACAATTCTTATCACATAATATTCATACAAAAACCACACAATATGTTCAACTGATTTGCCATGAAGATCTTGAAATCAAATGTTATTTTCTAATAATTTTTCATTTACGTTATGTGCAATGTAATCAAAATTAGTAGTTAATGAGTATGCATAAAATAATTGACTCATCTAAGTATTTAAACTTACTATTTAATGATTACTTATTGATTAAATAATTTATAAACTACTACAGTATTTTCAAGGATAAAAAAATAGTAATTTCTCAATAAATACATTTTCCTTAATTTGATATAAAAAGAACTACATGTTTAGAAAAGTAGTAATTGTCTTATCAGTGAAGTTAGAAATAGTAAATCAATCTTAAATGAAAAATAAACATTGCGGTTAAATACTCTTCAATAAAATATTGATAGCATGATAGCTTTTTTATCAAAATAAATATTTTGACAAAAATTATAAATTATATATCTATGTATGTTCATAATTAAACTCTAATTTTCTATCTATAATTTGATAGAAAATTATCTTATTTTAGTAATCCGATTTGACTAATGTTTATGTGTATATATACATTTATTCACCTATGATTTGCTGATGATTTTATTTTTTCAACAAGCTCAGATGAATTTAAAAAAAGGTAGAATTTATGATGAGTTACAACACAAAAGTAATGTAAAATGATGCCATACGATATCTCAGCTAGTACGATTTTTGTTGAATGATTAAAAATATATACATATGTAGCTGTTGTCATTTTAGAATACAACACTATAATGATTGAAGAGACAATCTTGCAATCAGTGCGTCTAACTGTCATCACTTATGAGAGTGAAATATGGATTTTAAATGTCAGAATAACTCAACGATTCCAGACAATACCAAGAAACTTGGATATACGTATGTTAGAAATAAAAAGTAAAGGTAACAATAGAAATCAATGGATTTGAATATTAAGGATATTATATTAAGAAAAAAAATTATAATGAAAATGCAATAATCATATAGTAAGAACATTTTTCCATAACACGATACTTTTTAACAATATAAATTAAAATATTTATAAATGTAGTTATATTGATTTTACAGATACAATTTTAAACAAAAATGCCTTACTATTATATATCAATTTCGATATGTAATTAAAAGGCTATTCTTTTAAATTATTGTATTTACAGTGATATATTCTTTCCAAATTGTATTTCCTAAAAACCTAATGAATATATAAAAAATACCACTATTTTATAAAAAACAACATATTTTTATTTAAAACCACAGAATGTGTACATGGGGTATTGATTCACTTTTTATCAATAACGATGACTTAATACATAATTATCAGTAAAAAAATATAATGAAAAAGTATAATGTTCTTGGATCAGTCAAAATTATTTAATATCATATATATTAATGATACAAATTCAAAATGCATTAAAATAAACGTATTGATCATAGATATAGATTGTGTGCTTTAAAAAAGCTTGCTATAAACAAACATGTATACCGACAATCGTACAATACCGTATTATTCATATTCACGTGCTTTGAAATATTTATGGAACGTAATGAAATATTTCAGAATGATGACCTAATCGTAGTGTATACTTATAAACAGATATCGTAACCTTCGATAATGAATGAATCACAAATATGTCTAAGTTGAGTCTTGTTTTCAATACGTCACTATGTTGGTGAATGCATTTGTAAAGTCGAAGAATTTTGAAACCATATATGTATGTATGTATGATGTATATATGTACATACCATATGAAAATTAATGTATATGAGCATTAAGTTTTTTTTAAAAAAAATTCGATTCTTATTTTTAGTATTTTTTTGTCAATGCTAAATGCAATACAAAATCTTTCAAGATTAGTTTTTAATTTTTTTATCTCCACCAGTATTTTCATCCATACATACATGCAAACATACACACACACATATATATATATATCACAAGTATTATACAATGAAACTATTATACGCGATGACAACCACTGTAACCCGAGTTACCTTAAACTTACGATGAATAGCAAACGGATGTCATACTGATTGTACTGCTGACCTCAATTAATCTTTTTAAATTTTCATCATAACATTTTCTTTTTTTTCTTTATTATAATAACGAATAATAAAATTAAGATGCAAAATGTGATATATTTAAATTAACTTCATTGACATATATTCATGCTCATGCACAGACGATTTGTACGTGTGAAAATGTAGATAATACATCAGTCAATGAGATAATATTAAATAAGAATTATAAATATCTAATTTCATATACAAATATTTACTTACATACACACACACAAACATATATATATATATATATATATATATATATATATATATATATATATATATATATTCTCTCTAAATATCTACTTTGTTCTTTCCAAGTGAAGAGGAGAACATGTAAACGAGATTCTAAAAAAGGTGATAGGAATTCTTTTGTATATTAGTAGATCTAATTATGCAGAAAAAACATGAAAAGTTGCATATTAGGAATTAAATATCGAAACAAAAACATAAATAAATAAATTAGAGAAAAAAATACGAACATTATAGCAAAAATAAGAAGTTTAAAATGGAAGTAAGTCGGTGATATAATAAAAAAAAATCATCACAGTGAAAGAGAAATAGAATAATATTTTGTATGATTTCCCTTTGCTTTAATTCTAGTCCTTAAAAATTGTTTCATTGTATCTATCATTTTTTTCTGATAATTTGAGGGTTTATTTGATTCTATTCTTCTTAAAATGTTATTTTGAGCTTTGTTCGGATATTTATAATATATTTTCTTAATCGACGTTATAATTCATTCCATAAATGTTTATTACATTTAAGTCCTGTGACTGTGAAGATAAATGAATAGTTGTATAAAGATATTTTATGTCGATGTTAATCATATCTGACTACATGTCGATAGTAACCATTTTCCTTTAGCACATTTATAATTTGATCTTTAATTTCTGGGTACTCAGGTTTGATTTTTTCGAATTTCCTTCAAGATTATCGTTTCATACGTTCATTAAAATCTCTTGACCATTCAGTATAAGGTTTTTTCTTTACAAAACACTGAATTTTATAATTTGTCAAAACGTATTACACATAGGTATAAAATTTCCCTATAATTTCCGATACTGTCCTAAGTAAGTTTCCTTCATTGTATAATTTGATTATGAAATGTCTGTGTTCAATAGATATTTCCTTTTTAACTGAGCTCATTTTCTCAATTTATTAAAATAATTACTCTAATTGGTGTCAACGATGAAAAGATTGTAACTGATCCCAGTCTCTTAAAACAAGTTTTGCACATTTTTAAATGGAATGAACATACAAACTCTGTGATATATAAGTGCACGGAATTTTTTTTGTTAAACTTTTTAGTATTGAATTTTGTTTTGTTAAAAATGAATTTAAATATGTTAATTTTTTAAATAAATATTTACATAGATATATAAATAACAATTTTGTTAAGTTTCATAAATATGTTTATATTATTACAAGAACTTTTCAAGTCTTTAGTTGTAAATCGTAAATTTACGGAGATTTTTTGTCCCATTTTATATGTGTATATCTATAAGTAGCCCAAATGAGACTGAAGGGTTTAGACATACATTTATTGCTTAATATTATTTATTATTCTTCAGTCTCATTTGGGCCACTCTACAAATATATATATATATATATATATATATATATATACCATTTTTAAAAAAGAAACTATTGTAGACTAAAACGAAAAAATATTATTGACTTTTTTTAATCATGCTAAAATATACAATTTTATTTTAATAAATTGTTGTGTTTATGCAACGATCAAACATATTTAAAATACTTTTAAAAATAATTCTATATAATGTATCACCGAAATATAAATTCTATCAACAGATAGAGCTTTATAATCTATCCAACAGATTTCTGTAATCTTTAAGAATTTTTAAGAAATTATTTTTTTTGAATTTATGAATATTGATAAAATATTTAAAAACATTACAACTACTTTGTGCATATTATTATTTTTTAATTATTTTTAATATATTTTTTTTCTAAGGCAAACACATTTTATTACAGAAAATGAATAATAGATGTCGGTAATATGTAAATAGGCATTTAAAATTGTCTTCTATGAGTGTGGGTGTGTAGTGTGTAGTATATGAATGAATTTATGATGTTAAATATTAAATATTTGTGTGTTTTGTATAAATGTTTATACAAACTGGCCCAAATGAGACTAGAGATAGAAAAAAATAGTAAATAATAGTAAGCAAGTAAATTTATATTTAAACTCTTCAGTCTCATTTGAACCATCATACATACATATATATATATATATATATATATATATATATATATATATATATATATATATATATATATATATATATATATATATATATATATATACACCACATACATAACTACTATTTACCATTTATCATCTATTGTAGTCTATCAGCAATTATTAGCGCACGAATAAGAAATAATTATTTCCTATTTAAGTTTGCTACTTTATAAACATGACATACTAATTTTAATTCATTAATTAGAAGCTGAGTATATAAAGCTCTCGAATATTACTCTCTTCATATAAACAATTCTCTTTTTAAGAAATAATTTTAAATATCGTTTTATAAATTTATTTTCTCAAATAGATCATTTAACACAAATACTTTTATGTACTTAAACTATATATTTTTTTTAAAAATAAATAAATGCTTAATTGTCTAATAATTATCGCATTGTTTTATATAAAAATATTTTCATTTGATTAAAAACTATATAAATATATACATTAAATTAATTTAACATCTCCAGACACATAAAAAAGCATGGAAAGATGCATGTTTGGAAAAACATGAAAAGATAGAAAAGGACTAATGAATCTATTAAAGTTTCGAATCCTATGGTAAAAGTGAGAAGTTTGAAATGGAAATAGGCTGGTCATCTAGAAAGACTAGGGAACCACTGATGGACAAACGAAGTTATTAATTGAGAAACTAGATATATAAGAAGACTCGGGAAAAAAATCTATGTATAGATGGGGGAGAGATATAAGAAATTCGTCGAAATAAACTGAAAAAAGTATGAAAATCAAATTTTATTTTAATCAATCTCCATAAAAGTTTGCCATTCCTGAACGTTGGCTAACTTTTAAATTCAAATCAACCATTTTTAAACTATCTTTAGTATATTACGAAATCTTGAATATGATTTTCATAATGAGTCGTAATTAGAGCAATAGTTTTTTATTAGAACTCATATAATATACAGTGCCTTATCTGTATCTCATTTATTGTTTACAAATAGATTCAAAAAGTAAGTATGATTAAGATAAGAAATATTTCCATCATCTGAAACATTTGAAATGTGTAAATCTCTGAATGTACAACAACTAAAAGTATTTAAAAAGATAAATCCATATCTAAAAGTTTTTTTTTGGTATTTTAATTATAAGATCTTATTGATCCTTTTTTCGTATCTTCCGAAATGACTACTTTCGGTTGTTTGTACACGCATATTGGCTACACAGCACCGTTTTGAAGTTTTACAGTTTAGGGTTACCTTGAGACGGTTTTCCCCAACTTTGGGGCGGTATTCCCCAACTTTGAGGCGGATTTTCTCAACTTTGGGGCGGTTTGTCCCAACTTTGATGCGGTTCGACCCAAATTGAGGAAAAAATGTTTGTTGTAAATTTAGAGGAAACCTTAGCCCCAAAATTGGGGAAAAATGTTTGCCCCAAATTTGGGGCAAAAAGTTTGCCCCAAATTTGGGAGAAAGTTTGCACCAAATTTGGGGGAAACGTTTGCCCCAAATTTGGGGGACAAAGTTTGCCCCAAATTTCATTACTATTATTACTATCTAATAGTGGATTTCTATAGAGTAGGGCCGGGGTGTTAGCGATCGGGCGTCGGTTTCACTCTAATAGCCATAACGGTGTCGCAGCACCGTTTTGAAGTTTTACAGTTTTGGACTTTTTCAAATCGCCAAAAATCCAAAATTTCAAAGTCCGTTTGCGAGCTTCATAAGCGTCGGCGCCCTTTTCTAATGCTTATACACGTACCTACGGACCATAAACAATACGAATATAACAAAAAATTACAAAAAAAAATTCGAAATTTTCCTGAAATTTACATACCCCCCCCCCTGAAGTTTTTGTGTTTTTTGCCAAAAAATATTTATTCGAAATCGATAAATTTAACAATGGATTTCTGTAGTGTCGGGGATTTATGATTCTGATGATTTCTGTTAGTTGACATATATATATATATATATATATATATATATATATATATATATATATATATATATATATATATATATATACACACACATATATTTATAAATACTTGGGAATATTTAATATTATTGAAGTATTTAATGTAAAAAGCATATGTGAAAATATTTATAATCAACTTTTTGTTTATAGTCCTTGTAGTTTAACAAATAAACATTTGGATATTCATATTTTTTAAATTATTTACTGGAGAAAATATTATAAGTATACATACAAACAAACAAATAAATATATATATATATATATATGTATGTATGTATGTATGTATGTTTGTATGGATGTATGTATGAATGTTTATACTGACATATATTAAACAATTTTATTAGACACAATGACCTCAACTTTAATATTATGATTATTGTGGCAGTCACGTGTTAATTAAATATCTTTCTAAACAAAAGCTAATAGTTTAAATAGAAAAGATCAGAGTCCATCCAAGAGGTTAATTAACGAGGCGTAAAATAATAATTCTGATAAAAATATCAGTACCGTATTTGAAAACAGATGTATGAATTAACTGTAGTGTATATTATATTTTTAATTGTCGTAGATTAATTTTCAGCTAACATTTTAAAGACTTTAAACATCTGTGTTTTTCAAATTAATATAACATTTTGAAAAATGATATTTACTGCGTAATTATAAATTTCAAGAATGTTTTTGTAAAAAAATCAATTTCAACGCTTTCACACAAATGAATTCTCATTCCAACTGATAAAGTATTAAAAAAATGTTTATTCTATCCATGGGTTTTTTCTTAAATATGTTTATATTTCTGGGGTTTCAATCAATAATTTGTGTTGTTCATCGGTGGTTTTTTCTTCTTTTTAAATAACAGACGCATTTCCATTTTAATCTTTTCACTATACATTCGTAAGTTTGATTTTCTTTCGAATCCACTCATTTCTGTTTTTGTCTTAATCGTGTTAATCATAAATTACATCTTTCTATATTTCTTTACGAAGTAAGAACCATGATTTACTATCATAAGTGAAAATAAATGGAATGTATTGATCAAAAAATCGTTTCTTTAGTCATAAATAAATATTCAACTTCATAACATAATTTTTTTTCCAAACTAACAACATCTCATTTTTATTCTCCATCTCTATTGTTAATAATTTTTCCTAAATATACAATACATAAATTTTAACTTATTTCAATTTGACTATTCTCTGATTTACAAATTTATCTTACTATGGTTCATCATAAGACCAATGTTTTGTTTTTTTTTATCTAATTCTTTTATTCTTTTTTGAAATCCATCTAGGCTTATCAAAAAAATAACAATGTCCTCAGCCAATCGTAAATAGCTAAGTATCTTGCCATTTATGCTTATTTCTTCAGATTTCCAGTTTAAAATCTTAAACATTTCTTCTAATACTGCATTGAATAGATTTGGTTATATCGCATCGTCCTGTCTCACTCCTTTTATAATAATAAATTTTCTTGTTTCATCGTATAATTTTGCAGAAGATGAAGCATTTTTATAAATATTTTTTAAAAGTTCAATATATGTATGTGTTTATATATATATATATATATATATATATATATATATATATATATATATATATATATGTGTGTGTGTGTGTGTGTGTGTGTGTGTATGAAAATAATTTTAAAAACTATAAACTGAAATAGATTAAGCACTATGAATTTAGTACTATGAACCTATACTTAAATAGTAAGAAAAATACAAGATAAAGTCTTTGACTTCTTAATTACTCAAGTCGACTATATTTTAAGAATCAAAGTATAATATACATACATAAATACATATATATATATATATATATATATATATATATATATATAAACCATTAAATACCATTTATAAAAATATAATGATGACTAGAGAAACATATATAATCAAAATATACAAGTTCACTCAAATACCAGTCTTCAACAACAATATTAATATAATAGACCCACTAGACAACGTTGAAAAGCATTTACAATACATTAAAACATGTACCTGAACAACTTGCTCGACTATCAATGTTGTAAATATATGGTGGTCGACCAGATATGTTTCAAAGCTACAAGGACGACTTCATCACGATTGATAACTACATTCGAAAGAGTACAAAATTTATATTGTTTGACTCTATTGTTAATAAAAATTAAACCGTGAGTTAAACACAAACCCAGTCATATTCAAAATTCATTCTGATTGTATACTAATTTTATTCCAAAAAAAGTTTTCTATTAAGTCAAAATGTCAAAGTAACACTTATATTGACAAGTGTTTAATTCATTGATTTTATAATAAGGAGGTAAATATGATTTTAGCATTGGAAATAAAATAACAAGTATAAATGTGAAAATGAAAAAAAAATGTATAAGTATAGAATTTTCTATGAAAACGGTTAAAATTATTTGTTTTATTTTCTTAAAAAAAAACGTATTATAGTAAATTATATAAAAAATAATGTTCCTTACAGATATTAAAAATAAATAAAAAAATTATGAAATTCTTTTCTCACAATTTCTACAATTAAATTAAATAAATGTAATATTATTTTATTTTATCTTTTTTTTAATTTTTATATAAATATGTATTTGTAAAAAAAACTTCTATATTATATAATAAGAAACATTGAAATAAATATTTAGAAGTAACAGTTAAATATAGGTAAAAATAAAATATCTGTAACTGTCCAGAATAAATCTCCAAACAATTATATTTTCCATGAAAATATTATTTGATGATAATTTTATTTTCTAACTAAACTCTTTATTATAATATACCGTTAACGTTTCAAAAAATAATTAGATCAAAGAAAAAAATAATAGAAAGTTTTATATACGTGTCTAAATGGCCTTCACTTATAATGTTCCTGCTTACTTTTAATAAAATGTTATAAAAACATCTGAAGAGAAAAAACTGGAAGAAATTTTATGAATACAAATATTTGAGAAAAGATTACAATCATAATAGAATCAAATAATGAAACAAAATTAAATAGTAACAAGGAAAAGAAAAATTTAATAAATTAATTAAAAGAATATAAGAATACAGAGAAGAAATAATAAAGGTTTAAAGGACTAATGGAGAAATAATTATTTCAAAATACTATAAATGTTTTCGTGTTCATATTTTGATTTATATTATTTTAAATTTGCTTATTTTTATATTTATTAGAAATAATTATGATTTAATTTTTGTATTTTTTTTAAAGAATCTTATCTCAAATTTCACTAGAATAATAAACAACAAAACGGATGTGGAATAATGATTACCTTTTTAATCATCAATCTGACGTATTAAAATAGATGAGACATTAGACAAAATTAGAATATATTTAATATTTTCATACGAAAAACGATATTTTTCATTACGACAAAGGAATATATCTTCTTAAAATTAAAACAAACATATCTTTTTCAATATATATAAATTACAAAAATGTCATAAAGAGTTACCAGTTTAGATACATTTTTATGTTGACATTGAAAGTACTATAAAAAGTAAAGAATTCAGAGTATTTACAATTGTCGCATTTAAAGGGATAAGCACTTGAAAAGAAAACTTCTAAAAATATGAATTATCGTTAACTTTTATATCGTTATGATTCTTAGAAAATGAATAATACATATTTTTGTCTGAGATATTTTAAAAATAACTCTTTCGTACTATGTGCATTTTTTACCACAAAGAAATCGGCACGTTGACCATTAAGAAAACGTGTACAGATAAAAAGTTTCGAATTCCATGTCATATTAGTAGAATTCTTATAACGTTTTTTTTCAATTTTCACTTAATTGTACAAATCATTAGAGTGAATTAGGGTTTAATGGTCAAACAAGCCGGTAATGTTATAATAACGGCTGTGATGTCTTGCTATATTATTCTTAGAAATTTGATAAAACAATTCTTTGAAAAAAATTAAAACACTACAAATATTAAATAGAATATTACTAATTTAAAGTATGTTAATACTCAATACCAAATAATCCTTTCAAACTCAAGAATAGAATTAATATTTGATAAGAAATTAATTGAATTTATATTAAGCAATTTGTGTGATCTACATTTAATTTTTTATTAATGCAATTGGAAACCGTAATTTTTAGATTTCTTCGTACGTGTTTTACGTATATAGTACTTGCATTAATCATTAAATTTTACTTTACAATTAATTCGTTTATTTTTCAAAATAGATTGTATAAAGACATTTTCTTTCCTGATATTTTTACAAACGTATATACAAGAGTTGGTAAATGAGTTAAAGATAAATTCTTGTAGAATGTGATTCATATGACCTTTACTTAGCAGCATATTTATGATATTACTTTGATGTATATTTTTCTTTCATTTTCAGAAATATTTCATTTCACAAAAATCATTTAGAACAAAATTATACTCTGGAAAATTATAATTACCCTGTTTTATGATTTATTAACATGTTAAATAAAATTTATTGTTGAATGTATGTCAGAATTAATTAATTTTAAATATCTTCATTTATAAATAACAAATATTTTCTTTATTATAACATTGTGAATGTTATAGCAAAACTGAACATTTTGAAATGGAAATGAGTCGCTCATATAGCAAGAAAAGGGAGTCATCGATAGATAAAGGAAATTGTTGACTGTGAATCTAGAGATATAATATATTTTAAGGACATACAATTTCATTTTTCATTTTAAAACTGTTTAATTAATAAAATTATTCAAAAATTGAAATGTAATATTACAATATTATAATTTGAAAATTATATATATATATATATATATATATATATATATATATATATATAAGTTTTTACTTTGATTTTTAATACATTTATCATCATATCTCATTCTGAAACAGTATATTAGAAAAAAAATCTGTTGCTATTTCAGCAACTTTTGATATTAGATATTCTTATGTACATAATTAGCATACACTGAGTATTACATTCTGTGTGAACGCATATTTTACATAAATGATAAATAAAAATAATATTTTAAATAATATTCGAACTTTTATAAAATTAATTTTAATATATATATATACGAGGGTCGTTTGATAAGTACGGTAAAAAAGTAAGAAAAACTAAATTGAAAAATGTAATTAAATTAATTAATTAATTAAATTAAACAATAAATAAATTTACCATACTTACCAAACGACCCTCTTATATAAATATAGGGTCATCCAAATGTGACGCCTAGGTTTGTGTTTTATTAAAAAGAAACTATACACATGTTTCCCTATACACCACTCTTTACACATGTTTTTTTTTTAATAAAACACAAATCTAAGCGTCACATTTGGATGATCCTATATAATATAATATAATAAATCTTATGTCTACCTGCATATAATGATTGTTTATGTTTATACGCTTAAGTGAAATTAACCGGTTAAGTAGCTACTGTCAAAATGATGGATTATTGAATTTTTTAATTTAAGGCACTATGCTTTTTAGGTAAGAATTATAGACACTAGGTCATCTTTATCGCACCAATTTATATAATAATCCATAACAAAGTACATTCTTCGAATACATAATGCATTTTTCATCATAATTATATAGGTAAAAATTCGTAATATCGGTTTTTTTTACCTATTATCATTACTCGAGCGCTTATTAAAGAAAGTTTTAGGTAATGCTTAATTGTTTATCGTAACATTAAAACTATCATCAAAATTCCCAACGTGTATTACGATAGTTACACTCGTGCACACATTATTATTTACTTTCTCCATCGTCTCCGGTTTATTTTATGAGTCAACTTTTTTAAGTCTTATATTGTCTGGACGTTATTAGTTTAACTGAATATGTTCAGAAGCAAACAAGTTAAAAAGATCGCAGTAGAAAAGACATTTAACGCAATCGATAAATATCTTTGGCGACAAAACTTCACATGAATATTTATAGTATGCTGAAAGTGTTTACAATTATACTTGTATATTTTACAAAGTTTGTTCGTTATGATCTTGTAGTAGAATCACATTCGCCGTTGCCTCATTTTGTTAAGTGAAATTCGATGCTTTCTTAATTCATTAAATAAATAATATTATATTTTGCAAATAAATAAACTTATGTTAATTAATTACTACCCCAAACGTAATAAAACTTTCTTTATCTAAATGAACATGTGAATATAGCAATAGTACCAAACGATAATTGAAAATAAATATTAAATAGATGTGTATGTTATTCAATAAAGCTAATTTATTATCAATTATTTAAAAAAAAAACTTTTTCTAAACAAAAAATAAGTTATGCATGCATATATTCTTCTTTTCAGTTAATTAATTGTCTAGATGTTTATTGTATTTTTATTACAGAGTTTAATCACCTAGTAACAAACTATTATATTATTTATTCACAGTTTGTTACTAATTGATGCATTCTTTTATATTGAAGAAAATATAATTAAATTAACACGATCAGAAACTACAGTACAAGTAATAGCATATATGTATGTATGTGTGTGTGTGTAAATATATTAACATAAATACACACACACACACACACACACACATATATATATATATATATATATATATATACCAGTGGCGGATCTCTGGTGTATGTTTAAACATTATTTATTTATTGTTCATTAATTTAAATTGTGTCAAAAACTTCTATATTGTTTTTCATATCTTCAACATGTTTAAAATATTTTTTTTTAAATTAAGTTATATGATACTAAATTAAATGAATAAAAATAATCATTTAATTATAGTATTTTTACTGTCCAAAAACTGTACCATTAAAAATTAAAAAAATAATGAATAGGTACATTATTTTTATCCATAATTTAACTATTAAGTCATAATAATGTTTATTGTTAGTTATTTGTCATGTTCATTTTTCTTGTTTGAAATTTATCCTGCTTAGTATACGTTTTCTTTTATTCAAAATGGAAAATTAATCAATGATTTTGATATCCATTAAGTCTACTTTCACTTTTACTCTTATTAATCTCTCTACACCGCTCAAATAACGTTATATAATACGAATAAATAAATTTCATATGATATTTAGTACTTCAAAAAAATAGTATTAACTCATTTAATAAGTACCATTTATTCAACATATTAAAAAAATCGATTTATTTTCTCTTGTTTTTGAATTAAATAGATTAAAACTTGTACATATGCATTGCTTATATTTTTATATGCTATAAATTGTAAAAAATAACATCTGACCTAGAAGAAATTCCCCAAAAAAATGATTTATCTATACGACAATAATATAAAAAAAAATCATTTAGTACAGTATAATTTACTGTTTTATTTTAAGACATTCCTGACAGTAAAATGATTTTCAAAAAAAAATCTTCAGTTTGAATCTTAGAAATTCACTATTGGCACATTCTGTCACTTATTATTGCATCGTCTTCGTATACAGCATAAATCTATCTCTATATTTTCATTACATTTTTGTCATTTTGAAAATAAAAACCTTCTAGTATTTTCCGTCTACAAATTTATATAACAAAAGTTGTATTTCCCGATTTGGATATTTTTTTATGTATTATAAAATTACCAACTGAATACATCGTAAAACATTTATAGATTAGGAGTCACGTACGTTAATAAAAATCACTTCTAAAACAATCTATTATAAAAATCAGAATATATATATATATAGTTCAACCATATATATATATATATATATATATATATATATATATATATATATATATATATATATATACTTTTTAATTAAAGTCAATCATAAAACTTTTAATATAAACTTAATACGCAATTATACTTAGCCTTAGAATTTTATTAGATTATGTACGAATTTTATTACATATATTTAATATTTTTTAAATAAATTGACAAGCGATTAAACGCTTTTATAATTAAACCTATTTTCGTTTATCGAATCATTTAAAAACAATTTATTACATGTAGTTTGAAAATTTCGTGAAGACGTGTACTTAATTAAAAACATGTCAAAATAGAAACTTAATAAAATACATACATATATATTTTTATATATCATACATGTAAATATCTGTTTCAATCATATCTATCGTCTTGAAATTACAAATCAGAAATATAATCTGTAACTTGGATATTTAATATTAATAAAATTGAAACATTACATACATACATATATATATATATATATATATATATATATATATATATACGAGTATATATATATATATATATATATATAAAATAAAATGATTAAAATTATACTTTTTTTATAAAAAAACATTTGTTTAATACAAATAAATGTTGTAAGATAATTGAAAATGCTGTCAAAATCTAATTCGTTAAAAATTCCGGATATTTCTTTCCTAATGAAATATAACACATTCTATAAAATCGGATTCGAATTTATAATATATTGGTCAACAACCTGTTATGCTATTAAAAATATATTCATTTATTTATTAGATACATTAGTCTACTAATTAATAATAACAAACAATGTTATCATTTTTAATAAATACGATACAGTCTATAAACTTTCAAATGATAATTCAATGAAAATCAACATAGAATTATATTACAGACTAAAAGTATTACAAAAACTGATTTAAATTTTATTATTATATGAAAAATACACGAATTGAAATAAGAAAAATAATTCGTGCACAACTTGTCAAACCAATGACATGTGCTCAGTATGAATTGAAATGTACTTAATTTTTTTTTAAGAAAATGCGATATTACAATTATAACAAAGTATGCGATGTAGGTCTGGTAGAAAGTGTTAAATTCTTCAACATACTTTTCTTCAAGTATTTTAACTGGCCAATTTGTGGCGTATTAATTAAACAAACAAATATTATTATTCTGTTTCAAATGATGATAATTGATCACGATATCATAAGTAAATATGAACTCTTTGATCTTCAAAATGTTGTCGAAAATGCGGAACTAAATGTTAAACACTGAAAAATATTTATAAAAATAAAACATATATATATATAATATTAAAAATTATTTATATGCATGTAAAAATAGAATATATATATTTAAAATAGAGAAATTAAAACCATCCAATAAAAAATCCCATGTTGATAATAATTATTATAAAATAGTTTTTTTTTATAATCAAAATCATGTAATAACTAACGAAACCACAATGTAAAAAATGAATCATTGAAAAATGATGAAAATTGTATTAATTTTCAAAATAAATTTCCTTGAAGCCAAACTGAAACATTCAGCTATAAAGTGAATAAAATTTTTATATGAAAAATTGAACTGGACAAATGTTTTTTTTGTCCAGATACAACATCGAAAAATTTCACTTTTCATATTTAAATTATGTGTTATAAATCTAGTTTAATCTAAAATTGCCTAAATTGATTATAATGGTATTTCTATTGAAAAGTATATCAGTTTATAAATAAAAAAGTAATTAAACACTTTATCAATATTTTCTGGATTGGGTGGATAGTTTATTTGCGTGGACGAGAATTTTCCACTGTTCCAAAACAACTAATGATGTTATTTATTAATTGATAACTAGAAAAATCCTCTTACTATTGAAAAAAAATCGGGATTTTTACAGTTAATCATTAGCAATGTAAAAAAAATAGTTCAAAGCGATAGAGAAATAGGTGTAGGAGTTCAAGAACATGAACGATGGCAAATTATTCCAGATAACAATATTTATATAAAAATAACGCATTGTTTTATATAATGTTAAAAAATATGTTGTCAAAACTATGTTGAAACCATACTTGAAATTGCTTTTTATTATTATTCATTACTTACAAAATAGTTACCATTCGATTAAAAATGGGTATTTTTACTAGTATATTATTTGCAATAAGACATAAATAGGTCACTTTTAACAAGAGATAATATATAAAATGAATCATCCACAATTAGCACAGAAAAATTTCAAAACAGTAACACTTAGTAAGATTACATTCTTGATTTTCTAGGACATATCCATTGCAATTGACCGGAGTAATATTGTGCAATTGGTGATATATAAACCACATTCGTCTCATAACATTTTCGTATCCTATTAATAAGTATTTTGTTTTGTAGTTTCAAAATATATATTATTGTCATATTTTAAATCGATATATAAATATTTAATCGAAAAAAATCTTAAAACTAATTTCGAATATATTCACTATTAATTTTTTTGTGGAACTAATGGTTTGTAACCGTATAAATCATTTTGACGTGACTGAAATAAACGACGATTCTAAGACATAATATTAAGTAACATAAAAAATCCCCATCAATTGTACTAATTTTTTAACCAACTTAAATATATAATATGTAGTGTTCTTTTGCCGTGATAATGAAATAAAAAACATGATTCATTGATTCTGAATTTTTTTACTGATTTATTTTTAAATACATCTTTGAAAAAAATAATTTAATAATATTTCGTAAAAATTAATCATTCGAAAATAATATATATTCTGTTTTTATCCTAATTTTCATCATATTATGTATATATATATATATATATATATATATATATATATATATATATATAAATCGAGCAAGTAATATTTTAATAAAATTAAAACATACAAAAATACACTAAATTTTAAAAATGTGATAAAAAATGTATAAAAAGACAACTTATTACTAAATGAAAACTATTTACTAAAAAGATTTTACATAAATCTTGAAATTACATAAACATTTCGTTTTTCAAAAAATAATATTTTTAAAATATAATGTATTAAATATTTTTTTCACTTATATACATATGCTTTTTTCAAATTGAAGTCCACTAAGTAATTGATTGTAAATATAAATAAATGTTAGTAAATATGACTTCTAAGAAAATAGATATAAATATTTTGTACGTTTATTTCCGATATTTATTTTCAATATTTAATACTTAATACATATATATATATATATATATATATATATATATATATATATATATATATAGAATAAATTTAAAGATACAATTTCCGATCTGAATATAAACTGTAATCTCATTTTATTGCATATTAAGTATTTATAATTTAACGACTATTTTTCAATCTAACTTATTACCTTGAATTTAAATACATAAATGTATAATATTTTAAAAGTTATTACTATATGTGTTTTTAAAAAATAAATAAATTAGAATATGATGTAAAATAACGCAGAATATATTTTCATTAGAAATTAATATTAATCGCTAATTATTTATTTACTTAAATGTTATGAAAATTGTACCGTAATTAAAATATATAATTATATTTCTTTTTAATTATTGATATTAAAAATATTCAAACACACACACGCAGGTATATATATATACATGTATAGACAAGTATATACACGTAAAAATTTATGCAGGTAAACAAATCTCCAGATAAAATTAAAATCCAAATATGAATTACTTCAACTAGATTAACTAATAAGAGGCAACTTGTCAACACAGGTAATGTGTACCTAAATATAAAATGTGTTAAATCATTAAATCTTTAAAACTACCTGTTTACTTATGTATAAATACATACTCAAATGTGTTTATATTTACAAACAGCTGTAAGGAAACTAGGCACTAAAAATTTGTTACTCAAGTGTTGTTCTAAATATTCGTTTATTTCTGTATATTGATTCTTACTCAAGTAACTAATACTTGGTTTTTAATTTATTGTATAGATGATTTTTATTACCTTGTTATTTCTGGATTTGGAAAAGTATAATTGCACAATATATTTCTGTTATTAATTTATTCGAAATATTAGTAAGAAATTTGATTTTTTTAATAAGCCAAGCGAAGAAATATATTTTTTTGTATACCTGTAATATAGTTATATATTATTTTAATATATAATATATATTTACGAATTTTTTTCAGTTGTTAAAAATGTTTAAACAAATTTATTCAAAAACGAGTTCATATTTAATCTATATAAAAATATAGCATCTTTCATGATTCAATAAAAAAATTGTGATGAAACAATTTCTCAAAAACAAGTATTTTTCGTTAATTTCCTATGCAATTAAATTCCGTTATAACATACAGTTACAGGTAATGGTAGCTTAATAGCATGACTAACGCATCTTGAGTTTGAACCTGGGTTTATGAATTATTATATTTCACTTTAAATAATATCCTCGTTACATAGAATAAGTTTCTTATAATTAGTCACACTTCATATGTATTAATAACAAGTTTAAATTTATGAAAGTATATTCCTTATTTCATTTGACTTTATATATATATATATATATATATATATATATATATATATATATATATATATATATATGTCAGAATAATGCAATGACTCCATATAATATAAAAAAGTATAGAAAGATGGATATTGGGAATAAAATTTCGAAGCAGAAAGATAACCGAGGTATCAAAAAAAATTACGGACGTTAGAGTAAAAGTAAAAAGTTTAAAATTGAAATAGGCAAGAAGAATAAAATATTGATGGAAAAGAAATTATTAATTCGAAATCCAGAGATATAAAAGATATAGGAAGAGTCTTATGGATAGAACAGAGACATGAAAAAATTCGTAGGAATGAAGTTAAAGAGAAAAGCATTGGATTGAAGTGTCAAGTTTTAAAAAAAGCTTTAGAGACTGATGCTTTTATATATATAGTCACTATCATCATCTTCGGCGCTATAGCTTTTAGCTTCTTTGACAAAGCCAGCTCAACAGGGCTATAAGTAATAAACAAATATAATTTATGAAATAATTATTTTGAAATTATGTCTTGTTAATAATTTTTATTATTTAAATAAAAATAACATTTTAATAGAGAAAAAATTAAACATAAAATAGTTTAAAGCACATATTAAACTATTTTTGAAAGCTGTAAACGAATTATGTATAAAGATTTGGTACTTTGAGGTTAAATAAAAATAAAAGATGTTTATTAGTGTCAATTCTATCAATCAATTAAATTTAATTAAGAATGATATGTATGCATATGTTAAATTGATTAGTCGCTTAGCTGAAAATTTAATAAACTTAAATATATATATATACATGTGTGTGTGTGTGTATATTCGTACATAATTACTGCGTTATTGTGTACATACATACATATATACAAACTTATAAATAACTATATTAACTTTAATAGTTTATTTTTTGTGTCGTCATACTCCATTGAATTAAGTAAATATATTCAGCAAAGTAACCTCAACGACCACGTATATTACGTTCTTAATGTGTTTGCCAATCGACGACATTGAAAAAATTAAATATACATTTTCAAATATCAAAACAAAGTAATATGACTGCAATTAAATTTTCTTTTATGTAATAGGAAAAGTACAGACATCAATCTAATTTGTTATTAAAAATTATCTTATTTATGATGAGTAAATATTTCATGATTAAAAACATTAATCGTTTCGTATTTCCTCACATTTAAATTGACTGACGACAATCTAAATAAATATCTATTTGTTTAATTTGTGTAATAAATTCATAACGAAATAAACTTTTATTTAAAAAGCGATATTTGCAGGAAAATATTAATAAATATATATATATATATATATATATATATATATATATATATATATATATATATACATAAAACGACGATTTTAAATAATCAATATATTTTTCTTGTATCTACAATAACATTTCCTGTATTTATTATAAAAAATATGCATATTATTTATAACTATAAAATGTGATGAGTACTATTAAATAAATACAAGTAAATTATTTACAAATATATATATATATATATATATATGACAAACGACCTGTAGATAAAGCGTTTTTAATTGACATATTGCTTAACTATATAATTTCTATTTTAAAAATACCGTCAAATTATATTGTTTTTAGATATAATTA
The DNA here is from genome assembly GCA_029203775.1 of Neoneuromus ignobilis. Taxonomy (NCBI): domain Eukaryota; kingdom Metazoa; phylum Arthropoda; class Insecta; order Megaloptera; family Corydalidae; genus Neoneuromus; species Neoneuromus ignobilis. The sequence goes on from CP092095.1 coordinate 21,420,416, forward strand.
TACTAATTCAAAACAGTTCAGTGTTCAAAAAAACACTCCACGTATTTGAAAAATGAAAATAAAAACAATCGTATCAAATCTCTTGAGCATTCTTAAATGTTTTCTTGATAGTTTGAGCGTTCAAGGTAAGATCTATGTCATGACTTTCGAATGGGTACTTTGTAGGATTTGTTTATTTCAGTGGAATACTGACTCAAATATTGAATAATTTTCAATCTTGAATCATTTATAATAATATTATTTATGAAGTGAGACTTTGATTCGAAAATACAAAGTTCAAAAAATATTCTGTTTTAATTGATAATTGTGTATTTATTCAAATATTGAAAATATTTGGGTTAGTATATATAAAATATAATACATGTACATGGAAAAGAATATTTTTTATGTTAATTCGCCTTGAAATAACATATTATATTTCCTAAAGTATAAACACTGCAGTTTTTATTTAATCATCAAAAGATAAATAATACAATAAAACTTAATTTTAATTCAGCAGGAATTTTAATTCAGTGGATTTGATATTGCACTATAACAGGAAACATTTTTTTCAAAAAAGTAACATTTTTGTTACTTTTTATAACAAATTTAATTATTTTTTTATTAGACTATTTTATAACTGAGTTCCTTTATGGTTCTTATTTGAATTTTCTATCACTATATTTTTTTTAGTTTGTTAAATTTAAAAAAAGTTCTAAAGAATTGTTCAAAACATTGCATATAATAATACGAATCATCCACAACCTATTCCTCATTATGACCACAAAATAGTGGCTTATCTTATAGTTTAGAACTTTAACAATAACAAAACCACCGATGTATTAGAAAAATTATTAATCAGAGAATTCAGATATATAAAGAGGCACAGGAAAAGATCTATGTAAAAGAAAATTCGTTGGAACTGACTGTAAAACAAGGACATTGGATCGATCGAATTGGAAAGTTTTGGGAGAAGCCTTCATCCAATAGTGGATAAAAAGAGGGTGATAATAATGGTATATATATATATATATGTACAAGGTTAATATTTATAAAACTGAAAAAATTATATATCACTGGAAAATTACATTCTTCTAGTACATCGTTATTTAATATAATGACAGTTATTTAAGGAAATGTGAAATAAAAATGCATTCAGACAAGCTGTTATTGCACTCAGAAATTATTTTATAAAACTATATACGAGGGTCGTTTGATAAGTATGGTAAAAAAGTAAGAAAAACTAAATTGAAAAATTTAATTAAATTAATTAATTAATTAAATTAAACAATAAATAAATTTACCATACTTATCAAACGACCCTCATATATATCAAGCTAATTCATACTTTAAATTCAAATAAAAACATATAGCAAATACAAGTCAAATTCAAAATAATGAATTGTTGAACATTTCAATTCACATTTTCGATTATTTTTCTATTGTAAATAAATATATTTTCCTGGTGTTTTTTTTAAAAAAAAGTAGTAGTAAAATTTATGTGTTTTAAAATTACATTCTTTTAAAAAAAATATTTTTTTCATTGTGTTTCTTTGAAAAAATAATGATAATTTTACAATGCAACGTTCTTATGACAATACTATAAGATAGCTCAAATGAAACTGAAGAGTTTAAACATACATTTACTGCATCACTTTCCTTTACTATCCTTTAGTCTTATTTGGAACACATTGTAAACCATTAAATGTATATCAAAAAATAAAATATTCAATAAGTGATTATTGGACTCTTTTATAAAATTTTATAACGTTTAAATAATTCATTTTTGGGAAAACCAATTTATAATTAATTTAATCTTCATATACAATAAAAATTGTTTTTTTTTTTAAAAAAAATACCTCTAAAATATGTGAACAGAGTACAGAGTTTATAAATAAATTTCGCAGCTTAGATTCACTATTTAATCCATATTCATTTTTTAATTTATTTTTTAAGAAAACTTGGTGTTAAAGTAGTAAATAGTTTATTATATCGAACGAATAGTATATGAAATACATTTTTAATAACAAAATAAAAAAATGAGTAAGTACAATTAAATTACTCCCATATAAAATAATTAAGCAATAGAAGTAAAGTCCTAGAAAAATATATAAATATTAAACAATATTTATTTGTTTAAGATTTTTTATACTGAAAAATATTGAAGTTTTTGTTCCATTTTTTTTTAAAAAAATACTTTTATAGATAAGATTATTCTTATAATCGTTTAATGAAATATTTTTAAAATTCCATTATATATATATATATATAATATATATATATATATATATATACATGTATGGATATATTTTTTTTCATTACTGAATCGACAAATTAAATGCCTATAAAAGGGATTTAAAATTATTCTTTATGAAATACATAATTGAATATGTATTTTTGAAGAAAATGAACATATATTTACATAAAGTACGTTTATAAAATATCTATTTTATTTCTTGAAACAATAATAATAATATTTTTAAGATATTGTTGTTAATTAAATACATTTTAGTTAAATTTAAACTAATTTATTAATTTTATCACTTATTTTTTTACATTTCTTTCATCGTTAGAAATAATAAAATTAAATTTTAACAATGCGAATTCTAATACTCATATATAGTATACTGTTTTCCTGGATATATATATATATATATATATATATATATATATATATATATATATATATATGTAATGATTTGGGTATATATGTACGTATATGTATGTGAGTAGTGTGTATATATGTAATTAGTATTCACATCATATTGTTTTCTGTACGTTTAGTTTCCTGCCCTAAGAGTCATCAACGTCACTCTGCGGTTATGATGTTCAGCCCTTCCAGTCAGAGGTCTAAAATTGTAGTCACTTTAAAAAGAGACACTAATAGAGGTCAATTTGTAAAGCTTGCTATTACACTATATCTAGCTCTAATACTTAGAACTATCTTTGTATAAAGACCATTAAATTACCTAACTTAGCACTAGAAGCAGCTCGTCTCTGTTTAAAAAAGTAGTTAAGTCAGTTTATATATTCCGAAACGGTAATCGTGTGCGAAACAGAGAACCAAGTATTGATTTGTGCGTTTTATGGTTATTTGTCTCCCTCAGGAAACGACATTGTCGAATGTTGATGACTTGATAGCAAGTCTACAGAGTGCAGTCAAACACCACGAGGCAGACATTTCGCTTTACAGTACCGTAATGTTTGGATCGTGGAGTTTGTGACCATTGTACTGCAGTCAAAGTTAGTTCGTTTTGAAAGAACTGTATTTTTGTCATTTATATTTAATTATTTGTTTGACATATTTTATGCGCGTTTAAAACCGAACACTACAAATTTCTCTTTTCAATCGATCGATCGGTGCGATCGATCGTATTTGAGCAATTTAAATGAAACATCATGTTTTTTAAAGATTCGATGAGATTTTAAAAGGCATATTTATTTATGTTCTCAACACAAAATTAAAATTATCATAATAAACATGTTTTTAAACAGATATCCATATGTGATTATTAAAATAAGTAGTGTATAGAATTTGTGTCAATGCAATGTTTTCAAAAGTTTTATGTAAGTGTTAAGATATGTATTTATGAAGTCATTTAAAGTACGTGTTTTTGTACATTATTTTATATCGTCTTAAAAAAATATATGTTTTGTGTTGCAACAGTAAAAAAATAGGAAAAAATCAAATATATCACATAAGCTAAATAATAAAATTTATTAATAAATAATACAAGAGAACAACAAAAAACTCGTATGTATTTTTGAAAATATCGTACGTATATAATTATATATTTAAAAATCACGTGTGCATTTTAATAGTATTTGTGGGTGTGTAATTCTACATAAAAAAAAAACTGAACAAAAAATAAATTTATTAATTTCGTATATTTTCAATATCGCCCGAAAGAAAATTAACTGAGAAAATTCTATTAATCGCATTGACTTAATTTACTTTTCTCGGATATTTTTATTGTCGTGACTTTTAAACTGTAGTGTATCTTTTATCAACATTGTGACATTCAGTGATATCTACAAATATAGTTATTGAAAAACAACAACTGTACAGCTCGGAAATTTCCAACTTGAAAAGTAAAATGAAAATCGTGTTGTTTTCATAAAATATATATAAAACACTTTGGTAGTTTTAAATATTTATTCATCAAATATACTACTTCAGCGATTGACATTTATATTAAGCAGATAGTGGACATTCTTGGAATGTTAAAGGTAATTGTATTGAAATATTATATATATTATTATTGTTACTACCGTAGAAAAAAAAGTTTTATAATAACCATCGACAACCTTAATTAGAGCGGGTGAAAGGTGATTTTGACCTTGAAATCGTTTGGGAGTGTTACATGAATAAAATAAAGAATATTGTATTGATGTGTTATAAACAATTGATTTGTGTATTTCACGTAATCGATTTCTTCACACAGATCTATTAATAAACGTAATACATTCCGTTCCGTCCAAAATTCCATATAAACATTAACACTTTCAAAATTTACATCTGTATTGTTAAGAATTGTAGTTCCAACAATACTATATTTAATAAGGTAGTTCATGTACACGTATAGTACATATTCATCGTTGTTTTTATAACTGAATTAATTCGATTTATTTCAGTGTAATTAAGTAGTTTTTATTACAATATCAAATTTTAATTTCATAGAAATTTAAATTTTCACAACACATTAATATTAAACAATAGTGCGTATATTTAAAAATTACTTAAAATCAGTTATTAAAAAAGTACTTTACGAATTTGAGGTTTAATGGATTTTAAATATTTATACTATTGTTTATTCTCAAATGAAGAATAACGAAATTGTTAACTTTGTAATACAGATTTATAATGATATTATTCAGGTTGCATGTATCTATAAGGCCGATGTTTTATGATACAATACAATTAATGATAATTATGAAGGTCGAATAAGTTATTCTTAGTATCAAAGTACTCTGAATTAAAAAAATAAAAAAATGTATTTGATTTTTAAAAATGTGTGGGTACATCATATATATATATAAACCACATAAATGTCTTTAAACTGTCAATAACAGTTCATATAAATAAAATAATATAAAATCTGTATAAATATAATATATATAATGCGGTTATAAGATAATCAAAACCGATATATTAGAAAAATCACAATCTGAAATTCATGATTCATGACTATTAACTTAAAACTAATGAAGTATTTTTTCGAGGCACCCAGTGAAGATTGATTATCATTAAATTATAATTGTCATTAAGTTACAATCAAGAGTATGTAAATAATAAATTAATATCATACAATAAATTAATTATTGTATTGTTAAATATATATATATATATATATATAATATATATATATTATATTATATATCAGATTAAGAAATCACTAAGAAGTTTAAATTTATTTATTTCTATAGTATATATTTATTTGGTATAAAAATGATTATTTAAAATATCTGTATATTTTTCACACAAATGGATTATCGCCCCAACACTAGAAAATGTTGTAAATGTGTTCAATACTTATTTATTGTTCACTTTATTTACTTATAAGCTGATTAGAATTTCGATAACAATGCTCTGAGAGCACTGCATTATAAAATATAAATTCTTTTTCAATAAATAATTATTGTTGGACATTTTTACAATATTTTGTAGTGTTGAAGTGATAATTTATCTACATAAAAGTGAATCCGCCACAATTTCGAAACAAATATTATCATTTTTATATAGCTAGTGAAATAAATATGGATGAAAAATTTGTGCTAGACCATTTTCCTGTTTATACACTATATAAAAATACGTCATAGTAAATACGTCACAATCGGTTTATAATTGTGTCATCTTTAATAAACCAAATATTTAAGTCATTACTTTCACCATATTTTTAACCTTTGTTAAAAATACCAAGTTGTTAAATATATATCAAAACTTGTTAAATGTGTACGAATTAAATGATACCGAAAAATATTGGGAATGGTTATTTAATTCTTGGATTATTTTTATTGTTTGTATATTTCTTGTATTACTGGGCAGATATTAAGACTTTTTATTAAAAATAATATTTATTCATTTTTTTATAATACATAAGAAAATGTTTAATAGTACTACCATTTTATTCTCTTTTGCATCATATTTATACACTATTTAATTTCTGTTAAAAAATCTATCAAAAATTATAATTTATCAAACATATGACATTTGTTGATTTACTATACAGTTAAAGATAATTAATTAAATAAAATTTCGTAATTAGTTAAATGTTTATATACAAAGAATAGATAAATGTCCTATTACTGATTTTTTTGATCAAAACTTATCAATAAAACGCGATGATTGTATTTCGTGTTTCTTCTTTTGATAGGACTTTAAACGATTTCTATTTTTTCTGTTTGTGTATAAAATGACTAAGTGATAAAGATTATAGTATCTGGACATGGAACATTAAAGAGGCCACATGCTGTTTAAAATAAACAAAACATTTGATAATAACTGCAAACTATCTGGAGTAGTAGAACGATTTCGAATAAATTTAGGGATGGTATATTTATAATCTGTAATGGTAAAGTAGACCTCAAATACTAAATTATATGCAAGTTAAAAATGTTCTAATCTTATGAAGTATTTGTTACCTGTTTAATCATTACAAGTTATCTCGTGTTTGAAGTAAAGATTAAGTAAATATAGATATATGAAGCGAGTATTTAAATATTCATGTTTTACAGTTAGTTAACGACTGCAAATATATTTGTTGTGTTTTATTATTTTCTATCGTATTTTCACTTAATTATATATATTTTCTAAAAAAAATGTATTTAATGTGTTCGTTTTTTTTATAGTTACATGTATTACTTATAATGTCTAATTATTGATTTTTTATTCAATAAAAATAGTATAAAATATGTACACCTGCTCAAATAAGTAAATAATGACACTTCAAAAACGATTTTTCATCAAAAATATATAAGGGTGTCGTTATGGATATACAAGTTACACCAATAATAATCATAAATTATCTTTTAATGGAATAAACATTTTTTAAAAGTTTGAATTTTACGAAAAATAATTACTGCTTTTTTTAAAACATGAAAATAATAATGTTTGAATATTTTGTAATATATATATACTCGTATATATATACTAATTCATAGTATTTTATTTTATATAAGCTATTATTAGTATTAAGACTAATATTTAACTCTAATTGTTCTTTATAAAATACAATATATTTAAGTGCCAATTAAGAAAACCCAAAGTTTCAACATTACAAATAACACATTAAATATTTAAATGAATATACTAAAGTAGCTAAATTATTAATTATATCTAATTTAAATTTTCAATCATATTAGAAAAATAAATTAAGTATTATTTTTTCCTGTAATTATTATCATTCTAACAAATTGTTTACGTACACATGTACATAATTGTTTAGTAGTTTTAAGAATAAAATAATTTAGATTTAAATAATAAATAATCAAATATATTCAGTTTTAAGAAAAAAATCATAAAACCACTAACATTTTACAGAAATCAATATGGTATAAATGAAGTATCTTTGTTTATATAAATATTTGTAAAGTAACTTAAGAAAAATAATCATCCGTATTGTACACAAACATTACATATGTGTATATATATATATATATATATATATATATATATATATATATATATATATATATATATATTTACTTATATATTGGTGTGAAAGTCTGATATTAAAATAACTTGTTTATTTGGCTCATTCGAGCTCTGATTATGATTTTACTTTTATTTTTACTTTATCACATATATATATATATATATATATATATATATATATATATATATATATATATATATACATGTATATACATATATGTATATATTTTTAGATTGTGTTAAAACCAGATATTGCAATTTTACGGTAATCTAAAAAATGTTATTTTAGTAATTTGTACTAACAGTGTGAATTTGTTTAATAAAAATGTAAATTTTAATGTTTTTTTAAAAAAACGATTGTGTAGTGTTTCATAAAAACCCATTAAAGTTAATGGGGTGTGAAGACGATTCATTTAATTTCATATAATCTATTCACTGTTATTTGAAGTAACGTCATAATTTTTCGAAATAGAGTAATTTATCTATTATTGTTACTTTATTTGTACTTATTTCGAAAGGGATTGAAAGCAAAGTTCGATAAGTATTTTAGTAAGAATATACTGTTCAGTTATTCATTTTTAAATATCATAAAAATGCATAAATGACTGTTCTAGAACTGAATCGAATTCACTTTCACAGAGATCAACCCAACACCACAAGATGTGAAAATATTCAATAATAAGTTATTAAACACTTTTATGATATCTTGTGGCGTTGGGATAATAATTCATTTGTGTACAGAAATAATTCAAATATCATGAGAAGTGAAACGTTAACAAGTATTATTTACTTAATTAATGTTAACTTATATTCATTTAAAAAATAATTTATTGAATAGAGAAATATAATGTAAAAAAAATCAATTTTCGTAATATTCCTTCAGACATTTATCAAAATTTGCTACTATATTTTGGATGAAGATTATTAAATATTTAATAAATCATGTTTTGTAAATTATTTTTAAATAATTATGTATATTTAATTTTGTTTAAATTTAAATGTTTTATAAAGCATATAATGACATTTCTTATATCTTGATTCCATTTATTCATTCATCTTTTTCTTAAATTGCTTATATTTTATGTGTATTAATAATGTAATTTAATGTGTATTAATAACAAAATCTGTTTTCTTATTATTTTTTGCGATATATATATATATATATATATATATATATATATATAAATAATTTCCAACATTGGCATTGTTTATAAAATGTCTAATTTAACTCTTGTATCATGCCAATGTTATTTGATAGGTTTATTATATCTTAAAGGCATTTCATATTTAAATTTGAATGTTTAATTTAAATTTTGTATATTATAAATAATATAATATCAACGTGTATATATATATATATATATATATATATATATATATATATATATATATATACATATACATATGGGATTACTAAAATATTCATTGTATTAGAAAATCTCACTGATGAATGAAATATTGTACTAGTGTGTAATCAATAAATATGCATATGTACCTGTCACATTATTATGTAGTACCTATATATTTGAATTTAACATTACGTCACAAAATAATAACTAACGCGACTTCCTCTTTCCATTGTGTTTTGTTGACATGCAACATTTAGCGTATGCATTTGTTGTTTTTTTTTTTAGGATTCCTAGTTCAGTTAGTATGATACAAAATATGTAATTCTAAGAAATTTATTAGAAATAAATTTAAATAGTGTGATTGTTATGGATATATATATATATATATATATATATATATATATATATATATATATATATATATGCAGGAAGAAATGTTTGTGCATTTAAGATTTTCTTAAATAAATTCTTCATATTTTATTAACTCGAAATATTGTACCGAACATGTTTTTAAAAAAATATTTTTGTATATGTATTCTCTATTTAGCGACACAATTATTAACAGTTATAATTTAAATTAAAAATATGACCGAATCGCAGTAAACGAAGAAGAATATTTTTATTAACTTGATGTTTCAAATTTGTTTGAAATTAATAAACATTTTCCCAAAATGCTTTATTTTCAATACTTGTTCTTTATAATGTGAATTCTATAATATTCATTCTTATACTAAAGAATAAAAGGAAAAAAACATAGAATCACTAAACTGTAACACAGTGGCCTATTCACTAATATGTTATGAGTTCAAGTCATCTTTCATTAAGAAAGTGATTGTCGAAGGCTCAATGAACTATCATGACTGTGTTTTAAATTATGTATACACATACACGTATATATATATATATATATATATATATATATATATATATATATATATATATATATATACAGAGTAGAGAAATATTTTTGATTATCTCAATAAATTATATATATATATATATATATATATATATATATATATATATATATATATTGGTGTCAATAAATTAATATATGAGTAATAGAAATAGTTCACATCGTAATCAAACAATCATTGCTAAAAATGAGTTCACTACTTTTTGTATAATTTAGCTTATCCTTATTGCAACCATACACGATTCGTTACTTCTTTGAAACAATCATGATCAAAAACCGTGTTTTTTTAATTGTACGATTATTTTTCTCAGTCAATTGTCGGTATACATGAACAATAATTGTACAAAATGGGTCGTTAGAAATTGCGTTCTTTTCAAGTTAATATCAACTGATCGTTACACACGCCTTCGTTAATTTATTTAATACATTTTTTTATATATCGTCAGTGATGAATTTAATGAATGACACGCCTACACTAGAATTCAATATTTATGAGTTCACAGTTTTTTTCAGTTTTTTTTTTAGTATACGAAATTGTGTTGCTAGATATAGACATTACGTCTCATGTATTATATACGTAATGCAGAATATAATTTGATAGACAATTTTTTGAATAGATTTGTTCATTATATTGTGTGCTACTTTTGGCTAATAGTTTGAAATTTATAAAAAAATTAAGAATATTTTTATATCTTTTGTACGCTATTTATATTCATTAAATAGGTTGCACACAAAGAGAAGTAGGACTAACACAGTCTGCATTGTTGACACGACCTAATACCATCAATAAAAATTTATAAATAATTTGTTTATGTTCACTTACTGTATAATCATAAACTATAAATTCGATATAGACGATATTATATATAGTTTTATTTAAAACATTTAATTATATCCCAAAATGTAGTTCGGATTTTCAACCTTACATTTGTAATTTCATTACAAGATTTATTATATTGTATAAATTTAAAATAGGTTATCTTCTGATACTGTAACTTCTTGTCTTTTAAGTGTAACTTTTGAACTGTATATAAAAATAAAACTCAGAGAATAATAATCTAAAGGAAATTAAAATATTGAAGAATTACCTAAAAATAAGAATGTTTATAACATTTCTGCACTGGCAGATATGATTTTTTTATTCATATATATAAAATATTCCAAAATAATTACGATATATTTTCATTTAAAACAATTCTTTTAAATCTGTTTCCAATCATAAATGGATGTAAAATTTATTTATAAATATATATAGTTATATCGAATTTTGGAGGATCGTTGAAAATTTTAGGTATAAAATTAAAATGACTCCTGCTCACTTTTTTCTTAATCTAATATTTTAAAAATAAAAAAAGAAACGAGTATTATATGAGCGTTTCAATAACATAATTGAAAATGAACCGACAACTAATTTAATAAAATAAGAACTAATTTTTGTATCACATATTTGCATACGTGTATATTCTTACATATTGACAAGTAAAATGAGTATTTAAAGCATTTACTTTAATTTCATTTAAACTTCACATTTCTTTAAGAAAGCGATCAGTTTTTTTTAAAAAAATAACTTACTTTCTTTAAAAACAAAGTAAACAAAAAAATATTCCCACATAAAATAAATATAAAATTTCTACATGTCTTTAATTATGTATTAAAGATCAGATATTTATATAAATCTTTTTATCTATACTGTGTTTTTATATCTCTATAAATATTTTTAAAATACTTTTGTATAACGAAGTACTTTTTAAAAAGAATAATTTAAAGTGTTTAATCTAATTTGAATTATTTTAAAACATTTTTTTTTGAACTAAAGATATTAAACGTAAAAAGAAATCCTTTTTTCTCAGAATAGATTTTTTTATTAAAACATTAGTCAGTTTCAGACAATTAAATTCATTACTGTGAAACACACACATCTTTTATAATCCATTTCGCGAAAATAAATCGTAATAAAAAATGAAAATATCTGCGAATAATCAGATTGAAAACAAACGGATGAGTCAGAGTGCTAAAATATATTTATTATATATTTTGTATACATATTTAACACTATTTTTGAAAATTATTATGAATCATATATGTACGTATTATTGGTTTGAATAGTTAATAATAGTTCTAGTTTATATGAATCAGTAAGTTAATATTAAATCCAACCTATTTTACATATTTCGTGTGTATTATCCTAAGATTTGTTTTCTTTATTCTGTTTATACACAATATATGTTTCTTCTCTAATGTTCTTTTTTCAAAAAAATTAAATAAAATAATGAGTCCAAATGTTTCTGTCGACCTATGTAACATCTGGTTTGTTTTAAGTAGTGCAAGTAATGAGTTTCAAAACTTCAAATTCATGTGACAATCAACTGAATTTATAAGATATGTGTTCTTTATTTGTAATGTCTTAAAAATGAATTACTGTATTATTATGTTTCATGTTTTAATTTTTCTATTAACTAGTTATAGAAAGTGGTTAGAGAAACAGGTTGTTAATAAATTTAAATTTGAATTCTTTTAGTAAAAACTAGATTAAATATTTGATCGTGAATTTTAACAATGATTAAAATAAAGAAAAAATTCAGCAATCTATACAAAGTTCTATTACCTACATAAAATTTGAAGATAAGGATTTTTATATTTGAACTAGTTTAAATAAATTCGTAATTAATTTAAATCTTTAAATAAGTATATTTCTAAACTATATTTTCAAGATTTATATATATATATATAAAGTATTTTTTACATTTCCTAATTCTAATCAAACTGTTAAAATGATGAAATTCATTTTATAATCGTTTTGTTCTAACAATCGCTAATAGTTTTCGTAATAATATTATTATTTCTGTAAGTTTGTATTTATTTCATCCATTCGTCATAAATAAAAAGTAGTATATGTAGTTCGTTAAAGTTATTCGATACGCTTTAAGTATTATATTTCTAAAATCTGATTGTTAAACTAGTTCAAATATATATAAGTTCCACATTCAAATAAACATTTTTGCGTTTTCTTTAAATTTTTGCCTGTCTGCATATATATATATATATATATATATATATATATATATATATATATATATATATATATATATATGTGTGTGTGTGTGTGTGTGTGTGTGTGTGTACAATATTATTTTAAGACACATTGTTGAGTAGATATTTTCTAATTTAAGCATTTAAATGTCTTTTTTTATACATCTCCAATATATTTTTAAATAGTTCATTTAATTTATTCATTAATATGTTTCTAAAAATTTATATTTAACAAAATATTATTTCATCAATGAATATATATATATATATATATATATATATATATATATATATATATATATATATATATATATTAACATGTATTTGACTATTTAAAATACATACATGAGTCTGTAGATATTAATATATTTAACAAATATTGAAATAAAAAAAATGTTGTTTTAATTATTATAACTCTTAATTAGTGTTATTTAGTTATAACGTACTAATTGTTCTTAAAATAAAACATAACGAAAAAGAAATCACAAACAAATAATAATGAAATAAGACACTATTTAATGGCACTATTTTATATTTGTGTTTACTTTTTCTGGTAAAATAATCTTGATAGAAGTATGTCATAAGTGTACAATCATACAAGTTTTACTTATGTCAAAAAATGAATGAAATGTATTCCACCTTGTATTTATATATAGTAGTTGTATTCAATAATTTTAAACATTCATTTGTATTAACTAATGACATTGTCATCAATATTTAACTATATTTTAGTTCTTAAAAGCCATATCAAATATATACTTTTATTTTCATATATTTTAACATTTCTTTTAAAAACAATTATTAAATAATAATTACAATAAAAATGCTAATTTTACAACATGTAAACAACATACTGATTATTTTTCAATTTAAACTATTTTAGATTCAAGTTTATAAAACGATCAAGACAATCGATATATTAACAAAAGTTGACATACTTCGTTATAACTTTGATTTGAACTCTTGACCGATATTTGGCAGTGACCCAGCAGTTAGCATATTCAATCGATAAACAAGATCATTAATTTTTCGATACCTTTATTAAAGGTCTCTTAGTTCGTTAGAAAATTATCATTAAACTAGAATTTGAAGACTTTTACTGTAAAACATGTATATAATCATTTATTCAACTGAAATTATCTCTTTGATGAATCTCGTGGAATTAAGAATTGATATTTTAAAGCATAAACATGTATGATTATGTATGCATATATATATATATATATATATATATATATATATATATATATATATATATTTGTAATTTATATGATAGAAAGTACAGACGATAATATTTAAATGCGACTCCTGAACTCAGTTCGTCCTTCGACACTTCATTATTCTGAGACTTTTGTCATGTCGATACCACACAAAATGTACAGCCATTTAATTATATTTTAAACTATATATATATATATATATATATATATATATATATATATATATATATATATATATATATGTATATGTACATGTATATAATATGTGTGAAATTATAATAAGCAATATATTTTTACTATACATAAAACTATTTTTTATAATATTTAAAAACAAATAAATAATTAAAAAATATTATCTTAAAATTATGATTTGTTTATGTCTTTACTATAGGGTCATCCAATTGTGACGCCTAGATTTGTGTTTTATTAAAAAGAAACAAAATAAACTGTACACATGTTTCTCTTTACACCATGTTTCTTTTTAATAAAACACAAATCTAGGCGTCAAGTTTGGATGACCCTATCTTATCTTAACAATATTGTTTTGTAAAAAAAATATATAAACAACACTCATGCACATAAACACAGATTCATTCATATACATATATAACATACATACGCACACACATATACACATAATATTCATAATTCAATTAATAATTATTATCATCTTGAAATATATCTATAAATGATAGTCACTTACTGGTCAAAAACACATCTACTATTTTATACAGTGTATTTTATTTAAAGAAATGAATTTGATATGAACGTAAATAACTATAAAAACAGTTTCTCATCACATGACGCATTTAATTGAATTTTTTGAAATTTATCTGGTTATATCAAGTAATAACTAGTTAAAAATTATTATTTTTATCTTCGATAGTTTTCATCCTTATGGATCTTTTATACCACATATATTTAAACTTTACAAACGCCTTGTTCAGTTAATATATATATATATACATTAAAGGTATAATATTTCTAGTAGTGCTTTTTTAGTAATAAATTTTCTTTTTGCAATAAACAAATTATTCTTTGGATATTTTATAATTTGTGTAATAAAAATAAGGCATAGAAAGTGTTTACATCAAATTTAATTTCAC
This sequence comes from Neoneuromus ignobilis, assembly GCA_029203775.1. Lineage (NCBI taxonomy): Eukaryota > Metazoa > Arthropoda > Insecta > Megaloptera > Corydalidae > Neoneuromus > Neoneuromus ignobilis. Next base: position 21,435,670 of record CP092095.1, read on the forward strand.
TATATTAATTTCATCGATGTTAATTAATTTTTATATACACTGCACATTTCACAGCATTTGTCAAAATAATTGAATTGTTATTTTTTTTTTGATTGTATAAAAAACATTCATCAAATCATAAAAGATTCACTTATCGTAATGGTCATGTTTTATGAATACACACCATTCAGTAAATGAATGTTTCTTCATCGTTTTATTGTTCAACCGTGTTTGATTTTTAGATTTGCTTATTCTTCGTTCTTGTATACAACTTATATATATATATATATATATATATATATATATATATATATATATATATATATGTACATACATTATGGCAGATGCAGGGAGATTAATGGGGGTTTTCTGACGTTATAAATTTAAATGTCATGTTTTTAATAATTTTTTCATCTCTAATTATATATATATATATATATATATATATATATATATATATATATATATATATGTATGTATGTAATGTATTATTTACTAATCCCACTTATAATCATTTTATAATTACAAAAAAACAAACATATGAGGTAATCAAATCTAACGAAGCATGTTCTGAAAGTCGATCGTATAAAAATAAATTAATATAAAAAAAATCTCAATGAAAAACCTTCTTTAACATGTATTATATATTATCTCAGTGTTATATGTCAAGATGTTACTAATATTAGCTATAACAACGGATACATAGTTATTGATGCATCAAATCAAACCGCTGAGTGTCTTGCACGGTGGGAACATATAATTATATATAAACAAACGTTTGATTGAACATGTTACTTTCACTTTATCAGTTTTTAAGTCGTGGAACTATCCATTTTTTTAGTTGAAATTAACAATATAATTTAATTTTAAAAATTTCTCCGATGTTATATCAAAGTTATTGTCATCTTGACTATTCCAATAATGTATTTTTGATACTTTCCATTTCTTTCATTTAGTTAATAACAATCTAATTTATACATCCATATATATATATATATATATATATATATATATATATATATATATATATATATAAAGATAGAAAAAATATATTTATCAGTTTATATCATAAGTAAATGAATTTCTCAATATTTTTCAATTTTTTTTAATGCTAATAATATTGTTTAAGACATTGTATTTTATACATTTTATAAAATAATTCAGCACAATTTTTTATAATATTAAAATTGTTTAAAAAAAATTTAATACTAATCCTTAAATTATCGTTGTTTTTAGATAATATAAATTCAAACCCAAAATTAGAATAAAATGAATTTCGTAAAAATAAGAAAGACACATTTGTTGTAGTAGAAAATTTTCAATAGTTGAATATATTTTTAATATTTTAAAAAAGGTTTTAAAACAGTTTAAAATGAAAGAAAATAAGCTTTGAATTTACACATGAATTATTAAAAAGAAAAAAAATATCAAATCTAAATCTAATAAAAGAAAATTCTTCGGAATGAAAAGTTTAATCAGTGTGTAAATATGTTTTACAATTAATCTATTTATTGCATTATTTAAAATACTACATGTATTTAAGTTACATATGTGTAACTGTACTAAACAACAGATTTTTTAAAATACAAAAATATCTAATAACGGATATAAAAATATTATATATATATATATATATATATATATATATATATATATATACATATATATATAAATATATATGTGTGTGTGTGTATAAGAGAGAGAATGAATTACAATAGTTATTACCTTGATATTTACACATGACCATTATTATTACTCTTTAATGTTGAATAAAAAATTAATACAATGACGAAAATTGATATTGTTTTTATATAATACATAAATACACACACACACACATGTATATATGAATGCATTTATAAATTCTTATGTTAGAATAATAGTACATATATGCAGTTCTTAATTCAACAATCATTATAAACGGGAGATACTTTAATTTTTAATTGTCTAACTGTAGAATGGCACAGTAGTTAATTGGTGATACAATAGACTTGCCAAAATAGGTCGTCAGTAACGCAAAGTTTGTCAAGTGCAACAATATGTACCGTATTCAAGAGAGCATATACTTCATAGAGGATAAATAAAAAATAACAAACAGTAGACTGAAAAGGGCAATGACATTTTTTTTAAATCAAGTAACAGTACGAATGTTAATGGTTTGTATTTTCCTAGTCGCAATATGGTAACATAATCTGATTTATAAATATATTTAAAATGAAATTATCTTAAAATAAAAGTCATCTCCTGTCTGACGTAGGAAAAATGAAACACTGTTATGTCATTAATATATATATTTCATTTAAATCTAATATGTGTATGCTGTATGCGATTATATATATATATATATATATGCAATTTTTAGTATATTTTATAATAGATATGCTAGAAATTCAATTATTATTATAAATATATATATAGCAGAGTTGATATTACCAATATTTCAGTTAAATTTTAACGGGATGCATACATACACACACACACATATTTATATATATATATATATATATATATATATATATATATATATATATATATGTATATGTATGTATGTATGCATGTATGTAGTGTATGAGAGAGAGAACGACAGAGATACTTTAAAATAACAAATAAAAATGAAATTGAAAATAAATCAGATAAATAGTCGAATAAGATAAATTAATATCTATTTATTTTCTTTTTTTGAACTAAAAACTATTCAGTAAAAAATAAAGTAAGTAATAAAAAAAATTCTAGATGATTTTTTATAATAATACCACTAACAACTTTTAAGAGTAAATTTGATATAAATTGACATTTCGAACAGAACAGAAGATTGGTTTAATTACATTGACATTGAAATACACAGGTCATTTGAAAATGACCTAGTACTAATACACTTTATTTGATGGCGTAGTTCAAAAATCAAAAAATGACACATCTCTGGCAGGATGTGTCTTAATTTGATTCTACTGTTACAAATTTAGTTATATTATTTATGATTAATGAACCGTTTTATGTTAAATCTATTTTGAACTTCATGTAAAAACTGGAAACTAAACATTTTTCTCATATACATGTTAACATTTATAGATGTAAGATTGAAATAAATATTAAGTATTATAATTTAAATTAAGTAAATAGATTCAAAATAACAAAAAAAAACAAAATAAAATCATCAATCCATAATACACAAAAAAATAATAAAGAAAAAATAAAGTATTTTTAAGTATATTTAATTAATTGAACCATACTTATTACAACATTTTACTTTCTGTAAAGTAATGTTTTAATTTTAAAAAAGGTAAAAAATAGTTATACTTTCTTTTTACTTTTTTAAAAATTAAAATCTAAAAACTTACACTTTATTAGATGAGACTCTTCAATATCACTAACAATAAATCACTAACAATATCGTATTATATGAAATATCTTCTCTATTTTTCAGTTCTCATTAATTAGCAATATCGTTTGAATATATTATTGGACATTGTCATAATTAACAGTTTACCTTGGAAATGTTGGTTTGAACACCTAAAAACTTACTGCATTACATTATATATCAATAGAAAATGATTAAATTATTACATATAATTAATTATTGTACTTTTATAATTATTAAGTATCCAAAAAGTAATATATATATATATATATATATATATATATATATATATATATATATATATATATATATAATTTTGTTAAAAATGCATTTTTATGCATTGTATACAAATCTACTTACTCTACTTATTCACACACAGAAAACTATCAATAAGAACATTCTACCGTTGATAATAATAAGAATATTGTAAAAAAACTGATTACATTTAATATTAAAAACTAATACAATTACGAAAAACTTAACGCCATATGCAAAGTAATGTGATGTTTGACAATAGCCGAGCGCTGTGGTTAATTAACGCATGCTGATTGGTTGAAAAATTATGATTTTAAAACCGACAGATTACTCTAATTCAAAATAAAGAGCGGCATTTAAAAATAAATGCAACATTCTTATATTATTTTCAAAATATATTAAGTATATTATTATTTTTTCACAATTTATTGAACTTACTAGAAGTTTTCATTAAATCTAAATACAATTATTATTTTAAAAGTTTAATTTACATTTTAATAATCAATTTATCTGAAAAATAGTATAAATATCAATCTTTTAACAAATAACGTTGATAAGAATTCACAATTAATAAAAATGAATTTTCACCCTCCCCCCCAACACAACAATATGTTATAAATTGTTTAATAAATACAAAAAGGCTTTAACGATGATAGTATCGCCATCGAAATACACATTAGCCAATTATAATAAACATCAAAGTGAACAATAAGTGATTATTGAATACTATATAATACATTGTAGTGTTGGGGGTTAAAATTCATTTATGTTAAAGTAAATTCGCCACAGTTCCAAAACAAACAGTAACAAAAAAAAGATTCAATTAATGATTAAGAAATTTAAGAATAATTCTATATATGACTAATACAAATAGTATGTATGGTATATAAATGATTTTTCTGATTCAGTACATATGGAATTAATTAGCTCTTTATTAATTATACAGATTTATTTTCATTGTTTTATTCGAAAATGGGTCTAGAATAGACGTATTTGAACTTTATCAGGTCACAACTGCAGGTCGCGGCCCTGAGAAATAAACGACTTTTAAATTGGTTATTATCTCTTCTAAACGACTGCGAACATATGTTTCCTCTATTCTTTACAATTGCCTGTTTACGAATGCGACTTCTATTGTTTCTACGGGTGCACGTGTACCCGTAAATTATAGTCATGTGATACTTAATTCAATAGAGCACAATTTGAAATAGGAATTCTTTTTTATTGCGACGTTAGTAGACTATTAAATTTAGAACATTGATAGACATCTTAGATAGACGAACATTTTCAAAAAATCAATTTCCTTTAGAAAGTAAAGAGTACAATGTAAATACTGATAAGATTTGTATTATCATTAAAATAATAGATAATTACTATTTATATAATGGAATCTATGTGTTTATAATATTTATGTTAAAAGACCAACAATGTTTATTTATTTTTTTGCGGTATGTACTTATCAACATATAATTTAGGAAGTTAGTTATTTTTTTTTGGAAATTACAAACTTTAAATATTTACGAATGTCGTTTGATAAGTATGATAAAAAAGTAAGACACTAAATTGAAAAATGTAATTAAATTAAACAATAAATAAATTTACCATACTTATCAAACGACCTTCGTATATATACAAATATTTATAAATATTGTATAACAAATATTTTATTTTTAGTTTCTACACTGAATCATTATATTTATAATAAATATTTCTTAAATAAACTTGAGTATGTAAGAAGTAAAATTTTAATTTAATAATACAAGATCGGGTAAATAATTAAAATTCACTATAGAAATATTATAAAAATATTAAAAAAAAACATGCAAATAAACAGCAACCAGAAATATGATACTTGTGCCTCAATACAATATTCCTGTCTATAATTCCCTATAGTTTTTAATTATCAAATAAATAATTATCATTAAAAAAAATCATTTTATTCAGCTACTTATTTATTGTAGTATCTTGTGATGTTTATTCTTCAAAATAAAAATTCATCTTAAATGAACTTGATTTTAAAGTATTTAGAAAATGAAAAGAATAATATTTTTTTAAAGAAACTAAGAGGAAAAATTGTTCATATATGTTATATACATAATAACATAAAAAATATATTTTCAAAAATTAACTGTTATATTTTAAGAAGGAACTCTTTAATAAAATACCCATTTATAAATTTATTACAATAAAACTGTTTTTTTTAAAAATTTTTATATATATATATATATATATATATATATATATATATATATATATATATATATATATATATATATATATATATATATATATATATATATATATATATATACACATACACGCACACTCACATATGAGTGTGTGTATGATAAATTATTTTATACAAGTTATAAATAAATATTTGAGTTTAAAATATAACCTTTGTGTTGTAAGTTTTTTATTATCTTATATACATTTCATTTTTTTAAAACTATAAGTTTTAAAATTTGTTACTATACTAAATATTAATAAAATTGTTATTTTGTTTTAATATTTGTTTATTTTTATGTAAAAGTTTCAAATTTAATCAATAAAATTAATTCATATTATTTGGTCATAGTGTTTTTATTATTTTCTTATCTGCTGCAACACTTTTTGGGTTACATAGAAATGTATTATTAAAAATTAATATAACTTTATTTAAATACAAAGAAATACGATTACAGAATATTGTATTAATATATTATAGTATTTTCTAGTTCGTCAATTAATTAACGTTTTATATTCCCCAGAGTAGGTTAATAAGATGTTTAAAAAAATGTGTGTTTCATAGACCAAATCTTAATTTAATCTTTTAGATAATCCTTTCTACTGTTTTATTTCTATGCAATATAAAGTGTTAATATGCTATTTAAAGTATATTTAAAGCACGTGAAATATATTTTAAACATAAAGCGAATCATTATGTATGATCGTTTTTATTTAATGATCATGTTATAAAACATTCACGAATTTCGAATTCGATACGCTTGAGATTACTTCCGGTGCAGAAAAGTGACCATAACACTATTGTCCGTGTGTACAATATATACGATATGTAATTAAAACATCTACACAGTCGTATTTGTACACGAACGCATTTATAATCAACCAATGAGTAATATTGAATAGAAAGAATATGTCTGTTTAGCTATCAGAGGAAAAAAATTAAATGCACAGGAACAATGCACTTTTATTGTTCAGTGGTTTTATCATCACTATCTGTAGTTTCACAAGGTCATATAACATCGAAAATAGATTTAATAGAATGATTTTTCTTATTTTACTATGATCTGGTGATAATGACTACAAAATTAAAATTCGATCTATAGATAAATTGAAAAGATATAACTTTAAATTGTAATTTACAAAAATAGAACTGAATTTTGTATTGTTCTTAAAAGATACATTTTGTATAAAGATTTTAATACTCCTTTGTATATATTTTTTAAATAAAATATTTAAGACTACATGTATGCTAATATGTTAAAATTCTGTATATGTTTTTTTACGTGACTATATTTCTATTACTTGAAAAAGTCCATTTTTTATAAAATAAAAAAAAATACTTTGTATCTATTATGAATAATTCAAACAATTTAATTTAATATTAACGGACAAACAATACACAAAATAAATAAAGTAAAAATACAGTTGTCGTCAATATTCGTGTAATTTTTGATTACTTCCAATTAATTACTAACTGATTTTTTGCTAAATTGCAAGTATTTTTTTGGGGTTGTTGAACGCAATGTATTTACGAAATTTTATAACATTAAAGCAGCTATTCTTTACTGTTGTGAACACTGTCTTCATTCGTATAAAAATTATTCTATAGATTTTTTAGACAATAATTTACATAATGGTCATCAAAATATAAAAATAATAATTGTTAAAAAAATTCAAATATATAATTTCTGAAAATTAGTCAAATACTTATAAATACATTTCATGAAAAAAATTAAAAAAAATATTTTAACACAGATTAATTATCACTCTAACACTACAAGATGTTATAACATTGTTCAATATTATTGTTCACAAAATTTATTTAAAAGCTGATAGATATTTTAATAACCATGCCAATACATTGCCAGAGCTCTGTAATCTATTAATGAATACTTTTTTTAAATATTTTATTAAATACTTTTGCAATATATTGTGGAGTATTAAATAATTCGTTTATGTTAAAATGAATTTGCCACAATATCAAAACAAAATAGGCCAAAAACATTTTATAATTAACAATCTTTTATCAGAGTTCTATTGAAAAAATGTTTTTTATTGATATTAATACAATATTTAAATAATTATATTTTTCAAAGTAATATATATATATATATATATATATATATATATATATATATATACACATATACAAACAAGTATATACATAGATATTTATATATTTTAATGATATATGCATTCCACTCATAAGAATCAATATTAATTCAGAGATTTACGTATAGAAATCAAATCCATAGAAATTAATTTAATGTATTTAACAACTTAATGATTAATTTATTGTGTGAAATTACAAAACAAACTGTATATGCAATTCATGATTATTATTGTTATTCAATAAATCGATAATAAAAGTTAATAACACCAATTTTTGTTTTTAAAATTTGTCACGTTTTAAAAGTTTCGCTATTTCTAACATTTTATAATTTATTATAATATATAATTATAATGAAATTTTGAAATGAATCAATATACGAATAATTTGCATTCATTTCTCATTGCTGTGTACATATGTACATAAATGATTTTTTTTACTACAAAAAATTCTAACATGATTTCGATTGGATTTTACATAATACTTTTTTTATACAATACACGAATTTAATTATGACACATTTATTTAATACACTTTCTTTTTATAGTGGATACATTAAAAATGTTTTATAAGTATCCATTAAAGTAAATAAATTGATTGAAATAATTCTTAAATTAAGCAGTCATAATTTGTAATTGTTAATTTTATTAAATTATTTAAAACAATGTAATCTCTACATATATATATATATATATATATATATATATATATATATATATAATAAATTTTTATTTGTATTTTTCATAATCTTAAGAAACTAAATCATAAGATTTTATAATGCATTTTGAAGAAACATTAATGAGATATTTTTAATTTTCAGATTTTGTGCCAAGAAATGTAATAGAAGAGACAACATCAAAGGCAATGACAAGTAGAAAATGTTCATTCATCTTAAATGCTTTTTAATAATGTTTATTGTACACATTTAAATATAATACATGAATTTTATTAAATAGTAACGTAATAAAATTATGATAATATACCAGTTAATAAATATTTAATATATAAAAAATTACAAAATAAAATCATTAAATGAATAAAAAAAATTAAATACAGAAGATGTGTTTATGTGATTCAAATATTTCAATAAACATTTTTAAGTTTGATCAGAAAAAAAGGAATATTTTGTTATAAATGGAGTTTCGAATATTCATTTTTATTCTGTTCTACATTAGTAGAGTTCAGTTGCGTCCATCAAAACAACTCGATTCTTCTACTGAATTAGCTTGGGAAGCATGGCTTTTAGTCCACGGAGATCGTTTTAATACAGAAGATGAAACGCTTAAGAAAATAACACCGAAGTCGATTTTTACCGTGCGACCATTTAGCCCGGAATTACTTCCTCCCTGTGCGGATGGCTACAAGTCGGATCCAATGGGTCGTTGCATTAAATTTATAAAAATCGAGCAGAACTCACATTTAGGATTCTTGGTTGAAAAAATACATACTATGTTTGGTGCACACGATGAAGATGATTATCCAGATGATGAAGAAGAAAATGATGATACAGCTGCAGGACCATTGCAATTTAATATACCATTTGAAGAAGAAAAAGACATCAATCCTATTCAAAAAAATGAAACTAATGTTGCAGTTATTGTAGCATCATTAAATGAAAATATTGATCCTACACATTTTAATCTTACTGCTGGAATGAATGTAAACTCAAATGAAAATAATATATCTACTGTAACAAATATTTTAAATGGATCTTTAGATTTTATTCCACTTGCAGAAGAAAACATAAAAAATATAACACATTATAATAGGGATAATTATGATAAAAATACTTTACCTTTAAATACTTATTTATCAAATAAAACATTAGACACAGATAATTTATCTGATGATAGTAATGTGTCATATACATCAGTTCCAGTGAATTTAAATTCACCAATGTTTGTAAATAAAAATGATACATTAAATATATCTGATGCTTCCAACATTGTGTCATTTGAAAATAAAACATCCGAAGAAAATGCTTTATCTATCAACAAAAATGTATTTAATTTAAATACAACATCTGGAAATACAAATATATCAACAGTACTTAAAATTGAAGTGCTTAATAAAACAACTGATAAATTAAATTTATCGAATGTTACAAAAGATAATGAAACCCATACTCTTTTCTTTTTGATACCTATAACAAATTCAAGCAATGACAATTTCAATACAAGTCAGAGAGATATTATCAATTTCTTAAAAGCAGGATTACCTCAAACAGAAACAAAAAATACAAATCAGACATCAACTTCAGAAATTAAAACTGAAACCACAACAAATACACATTTAGAAGGTATGAAAAATAATATTCATTATAAAAAACCATTAGTTGAAAAAGAATCTATATTGGCTAATAATATGAGTGAGACTGAAAATATTCATGAAGTTCAAAATGATACAGTATCTGCAAATAACCCTTTAAAATATACAACTAACACTTCACAAATTAATAATAAAGTAAATAAAACATTTGAAACTGGTATAGTTGAATCAAATACTTTTTTCATTAATAGTGAGCTAGAAAATAAGCCATTTAATGTAGATTCAAAACAGTATTCCAATAATCAAACAAACCAAATAGAATTAAATGGTAAAAATCATACATTTGAAATGGCAGTAAAGGATCAAATCAGTAATCAAACTTTAATGTTATTAAATAACAAAACTGTAACAAAAATAGTTGAAAATTTAGAATCAAAATTAATTGAAAATGTCACAATGCATGATCAAATTATAAAAGACATTTCTGCAGACATTGTATCAGATAAATTAATTAATTCAAAATATTTTGATAAAATCAATTCATCAGAAATTATTGAGCCTATCACCGAGAACAAAAGAATTTTCTTTAATAATCAAAATGCATTTAAGGATGATCAAGACAGTCATTTTAAAATTCATCAATCAGTCAGTTTGCCTATTAACAGACATACATTTCATTCATTAAGCACATACCTTCCACAAAATACTGACAGTCAACCAAATACACAAACCATTAAATTTCCTGAACACAATCACCGTAGCCGTGATAAACATATTTCATGGTGGTTGCAGCCTGATTCAAGACTTGAATCCAATCCATATCGTACCGGTGCCTACAGATCACATTATTTCAATTCAAGACCATTTGTGCCAAGTATTAGTTACAGGCCAAAGCAGTCACCTTCTCTTCTCTATAGAGATATGATTTCTCCAGATTCAAGAAGGTTTTATGGAAATCATAGATGGAATAATAGATGATTATAAAAGCAAACATAGAAATATAAATAATTTTAAATAAATAAATGTGTGTGTATTTGTGAGCATATATATATATATATATATATATATATATATATATATATATATATATATATATATATATATATATATATATAACATACATACTAAACATAACATGTAGACATAATATTATTGTCTTTTATATAATACACATACAATAATCAAAAATAATATAATATTGTTATATTCAAGCATAGAATAAGTAAAAAAAGCTAACTATTTTTATAAAAATAATGTTCTTTAGATTTTATTAATTTAAACACAATTATTATTTCCAAATGTTTCTTATTAGACATTATCTTGAATATTATAACTTTATGATATAATTTTTGATCATGTATCCATACACTCCACACTCACACACACACATACATATATATATATATATTTATATATATATATATATATATATATATATATATATATATATAAATTTAGTTGTAGAATTAAACTGACTGACATAATTTTAAAAATCAGTAAGAAGTTGTAGTTATATATTTAATGGATAGAAATGTACAAAATGTCTAATGGCAAAATATTTATTACTTATAATCGTTGCTTTTTATGTTTTACTGTTTTATGTTTACATTATTTGTTATTTATACAAGGTAAAAGCTGTAATATAATTAAATTGTACATTAATAATACTTGTTCATTAGTTTTAAATATACTTTACAACAGATATTATTTATAAAGTTGCTATAAACACAAAAACAAAATTGTTAATTTATATATAAATATATATATATATATATATATATATATATATATATATATATATTCATATTATTTTTTAATTAAAACATGAATTTACTTTTTATAATTTTGATAACACATTATCATTTTAATTTAATTATACAAATTTGTACAAATAAGATTTTACAATTTAATGTTAATAAAAGTAAAATATATGCATACAAATGAAAAAAATACATAACTTATTTATTATTCAAAGTGTCTATTAAATTTAAAACTTTACAATAACAGAACATATGGTTGATATATATATATATATATATATATATATAATCAATATTTCTATCTATTCAAATAGTATATATTCAAAGAGGCAAGTTCAAATATTTTGAATAGTTAATTTTTATAAAATACAGTGAAAATTTGACTACAAAATTATATTTTCGTAAGTAGTTATTAAGATATCAAATATTATAGTAATTTACTAAAAAAATAAAAAACTACTATTTAGAAAAGTGTTGTTTTTATTGTTTATGTATACAAAGTATTTTATTTTAAAAGAAAATTAGTTCAATATATGTGTCAAGTTGATATTAGTGTGCATATTTAATTGGAAAAATGGCATATAATTAAAAAAGATTTAATATTCAAATTGAACAATATGTAATATTCAATTTTTATTGGAGACATTAAAATTTCAAGAAATATTATATAATATCTTTTATTTGTTTAAATCCTAATGTACATATTTTAATATATTTGTGTATTATATTATATTTTGCATGATTATTTTACTTGAAATCTGCATAGTTTTAAAATATTTAACCAATTGTCATTTAGAATGTAATTATTTGTAAATATATTAACTAGTTTTTGTTAAGTACTTTTCTATTTAATAATTTTTAATACAATTTTAAATGTCGTAAATATATTTCAAAAAAGTCAACAGTATTTTCTGTATTTAGTTTTATAATATTAAAAATTTAAGTTTTTATAAACATTTATATATATATATATATATATATATATATATATATATATATATATATATATATATATATAAAATAAAAATATGTATGCTTGTGTTTTGTCCTTATTTTACAATTTCTCAGTGTTTTATTGTTAACAGAGTATTTTTCATATTGAATTTAATAACAACATATTCATTTTCAAATATAAATTTGTTGCTTTGGATACATTTTTAAATATTTAATGCAATAAGTGGGTTTATTTCAAACAAACCTTATAGAATTTATTTACTATTTTATCTAGTAATATAAAAATACAACACATTTTACATAAAAAATGTAATTGGAGATAATTTAAATTATTGAATAAATCCAGGAATTATATAAAATACAAAAATATTTGCAATACATTAATCTTTTACTAAAAACCTATTCTACACAAATATATAAAATGTGTGTATATGTATACATTATAAATGAATTTATAAACAAGTGTGTTTATTTTTAACTAAAATAATAATTCATATATTAGTGCTAATAAAATAATTATAAAAACGATAAAAACAGGTAAGCTCAGAGAATGAAATTAAAAATAAAATAAAACTTGTTAAAATGTTCACTTATATATATATACATATATGCACATATAACAAACCAAGTGTACTTTTGATAAAAATATGACAATACTAAGAACATGATTATAATGTAGCATAGAATTCGTATCTGCTTTATTAAATATTATTAAATAAAAATATAGTTTATATATATATATATATATATATATATATATATATATATATATATATATATAATCAAAATTTAATGTAGTTTTAACTGAATAATACAAAAATGTTTATGATCCTGAAATATTTATTAAAAGTGGTATTATAAATTCTTAAAAAATATAGTATTATTAATGTATTATCTTGAATGTTTGATATATTAATTGTATTGTTTGATGTCAAATCAATATTTTTATAAACCATATATATTTGACATTATATTACCATCATCAATATTATTAAATCATTACAAAACAATGACTGAATTTATTTATCTATAGAATATTATTATTAATATTTTATTTTCCCTTAAATAATATAAATATAGTAATGAAAACTAAAAGTTTAAAAAATAAGAACTCACTTTGTTGGAATAAATATGAACAATCTTGATTTTCACATGTCACCAAACTTAGTCAGGTCTGGACAGATTCATAAACATAAATTTCCATCTCTCTTGAATTGTCTCTTATGAGTTGAAAACTTAATCAATATGTTTTCTCATCATTCATTAAAAGAATAATATATTTACAAATATATTAAAATTATAATACATTTTTATATAAATAAAGAATTGTAAACAATGATTTCAGTATTAAAAATGTCATTTTTTTAATCCTTTAAAACCTCTTGCTAATATAAATAATTCTGCTGAATCTGCTCTAGATGCTAATGGTTTTATTAGTTTAAATGTATTATAAAATTTTTTTAAATCGTTTTCTAATTTAGATAAGTCTTTTCCATTCCAAATTTTTAATAAAATACAACTATTTACATTAGAAACTTGTAAAGCAAAACGTATAGCACTATAACATAATTTAACAATATTTTCATGATCCATTTCTTTTATTCCTGTAGCATTTGGTGCCATATCGGAAATAACAATATCAGCTTGTTTACCATTTAATGTTTCAAGAATCTTACTTTGAGATTCTTTTGAAGTAAAGTCCATGTTTCCCAATATATATGATCCCTGTAATATATATTATTATAGATGAATAATATACATCAAAATATATTTAAGTATATGCATTTAAGCAAACTATATATATATATATATATATATATATATATATATATATATATATATATATATATATATATATATATATATATATATATGTATGTATGTATGTGTGTAAATAAATTATAATTACTTTAATTGGATAAATTTGTAATCTATCAATTGCAATAACACATCCAATTGGTTTATTTTTAATAAGACCATCAGAATTTGTCTTTTTTACAGCTACTTGTGTCCATGAACCTGGCGCAGCACCACAATCAATTACAATTTGACCTGGCTTTAATAAATTATTTTTTTCATCTATTTCTAAAAGTTTAAAAGCACTTCTACATCTACAATTAATAAAAATATGATATATTTATGAAGAAATATATGAATTAATTTCATTTATTTTTTTAAATTTTAAACATATATATATATATATATACTTTTATTAACGTTCTTTTTTGTTACTATCATGTAATATATACCTATAATTCATCATTTTTGCTTTTTCTATATATGGGTCTTGTATGTGCCGAGTTAACCATATTTGTGAACTTAATTTTTTTCCCTTTAAATTATTAGGTACTATTTTTGCTGCTGATGTTCTACTAATATGTAACGACCTTGTTATAATTTGGCATACCATTTTTGAATAAAAATTATTCACACACAATTTTTGATAACGTTTTATATACAAGATTTTAACATAACCTACAATAAATAAAATAAATATATTACTAATTTATAATTTTAAAAACTTTATGTATGTATATATGTGTTTATATATATATATGTATATACATATATATACATACATGCAAATTTTAAATATTTACAGTATTCATATATAGAAAGCTGGATACATATAACAATGTATGTAATGAATCTTAATGTTTTTCATGTGTACATTTAACTTTAAAATTTCTATTTTATACCAGATGAATTTA
Organism: Neoneuromus ignobilis; assembly: GCA_029203775.1. Lineage (NCBI taxonomy): Eukaryota > Metazoa > Arthropoda > Insecta > Megaloptera > Corydalidae > Neoneuromus > Neoneuromus ignobilis. The sequence continues at coordinate 21,451,291 of CP092095.1, forward strand.
AACTTTATTAGTGACATATTTCAGAATATTTTTATCTTTTAAAAAATATTTCACATAAATAGTATTGAAAATTATATTTTAAACCCCTATTAATCTTTTAATTTTAAACATAGCTGGAATTTAAAATATTAAATAACTGCATATATAATACTTTATTTATTTCTTCAAAATAATTTACAACAAAATAAGACCATTGAATAAAGTTTATTTAGAATAAAAATACAAATAATGCACATATAAAATGTTTAATGCTGCTTTAAAAGTTCTATCTGTGCATCTGAAATTGTTTTCATTCCAATTTGTATACCAGCTAAATTTCCTTTCCAAGCATGTAATAAATCACGAAGTTGTTGCCACTGAGCTCTTCCAAATGTACGATGCATTGTACTTGAAATGAATACTTTTTCTACAGACTGATCCATTCGAGCATGAACTAATTTAGTTTTCAAAACATCAATTATAAATGCTTCAACTTCTTCTTTCTGGATTTGTAGTTCATGTTGAATTAAAGAAAATGGCATTTCTGAATGACTCTCTGCAAGCTGCATAAATGTTAAAAGTCGCATTTTCTTCATATTTTGTTCATGATTTAGTCCCTGTGATGTTACGAATTCTTTGTGATTCTTATAAAATTTCAAATAAGCTGGAAGTTTTTCACACACAAATATGGAAAGGAGATCATGTATTAGCTCTCCTTCTAGAAATCTAACTGGTTTTAAGGACAAAAGTGGATCTAATAAGAAAGTGTTTGGATCAGCTAATGCGGCAACAATACAACGAATTGCATCTTCTCGTGCATGAGATGCATTTTCTGTTGTATATGTTCCTAACAACTCATACATTACTTTTGCAGCTTGTTCACTGTAAAAAATAAAAATAAAAAAATAATTGTAAAAAACCGACAAAGAACTATTTTTACCTCTGGCCACTTGCAAGTAAGACTTCATGTAAAAGACGATATAACTTTTGCATTTGTTCAATTGAAGGAGGACAAGTTTCAAATTGAAGTTTTAAATGATCAACATCCCGAAATACTGCTCGCACTTGATCAGTTTGTTTAGCAATTTGTACAAGATGGTAATAAACATGATAACGCATTGGTGAAAGTTCATCTAGCGATTGATATAATAACCATAAACTGTAAAAATAAGCATATATTTACTTATTTTATCAGTAGTAATTTAATTTTTTTTTATTTTTTGATACTTACGCACGTAATGTAACCATTCCTAGTTTTACTCCTTGGGCTTTGGTGAGTTTTTCACAAAATGCTAAAATTATATTTTCTGCTCGTTCAAGAGGAATCTAAAAATAAGTAGTTAATTTTTATAAAATTGAATTACTAATGTTCTGATTTTTTTTATATAAATGTTAGTAACTAAATATTCATTTACATAGTACAAAGTTACAATGATCTATTAAAACCACTTTCTACAAATTATCATATAAACTATTCTACTTTGTATAAATTCTTAAGATTAAATAACAATTGTGTATACAGATCATAATTCGAAATATAATAAAAGGCATGATTAAGCTATAAAAAATATTAAAAAAATGATTTAACTTACAAGAACCATAATGGAAACAATATCATTTAATACTTTTTCTACTTCTTGTTCTGATCCTTCACGGAAACAAGCATCACATACTCCAATAATTTTATGCAAATCATCTTCAATTCCTTTTGCAGACTTTTCTTCAGAAATCTCAGCTCCTAGTTCTTTTAAATACACTCGAAGTTCTTGAACCTATAAACAAGGTAACCTTAAAGAAATATGTTTTCTACTTCTGAAAATCATTTGAAAAAATATCTATCATTAGTATTATTTATCTATTTATTAAAACGAAACATACTTGGTCTTCAAGTGCTAATTCCATAAACACAGGCGGTCCTTGCATTTTGTGTTTTATTTTATTCAACACGCTTTTTTAATGTCAATTAACTCGTTTCGCAAAGAAACGAAGTTAGAAACGAATTATAACAGTTTTACAAACTGTAGTGATGTCAATAACGGAAGAAAAATACGATTAATAGAATGTAAGTAAAATAAAATGTTATTTAAAAAATATATTTGCAAAATAACTAAATCAATTAATTGATTAATACAAGGATAAATTAAAATTGTATAACTTAGTTTAATTATAAGGTAATATATAGTTTTTATGACTACATTTTTAGAATTGTAGCTAATTTATTTGAACACAAATGGATTACATTAATATCATATTTAGTGTTCATAATCATTTACTGTTCACTTTATTCATTAATGTGCATTTCGATCGTCATGCAACTTTTTTTAAAGGGACGTGTTATGAACTTAATTGGTGTAGTATGACTATTGATATGTGTATTAGCAAATAAACAATATATTGAATTTATGAAATCTTGTAGTAAAAATACATTTCTATATGAATTAGTAATTTAAAATTGAATATTTTCTTGACATTCTTTGTTATATGTATGTATACATGTTATATTTAACTCGTCAATTAATTACAGATTATAGTTAAAATCTATTTTATGAAAAAATAAAAAAAACTTTTTTACAATTTTGCAGAAGTAACATTATTCTTTTAAAACAAAGGGTATTTTCGTAATTTGTATTTTTTCCATAATTTAAAATATTATATTTTTATAATTTATTACAATTTATAAATCTCATTAATGAAAAAATACAATGAATTCATTAAATATTTGTTCATTTCAAAATGACAATAGCAAAAAAAAAATATAGACTTTATATGAAATTGTTTTATAAATGACATAAAATAAACTGATGTTCATAAAATACAGTATAATGTACTGTAATAAAAAATTATAATTGTTACTATTTGAATATATTCAAAAAATAAATATATAATTATATTATCAACACTAAATAGAAAAGGTATTCAAGGAATAGCTAAGATCAGAAGTATTATTGAAATAATTAAATATATAAATACACATTGATTACAATTTGTATCAAAAGCAATTTGTTTATTCAAATACCTTAAATTTACATATTTAAACAAATACAAATAACTGTTTTATACCAACATTCAGATAAAAATTCAATTATAATCTCAATTTAACTTTATATAACGTATATGTCATAAAAAAGAAAGTTCGAAAATAAAGTAATATTTTCAAATAACAATTATGTTTATATTTATACTAATGAATCATTCTTATTCTGTCAATATGAAGTTAAAACTAATATATAATTTTAGTGAACTGAAAGTTTTAATATAGATATTTTACTCATACATATATATATATATATATATATATATATATATATATATATATATATATATATATAAATTATGTATATGTGAAGAACATATATTAAATAAATTTTAATTTTTTCCCATTTTTTAAACATATTTTAAAAACAAGTGAGTTTATTACATTTATAGATAATATGCCTACAAACAGATATACATTAAACAGTTTAAGAAATGAACATTTATTATGCTTTATTTATTTGTACTTCAGTCAAAATTTATAAACTGCTCCTTTTTCATATCAGTAACTTGAACTGAAAACATTTTAAATGCTTTTGAAGTTGCTTTCCAATAAAATTCACTGTTTAATTCAACAGAGCTTTCAATAAAACAATTCAAATACACAGTCTCTCAATTACACATATCAAATAATTCATTTTTTTTAAAAAAAATGTGATAACTAAACATATGTCTAAATTGGTTTCCACTGGAAACAGATCTAATAATTGTAAAATACCAGCATACACACATACAATATACACAAATATATTTGTATTAAAATACATATAAAAGATAATTTTTATTTTACTTTAGAAAATTATTCAAGAAGTAATGTTACTGACAACATTTATTAGACTATCATTTTAAGAAAAACGTTATTTCAAAATACGTTTGAAGCTTTATTATTTAACAGCTAATCTATTAATTACATTATGATTAAAACAAAAATGATTTAATAATATAAGAAGGAAAATGACTAATAAAAATTAATAATTTTTGAAAATATTACTTACTATCATACTTTAAAAACTTTTCAAATTGAATTACATACTCTTTTTTTATTATATTGTAGAGATATTTTTTGATATGAGATAGTATATTTTATGATTATTATTTGAATTAAAATTATAATTTAAAATCAAATAAGTAAAAAATAATTTTCTGATATAGTCACATATGTTGTTGATACAGTGTATGTCGATTTAAATTCATTGAAAAAATACACCAAAAGTTAATCTTATTTCCATGTGACGTTACTGTTAGTATATGTCTGTATTTATATACATATATGCAAATATATACATATATGATGTATGTGGTAATTTTATCATTCAAAAATACAAATAAAAATGTAATAATTAATCACATATAAAATTATCAAAGTATCGCTAATTTTTTTTAATTTGTGGCCAGATAAAAAACATTAAACACAAACATTTTCTGATTTTTTTATTTAATTTTAATGACTTATAAAAATATGTACTTTTATTAATTAATTCACATATATTATTTATTTATATAATTTTCAAAACAAAAGTGACATTTCCTTGGTCACTGTCACAAAAATGATTTATATTAAGGACGAATTAAGTTCCAAATCAGTTTGTAACAAGTATATTTGTCAGCATAAAATGAAATCTACAAATATAACTTAACTATCACATATTATCATAAAAAAGATAAAAATTAATGTAGTATGCTCCTATGATGTTTTAGTAGTATAAATTTTTGTTATGGTAATTAGGAATTCATTTTTGAAAAAAGAAACTTTTTTTATAAAATAAAGGTGAATAATTATATTTAGTAGTATTAATAGTTTTCATCAATGTGCAGAAACAATATACAAGTTATATTCTTGTATCTTAAAATCATAAATTAATATTTTGAAAGTATTTTTCATCATTACTATGTGACATCTATTGCAATTTCATATTAATTACAATTAATAAAAAAACAAAAATATTATGAATATTTCATTAACATACTGACAAATAATATAAATAAATTTAATAAAATAAACTACATATCAGATCTATCACACTTATCTTTTTTTATTTATAAACAAACATAAAGAGCTTATGAAAAATATTTACAGTTTAAAATACAAAAATTGCTTTTTTATATAAAGGTATAAAATATATTCATATGCCATACTGAATGGCTGTTTTTCAATTTAATTAAAAAAATAAATGTGATATCAATATTACAATTATTTTTATCAAAAATGTAGATCACTCAAAAACTCAGTCAAGAACTTTTAAATTTCAAAAAGACAACTTTCAATATGAAGATTATAAAGATAATAATTTGTATGACATTTAGCTAACATAAATAAGCTTACTGATAAAAAAAAATCATCCTCAACATGAATCTAAATTGAAAATTTAACAAAATAATTGATAAATGTTTAATGAAAAAAGGATTATATATACATTTGGATGTCAAAAAGTGAATGGTGTGGGATAAAGAAAAATTAAATGCGCTGCACAATAATCAAAACACACATCCTACATTTATTGGACAAGTTATAAATTGTTTCATAGCACCAGTTCTTAAAACAGTATCATATAAGATATATCAACATATAATACTTAAACTAAACATTAATTCTTTTGTGATTACAAATTTGTTAATAAAAAGACCACTTTGGCACTAAATGAATACATAACGCATTCCACACCATTTTAAACAAATAATTATGTTTTGTAATGTTATTAAATGTTTACATAACATAACCAGTAAATTCTAATCACAAAAAAAAACAACTAAGATGAAAATGATAATTACAAAAAGGTGGGGTACCTAATGTATAAAAAGAAAAAATCAACTTGTACATTATATCTGTGTACTAAACCTAGGTTTTGGTAAATCACCAAAAACAGCATCTCCATGTACACTTTTTGCAAGAGCTTTAATACTGGCCGCTATATCCAATGGGTATTCCGGAACCTGGAAACGAAATGTTCATTAAGAAATTAAATAAATTTAAATTTTTATTGACAAGTAATTATAAAATATTATTTACCTGAATTATGTTATCAATCTACAAATAGCAGCATGAAACAAAATTGCACAGTATTGGATAACAATGTTTGTTGTTTTTTAATGTATGTTCGCAAGTCATAAGTGTATTTATAATTTATATTAAAGTAGTACTAACCTGATCATCATCAATATCAACACCATTATGAGGATATGGAGACATAAATGCAGGTACATTAATAGGCAAAGACTTTGCTAGACTAGTTGAATATACTGGTCTCTGGCGAGTGGTGATAACTTCATCTTGAGAATCTAATAAATTAATATATTTTTTATCATAAAAAATGAATTTGAAACTTAAAAATTAACAAAAATGAACTTTAAAGGTAAATGAATACATTTTAAAAATGTAAAGATAATAGTAATTATATTTACCATCAGAATCACTTTCATTATCAAAATGTGTTCTATTTGATGGAGGATTATCATCCATTCCTTCTAAATCAAATAATGCTTCTGAATCATACGTTTCCCCACGTATTGAATTTGATAACTTGCTATGGCTTTTCCGAGATGAAGGTGTATTTTTTGTTTGTGCCAAGGAATTCTTTTGCAAATATAATAAAAATTATTGCTTACAATATTTTGTATAATATAAATAATAAGCTATAAAATGATAAGTTTAACATTTAAAGTTTTCAAAAATTAATAAATCAAACAGAATAACACTGAATAAAAAACAAAAATATTATATGATTTAAATACCTTGTTAATTTGTGATTTAATAATTTTCTGTTTATTGTTTTCAATATCACTTCTAAAAATTAATGCAGATTCATTGACTGTTGGTTCAAACATATCTACATTGGATGGAGGTGTTTCCAATCGTTCAATATTATCAGTTCTACAGTGTGTTGAGTTACACGATGCTTGATGAATCAGTACATTTCTAAAAAAAACTTTCTTTAGTCAAAATACATTCATTTTTATCACATTTGAGCCATTAATTTACACTGATATTTACCTTACAAGTGTTCTATGTTCCTGACGTACTTTTTCTTTAAACAAATCTAACTGTGAGTATTGCTGTTCAGTATATTGCTTCACTTTTTCTTCTGTTGCTTGTGTTTCTTTTTTTATTAATTCTGTAAGTTGTTGATGTAAGCCACCTAATGCCAAATCACCAGCTTCAATTTTTCGTTTAACAGAAATCAGTTCTGTTAAGAAATAATTTTCTTTTAAGAAATAATTTATTTATATTTTATATATATATATATATCACAATATTTAAATACCTGACATTTTTTCTGGATCCATATTTTCACCAGATTGATTGATTACTATTCTAAAAGCTGCTGAGTACTGGTTAGATTTGCGAAGTATTGCAATTTCATCGGAGTTAACCTGACACATTAAATACTGTCAGAAGCGCATTAAGTATTTGAGATAAAATTACCTAAAATATTTAACATGCAAATTATGTACAAAATAAAGAATGACATTTTCTGCTTGAATAATCCATAGTTTACCAATATTGATAATAATTTTGTTTCAAATTTAATACAGGAAACTTTTAAATAAGTTGTAGAATTTCGCTATAAAAAAAATAATTTGTTATTCTGTATTAGTTTCAGTCAAGATTGATATTAAATATGAAATACTTTTTTACATGAATGATTTTTAATTTAATGGTTATGTTTAAGATCTAAATTGAATTTTTCTTAAACAAACTGAAATAAAATTATTTTTTTAAATTTAAAGAATATTATTAACATAATTTTACATACATAACAAGTTTAGAAATAAATATTGCATTCTTATTTTATAAGTGTAAATGTTTATAATAAATATTATCTATTTGTTTTTTAAATATTCAACATTGTGCTAATGAATGTGCTTAAAAAAAACATCAATTTGTTATCAAAACATTTCTCTTAAAACTACATAAGAGTAATTTAAGTAATATTTTATATTTATTAAAAAAGTAAACAAACCAAGGGTTTTCTCATTAAAATTGTTTACTGATTTATTAATGTAAACATATTTTTAATCAAACAGAAAACAGTTGTTTGATTACTTTTATACTTACTTTTAGGTCTATTATTTTACATTAAATTATAATAGCTACTGATTGAAGAGAATATTAATTTTACCTTAGTGATTATACTATTTTTTTTTTTGTATTATTAACATTTGAATACATTATCAATGTTTGTTAATGAATATAACAAATAATTTATAAATATTTAAACATTTATAGATGTTATATGATGAATTAAACAGATGATTTTAAAAAAAATTAAAAAAAGAAAAATGATATTTGTAAAAATAAAAATAAATAATATATTTCTTTATATAAATATTTAAAATATGTTTATTACACACACACACACACTAATGCATAATTGCAGAAGTGAATAAACATTTTTAATGAATGCATTACTTTCACGTAATTAAAATACAATTATATTTATATGAATTCATTTTATTACTACCATTAAATTTAAAATATACTTACAATTAAATTTGAAGAAATAAAAACACTTGTTGGATCTGCATTTGTCCGAACAGCATGGGTGTGCGTGCCACAATTCCAACACTGATGAATGATCCATTCTCCAAGTGTTCGTATATGTATTAAATATTCTTGTGATTTTTGGACAGATGTTAATGCAACTTTGAGAATATTCTACATCAATTAATAAAGAATTATTTTTTAATATATATTTATGAGAGTATAGGAGGATATTACATACATACATGCATATACTCGTATATATATATATATATATATATATATATATATATATATATATATATATATATATATATATATATATATATGTATGTATGTATGTATGTATGTATGTATGTAAGCACTGAATATGTAATGTTTATAATTCTTTTTATTTATATATCTAAAAAAATAAATAAAATAAAATAACTTTCTTTAAAGAGCTACCTATCAACAACACACAAAACTATTTATGGGTCAAATCTATACTACATTATTTATTGTCCTTTGTTCCCTGGCCGCTTTGAATTTCAAATTTGAACTATTTAGAATTGACGTAGACGGTGTATTCATGTGGAATATATTATAGACAATTATGTATTACAAATATCAACAAGTATAAATATATGTTAATCAATAAATATAAGGTATATTACCTGTTTAAAAAATGGATCATTTTTCTCGGCATCCGAAAGCGTTAAAGAATGGAGATCAATTTGTTCATTTTCAGAGTTCAATGTATTTATCGTCACATTTAAACATTTACAACAATACATTATGAGTTTATTAATTGTATTATGAGCTCCGGAATGAGCTTGACACAAACACTAATAAAATTCACTCTTAATATATCAACCAGTGCTTCTGCAGCAACTATCCGAAGTACTAGTAACTTGACATTGAAAGCCTAAAAAAACTTACAGCTGTTATATAGAGACTAGTACACGTACGTGCTATCATCTATAAACCAACACATTACAGCAGTAATTTCGAACGTATAAAAATACTTTTAATTGGACAAATGTTTTAAATTAGTTATTTGCTGCATTTTTCAACTTGATTGAATAAATGTTCTTTATCGCTTATTATATAACTTTATAAATAGAGTCCAGTATCAGTTGTTGCCATAATTTCCAGATAACGTATAGATGGCACAAACATCAAATTATCTTTTTGCATAATTTTAAATTATATTTAATAAAAAAAGAAAATAAAAATTCAACTTCAATTTAAGTATCATTATATTAATGACTCTTAAATAATTTATTTTTTAATTTTAAATTCAAATACACATTAAAAAACTTGAGTTATATTATATGAAAAACCATGAAAATTATTTTAAAATGTATTTTACATAAAATTACTTTTTGTATTTATTATAGTTTGGGATTTATGTTGATATAGTAAATATTAATTACTTTTCTAAAAATATAAAGTTATGTGTAATTCTTTCAATAAAAAATAAATATTTGCAAGTTACGAGTATTTTTGTTGTTAAAAACACTGATAATCAAACAATTATCTACTTTACCTTTGTATACTCTCATATGCATGTGTGTGTATGTCTTATGCTGAAAATATCTGACAAGTAAAAAAACTGCACAATTTTAATTTTTATAGTTGTTTATTGGCAAAAAGAATACACTGAAAATAAAATAAATAAGTTTTCATTTATGATGCATTAGAAAATAATCAATGCATGTCAATACTACACCATTGATTATTGTCTATAAATGTGTTTGTCAAGGAATGACAAAGCATTATGAACATTATTTATATTAATGATTCAGTTTTTTTTATACAAACTTCAGATCAGCATTTATTTACATCATTCCAAATCCTTTAGAATAATTTATCGCTTTGACTAGTCTATCATATAATTTTTCTTTTGAACTGTATTCAGGTAACAAGAGAACATTAAAACAAGTATGAGCGGTCGGTAATCTGTCTGAATCGGGACCGTTACGAGATATGACCAGTTTTAATTTTGAAAATCCACCGACTGGTACTCGATCAGAACCTGTTGTGAATTGTAATAATTTTCGTTGGTCATCTACTGAGAATCCATGTACAATTGCCCAGAAATCTTTAATTATTGGAGTATTTTTTGTATATCCAGCATCATACTGTGTTGCTTGTTCTAATTCATTTAGGTCAAAATTCTAAAATAAAAGTTCAACTAAATAGTATATATACATATAAAAAAAATAGACTACTGTTAATATTATTTTATCACTTACTTTACTGCCACATACGAGTAATTCTATTTCTTCTGGACGGAATAGTAAATGAAGAAGTGATTCATCTGTTACCATTTGAAAACCTCTGTGAAAAGCTCTATATTGTTTTTCTACTGATTTGTTAAGTAAAAAATCTGCATACAATTCTACAAATTCCTATAAAATGTTTAGTAATTAAAATGATAGAATTTGCATGTTTCTATGTATTTATTAATATATACAAACATGAAGATTTATTTAATTATACAGATGATATAAATACCTACATGTTTATTACTTTGGTTAACAAATACTTGATCGCCATTTTCTTTCAGTTCATGAGTAATGATAGATCCAAAAACATCTTGGTAACTAACTTTAAATGTTTGCATAAACACTGATTCAATATCTGTATCTTCATATTCTAAAAGATCTTTGAGGCCTCTATATAAAGTCTAAAAAGATATAAATATAACTTTATTTTGTTATATGATATTTAATTGCTATAATTAATATTTTTATTATATTATTAACTACATTTATTTGTATAATTATAAATTTTCGTTTTGAAAAAACAGATATATAGAGTAATAAGTTATGTTTTTTTTTTTTGCAGTTGAAATAAATATTTTTATTAAAAACCTTAATGATTAACTACATACCGGATTCCAATCTTCTAAATCTTCAAATGAACCTTTTTTCCCCATTAACTTTGAATATACTACCATTGGAAAATTCACAGCCAAAATTATATTATTATAAATGGCAAGTCCTAATACAATACCGACTAATGCAAATTGTGCATCACTTTCAAAACTAGTTGGATTGAACCACACTGTTTGTGAATCTGGTTGATACGTAAACATACTATAGTCTGGGTTAAACAGTTCATCGATAATGAGTTGGAAAAATTCTTTTGATATACCCCCTTCATCTACACCTTGTTCACCAATAAATTCAACTACAAGTTGTTTTTTTAAATCATTTGGATTTTCCATAGCAATTACTTCAAGCTAAAATACATAAAGTTTATATATATATTTATATATATATATATATATATATATATATATATATATATATATATATATATAAATAATACTATTAAAATCTTAAAAACTACATGAAGTGAAAAATAAATCAACAAATACTTTTATAAAAATATTTTTATAAAATAAAATTCCTATAATAATTATTTCTATAGACTGAAATTTATTTTCACACTTCATTTCATTGATTGATATAAAAAAAATTACATAAGTGTGTGTTTGTATAATTTTTCTAATAGAATAGTATATTTTACCTCTACAAGTGTGTCATCAATTATGTGGTCTCGTCGTACTTTCAATTTTAAATATGGGGTTGATGGCTGACCTGCCATACTTTGAAAAAAACTAATTCTTCTTTCTGAATACATACGAATACGATTATCAAAATACAATCCCATTGTTTTTGTCGCTGGAGTTAAGATGAATGCATGTTTCATAAAACTGAATTTGCCACCAGTCACTGAAGTAATACCTAATTATATTAAATATACGAAATATTTCAAGTAAATATTTTATATATTATTTAAACTATAACGAAGAAAATTTTATAAATTTTTATTAGATTTACCTTTATAATTTGCAAAATCACGATCCATTTCAACTGCGTCACTAAGTGGTTCATTGTAAAATTCAGAAAAAGAAATATGTGGTTTACGAGAATCAAGTACATTAATTTGTAATTCTTGAGCTGTAAAATGAATTTTTATTAAATAGATTGATTACATTTTGTAATAATGAGTGTGTATATAATAAATTTATTAACAAATACTTAAATTAATCACTATAAACAATAACAAAAAAGTACATTACCTAATGGGTCTTCATAGGGTATTGGTCTTGATTGCTTCATTTCAAAAGCACCTAGCATACTATCATCAGTTGGTAATAAAATATCTTCTCTTCTTAATTCTGGTGGATCTAATTTTCCAGCCATTATGTTTGCATAATAAACTATCTATAAAAATGATTGAAATATATATATATATATATATATATATATATATATATATATATATATATATATATGAAATTTTAATATTAAATTTACCTTCATTATTTTTGTAGCTGAGGTTATAACAGGTTCATCTTGTACAAAATAGTCTGAGTTAAAGTGTGTAACAATAACTCGTAATGTAATTAATTGCTGTAGACTTAAAAGTATAGTTTGAAATACTATTTTTCCTTCAGTTGCCCATCTTCTTGCAATTGCTGCTTGGGCACTTATAGGTAATTGAGCAGCAGCCCGACAAAGTGATGGAAATGCTGTTTCCAAATATTCTCCAGTTCCTAAAAATAAATTCTTTTAGGAAAGTTTTTAAAAGTTTATAACTGTATATACATTACATATAAAACATTTATGTGGAAAAAAATATATTAAATATACCTAGATATGGTATTTCAAATAAAATTAATATGGCATTGATCATGTCTTCTATATATTCTGAATTAGAACCATGAATTTGAAGTAACATTTGCATATAAGTAGTACAAGTAGTAATTGCTGTTACTAATGCACTTTCAAAAATAGTACTTGGTAAGGAGAACAATTCCACATATGAACACCGTAATGAAACTAAATCAACAGGAGCAAGAGGAGTTCTTTCACCACTTGTTTTATGTGAGCCATCTCCGATAGAACAACAACAATCTTCATCCTTTTCATTTTCACCTTCAAGTACTCTAACGTCTTCTTTTTTAAGATTTAATATATTACCTTAAAATTGTTACAAAACTAAATACATAATAAAATTTATACAATTTTAAATAAATTATGAATGACTAATTCTCATTCATATTTTACATATAAATTTACTTTTTAAATATGAAACTAAAAAAGAAAAACTGTAAGAATAAATTAAATAAGTTTATTACCAGATGTTTTATTTAATAGGGCATCAATTGAAGATGTAGTTTTTAAAGGTGGTGGCTTTTTTGGAAAACTACGTGCCAACACTTCTAAATTACTAAAAACCTCACTTAATGTTCTAACAAGGAGTGCATAACAATTTTCTTCTTTACAACATTTTAAAATTTCCATAAGACGATCTTCTGTCAGTGGTTCAACTGGAGATGATTTGAAATGTAGAGGGTCACCAAAAGCTGAAGAAGAGCAAGTAGGATTACTACTCGCTTCAGGTACAGCTCCGCTTGATATATCATTATCTAAAAAAATATTTGTTCTGAATGCTTTAACATATCAAGTATATTATTTTTTCTATATTACTTTTAAATAGTGTTCTGATGTGATGAACATAGATTTTATAAATAAAAAATATTATTCTCTAGTAAATATTACTTTATTTGTAGTTATATTAATTCTCAAGTTTTTTTAAAAATATTTGATATTATCTATAAACGTTACATTACCTGGAATAGTTTCACTTCCATCGTCATTTTTACTACTACTTTGTGTATTACTAGTTATATCACTTTTTGAATTTTCATTTGATTGTTCTTGTGTTCTTGCTACTTTACTAGGAGCACGATCACATAAACGAGCTTCTTGAGAGAATAACTGAATTGCTTGTGCAGCAGCTTGGTCAGGAGTTAAGTTTTTTACTTTGGTCTATGTGAAATAAAAACAAAAATAATTACTATTTACTAAGACACGTTTATTATTAAATACGAAATAACCTCTTTGCTAGATGCACAATACTCATTATCACATTGCGGATTTCCACAACCATCGACAAGTTGATAAAAATAACGTTCTATTAATTTTCTTGCTGCAGCTCGTTTCATCCTATCGCATTCAGAATTTTTTATTGACGAATCACTATCTTTAGCAATGGACTGACTGCTTGAAGCTTCTGAATCACTTCTGAAGTAAACAAATTTGGTTAAATGCAATAGATAGGAATGGTATCATTTTTTAATAATTTTTATGGGATTTATTATTTCCATTCAATTACAATGACATTGAAATTTGACAATGTAAATATAACCTCTAAAATGGTAAGTTTAAATTTTATTATTCCGTCCTTACGTAAAGAAATACATATTATAATTAGATTTTAAAATAGTTGATTTTAAATTCTATTGAAATGTTATTTTATTTTACCTAGAAGCGTCGTCCTTTAAATTATTCTTTTGTATGGGGTTCATAGAATATTTTGTGAAACTACCTAAGTTACATACAAATGTAAAATGAAACGAAACATTTAAATTCTATGAGTGAATATATAGAAAAAAATTAACAAAAGTTTATTATTTAATAATTTTTAAATGATATTTTTTTAAAAAATATGAAAATGGCCCAATTAAGTTTACTACAAAATGTTCAGAAATTAAATCACTTTTATCCAAAACATCCTTGACATAATGAATTAAGTGACGTAATTTTAATTATGAAATGATATTTTTAATTTTTCTATTAAAATAATCTAAACTTAAATATATCAAGATTCAGGTATTATTTTCAACTTATTATAATGTTATGTTTATTTAAAAATATTTTTTTTAAGAATACAGTAGTGCAATGTAATTCATTTACAATATAATTGTTTATAGTCACTGGATAAATTTATTAAAAGTAATTTATATCATTAGAGATATAAATAAATTTAAATTTCGGGAAAATGTGTTCAAAATTAAAAGTAAAATCATTTTAAATTATTTATGTATCATATTTTCAATCAAAATATGTACTCTTTAAAAAGATTCTTTGATTCAAATTTAGCGCTATTAAAACAAAAGCTAGAATTTTCTCAAAATTCCAAAATAACACTTTTTTTATAATATATATATATATATATATATATATATATATATATATATATATATATATAATATCATCATCATTATTCTCGAGGGTACAGTCCTTGAAGGATTTGGCCTCTTAGAATCAGCAGAGCTTTTTCTTATCAGAGTACCGTGATCGTTGCTTTAAAAAAGTCTTTGATGAATGCATTCTATATATTTTCACTTATGATAGTGAAATATGGGTCTTAAGTTCTAGAATAATTTAGTGGTTTTAGATAGTACAAATAAATATGGAAATATATATGTTAGAGACATTATGTAATGTATTATAGAAAGAGAAATGAAAAATTCTAGCGAAAACCAAAATTACGGATGTTTTAGCAATTACATAGAAAGAATAAATGACTACCGATGGATAAAAGAAATTATTGATTGTAAAACTGAAGATATAGAATGGTCTGGAAAAAGGCTTATGGATAGACGTGGGATGTAAGAAGATTCGCCGAATTCGAATGGAAAAGCAATATACTGAATTTCTCGAAGTGGAAAGTTTTGGGAGAGGTCCTCATCTAGCAGTTGATAGAAAGATAATAATGATGTTATATATACATATATAAAAGAATGTCTTTGATTGTTAAAAAAAAAATCTGAATAAGTTTTGAGAATATTTCATTATGTATAATTTTATTAAATTATTGAATGAGTTGTAAAATAGATTAGTTTAATTATTCTAAACAATAATATACCTTATTCTAATTTTAATTCCAGTATGTTATTAAAACTTTATACATTTACCTATGAAGAATTTTTTATACACAAAACGAATATTTTTTTTTAATGAAAATTACATTTGCCAGTTTATCTCCTTTTTTAAATCGATTAAACATTTAATTATTGACTTTCATTGTTCAATAATAGCTAATTAAGATTTTGATTTATTAAAATTTTAATTCGACAAAAAAATATCAGTTTGATTTGATTTAATGCCGCTATTATATTTATTAAAAAATAGTTATTTAAAATTGAAACTATAAAAAATCTAATGTTTTTATAGTTGAAATGAATTAATTGTTTTTAATCCTTAGTTGTGTGTTGTAATTAACATTTTTTACGTTTCATTTACTTGTATTTATTTTATATGCCATTGTAAAATGATAATTTTTTGGTGTATTATATTAATAATAAAAAAAAAATAGAATTACTGGAAAAAAATACAAATTAATTTGTTATACATGATATAAATTGTATAATTTACGATAGAACGTCTATATATAAATGTTTATAAATACATACACACACACACACACACATACATATATATATATATATATATATATATATATATATATATATATATATATATATAATGTTTTTGGCAGTGTATGTATGTATTAATACTCGTTTGTTTATATAAAGTTGCTAAATATATGCGATTGGTACAATTAAATATAAAAAGTTAGTCAAACTGAACTATTTTTATTACTATCTGATATCGACCTACATACATTTAAGTAAATTGGAACAAGTGGTGGTCTTTCAGTTTATTTTTTTTTGCTTGCTGCATGATTTGCGCCTAATTTTTTTTGGTTTAGTTAATTTCGTAAAAATGAAAATAAAAATGATCAACTACATTTTTATTTTAATAAATATGTAGTTGATAGATGTATATATTTTTTAAACATATATTTTACTTAATCAGAAATTGTTTATATATATATATATATATATATATATATATATATATATATATATATATATATATATATATATATATATATATATATATATATATATATAAATATATATTTAAATTATATTCATCTTATTATTCCAAAATTCAAATTAGTGAATATTTTTGAAATATGTAATGCTTCATTTCATTTTGAATTAATTTATATTGCAATCGCTAACATTAAAGTTCTTATTATTTCTAAATAATGAACGCAACAAGTTAAAAATTTGATAAATGTAACATTAGACATGAAAATAGACCGATATTTTTTTTGAGTTATAATGTTATAGAATATAAATGATTGAAAGTGTCGATTTGAAAAAAATTAAAATATAAAAGTAATAAAATTAAATATCGTTTAAAATAAATTTCATCATTTCGTGTATGAAGTAGACGTAATTAAAAAAATAAATTTATAGAAAAAATCTGAAATTGCGAATGAAAAACGAAAATGGGAATTATGAGTTTTCATCAGATTATTTTGACAATACGAACAATGTATCTAATAAATTTATGTAGATAGATTTTAGCAATTATGATAATTTTGTGCATTTAGGTATATTTAGATGATAAATTTATAGTGAGAGCAACCGATTTCATATAACAAAAACTAGTCTTTAGTATTCTTTATTTGTGTTAGTAGAACACCGTCGATATTAATTTTAGAGAGAAATGTCTTCAAGCGAGGTCTGAATTTAAACTAGTGAGATACTACTAGTGGAACATGTTGTAAATGAATATTAATTGTTATGAATACTATATCTGTTTGATAAAATATTATAGATAGACATATTTTAGTTAATATTTTAGATTTTATATTTGTCTACTTACTTATCTATTTTTTGTTTTCTCTCTATGTTTATACATACATACAAGCATATATATATATATATATATATATATATATATATATATATATATATATATATATATATAATATGTGTATGTATAAGTGGGATTAAAAAATTGTACTTTATAACTAACAACAAAATTAAATTCTATAAATATCGTGGCTTTGAAAAATCTAAGTATGCTCTGCCTTAGGTATAGAAACAAGTTTATTCAAAAATCAAATTTATGTCATTAAATATTGAAGAATTTAAGAGAAAAAAGTGTGGTGACTGAAAATGTTGGTTGACGCTACAAGAAACAATATTCAAATTCCTCCTTCTTTTATACCATATATGGAAAAACATCGAATATATGAATTGTTTTATGTCTGTATTATATTCATATTTATATATACATAAATACACACATACATATACATCACTCTCTCCCTCTCTCTCTCTATCTATCTATCTATCTATCTATCTATCTATCTATCTATCTATCTATCTATCTATCTATCTATCTATCTATCTATCTATCTATCTATCTATCTATCTATCTAATCTATATATATATAATATATATATATATATATATATATATATATATATATATACAATTACAAAAAAATCAAAGTTATTATAAAAAAATTATTTACTTATCTTAAAATATTTCATTTATGTTTTACCTGATAGAAGATAATCAAAAATTTAACGAAACGGCAATGCTAACATTTAATTCACTTTAACATATAAAAATAAAATTAAGTTCGTCTGTAAGAATTATTTTAACATTTAAATCATACACTTCACCTTATTTGAAAAAAATATTTGTATAGTTCCTGTTGTAAGTAACCGTTGACAGTTTAGAAAAATGTAATTTAATTTTTTTTCCAGTGTTCATATTTTAAACAATATAAAAATTTAAATGATAAAGAAATTGTATTCGAAATGTATGAATGTTTATTGAACATAAAATGTGTATGAAAATATTTTTCATAAATTAATTGTTTTAATATTTCATTATTTATAAAACTTTATATTTTAATAGAATTTTAAATATTTATCTATTGTTCTGTTCACAAACAATATATCAATGAAAATTGATAAAGTAATAAAAGTAATAATTGTCTATTTTTTTATTTCTTTTAGCTACAAATAATAATAATAATAATGTATACAGAAAAAAGACCTTATATTTCATTATATTAAGTCAATAATGTTTTTTAAATATTTTTATATATATATATATATATATATATATATATATATATATATATATATATATATATATAGTTTGTTCGAAAATTATCATAACTTTGATTAAAAAAGCACATTTTTTATTTTTATTATTAATCATTTTAAATATAGTAGTTATTTAAAGTTTGATTTTGTGTTGAAATAATGATCTTGCATCTAATGATAACCATATTCAGAATGGAAGCTATGAAATGAATAAATAAAAGATTAATTTGCACGTACTTATATTTTTATAGGAATTAGCTCGCGAATTGATTATCAATCAACCTAGAGATCATATTCTCTTTTTGAAAGATATGATTCAACATGCAGCCATAGCTAAACGTGTACCAAGAATTGTAATAATAGCGCCTCCATTTTTCAATAAAGTAGATTTGGCGAATTTGATTTCTCAACGCACTGGTTCTAAAGTGATTTCGCTTGATAATTTGATAAATGTAGGTCGTTGTTTATTACACGAAAAATAAAACAGGTTTAATTAATATTCATAATAAAAATAGTTAGAAGTTAGTGATGTATTGATTTATTTTTAATAGAGTTTCAATCAGTTGATATTTTAATAATTTTATTTAATGTGTATGTATATATATATATATATATATATATATATATATATATATATATAAAGCTAAATAATTATTGTTTCAATATTCTGTTCAAGGTTTCGATGGTAGCTATAACATCACATGTTTTGATAAAAATGCTGAATAAAATTATTAGAACAGATCTTGTTCAAACATCTGGTTGGATATTTGTTGGTGAGAATTTTCAGTTATTATTGTAAAATTTATAGATACTCTGTTTATACAAAATATTCCATATATATATATATAAATTACCAGAAAGAGGTTTTGTGAAATAAACTTATTACATATATTTAATAACTGCATCATTTTCAAACTCATTGCAAATACTTCTTGAACAGTTTACTTTAATGACATTCTTTTTAAACTATTATAATAATATATACAGAAAACATGTTTGAAATATACCACGTCTACTTTGTAGGGGTTAAATTAATACTATATTTCTTAAAGAAAAAAATGGTAAATATTGTACTAACGATGAATTATCATAACTCAATATTCACATCATGATTAAGATTCAATAAAAATATTATATTGATAATTTAATGTGACTTGATAAAACAGAAAATACTTTTCCAACATCTCAATGTATATATATATATATATATATATATATATATATATATATATATATATATATAAAAGTTATATAAAAGTAATATTTAAATATTAATTTTATTTTATCACATAAGAAAATAATTGCCAAAGAAAAATTTTGAAATCAGCTTGAAATATTTAATTAACATTATCTCTAATTCACGTATTGCCTGTTATAAATATAATTAATTAATCATTATATTTGAAATAAGTCGGAATGATTCTAAAGAAAATAATGACACAAAAAGTAACATAAATACTTCAGTTGTAAATATTTTAATTTTGTTAATGTTTTTCATACAGAGCAGGAAGTTGGAAAAGGTCAGCAAGTGAAAGATAATATTTATCGTTTGTATATAAATTTATGTGTATTAAATCAAAATATACTCGTTGTAAAAACTGAGTAGAGTTTTTAAAAATGTATTAGATTATCAAATATAAAATATATATTTCAGATATACCGAAAACGGCAGATATAGCGCGAGTTTTACAAAAGAAAGGAATATTACCTACTCACATTTTTCAAATTATTCCATCAATTTTGCCAAATGATCAGAAATTATTAAATGCTTACGAGGATTATAAAAGCGATTTAATTGGGTTAAAAGACGCGTATAAAGCACTTATAACGGTGATTTAATTTTAGTTTTTGCCTTTTACTGTTTATACTAATTATATACACTCGCTCGAAGAAGTCTGAATACACCTATCAACACCGATATATTTCACAATAAAACCAACTCATTAATGTAAATTTGAAAACAGACATATTTTTTATCAGTTCTATAAACTGCTAATTATTTATATATGACAAATCAAAACATTTTAAATGTATAACAAATAAACTAAAAAATAAATAACAGAAGAGTTCATACAAATTGAGCAGAAAAAGTCCGCGTACACATTTTATTAAACGGCAAATCATCGATTTTTTTTGCAATATTTGCACTTATTGTTGTTTTAAAATTATCGCAGTTTTATGTCATAGTTCGTATGTTACAATTGAAACACTGAAATATCATTTTTAGTAACTAATAATAAAGTTTTTTACAAAAAATAAATAAGATGGAATTCAAAAAAAGGAAATTTCTTTTAGTGAATGTAAAATTATTTTAAAGTTAGGAAAAGAAGAAAAAAGTTTTTGTGAAATAGGAAAGAGTGTTGGAAGACAACATTCTTTCATTTAAAGGGTAGTAATCAATTTTAAATCCACTTCGAAACTACTTTCTGGCCGATCTTTGAATTTAACATTTAGATAAAGGCGTAATATTGTAGTTTCAATGAAAGAAAATCCCCGAGTAATTGCACCCCAAATTGCAAAAGATATTTAAAAAAACAAATCTGTGTTGATATTGTACGAAAAATAATAAAAAGGGTGGGTATCATGAAAGTGTTGCGCGTAAGAAATCATTTATTTCACGTATCAATAGATAAAAACGGATTGCATATGCAAATGAACACATTAATACACTGATCCGGTTTTAGGAAACATGATTTTCTCAACCGAGATCAAATATTGAATTTTTGGAATAAAAGGACTCAAAATTGTATGTACATCACTGAATAAAAAAATCTTGTTCCTACTGTAAAACTCGGCGGTGGTAGAGTAATATAGGGGTGTATAACAAGTAAAGGCGTGGGACAAATGGAGTTTTTCGAATCCAAGATAGATAAATATGCTTACTTAAATATTTTAAAACGAAATATAAAGCAAAGTGCTGAAAAATTAAGTCTAGGTTCCAATTATAATTTTTTATATGACAATGATCCGAAGCACACGGCAGAAATTGTTAAGCTATAGATATTATATAATATTCCAAAACAGTTGCATGCATCTCTCCAATCTCTAGACCTAAATCCTATAGAACATATGTGGCATTTTCTCGAACGTAAATTCGCCAACATGGAATAACTGCAAAGGAAATGTTGAAGAAAGTTATAGAAAAAGAGTGGAATAAGATTAATGCTAAAGAACCTACAAAAAGTGGACCATTCCATGCAAAAACGATTATAAGAGATTCTTAAAAAAAGAGGCTATCCAACCAATTATTAATTCACTTGAAAAGTTTATTTTACTTTATATTTTTTTCGATTTTCATTTTTTGTACGCAGATATTTTCTGCTCAATTTGTATGAATTTTTGTGTGTTTTATTTTTTATTTTATTTGTTATAAATTTAAAATGTTTTGAATTGTCGTATATAAATAATTAATAGTTTATAGAATTATTAAAAAATATGTTTGTTTTTAAATTTACATTAATAAGGTTGTTTTATTGATAAATATATCCGTATTGATAAGTGATGCAGACATTTTCGAGCATGTATATATATATATATATATATATATATATATATATATATATATATATATATATATATATATATATATATATATATATATACCTGTATCTATGGTAGAATATACTTAAAGAAAGTTGAAAAAAGAAATGATTAGGTGTTACATTTTCTGTTACATTTTTTATTTTTTTGAATCAAGAAAAAAATATAAAATTAATAATAATATATATAAGTTGATTGAAAATAAGGTTTTTAAGAGCACGCTGTGTGTATTAGGGATAGAAGCAAGTTCTAGACTTTATTCTGTAATTTCCAGTGTATCGCGTCATAGCCCTGTAATGTCAATTATCATGAGCTTTTCTTTTGAGTAGTATGCTAAATAGAGAACAATTATATAATTGATCATTACGACACTCAAATTTTCACTATTAAGACCAAGAAAATAACAGTTATTTGATGGAATATCCTTATCTTGAATGCTTGTATGTAATCAAAACTAAATTATTCCTTTAGTCCGTGTAAAAAGTAATGCTAACGATTTTTGGGAAGCAAGAGGAATGATTTACATATTATTTATTTAAAGTACTATGAAACCTTAAAAAAATGCATCTACATAGTAAAGCTACAAAGGATTACTTTTTCATTGGGACAATGTTAGAACGCATTGTAATTAGCAAATGATGAAGATAATGATGAGGTTGAAATTTACAGTTGTTTTCAACTTTTTGTACATATCAAATTTGTTATCTTCAGATTTGTTTTTTATGTTGAAAGAGTTGTCGAATGGTCAAACATTTTTGTCAAATTTTGAAATTTGAGCTGCTATGTAGTTGGATCGAATGTACCTCAGAACTCGAATGTACTTCATGGACGAAATAAAAAAAAATGGATAGTATTTAGGAAAATGTGTCACACTAAATATTAATTATGTAGAAAAATAAACATGTCAGTTTTAAGTAAAATATATTTATTTTATTTTGATATCAATTTCATTATTTCCTCTTATTCCAATTATTTTATAGCATTCTAGGCCTTAGTTTTCAATCAACATTTGTTTATTTTATACATTTTTCGATATTTGAAATAAAATACATTTTTAAAAATGCAATAACGCTTTTTGTAGGAAGTTTATCAACATGATAGAACTATGGACGAATTAGCAACAATTTGTGCGAATATCTCTTCAATTCGAAAACGTGGTAAACCACCTACTATTCCCAGAATTTGTTTAATAGGACCTAGAGGAAGTGGACATAAAAAAATAATCAGTCATATTTTGACACACATTAATGTAATTCATAGTAAGTTAAAATTAATTCTAATCTGATATTTAATAATAGTTCTTTCTTTTAATTTTTATTTTGAGAGAAAAATAAAATTTAATAGAAAGATGCTTAAAATAATTTTTTTCTTTATTTAATTTTTTTACAATATTCTTTCAATATTTTTAACTTCATACGAAGAGAAGGTAACAATATTTTATCAAATCAACCAAACTTTCAAGTTATATATTTGTATTTATTTTGTCAGATGCTATTTTCGTCTTCTTCCAAGTTTTTTTCTTTTTACTTAATTTACTATCACAATAATATATATAAAAAAATGTGCATAGACTTGTGAATCATATTTATATAATGAAAATTATATGAGATAAATAAAAATAAAAATGATATTTGTGATTTTTATATCCAGAGGATTAAAAAACACATTCGATATATAAACAAAATCATTATAAGCCTATCTAATAGAATTTAGTTTAAAAATTAATATAATATATTATTTCGGGAAATAATTCATATATAAATAATTATTTGAGTCTCCTCTTATCGTACATTGTAATTTAAAAGATAAATATTGTATTTATGTAAAGATAAGATTAATAGATTGAAATAGGAATAATACTTTAAATGATATTATATTATCTTAAATTTATATAATTATAAATTATTTTATGAAAATATAACGCGTAAAATTTAAATTTCAGTCGATTTTAAAGCTTATTTGGCACAAATAATGTGCAGAAAAACACCAGAATCTGAACAACTAAGGAATGTATTATTAGAAAAAGATGAGAGGAGAAGAATTCATATTCAATTATTAGAAAATAAATTGTTAGAAAAAGAATGTATTGACAATGGATGGATACTTACAGGTTTTCCAGAAACTCTCGAAGATTTTTATAATTTTGATAAGATACAAACACCTCCAAATAGGTATATACACGTTTTAGAATATATATATATATATAAATTAATGTTTTTTTTTATAGAGTAATTATATTTGAATGTCCTATAGAAGTATGTCGAGAAAGAATAACTTCTCGTAGAGTAAATATTTATAATGGAAGTTATGTTACTGTCAGTGATATTAAAAAGCATGATTTACCCGAATCAGAATATAAAATACATCCAAAAGATTCTGAAATGCAAGTCAGAGAGGACGTAAGATATTTCTTATTTTGCATTATATTATATATATATTGGGCTGATGAGAATTTTTTCAGTTTAAAAATATATAAAGACTATTTTATCCCTATTGAATATTATTCATGCAATGAATATTGTATTTTGATGAACCATTGGTAGAATAAATATTTACAACTTTTTTCTCTAAGAAATATAAATAGTTTAACCCATAAGGAGTGAAAACAGGGCATTTGATAAAGTGTGCTTTCTGTCTAAAATATATACGAATTAAAAAAAAAGTGTCAGTGTTGCAAATTATTCTAGAAATATCTAAGCTACAGCAGGAAGTGATGTAGTTAAAGAATATATATGATAAGTTTGATTTAAAAATGTCATTCTGGTGATTTTTACTTGAGTAATAAATTGTGTTCTGGAAGACTTAACGGTTTATAATTATCAAAATTCAAATATAAAAAAATTGCATTTCTTAGAATTATATCATTTTTTTGCGTATTTAAAATAATTAACGTTATGGTTTTGATTTATTTCATAAAAAATAATCATTTTTATAAATAATTTTCATAATATTAATGAAATATATGAATATAAATTACTCGCCCCAACAAAATAAGATTTTATAATTGTTCAACAGTCATTTATTGTTCACTTTATTTCTTTTGCTTAACCACCAATATTAAATTGGTGTACAATAAATTATATAATCGCTTGACAATGATGGTATGTCTATTGAAATGCATATTATCGAACGAGGTGAATAACAAGTGTTTATTAAACTTTTATGAAATTTTGTGGATGATTGATTTATTTGCGTTAGAGTGAATTAGCTGCAGTTTTAAACAAATTATAATAAAAATTGTTTCATACACATATGCAACACAAGGTACTCAATTTTAATACACGTAGGTTTGTATTTGCAAGTCACCTTTAGGACCAATTTCTGGTTATATACATATCTTTATAAAAACATGTTTTGTAAGAATAAATGAATAAAAAGTATTCTGTATTGGAATATCCGGATTATTTGTGCTAATTCTGTACAGCTGAAGTCGATTATTTGCCGTTTGTCTACATTCTATGTTAATAGGTGATAAGTTAATGCTAATTTAAATATAAACTTTTAGATTAATTAATTTGCATCAGTTTTGTACTTTTTATTAATATATGCGAATACAAAGTGCATTTTTAATATTTGATGTTTTTGTATTATCGGGAGAATAAAAATGATAAGCAACGAATAAAATGTGTGCTGTTTGTGGAGATGATATTTTAGTTAAAATAAATGTCTGTAAATAGTTTACTAAATTTAGAACTTGCGATTTCAGTTTTAAAATTTATGAATGTTTGAATAGATTCTTTGCTATTTGTGAAGGCAGTAATTTATTGATGACAATTCGAATGGAAATAACAAAAAAAAAAACGCAAATAGTTGCTTTACTCATTAGCAATTATTAAAGTACTATATTATAAAACAGAATTTATAATGTTATGGTGGAAAATCTTGATATGTGAGAGTGAATAAATCATGTATGTTAAAGTTATTTTTCCAAAATGCTAAAATTAATAATAAATACTAAATTATCTGTTTTTTAGATATTCTAATTTTTTTTCTTTTGAAATCTCTGGTATTATTTGTTTATTACACATTATTCGTAATTTTTATGATATTATGGATTTTCAGAAATATTAATATTCATACTTATATTAATTAAAAAAATATTTTATAATGTAGTGCTCTGATGATGATACTATTTCCAGTTTATAAATAAAGAAAGTGAACAATAAATAAATATTGAGCACTTATTCTCTATCTTGTGTTGTTGGGGTGATTTGTCTGAAATGTTTGTAAATAAAATTAGATTATATATTAGTTACAGACTTATTTTAATGCATAAAAAATATTTCGTCAACTCTAAAAAGGTTTTTAATAATTATTATTTTACAATAAGAAACTTTTCAATGCTAATAAGATCTTGTTTCCCCAAATTGTCGATCGAGCATAAGACCGGTAACTCTATTTCATAAAAAAAACTCAACTGTTACTGAATTTTGATATTGTTCGAGGCTTAGACAATAACGTTTTGTTTATCTGAATAGATCTTGTAATGTTTTTGTTCTTTTTGTGAACAATAAATTATTCATTACACAAAATTATATTGTAATATGATTCTTTTTCAAAGATTTAAATACAGAATGATTATCCGTGCTGTGTTGTTTTAGTTAAGGATTTATTTTGGAAACATTGAACAGATAAAAGAGTACTGTAGTAACACAGCATTTTATGTCAATGCACTTATGTCATTATCGGCAATGGTAAGATACGTCGAAGTAATTATCTTGAATCCTGTACCTGATCGTCCGCCAAGAACCCCATTAGAGAAACACGAACGTAGAGGCTCTCAACTAGGTGATGTTAACAATAAACAAATACATTTTTGCCATCAAATATATGAATTTATTCCAAATATACAATACAGTTATATTATTTGTTAAATATATAATTTATCTGAGATGTAATGGTCATTATAATAATAACCCGTATGCCTCTAATAAGAAAGATACGTTTTTCATATAATAATAATAATAATTATATAAAATTTGGTATTGTTTTTATCGACTTACAATATACAATAAATCTTTTTTTAAGTTATAATTATAATATATATATATATATATATATATATATATATATATATATATATATATTTGTTTTTATATAGATGTGATTGAATTACTTTGATATTCATGGATGAAATACTAACATAATTTAGACAATACAGAAAATATTTTTTATTTAACTAGAAAATTACAAAAATTATATTGTGAATATTGAAACAATCTACAAATTATAAATATTTATTTTTGCGAAAACTATTTAATTATGGATATACTTAAAAATGAAATGAAATTGAAACTAATAGATACTGAAAATCGAATATTTTACATGAATGTGTAAAAATACGAATTGGAGAATAATTTATATTTTACAGAAAAATGTATATGTATTCATATGTATATAAAAATGTCAAAAATGATATTTTTAATAAATATATAAAGAAATATTTGTGCTGCTATTAATAAACCATATGTAAAAAATCAAGTACGATTTTTGAAGAGATTTATAAATTAAATATTAAACTGATTTATAGATAAAAAAAAAAACATAAAATATTTATTGGTAATTTATTTAATGAACTCTAAAATAATATTTAAAGTGTATGAAAAATAATGATTTATAAATAAGTATGAATAGATTGGTTTTACATCCGAAATATTTTTATAAATATACTAATTTTTCATGATTATATTTATTATTACGATTATATAATTATGTTTATTATAAATTTAATTATATAATTCATTAAGTTAAATTATTTTTAAATTTTTCACTTTTGTATGATAAAATTCTATGAGGTAGTATATGTTTTATATATATATATATATATATATATATATATATATATATATATATATATATATATATATATATAAAGAGAGAGAGAGAGAGAAACAAGGAGAGAAAGAGAAAATGTAAATGAAATAAAAATTCAATTCTGAACAACTTCAAAATTCAATGGAATTCTAATAAAGATTTATTGTATATGTTAATGTTTTAAACATATTAAAGCACACGTCCATACAAGTATTTGGTTTCAGATTTGAATATAAAACGAGTAAACAAAAAGAATGATTTTTTTATTTTAGTGGTACATGAAATCTACTTTACCAGAAATAATGCTGGTTTTTTGAAATTTGTTCTAACAATTATGTTTTGATATATGTTGGGCTACAGCAACATCTTAATCATTACATTGTCCTGCAAATTTATCCTTTTTCTTTGTCGTTTGGAAATGTTTGTTATGTTCTTGTTTATTTTGATATACTGAATCGGATTATGTTAGTAGTTTGTCTATCATATAGATTTTTTTTGTAAGTATGAAATAAAGTAAAGGAAATTCTAAAACACGATTTTAAAAATTAATTTTTATTAAAAAATAGCAAAAAATAATTATTAGGTGAAATCTTTCACTCTGACATTTTTAACTGAATTTAAATTTTAAGATATGAAGAGGAAAATTATTGTTTATTACATATATTTTATTTCAATCTACATTTTTTTATAACATTTCAATAATAAGATTTTCAGTTTCTATACATTCATAAAAAAACCTTTTACTTATTTCTTGATATCGACAAGTTTTTTTCGGAGATAATAACTTGTCAAGCAATGCCAGATAATGAGTTTTCCGGATCTTCGGTGATGAGATTAGCACATAAAATTTATTTAACAGTTAACTCAAAATTATGTCTGAATTAGCGGTGGAACTGGATTAACAACATTTGTTGCAATATTACTTTGCAGTAAAGACATTCTCCTTAAATGAATTCTAAAAAGCGTATTTTAATAATATTATAAAGAAACATTTTTGGATATCATTTGATATAATAAAAATATGTTATTTTAAAAATTGACAAATAATTTTGTATATCCATCCAATTCAGTTAGAATTTTCAAATAAGTAATTCAAAATATATAAGAATCATTTAAACATTTTCAAACAACACTTATGCAGGATAAAATTATTTGACTACATATTTTCATTGTAGTCTTAAAAATATCTTAAGGGATTATAAATTGTTTTATATATTTATTACACTTTTTTTTTGAAAATAGTATTCTTAATGTAATTTATTTATTTTTCTTTAATTTAAAATATGGTTCAGTTAAACTAAGTATTTAAATATATACTCGTGGAAATAATATCAATTTAGTTAATTTTTGATTTTTTGTGAAAAAATGTTTAAAAATTTCATATTTAATAAATGAACATTTTTTGAATTACAATAATTTTTGTTTTACCTATTTTAATATAATTGTATAGTTGTTTTAAATATTAATTATTTAAAGATTTTTTATCTGAAATGATTTTTTGGTTATATCTTGAACAGATAATAATATACATACGAATAAAAATTTAAGTAATATTATTTTTATATGTAAAACAAACTTTTTAAATTCCCTTAAGAAAATTATTACATTTCACAACGGTTCTATAAAATAAATATATGTATATAATAAATAGGAAAAATGTATTTTGATTTGGAGTATATTGATTTTTTAAAAATCAATCATTTGATTTATGCTTGTTTATAAATGCAATAATTTAAGATATGACATGATTTGAGAGTATAATATGTATTTATGTTAAAAAACATATTTTTTAAAAAAATAAAATTCTTATGCTATTTTGATGAAGTAAACTATTGTTTTATTGTAATACAAGCAACAAAATAAATATAAACATATATAAAAAAATCAAATAAGTATTCTTGTTGTTTTTTTAAGTACTACTGTATTATTAAAACCTTGAATAATTTCAATATAATTTTGATAGAAGACGGAAAATAATACAGCAGTTTCAAGAAAAAAAAACGACAAAAATAATTATAACGGACACACGGGAATAAATACATGAATTTAAAACTTAAAAATAAGTTTTGGTAACTTACGAATGTTGTTTGTGTATATAATAATATATATAAAAAAAGATTTCATTGTGGAATTGTTCTTTAACCGCTGTGAAATCAGTTAAAACACTAAGGCCGAAGGGCATTAGATCATAATCACTCAGATATATTCATAATATGCAACATTTTTTATCTAAACTTTTTTAATAGAATCTAAATAATCAACTATTTAACTAGATCTAATATATATTAAATTTTTCATTAATATCCATTCTAACTATATATATATTTAATATATCTATACGCCGATAAATAAAATCTTTACACTTTTTTATACAGTAGGAACATAGAATATACATAGATATACATAATAAAGATGACATTAAACAGTGATATTATGCTTTTGAAACTTATATTTAGTTCAGGCAAACATATTTTATATATATATATATATATATATATATATATATATATATATATATATATATATATATATATATATATATATACTGATTGCTGGTGACATTAAAACGCTTTTATGAAATAATATAATTTTATACGGGCATATGTATGGAAAAAATACTGAAAAGAAAAATGATACTGACTAGTTATTGCATAGCGTATTGTTTCATAATATTATTTTTTTTCGGTCATTGGGATCCCATATTAATATTTGCTTTAATAATATAAACATTTGTCACTCATCAGACGATTTTTCTATGTTAGAGGTTTTACATGCAGATATTGAAATAAAAATAAACGAAATAAATTTAAGTTATTGGTAGATTGTTTGTAAATGTAGTTCATGCGTTTGTTACAATAATTTTAACATTTGACTAGAAAAAAGTTCAATGGTGTTATATAAATTTCATATTCATGAGTCTAATTTTTTAGACGTTTTGTGTTTCTCAATATCAGTTCAATTTCTTTCTTACTTATAATATGTATTTGGTTAATTCATCGTTTAGTTGATTTTAAATTGATTCATTATTGAGAACGATTTTTTATTTTGTATAACAGCCATTTTTTTGGCTTTATTTCATTTTTATTTCTTAAATGATATTGGTTGTTTCAACTACATTTTACATATTATTTTTCAAAATCTAAATATCATAGATATATTTTAAAATTTTATATATATATAATATGAAGAGCTTGTCAAAATATAGATATATAAGTATGTAACTGTTATTTATTTCTTATAACTCATTTATAGAATTCGTTAATTATTTCCATCATTCATATAAAAGTATAAAAATTTCCGTACAAAATGTATAAAAATCTAAATAATATTTCACCTACATTGATTTTTGTTTTGTTAATGACATTTATTAAACGTATATAAATGTTAGCTAATTTCGAACATTTGGTTCTTTCAATCAATTTTGGAAGACATAAACCAAGAGTTTTGTCTAAAAACATAAATCGAATGTTAAATTCTATTAATGGTCCTCATTACCAACTTCTATACGTATTAATACAGGATCCCGTTTCGGTATATGCAACTAATTGGATTTATCAAGCTATTTAAAACATTGATATAATTGAAACATTGCAATGGAATTGATTGAAATCAAGTCGATATTTACTTATTTGACACGAATTGTAAATTGATATTTAAGATATGTGCTACTTAATTTTTTTTTCGTATTTGTGTTCTGGAAGAGTTATGATCATTTGACACATTTGTTATTTAACATAATGGCTGCCATATTTTGTTTAATATAAAAAAATATGTGTTTAAAAATATTATTACATTATTATGCAATAAAGTAAAATATATGAAAAGTAAAAAATCTTTAATTATGTATTTTTTTATAGATAATTATACTGCAAAATTTAGTTTTCATATAAAAGAACAAAGTTATTTATTATTCAAAAATATGTCGAATATAAATAAATGTTATAAAAATTATATTTAAAAATAGGAAAAATACTGTGATATTATTTCTATTATTATTTTTATTTCTTGTTCTATTTCTGTATTTACTAATTGAATTATTGGTTCACTCATATTATTTAAAGAGAATAATGGCTTATAAACTTTTGAATTTAAAATAGATGATATGTGTATGTGTTTAAATAATAATAACTGAAAAGATGTTTTTTAAAATAATATTCTTTGTAATGGATTGTATAATTCAATATTATGGCTATTTTTCACATGCGTTTTATAATATTGTATTTTTCTAGAAAAAACATTAATATCTTTTAAATACTATTCTCTGTTTCATACTCTTACTGTTTTAATTGTTTTATGTTTCTATTATTGATCTATTTTGATAGAATAAACGAGCGTATTTTAATTATTTTGCTTGCAACTTTAAGCATTCAGTTTGATTGAAAATTTATTAACTTTAAATATAAAGTTGGAAAATAATGAACTTTCTAAGATCGACAATATAATAAGATGATTATTAATAAAAAATATCATACAAAATCAATAAATTTGTAATTTTTATTTTTTTATAAATTATCATTTAAATAAAAGAATCATTTTTTTTATTATTTTATAAGGTAATTATTTATTTATATTCTTGATGATTTTGATATAAATGCTATATGAAATTAAAAAATATATTTTTTTTAGTTAACTATTGCAAACGCATTTTCTATTATACAATTCACTATTTTGCTTATGGTCAAATTTTTTTCTAGAAAAGCAATCAATATAATCAGTTTAATATAATTATATTTTGCAGGCACGTCGTTTTTTTAAAGCCGAGATGTTTTATCTATTAAAATCTTAATTGTCTTGAATAATATTTATTGTTGAAAAGCTTTTGTCTTTTTTTTATTTTACTGTAATTTTATATATTTTGTACTATCGAATATGTACCAGAGAAATTCTAAAATTGATGAAATGTTTGAATGTGATATAATTAATTAGTTTTAAAATATTTGTGGGTAAAAACAATTTAATTTTATTTAAAATTTAAGTCATGTATCAAATAAATTATTGATTAAAAAAAGGACTTGAGTTTATTATAAATAACTAACGCTTGTAAATGCGATATAATTTTTATCGATTTACTCATTATTTGATGTTTTGGCAGTTTTTATGAAAATATATCTTTGAATGATTCTTTTTAAATAGATTTAATTAAAATTTTATAGTTTATACATATGTCTTTATCGTGTATTTCGTTCATTGATTTTAATGTTTTATGATAACGATATTATTTTTGAACTGTATTGTGTTTATTTGTTTGAGATCTTTTTTCTTTAAAATACTTTCAATTTCATCTTTGTAAATATGTAATAACATATTTTTGTCTATGTATCTAAGTTTAATCTTGAAAAGAAGAAACTGTATTCATCTGAATAAAAATGATAGTTTTGGTTTAAATATTTTTTTATTGTTTTATTCAAGTTTTATTAAATGAAATAGATAAGTTTAAATAACGCAATAAATAAATTTAAACAATAAAATAAAATAAAAAAAAAATAAAAATGTATATCATATGGCAGACAGTATGACAAATATGATTTTTCTTCAATCTCGTATGAAACTAAATTCCCCAATTGATAAAATCATACCGTAATTATCAATTCAACAATAAAATGAACATACATAACCATAAATTCGGACTAATATGATTTCGCATTCGACACTGCACGCAAAACTTCTGTACAAACCATCTTAAATATATATATTTTTTATATGTATATACGAATATTTATAAATTAAACTATCGCATCTAATATCACGTCAATTCCTGCGTATACTGCCTGTTATTCTGTTTCCTGTACATCAGTTTCGGGCTAACATTATCGGTGTTCGGTACTTGTCTGTTGACGCCCGCCCTGATCGGTATCTCAACGCTCGTTTGAAACTGTGGCTGCTGGAAGTTGGCGTTTCCGCTATGGTTTATACGATTCTGTTGTTTATTGACAACTGGATATTGCGGTTGAGGAACGGTCTGTGCCTGAACAACGATCTGTTGTTGTTGCAATAACATTTGTTCCCTTGTCTGTTTGTATTGTTGGAATTCTCTCGATTGTTGGTACTGCATCTGTTGGTTATAAATCTGTTGCTGTAGCATCAATTCACCGTTCGTGAACGCCTGGTTGTTATCGTTCTGTCGGAAACTCGGTGGTTGAGAATGATTCTTGAAATGTGTCGGGCTATTGTTCGTCATCGGCGGACTGTATGTACCTAGATTATTATGTGGAATGTGTGTTACAACGTTCGCGTGTATCGGCGATCCCATGGGACTCGAGCCGTACCCGGTGAATTTCTGAAACTGTCTCGAAGCCGCTTCTCGTTGCTGCAACATGTTCAAATGATGCGTCCGTTGCGGTACGAAATTCTGTATGTTCTGCTTGATCGGCGGACTTTGAGATAATCCGTCCTGATACTGTATTCCTGGCATCACTTTCGATAATCCTACGGCTTGTATATGAGAATTGAGTAGAGGTTGATGTGACGGACTGTGCGATTGAAATGTTGGATTGTGTATCGTTTGATGCGTTGACATCTTCGTACTCATGCCATATGTTTGATGGATGATATTTTGCTGTATGTGAGGGTGTGCCTTCTGTTGTACTTGGTTCGGAGTTGATTGTGACGATGAACGTAATTGAACTTGTTGCGGATGATGAGATTGGACAATGCGTTGTCTTTGTGGCGTCGATGGTAGGGATCTGCTCGCAGCACTAGCTGTTTCCCAATCGTGTAAAAGTGAATTCAGTCTTTCATTCTCCTTGAGGACTTCCGTTTCACTATTTGAGTCATAATCTGGACCCTGGAATATTTATTATCAGAATTAAGATCATTTTAAACAAAACAGAACATATTGTACAGAATATTTTTTGATATTATTTATCTCTTTTAAAATTTCTTAAACTAAAAATGATATATACACATATATACTCGTATAGAATAAAAAATTATTGGTATTTATTGAAATAATTTATAAATAACAAATTTTGTTATATTCTAAGTTAAAAAAAAGTTTTACTTACATTCTCAATTTTTTCATCCAACATACGAAAGAAATTTAGTTGACTTTCAGAAATTTCACTGAAAAAGATAATGAAACTTTAATAAAATGCATTTTTATTGCATTAATTATTTAATTATTTGAAAATGAAAAATTCTAAAGACAAGATTTTTTAAATTATAAATAGAATAGTTTTTTTTTTAAAAAAAATATAACTTTTATAAAATAATTATACATACTAAATTATTTATGACAGTTAATGTTAATTACTTTGAGTTCATTTGTAAAATTTCAATTTAATATTTTAATCTTTTGCAATTAATTTTATTCTAAAATTCATATAAAAAATAATTGTATTTTGTATGTTTAATAATACTAGCAGTTGGTTGTAAAATGAAATTTCTAAAAATATATATTGTTTCAATATTTAAATAAATTAATAGTATTTAAAATATTGAATATATTTTTAAGTGAAATATAGGAAAAGTAGATGAAAAATTTTATATTTAACATTTTGTAATATTTCATTTTTTTCTATTTTTATTTGAATTTATTGGAAAATTCTTCTTGAAATTGAAAAATATTTATTTTTCAAAAAACAATTTCAAACAAATAATCTAGATTCAAATTTAAATAAATAAAATCGAAAAAAGCTACATTTATTAATTAATTTATACTTCAATTTTTGAATATTGAAAACAGTTTTGTTGAAATTATTTTGGTTAAACAAAATACAAGGAAGTTATTTTGTGATTATTTTCAATTTAATTTTGAGTTTTAAAACGCAAATGTTTTTGATACTCTATATAATCACAAATACAACCAAAAAATAAGTGAAGCTAACGTGTGAGCTAACAGTGGACCGCCGATTTGTGATGTTTTTGGTTTTTGATTCTTTCCGCTAGAATCGACTGCAGTGTCGGTCGATTTCCAAAAACACGCATCCTCGCTGGCATCGCTTGAATCTGCATCGTTCGATGACACATGCTGGTCATTGGCGTGCTCGTTGTTACTGTTGGCATCATTCCGATGAGCCGATCCTGCAAATAATAACAAATAATTAATAAATTGCATAAATATTTATGTTAATGGTCACTGTGTATAAAATATAATTTTCACAAAGACAAAGAAATATTTATACAGTATTTACAGTGAAGATTGTTTGCTTTAATATACATTTGAAATGTTTCACTTGAGCAGTACATCAATCAAACATAGAAAGATACCGATTTTTTTTTATTTGTTGAAAATTCACTAATAAGATTTTAAAGAAATACAACTTTTTTAAAAAAATAAATTAACGTGCTTTTTTAGAATTTTTGCAGCTGTTAATAATTGAATACTGAATGTTTTAAATATTTGATTATTTATTTTGCGAGATAAAATGATAAATCTCTTATAAAAAAGTATCTTCAGAAAAGTCAGTTTCAATGAAATTGTTATCATTTACAATTTTAGTAAAGAAGATTTTTAGCCTTTCAGTTTGATTAATCAAATCAAATTAATCTAAACTTTTTTATTTTTTTTAATTAGTCATTTCACGTTATTACACGCCTGGTATATTCTCCTAATCTGGTATTATTAGATTATCATCTATTCTGAAATCTCCAAAATCACATTGGTGGTAAACTTGAATAAAGACATTGATGCTCGAAAGGAGTTCAATTTATTTGTAACCCAAAGTTAAAAAAGTTTTATTGCTTTATAAATATACACACTATTTTTTTTAAAAAAAAAACAATAAGAATTTAAATATATTCATAATGAATTTTATATTTATTAATAAATATAAACAAAGTTCATACTTGTTCGAAAATTGTTCGTACTATGAACATAAATGATTTATTTGTATAAAGAGATTGTAGATGTATTAGTGTATCCTGTATAATTTGGTTTCTGTGAATAATTAATCGACATATGTATATTTTTAAAGTAAAATATAAAAAAATCAAAGAGAAAATAATTATGTTTATAATATACATATATGGAATGGCATTAGTGTTCACCTTTGTTGTTGAATGTTTAAGTTTTAATTAATCCTATAGAGAATTAAGGTATTCACTGCGGTTGAGTACTTAACTATAGTATGGATCATATTCTGGCTTATGCTCTGGGATATGTGCCTACATTTGCATTCTATTAAGGAGTTAAATGTATATACATATATTTGCATTTTAATATGTACAATATTCGTACGTTTGTGTTTTAAATTGAAGTAATTTAGAGACAGTCGTATTGCGGTTGTAAAAAGTAGATAAAGTGATGATAAAGTAACAGCATAAGGTTTTAGGACGTATACATTTTTATGTAAAAAAATGTATGCATCTTTATTTTAAATAAAATAATGACGTAACATATTTTTATTTTTTTAATCTTAATATTAATTTAAAATATTTAACTGACAATTAGACGTACTTTTTGAAATTTCATGTAAAATTTGATATATTTGAACAGTAGTTTGGATTTTATAAAATTCATTAGTAAATTTTCCAAAAAATATCATTATATCAATAGTTATCGTGAGCTTAGTACGTGTATTCGTTTTTAATATTATTTAATTACATTTTGTATACGAATTTATAAAAAAGATACAATTGATAGCGAATATAAATTTACGATATTTATTTCGGTCTATAAACATGACGATGATTGAATTCGAAAATAAAAATAAATTTAATACCCCTGTATATTATTACAATAAAAATTATCGGTTAAATATTCTCTGCTTTTTGTTTTACTTTGTAGAATATCAACAGTCACGCACAACAAAAATAATAAATATATTACTTTTGACATTCAGTCAAAATGAATATAAAAACAATTATAGAAAGATTGATGTACAATAGTAGACATAAAAGATCAAATATCATGAAATGAACAAAACTCACATGTTTATTTCGATTTTACGTGATTACAGTTTCGTTTTTAATCGATGTAATAAATATGTTTTGACTGTTTTCGTTTATATGAAAATATTTCAGTTATAAATATAATTCAAATTACGTTATTTTTTATTACTTTGTTATTTTTATTTTTTTCAAAAAAAAACTTAAAATATTGTAAAGAAAATAAATCAATCTTTCGAAAAATGAAAATTTACAATTTATTTGCAACATCGAATCTTTTAAAACTAGAACAGTCAAGATATTTAGCATGTTGAAGTCTTGACATTTAAATCCAGCCTTGTGGCATATGTCATGTTTTGCTGACATGCTTCAACCCTTTTGAATTTCAAGTGTTTTTATTCGAAACAAATAACTGATATTCCATCCTAAGGGCGTATCTTAAAACATATCGGGCAAAAATCTTAGACATATGAGCATTAAATCAATATATTTTTGTAATTATGTACGTTTTTGTTGTTATTTTTTTAGGTTTGCTAATAATTTCAAAAAAACTAGTCGTGTATTTTAACACAAATGAATTATCACCCCCAACACCACAATATGTTATCAAGTGTTCAATAATCACTTATCGTTGTATTTATTTTTAATTAGTTTAAGTGATTATATATATATATATATATATATATATATATATATATATACATATATATGTGTGTGTGTGTGTATGTGTATGTATTTATGTATGTTTATTGGGTTCCTGAGAAAAAAAATAAAATTTGTTGATTTATATTTTTTTTGTATTCTATTTTTCTCTGTTAAGATAGTTCTACAAAAAATGGAACAAACGATAATCAGAAGATGGAACATTAATTAGGATGATTTAAAAATTTCTATTTCAATTCCTTTAATTTCTCTAGCTTTTTAATTTGATCTTGTGTTAACCTTGTGGAAGATTATACAGTTTCTGTTCACTAATTATGGCTTCTTGGATTGTATAACCTCATTGAGTTTAAGGTTTTAGTAGTATAAGAATGAGTTTATGGGTTTTCAGGTTGAAAGAGTCCATATTAAATTATACCTCGACTGTCTTACCAATAACACAGTACTATCTTCTTTTAACACAAGTCTATTTTACATTATCAGAAGGTAATACTGTTACAGTTCCATTAGCAATGTTACAATTTACCTTTGACGCTGCTAATGGACCTGTATCTTTGAGAGAGAAACGTCGTTTTCATTGTATATTATTGCATGATACATATTTTATATTACCAATAACAATTATTTTCAAAAGTTCATTTCTATGTCAATATAATGTCTTATAAGTCTTGAACTAGAGATAAAGAGAGACCTAGAAAAAGACATTATAAAAGATGGAGGGATGAACAGGAAACAGTGGAAGAATGTTGGAAAAACAATTAAGAGAATCTAATGACAGTCGATGAGACTTTCGTCCAGCAGTGGGTCGATGTAGACTTTTATGGATGATATTTACCTATTGTTAACTATTTTTATATATAATTATAGTTTATAATTTGTAGTTTAAAATTATTAAATGAAATAATGAACTTTATTATTTCATTAAAAAAATCAATACAGAATTAATAATGAATTTTGAAATAAATTGATAACAATTATTTTATAAATATAAATACCAATATTTAGTAAATAAGTATTTGAAGTGTTATTTTTAGCACACACACACACACACATAAATACATACCTATATATATATATATATGCATGGATATTTTTAAAAAATAAAGGAATTTAAGTAAAACCACTGATATATAAATAATGAATGAATGTTGTTTATGTAAAAAAGAACTTGTTGGATATTAAAAATAGTTTCGGTTCAATGTGAACAAGTTTTATAGTATATCTGAATAAATATAGCATGGTATAACACCTCTGATATATCTTACTAATGCCAAAGCGTCGCAAGCCCGGCTAGCTCAGTCGGTAGAGCATGAGACTCTTAATCTCAGGGTCGTGGGTTCGAGCCCCACGTTGGGCGCTATACGTTTTTTTTATTGTTCTAATTGACAAGTATTGAATACATATACATATTTCAATTAAAGTTATTTCAATTATTGGTAATTTCGTAAATAATTAGATGATTTTGTGAGACACCAATTCCTAGATCAATCATGGCAGAATTTTTATTTTCTATAGAGTATTTTCTTTACGTGTTTGTATAGGGTGTTCTAAATGAGACTAAAAGGTTTAGATATACATTTACTTGCTTACTATCCATTTACTATTTTCTATTATCCTTTGAGCCACTTATATTAATTCTTTATTATACAATATTTATTCTCAATGGGAAATATTGTTTATCTTGAATATGATTGCTCTAAATATTCATGCTGTACTAATAAGGAAGTAGTAAAACATTTAATGAAAAAATAATGAGTATTTAGATTTTGCACAGTGATTATGCTTTTAAACATAATTACAAATTGGAAGTCAAATTTTCTGTGCATTTTTTTTCCAATTAATATATTATATTTCTTGTGAGATGAGGTTATAAAAGTATCTATAATGTATAGATTATGTTTTTTATAAATTGATATAAAAATGTATAAAACAAAAAGAACAAATATAATACGAGATTTGTAATATAAAAATATGATATTACTTAAATATACTGTTAATCTAATATTTGTATTACATAAACAATTAGTTAATTAAAAAAAACTATATTATATAACAATATTTTCTATTAAATCTAAAATAACATCTGTTTTGTTTTCAGATTATTCATATTTTAAAATATCAACAAAATGTTAAAAAAAAGATTATACAAAAAATATAAATATATTACAAGATATTTAATAAAATAATAATAATATATTAAATTCGGATTGGTTTATTTAAACATGATTAATGTGTATTTGTATAAATGGAAAAAAGATTTTATTTACAGAAGTTTTTCATATGTATACATATTCATATATTAAATGATATATTTTTAATTTAATGTATGAACAAAAATACTAAATTTATTATTTCATATTCGATACACAAAGTTTAATTTAATTTGGTTATTTATTCAGAATTTATCATGTAGAAAAATCAAAAAATTTTCAAGTACAAATTATATAAAAAAAATTATTCTCTTTTAAACATCAAATAAAAAATATTACAATATTAATATCTATATTAATGGTCATGACAGTAAGCATCATTTATTTTTGAAATATTTTCTTTTAAATTATTATTAATTCCTTCTAATATTTATATAACATACATAATTATTAACTTTGATGTCAATATAACACTATAAGTATAAATAATTATACGTTTTTTTTACCTTTAATCCAAGTAATAATTATTAAAAATGTTCAAAGTTTAAATTATATTTGTTTGAATATTTATAGATGAAATAAACAGGAGAGTAAAAATGAGATGGTGTTAGTTGGAAAGAAATTCGCATATTACGAAAATAATTTCCTATCAATCTAATTTATTTACAGGAATGAAATTCTTAACAGTTATTTATATTTGGATTAAATGATTGCTTCTAATCTTTAAGAATTAATAAAAAATAATCTCTGCAATGTCAAACAAACAAAAATTTAAACTCTTATTATTTTTAATCGCCGGAATTGAAATTGAAATTTGATCTCGAAAAAAAAAATAATTCCACTGTAGTTAACAACACAGTATTGATTATACCGTAATTAACGGCCGATTTGTAAATTTTAATTAGTACGAATAACACATCGGGTTCGTAAATATTTTACAGATATTTGTCGAAACGTTCAGTATTTTCCAATTATGTATCTGTTATTATTTCACAACGAACCTCATACAAAAAGAAAAAGTAATGGTGTCATACCGGAAATTGATTTTGCGGTTTTGATGGATTTACGCGTTTTGAGTGACGGGGACTGAGAATCAAGCGGTTTTGAAATTCTGAACAGATTTTCATAAAATTTGATATGTGCTTACATTCATTACAAAACATTTGTGTATTTCAATGTTGTGATTGAAAAATGTTGACGTTCGTCTGACAGAGATTTTTATTCAAATGTATTTAGATACATTTACTTCCTTGTGTGCTTTAGATGAAGTGCGAGTGTTGAAACCAGAAACCAGTCAAAATAACAAGTTTTATTTATAAATTTTGTGAAACATATATAAGAATCATTCACGTATATATATATATATATATATATATATATATATATATATATATATATATAAAAAGAGAGAAAGAAATAGATAAAAAGGTAGACAGGTAGTTAGATCTATAGATACATAGATACAATAAATCTTTTCAATTTAAATTAAAATAAATTATTTATAACTAATAACAGATTTTCTTTTGATTCTTGCTGTTATCAACTATAGTACATTTTTCAAAAAATTTAAATACGGTATTTATGCACTCCAATGTAAGTAATTTATAATCATATATTTTTTTTATAAAAAATATTTTTAATAGAAGATTTGGCCACGAAATTGTGTACTACGAAATGATGAAAACAAATTTAAAATTATATTTGTTAATCTACAAAATTTGACAAATATAATTATAAAAGATAACTGTAATCGAAGCGAATATGGCATTTATTTTACCACATATTAATATTATCTTGTAGGAATAAGCCAATAAATGGATTTTGCTTAAAATATTTGACATGTTGGATTAGAGATATTAAGTGCTACAGATTTGAGTGAAGTGTAGTCTTCTTAGTAGTCACTTGACAGATGAAGTGGTGCGTTTAGAGATTATGTACGTACGAGAACGAAAACATTTTGCCAGTTTCCGGGTTTACGTATTGACATAAGCGTTATTCTAAATAGAATTTAATGATCTGTTAATGATTATATAAATAAATCCTACAAGAAAAAATAATAGGGGTTTGAAATATTCGTTCTGATATGAAGTTTTTCTTTCAATTTTTATATAAATAAATCATTTACTCCGACAGTACAAGATTTTACGTATTCAAAAATAATTATTGAATCTTTTTATAATCAGGTGTTTATTTCAATTTTTAATGTGAAATAATCGATCAGTTTTTTAATATTTTTTTTTAATTTTTGAGAATAGAGTAGTTATTGAAATTTAATAATGAAAAACTACATTATTATTTTATGAATCAAAGTCAGTAAATTTTATTTTATAATTAATTACGAACGTTCGATATTA
Source organism: Neoneuromus ignobilis (assembly GCA_029203775.1). Lineage (NCBI taxonomy): Eukaryota > Metazoa > Arthropoda > Insecta > Megaloptera > Corydalidae > Neoneuromus > Neoneuromus ignobilis. The sequence goes on from CP092095.1 coordinate 21,494,905, forward strand.
TATATAAATAAGATTTTTAATGTTAGAAAAATTCTATGACTGAGCAACATAAAGAAGCATGAAAAGATGTATATTAGAAATAAGATAAAGAGACAAGAAGAAAAACAAATGGATTTGAAAGTAAATATAAATTACAAAAATTATGATAAAATTATGAAAATTTTAAATGGAAAATGGACTCTGATTCTTTACTTTTTAACGACATTTTTATATATAAAATATCACTACATCGCCACCAAAAAAACACATAAATTATTAATTTATATATATATATATATATATATATATATATATTGTATGTATGTGTGTGTGTATACGTATAGAAATTTCACAAAAAAATAAAAATGTGACAGGTCAAATCTAGCTTATACAAAAATAGAATAAAATTTGCATTATATCTCTCACGTATCAACATCTGTTTAAAGTCTTCCTGTCTATACATCAATAGAACAATATGTAACAGATGTTACACAAAATACCAACAAATTGTTTTAGAGCATTAAGTTATTGGAAAAAAAATATATTTCAAAGACTTTAGAAGAGATGGTTGAAACTATCACACGTGTGGTTTTCACGTCAAGTTTGTTTATATGACTCTTAGGGGAATAGTACTGTTATACAACAATCACTACAGAACTGCTGACAACAAAAAAACATGTGCGGTTTCCAAAGGGCGATACTTTTGGGGTTAGTGTAATTTTTATGTACATAAAGAAGTAGAGACGAAAAATATTTTTATTGTTGTTAATACTTCATGTTTGAACAAAACTCTTTTAACTTTCGGTTTTGATTTTTGTTCTCAAATATATATATATATATATATATATATATATATATATATATATATATATATATATATATATATATATATATATATATAATATTATATTACCTTCAAACACAAAATACATCAGAGAGATTATAAAGTAGCAAATATAAGAATAAGAGATAAGATGAAAAGAAATAATAATGATTGACAGTACAGATTTGACGAAATACGATCGGTGTATCGAAATATAAAAAGGTCGTCATTAAAGAGGATTTACAAAAATAAATATTTTCGAAAGATAACATAAAGAAGAAACATCGAATCAAGGTCATATCTCAATGACTAATGTATCAAGCTTTCGATTGATTTTCAGTTTGGTTCCGAATTTTACATTTAAAAAAATGTGTTATGAGTTAAATTCGATTTTCTTTAGATATTCTAATCAATCCTAATAAGTAATTTCATTCATGTTCTGATTTTTTATGTTACAATAATTTTTGTGGTTCGTGGAAAGTATATATGTGTGTTTTTATTTTACCCACGTAAGATGAAACAACTGGTTTAATACTCTTATTAAATTTTGTTCATAAAATGAATATCGTATTGTGACAAGTCATCGTTAGTAGAATATTTACAACTTTTTACTATACGAGGTCAGACAATTAAGTAATGCGACCGATTTTTTTTCTCGACCTGTGGTAACACTGCGAACCTGTAACTCCGCCACCGTAATAGCAGATCCCTACTCTCTCGATTGAGACCTTGACCACCCTCGTACGATCATTTCTTCGCCAGCTGTTTAGTGTTTTGTAACAACGCGCGAGTAGTGCATGTCACGAAAATGGAACAGAGAAATTTAGAGCAACGGGTTGAAAGTGATCCTACTCTTCTCGATCGAGTTATTACTGGTGATGAAAGTTGGTTCTTTCAATATGACCCCGAAACTAAACGACAAAGCCAACAGTGGCTGTCCCCTGGAGCACCAAGGCCAAAGAAGGCGAGAATGAGCAAGTCCAAAGTGAAAACTATGTTGATTTGCTTCTTCGACAGCAAAGGGGTGGTTCACAAAGAGTTCGTACCACCTGGACAAACCGTAAATCAAGTATTCTACCGCAATGTGCTCGAAAAATTACGAAAAAGGGTGCTCAGAGTGCGTCCAGAGATCGCGAAGACTTGGGTTCTGCATCACGACAATGCTCCCTGTCACAGTGCGTTCAGTGTCTCTCAGTTTTTGGCGTCTAAAGGCATCGCAACGTTACCACAACCGCCCTATTCACCGGACATGTCACCCTGTGACTTTTTCCTACTCCCTCATATGAAAAAATTCGTCAAAGGTCGACATTTTGACTCCGTTGAAGATATCCAAGAATCTATGACGAGGGTACTCGGAGAGGTCCCACAAGAAGTGTTCCAGAATTATTACGAAAACTGGAAAACTCGCTGGAATAAGTGTATAGATGCGGGAGGGGACTACTTTGAAGGGGATCGCAGCGATGTACCTTAATTTTTAAATATACTCGATTTTTGAATTTTGTCACATTACTTAATTGTCTGACCTCGTATAGTGCTTTCAAAATGTGATTTGATTATCTTCAAGTGGACGTATTTTTTTTTGCAGAAATCCAAATATTTTCCGAAAGGTGGAAGATCATAGAAAATGAATGAAAATATTTTGATGATGAAATTATATTTTATATAAAAATAAAGTGAAAATGTGTGAGATTCTTTTTATATACACAGTATATTAATTAATTTTTAAGAATATGTAATAATTTATTTTTATAAATGAATTTATTTGTTTGGTACCAAAACATTATGATAAAATAAATATAAGTGAGCTGTTGAATTCCACTTGACTGATTTATATAATCATGAAAATAATGTTTATTTTGTTACATTTGTAATATGTTTTGATAATAATTTATATAAATTAAGAAAATCCATCTTATAAATAATCGTATACAGATTATCAAAACTGTAGATTGAATGTAATTATTTCACTAACCTTTTTTCGATTTACGTTTCATGCCGTATATGTACGTCACACGACGTCAAATTGTTAATATGCATATGGTAAAACCGCACGAATAAACCACATGTCACCCTCTTACTTATGCACGGCATACGAAGTGGTACATGTCACCCCTGCGGTGGTAGTATACTGACAATTTCACCCCTAATAGAACACATCAATATCCTGTGTCACAGGCAGAGATGAGTGACGTCTATATTGTAGACATTATAAGAGGAGCTTGTATATCTGCTTTTTCGAACAGAGCAGATACACCGCTTGAAAATCACACACAACGATTTTTATTATCGATAATACATGTTCATTGTCAAGTACGATTGTTTCCGTCACAGCTTACTTCCGTTCAAAAGAATTGAAAACGTCAGTCGTACGTGGCGATTTCAGTGTAGAGCAAATTATGATGTGACATCGTTTTTTAATAATACATTTTATTTGAATTTCGTCACATTCAGAGGTTTATAGAAGAAGTGCTTCGATAAATGTGCATTAGGATTGTGGTTTTTTAGTTAACGGATACGTCTCAGACTCATTAATCGCGTATAGAAAAACGAACTGAAATATTCAATTCGAAAAAAAAATCATCTCTGATTCTTAAATTGAATTTATAAAATCAATAGTTGTAAAATGAACCATATTATTTGTTTTGATACTGTGGTAAATTCACTTTAACACAAATGAATCACTTATTCTAACATTATAAGCTTTTATGAAACTGTTCATTAATCATTTATTGTTTACTTTATTCACTGATTCACATTTCGACCACCATCTCCAATGTTACTAAAAAAATCAGGTTCTTTTTGGACAGATCTTGTATAAACAAAATTATTCCAGATAACATAAATGTATGGATGAGTTATATGAAACACATGTAACTTTCTCAAGGCTGGTCACACGGGAACAGCATACATTATCCACGTGTTGATTGTTGAATAATAATTCCCTTAGGAAGTAAATAGAACTACAAAAAACGCGACAATCAATTTTTGAAGAAAATAAAATATCGTAATAATGAGAACTAGAGGTTTCTTTGTTACTTATTACACTTGGTAACGGCAGTTCTATACTGGACGTTGCAACGACAACATCAATTCTAAAATAGAAGATGCAACCAAGAAGAACTCCTCAAGTCACTGTTGTTGATTGATAATTGAAGAATCTGATTTTAAACGTTGTAATTGATTGATTGATAAATAAAAATATGTTTATTTTAAAAACCGTACTTTCGATTATTTAAAAATAAAACTGATGTATCACAGGCTTTCACGTAGGAGATTGCGTTTTGTCGTTGATTGGAGAGTCCTCCAATTTGAAGGTTTGTCTGGGGCTGACAACCCTATTTCGCAAAAAAACATAACCGCAACTAAACTAGTTTTATTGAAGAGGTCAAACCCCCACAAGGTCTGTAGAGCAGAAGAGTAGTATTAGTAGTAATCAGATTAAGGGGTTATACGCAGTTAGACATTTCAAAAAATCGATTTTTTTCCATTTTCGGAATGCACATATATTTGAGTATATTCTCTGAAAATTTGAAGTAAATCCGATAAATATTTTCGGACATACACCTGAATTTGTAAAAAATTTTTAACTATGTGTAAACTACTTCCGAAACTTCAAACGCGTTTATCTCAAAACGGTGTTTTCATAGTCGGTGATCTCGATATCTCAGAAATGGCTGAACTGATCGGTCTCAAATTTTCACACAATCTTCTCAAATATATTCCTCAGGTATTGAACGAAGGAATAAGGTTTACAAAAATTATTACTATTTTTTTAAAACAATTTGGAGCGAAAATTTTAGTAAAAAACGAACAATTTTTTTCAAGTAGACGCCATTTTGTCAAAAATGAAAATTTTTATTATTCCTTCGTTCAATACCTGCATTAATCTATCCTTTAAAAGAATTGACCATATTTTTCGATTTCGGATAATCCAAACCGCCGATATGGAGATCACCGCCAAGCGCCTTTTTTTGGAGGTCGTTCGGGACATCGTCTGCAGGAGCGGTGCACTTCAATATTTTTTTATGATCGACATGTTATTTTATTCTTGAAAGTAGGATCTATTCAAATAACCATAATTTGTAATTGCAAAATAAATACTGTTTCTAAAAAAAAATTCTTAAAAAACGTCGTTTTTGCGCCTCGCAACTGCGTATAACTCCTTAAGAGAGATAAAATTTATTGTTTCAAAACTGGAACCCCTGCGACCAAATTTATTTTGTTATTATCATAAATGAATGGAAAGCAATCCTTTTGAAAATGCAAAGAATAATATTTTTTTTCAAGCAAGTTTGTTCTTTAAAATTAGGTTTTTTTAAACTGATTATTATGTTGTCTTAATAAACGAGTTAATAGTTCTAAAATGTATAATTTGGAATAGAGAGAGTGTAAAAAGAACTGCTCTTATATCTACATTGAAGAGCTTAATATAGAAAAACATAAACAAGACAGTGATTTTCAAGATACCAATAAAACAATTTCAGCTCGACCTATTATGTATTTCACGTGTGCATGTATGTGTAAAATATCCTATTTATAGAGAAAAATAACTTCTGGAGAAAAACGTCATCGGCTCCACAAGTGATAAAAATAAATACAAATGACGCAAAACAAAAGCGAACGAGCCATTATTCCCGGAACTAGGGAACCTGCCATCAGTAGGACGTCAGATGAATCCATTCTGTATTGTGTAATGTCGATAAAAACATTGCCGACAATGTAATAAAATTATTTTTCCGATCGATCGTTCGTCTTTCGACGCGAAGGAAACCGTTTAAAAAACGATATTGGAATGTATTCATAAGTCGAGATTGTACGAGTAATTGACATTGGCAGTTTCGTTATTTTCGAATTCAATAAAATATTTATTTCGATATTAATGTTTTTTTAATTACGAAGCGTTTTGCCTTGACTCTCGCGACCGTTGTATTTATTTCTCATATTATTATAACTCGACGTTTGATCATTTTATTGCTTTTAATATTTATTTAATGACTATTAAATTACATGAATAATATTTGAATTGAAAATCGAGGTAAAATGAATAATTATAGAGTTTTTTTGTTATTATTTTGATTTAAGTTTTATTGATAGTCAGGATGCATAAGTGAAAATATCAGGAGACGAATGCAAAAATTGGTTAATATTATGAAAAAAGGCTATTGGCTATGATGAAAGTCAATAACAGTGTTTGAAACATTAAAATATATTTTTGAATTAAGAATTATTTCCAATATTTTTTTAAAATAAAAAAATCTTATAATTTTTTTGGATAACAAACTTAAGAAATAATGAAACTAATACAAGATAACTAATTCTCATAAAAGCAAAAACAATGATAAATATCATTTTTATCGTATATGTAAAATGACAACGAATTCGATTTATAACAAATAATAAATTGGAACTGTCTTGTATTGAAATGAATTATTAACATGAAACTAAAATACGATATATCTTTCCAACTAAACTTCACTATGGATAACAATTCATAATTAAACATTCTACTATTAGCTGTGAAATTATATATACATACAAGATATTCGTTAATAACTATAACACGAAAAGTATTATCTTCATTTTTAATGCATTGTATTTAGATTGTTAATTATACAGGATTTAATTAATTATTGCATCAAATTAATAATTCATATTAATTTTGTAATGTTTATAATTAATTCATTTGTAGCAAATTTCTAATGTATTTTTATAAATTTTCAATAAACAAAGCAAAAATTCTAAGATGCAATACATAATATAGGGTGTAATACAATTTTTTAATAATTAAATTGTTTTAAATAATTTTTATATTTTTGAATTGTTTGATTATTTAAGTTTTTTTAGTAGTCAGTTGAAAATTGAGAACAAAGTTTGGAAATACTATTTTTTTGGAAAATATGTTATTTATTTTCAATTATTAAAATTCATTACAAAATTGATATTTTATAGTAATTTTTTTAAAAAAACTTTTGATAAAAAAGGTGTGTTGAGTTTTGAAGAAATTTGTTAGAACTTTATATTTGAGTTCAAGTATTGGTCAATAATCAAAATTTATCACCATTCCATTCCATTTGAACTACATCAAGTAATAAAGATATTTCTTTCTAAAGAATTAACAGTGTATGTAAAAGTTTCGGTGATAAATTCTTGTAAATGTATCGACTGTTTGTTTACAAAAACGGATGCTCGTTACGTTGTTATACGACACACCTTAGTGAACCAAAATACATGCTTGAAGATTACTTCGTTGAACTTGTATAACCTCTGACTGCTTGTCGGTAACATTTGGTGTACACCGTGTCATTTTGTCTTGTTTTACTTAAATGTTTTTGACGAAGGTGGTGAAAAGTTTCAGATTAAAACCGTCCGTGATTCGTTAAACATGTATAAAGAAAAAGGTTGTCTGTAAAAAGTATATAAAGAAAAAGATTGTCTTTATGTGTATTTCTTTACAGTGGATAACAAGAAAATTATTTTCACTATTTGTTTTTCTACTGTGAAAAATTCATTTCAACACAAACGAATCACTTCTCTTCAACATCAGAAGATTTTTTTGTAATTAATAATAATGCAATATATATTGTCGATTAAATAAATTTCAGTTTCGAAGATGACACAGTTCGGAGACAGTATAATATTGATGAAAATTATAATTCGCATGAAAATAAAAAAATGGCAAATAGTTATTACATTTGTTTGTTTATTGGAACCACTAAAATTAACAGCACATGGCTACTTGTGTAATATGGGTACATTTAGTTGTAATAGCATATTTTTTAATAAAACACAAATCTAGGCGTCACATTTGGATGACTCTCTCTCTCCACCTCTCCCATCCTCACTTTCTCTCTCTCTCTCTCTCTCTCTCTCTATATATATATATATATGTGTGTGTGTGTGTGTTTACTGTATGTATACAATTGTATAACTTATTCAAGAAAAAATATAAATAGTATACAAAATTTCTATATTCGTAATTTAGTATACTTGTTGAAGCTGTTTATTGAATAATCCCCATGAGTTTTTTTTCTGTTAATATTATACCGAATATAAAATATATTTTTGAATTTTGTACTAGTGTTGATCGTGTATTACAATTGGGTTGTATGGGTTTTCTTTAAATAAAAATATTTAAGTTTTAAATCGTTAAAGTATGTCGATTTTAGTATAATTGAAAGACTTCAAATTTATGTTTTTATATGTAAAAAAAAAAACTTAATACTATATGTAATAAATTGATTTTGATACGAAAGCAAATATCATTTATGTAGTGAATTTTATGACGTTTTAGTATCAGTTTTCTTAGAAACATTACGTGGAAATTCAATAAAGTGGAGAATCGAATCTCGATTATTTTCGCAGAAACTGAAGTATGGAATAACATTACGTGAGTTTTTTTTATTTTTCTTTTGTAAAAAAAATATCACTAGTTGTACTTTAGTAATATTATATATATATATATATATATATATATATATATATATATATATATATGCATGTGTGTGTCTGTATGTATAAACATTTTACATAAAGTAATTTTCTTGTTAAACGTGAATGTAATATTTCAGAGAGAGGTTGTGTATATTTTTTGCTGACTTTTGTAATTACATAGTACTTAGGGACACTCTTGGCACTACATTGTACTGAAAAGTTAGTCTAGTAGTCAATTTGGCACGAATCCAGTATCGTTGTCGTCGTTGAACTATTCTAAAATTACTCTGGTTTAATAATTTTAACATTTTGACCAATAAAGGTGTTATACTAAAAGTTAATAATATAAATAAATAAAATATGAAGACATTTCAATTGAATAAGTTGAAAGTTCATTATTTGCCCTGTTTGATTTATGTACATACATACATACATATATATATATATATATATATATATATAATTGATGTAAAAAAATATAATACAAATAAATCAAAATATACTGTAAAGTATATAGTGTAATAGTAATAATACTTTTTAAGGGTATTATTGTTATATTCGATTATGTGGACAAAATAAACAATTAGTTGATTTAAAAAACATAATTTAATTAATGATTTTTTTGCTTTATTTGTGACAAGTAAAATGATATGAAAATACTTGAATTAAATTTTATTTATATAATTAATATTAAGTTATAATGAACCATTCTTAGTAGAATATTAATAAAGTTTTGTGTTAAGATATATAGTATTAATTTATTCTTGCATCTTGATAAAGTATGTTTGTTGTACGAGTTTCAAAAAGGTATCAATGTGACTAACTATTCGAAAAATATTTTCAATGTGTTTGGAAGTGATGTAATTACTGAATCAACATTCAAGTTTGGTTCAAAGTGATAAATACCGTACTGAAGATAACACTGAATTTTAATCTTTGAAAATAATATTTTTTTAAAGCAAACAGTAATTGAAAATATACAAAAAATGAATGAAATTTAGTAGGTAGATTCAGAGTTTACTAAATGACAATTTTGGACCATTTAGAAAACAAAATATAGGTTTAAAATATGATGTTTGTGTTCTATATGAAGTAATTGAAAGAAAATAATTTGATACAAGTCTACTTGTATGTACTTAATTTTTTGTTAAATAAATGAATCATTTTTTTAAATGAATTTTGACAGGAAATGAAAAGCACCCTGGTCTAAGTTCATCTTTCAATGATGTATTTTTGTATCTTTCAACGATATTTTGTAAACCAGTTCTGTACTTGCCGGTCAGTTATGATTCCTTCACCATACACACTATATATTTTTTCACTTGTCTCTGTAGTATTTTTCACATGCTCAAACTCCCATAACATTACATGGCAAATTCTTCTGTTTTACAGCCAATAATTTATTATCTGAATACGATGTACAAGCTATCATTGTAACAAGACTGAGCTTTACTCATTTAATTTAAACAAGCAAAAACTTGTTATATGTGGTGAGTTATTAGGATGATTAATGAGTCATTAAAATTTGTTCTCAATAACGGAAATTATTTATGACTCAACCCAGTATATTTCATCGATTATTTCGGCGCCTTAAAATAAATTAATTACGTTATCTATACACTTGTTAATTTTTTTTTAAAAAAAGGAATAAATTAAATTTTTACTTGTAATTAATCACCAGATCTTGTTTTATATTAATTAATCTTTTGTGATAATTTCTCGTAGCTATGATGATATAAATTTGATATACATGAAGCAATTTGCAGTACGTTGTTATAATTACACTTAATAGTCTGTTATGAAGATGGACCTAAAATCTATTTAATATTTATTTGCTTACACTGATCTAATCTGGTAATTATTTAGTGTGAGACCGTTGTAATTATTTACATACATTTTTTATTTACATTAGTAATACGACATTTATAGAACAATAACAATTTAAATGTAATAAAAAAAACATTTCATACATATTTGATTGCTTTTTTTTATTTTATGAACATTTTCAAAGAAATATTTAACGTGAAATGTGTGTTCCAAGTTGAGTTCCTCGTAAGAGTAGGTAGGCAATCAAACAGTTCTGTAAATATTTTTCAAAGAAATGGAATAACAGTCTCGTCTAATTAAACAATATTTAAATCTTTTCTGCAAAGAAATGAAACAAATTGTCCGTGTTTACGAAATTTAACCAATTAGGCGAGTCAATTTGAACGTCTGAGATGAGAAAAACGGACGAGATATAAAATAAATGATGTCGAATGTACTTCATTAAATAGATGAAATTACGACTATGTTGTTAAATCGTCATATTATTTTTTTACATTTTTTTTTGTTAAATGGAATTAACGTAGAAAAAAATATTAATGTAGTATTTTATATGTTTATTTACTACCGAACACTTTATTTCTATTTTTTTTATAAATTATTTTTAAGTATAGACAATTAGTATAAGGTGACCCAATGAAAAAGTCAAATATTACTTTTTAATATGCAAGTTTAATTTAAAATTTAAATGAATTTTTTCATCCAAAATATCAGGTATTTTTTTAAAATATAATGGCTGTGAAATGTAATAAATCTGGTTGTTATTGTAAATTTCTTGAAGGCATGAAGAGTAATTATTGTATATAATATCAGTCACTATTAATTTAAAATATTAATAAAATTTTAATGATTTTAAACTTTTACACTTTTGTGTTATGTAAATTAGATGTTAAATAGTCAATAAAAATATTTTCGATATCATTTAAATTTATTTAGAACATTCCAAGTAACTGAATCCAATTTATGATCTGTTAGTGTATTTTTACAACAGATATTTTTCAGTTAATTCTCTGATACTTGTATATGAAAAATATAAAAGTGTGAATTTAATATTCAACAGGAACTTTGACATTTCATGCTATTTACTAGTTTGATATATTTCGATATAAGCGAAGTTATATCCAATGCCATGCGAACAATTTAAAATTTATTGATATAGTGAAAAATTTGAAATATTTATACAAGATATACTTTAATTTCTAGCTACGTGCTGAGCACCATTGACTTAGAATAAAAGCAAATTGTTTTTTTGATGTTCGATCTTTTACTTTATTTGTAAATTAAATATTTAAAAATATTCATTATAAAATATTTTTATTAGCTTTAGAGTACATATAAAATATGTATTAAAGAATTTATTTTATAATACCAATTCATAGGAAAAATAATTTTCAATATCAAAAATTTTATAGAAATTCAATAATTACTTTTTTTCAATATGCATTGTGATATCCATAATATTAATTTGAAATCGTAGCATTATACAGGTTTCTACAACAATTTAATGATATATCGTTAGTCTAATTGTAATAATTTAGAATATTATTAAAAATTTTGTCTCAAATTTCGAACGTTATATTGTAGTTCCTAAAAATCCAAAATAATTTAAAACACAAATTAATTTGTTAAAGAATTATTTAATTCCATTTTTAATTACTAGTTATATAAACATATATTAATAACGATACATTTTTATCTCATTTATATTAAATTAAATATATTTATGTTAGTGCCAGGAATCGTTGTTTAATTTATAAACAAACCTGTCTTCATTTTCCAACTATCACATTCAATTTAAACATTTGTACAAAGTTGACATATACCTAATATTTATTTTGTATCTCTCATTGGTATCAAAGGTATGCGTAAAATGAGATTAAAAGATAAAATGTGAAGAGATATTGAAGTTACATCAAAATGACTACTCTCATATAGAGTGCGTGAAAGGTGTCATAAGAAGCTTTCATCTAGTATCACATCAAAAGGAATTCATATTACTCATATACAAAAATTATTCTCATATATGTAATATATATTAGGTTGTTACATGTGAAATAATGGATTTTCTAATAAAACTTCAAGCAACTGTATCTTTTTAAAAATAATTTTAATAAATCAAAATAAGGACTGTTGGATGCAATACACTTCTTCCAACGAGATACAAATGCATTCATGCCAGTTCTGTAGAAAGTCGATTTTTTACATCGGAAGTATTTTTTATTGTTGATTCATTGTTGAACTTGCCAAAAAATAATCTAAATTTTTAGAAAAGTAGTGATCAGTTTGTGAAAGGTCTGAAGAGTATGGTGGATGAGAAATGTGTCTCATACAGGAACTCCAACAATTTCTGGATTGTTGTTTTTGAAACATGTGGTTGAGTGTTGTCATGAAAGAATATAATTTCATGTTTGTTAAGGGGTTATACGCACTTGCGCGGCGCAAAAACGACGTTTTTTTAGGAATTTTTTTAAAAAACAGTGTTTATTTTGCAATTACAAATTATGGTTATTTGAATAGATCCTACTTTCAAGAATAAAATAACATGTCGATCATAAAAAAATATTGAAGTGCACCGCTCCTGCAGACGATGTCCCGAACGACCTCCAAAAAAAGGCGCTTGGCGGTGATCTCCATATCTGCGGTTTGGATTATTTGAAATCAAAAAATATGGTCAATTCTTTTAAAGGATAGATTAATGCAGGTATTGAACGAAGGAATAATAAAAAATTTCATTTTTGACAAAATGGCGTCTACTTGAAAAAATTTTTCGTTTTTTACTAAAATTTTCGCTCCAAATTGTTTAAAAAAAATAGTAATAATTTTTGTAAACCTTATTCCTTCATTCAATACTTGAGAAATATATTTGAGAAGATTGTATGAAAATTTGAGACCGATCGGTTCAGCCATTTCTGAGATATCGAGATCACCGACTATGAAAACATTGTTTTGAGATAAACGCGTTTGAAGTTTCGGAAGTAGTTTACACATAGTTAAAAAAATTTTACAAATTCAGGTGTATGTCTGAAAATATTTCTCGGATTTACTTCAAATTTTCAGAGAATATACTCAAATATATGTACATTCCGAAAATGCAAAAAAAAAATAGATTTTTTGAAATTTCTAACTGCGTATAACCCCTTAAGTAATGTAAATTGTTGAAAGCATAATTGCTAATGTATTTTTTCTACCTGGGAACATTATTTATCAGTAATAATGGTTTTACCAAGTTTCAAAAATAGTGAATAATAATAAGTACAAACCACCAAACAGTATCATTATCTTCATTCAATCAATCATTTTTGAATGTATTTTCAAAAAAAATTGATTGAATAAAGATGATGGTAACTGTTCCTTCATTCAATCTCTCAAGATAAAATAATGATGACTTCCTTTATTCAGTTTCTTTGAATGAAGATTCGGTTTAGGTATATGTTTAGGGGTCTCACCAGCATCTAATCATTGTACAGATCAACTAAAATTATTTTATGAAAAATAAGTTTATCCTCGATTACCATTTTGACTGCACTTATTATTAGATTATTTTCCAAAATATCCAAACAACAACTTTTATTCATACCTTCATTTATAAACATTGAATTTCATACTCCATATTAACCCATACAGAATTATGTCATAAAATTTCCATTTTCATATTTTACTATTGTGTTAAATATTTTGGATCCAAATTTTTGTTCGGTTACTCCTAGATTTTATCTAGATTATCATGATATGAAATATTATTCTTACTTTTGTTTGTGAAAATGACGTTCCTTCAGAACTCAGCAGGTGTATTTCCATATTTTTGAGCCTACATATTTCTGAGAACTCGACCATTGTATCCTCAGATTCCATACTAAAAACCTTATCTTGTATTATAATTAGTTTAGGAGCATTATTTTTGGATTTTCTATAATTTTTCGTATAAATTGTTTATCACTATTGTTTAATTTCTTTTTTCAACTAATTCAGCTTTAGTCTATTTTTTTATGATCATTTATGATAACTTCAATGCTACTAAAACTCCTGCTCAAGATAATTTTGATTTTATGATGTTTTTTCACGTTTCTAGTGGTTAATTGCAAACCACCGATTCTCAGAAGATATTACTTTCCTTTATCCCATTTCAGCGGTTCTTCTATTACAAGTAATAACTAGTTTCACAGTTTAATACCCACTTACATATATATATACTGATAATGAAATTTTTACCGTAAATAATTTAAAATGTGGATCTCAACTATAAAATTCGAGTTAGAAATGAACGACAGAATTTGCGTAAAACAATGACGTTGGCAAGGTGAAAATAGAAATTACACACATCCGGCAAAAGGAAGAGGCAACTCCATCGTACACATGGAGAATTGTATCGGTGGTGGTTGGTGTACGTTAACGTGCGGGGCGTACGGAGTCCTGCAGGATAATATTCTTCACTCCACTCTCTTGCTTATAGGTAGTGTATGTGTGTGTCTGTCAGTGTAAAATATATGTGTGTGAGAGAGGGTTTGTGTATGTATGTGTGAGCAATGTATTGATTCAGCCAGCCATGCTGGCTGCAAAGCCAGGCGCTAGAATAATAAAATGGAAGGTTTTCTTGGTTTCATTCGACCACAAATATAGTTCTAAATTAATTTTAAATATTCGTGGAATAAGTTTCATTTCAGTTTAGATTTATGTGTTAGAATAGTTTATAAAAAAAATATTTTTATTTTATAATAGTTTATTTATTGAAATTATATTTTCTCTTATATAGATTATATTAATAAATGCTTTTTCTTTAACTTTTCTCACAGAACTAATTTCAATATGCAAATAAAATACTAGGTATTGGATTTTGTCAAATGCATATATATACATAATAGTATTTTAAAAATAAACTAATATTTTTTTTAAAAAACCCTATTTTCACAAAACTCATTTTAGAATATAAATGAAAATGAAAAACTGAAAATGATTTGTATAGAGTACTGGTATATATTTTTAATCTAAATTAAAATAATTTTATATTAACGATATGTACTTTTTATTTTTATTTTAAGCTGTTTTTTTTTTAAATTTAAATTTTTATTAATTTTGATTACTAAAGATCTATACTACTATATTAATTATTAATTAGAAATTTATAATTATAATTATTAAAATTTGTTTTTTTTAAATAAGCTGTATTGAAAAAAAACAAATGGATGAAAAACCCTCTTTCATCCATTGCTGAAAGAAGGTATTTTCTGGAACCATTTACTTCAAGCTATCCAATACTTTTCCACTGTACTATGATGAATTTTCTTTTCTTTTTCTTTTTCTGTGGGTTCTTAATCAATAATTTCTTTTATCCATCGGTGGTATTCTCTTCTTGCTACATGACTAATTCATTTTCATTTCACATTTGTTTTTTCCTGATCCACTTATTTCTCTTTCTGTTTCTACGTGTTATGCTTAATAAATATTTCTCAAAGCTTCTTTGAGTTGTCTAAAGTCCCTATATTATTCTGACATTTATGATATATATATATATATATATATATATCTGTTTATATCAGTCCACTACTGGGAAAAAACCCTCATTGAATGATGGTCATACTCACCACGCTGACCAGGAGGGTTGGTGAGGATTTTTTTATTCACGGTTTACTCCCTCAGGCAAATTGCCTTCACCTCGGTTAAAAAGCTCCGCCTGTTTTATATATCCGACCGGGGATCAAATGCACTTCTCTCGTATGACAGGCGGTTGCTAACAACTACACTACCAGTCAGATATATGTGTATGTATATATGTGTTTGTGTGTGTGTGTGTAAATATATATATATATATATATATATATATATATATATGTACATAAACACACAGAGAAAAGGACATAGAGATTAAAAATATTTTCTTATCGTTAAAATAACATTTATGATCCAGTCTTATTATTATTAAATAATTTATTTGAATCTATTTCTATCATATTATATATACGTAACATCCAAATATTTTCATCGATTTTTAGTATTTGTTTAATTAATATTTCAAGAATAAAATAATATTTTTAATTAAAATATTTTTTGAAATTTTCTACTACCTTTTGCTATTTTTCAAGCAAAACATGTTTACAGCAATATTAATTTTTTATCTCTAAGCTGATTTAATATTTAAAATTGACAAAGAAAATAAACAAAACGAGAAATGTTCATCAACATATTTTTTATATTGTTTAAATGTCAACAATATGAACTTTTGTGTATGTCTAATGTATAAAAAAATCAATTTCTCTCAATTTGATATATAGGATTGTCGAAATTAAGTTGAAAAGATTAGACATACATTTGCTTGTTTACTATCATTTACTATTCTTTATTATCATTCAGTGTTATTTGAGTCACCTATATAATTTTTTGTATTATTAGGAAATGTTTTTCAAAAGTATTATTCACACATATTTAGATATAGATTAATATTCTTGAATGAATGATTGTTAATAATTATAAACAATTCTGATAAATAATAAAAAAAAAATTAATTAATTTTATAATTGAATTTGATCTATTTTTAATGCTGTTATATTAACTGAAACTGAGATTGAATAAATACAGTAAAGAAATTCTCATAAATTCTGTTTTTATTAAATAAAATTTATAAGAATGAACTGGGTAAAAGTGAATAATAAAAATGGTTTATTTCAATCATAAATTTAATTAGAACGTTTGTAGGAAGAGAAATTGAAATATTATTATTTTGTCGATGTCTACTATAACTATATATTTTTGTCGATGGTCGTATACCTTTTACAGTCGATTCGATGGTAGAAAGTATATAACCGAGGTTGATAAATAGACTAGATTTGAAACGGAATCTGTCTTTTTATACTCTACATTTCGAATCCAAAATGTAATTGATAGAAAACCTTTTATATTATGGATGTTTGTAACAGAATATACAGTTGTTGTTATTCTAGAATTTTATTTATAGATTTTTTTAAAAAGAATGAAACAATAATTGAATTTATTTTTTAGAAAAAGTCATTTTTATTTATTTTTTTATAGAAAGATAAAATATCAAATTTAATACATATATATATATATATATATATATATATATATATATATATATATATATATATGTTATAGTAAAAGTGAGAAGTCTAAAATAAAAATATGCCTTTCATAATGTAAGAAGAACCACAGATAGATAAGAAAAATTACTGATCAGAAACTTGTATATATAAAAAAGTCCAGGAAAAGATCAATAGAGAGATTAAACAGAGACACAAGAAAATTCACTGTAATGGACTGAAAGAGAAATATATTTTCTAGACGAAAGGATCTTATAACAAATATTTTTATATACTGAGCATTTAGAAAAATTTAGTACTATTTTTTGAATGATTGTTTCGTTGTAAATTCTTTTTAAAAATAAATAATATCTTTAATTCATACGAATCACTTATCTCAAACTACTTTTCAATAATATGTGACTTTTTATTGTAATGCTATAAGATAACTTACTTCCTATTAAGAAGAATCAGACGCTTTTTTATATTCATTGTTTAAATTAGTCAATTGTTGACAATATTTTCAGACTTAATCATTTCTTTCGGTTTTAGAAGTTTATAATAAATTGGTACTCTCATATCCCACCATATAGACAACATAATCTTTTTTACGGTTAAATTTGGTTTAGATTATGATGGAATGGGTTATCCAGGTTTACTGTATGTTTGTTTCCTCACTACATTTTCATATATAACCACATTTTCGTCTCCAGTTATGAGGTATTCTAAAAATGATTCATTTTTATTGCATGAAAGTAGAGACGAGCAAACTTACACGATCCTACCTAATCCCAGAATTTAATTTATGTGGTACCCACTTCTGCTATCTCTGATATGGATAAAATGGGTCTTCTTTTAAAATGTAAAAATATCATCATTGATCACAAAAAGTCTTCCAGCGTGGTTCGTCATTCAAATTAATAAAATCTCAATTTTTAAATTTCTTGGACCATTTTCTGAATGTCCTTTCAAATATTGCGTTTGCTCAAAAAAGTTTTAACATATTTCTGTAGGATTCTTTCTTTGTTGATATAAAAACGTCTTTCTTTCACTATTCCTTAATAAATACTGATGATCAATAAATATGTTAAAGGGAACCAATGATAAAAAATATATAAATATAAACACAAATATTAGGTCTATAAAAGTTTTCAGTAGATCTTATATTTGTCCTCATATTAATTATTTATTAAGAATTTATTTATTTACATTTATCGATTTTTTTTAAAAAAATGATTTAATATAATGTTATTCTTTATAATTCGTCTGATATTAAAAAAACACATTTTTTTAGAATAGAACTTGCTTGCGGTGTATTCAATTTAATAAATAATGAACTCATTAGAAACCGTCAATTACATTCATCAGTCTGTAACCATAATCGATTTAATTTGATATGACGTATTGAAAATATACATTAAATTACAAGTTTTTGACATGTTTTATTAAAGTTGATAATTTATTATTCTTTTTTAAAAGAAAAAAATACTGAGGGAAAAATGAATATCTTGTTTGTATTTTATTCATGTTTAATATTTTTATAATTATTTAAAAGATGTTTATTATTGTGTACATTTTTTTAAAAAAAAATATTATTCGTCTCATTCCTTAATAAATATTGTGTAGAGATGATTTGTATGAACTTATATCAAAGAAGAAACATATTCAATCATTAACCATACTGCATTATTCATTGTTTATATAATCATTGATTTCAAAACAAACATCAACTAATTGGACCGAATTTAATTAAATCATCAATATAATCAACGAGTTTTCCGTTTTCCAAGGAAACCTTTTGAAATATAAGTCCGTACGAACATTGACTGGCGGCGCAAACGGATTTACATGCGCGCACCAAGGATAACTGATCCCGTAGGACTAGAAGGAACAGAGAGACCCGAGAGTCGTTGGTATCACATATAAAACGTCGCCTTGTAATAATATATTGAGTTCGAGAGAGCGCAGTTCGTATTATCGGCAGACGTCTCGCGTTTATGCGAGAACGCCACTGTCTGAGGGGTAGAGTTCCGACGTCATATGTTTTTTCCTACTTTTTTTTCTTCCCGACATATATGCAGTTCGTTTGTGTTAGTTACAGGAAGATAGGAAAGTAAAAATATAAATGTTTTCTCATATTTTTTTTCGGGTAAACTTGAATTTTTAGCAACCTAAAATTGTGTCTGATGCCAGTCATAGATGGATTTTATTATTATCTTTATTTATTTTTTAAAAAAATTCAAAACAGAAATTAAATGGTATAGATATTGTTTTAAAATATGAGTTAATAATATCTATTTAATGAAATATTTCAAACAATTCCTTTTATTAAATAAAATTTGATGATACAAATTCCAAGCTTATTCTAGTATTAATTAATTGAATTATGGATGAAAACATAGATGCAGTAAAAATAATCAAAAATAGAATGGGAATAACTAATATAAATTTGATTTTTCACACCGATGATGCCATTTTAATACCCAATAATGAAAATAATCTCCACTATGGAGCTGTCAAAAGAGAAAATGAAATGTATGACTTTATCCAGAGAAAACACTATAAGATGGAAAATTAAAGATAGAAGATGATGATGGCATAGAGACACAACACACTAAGTAACAAAACAATGATACATAAACAAATAACCTAGATAAGTTAGTTAAACCTAGTCTAAGCCTAGTATAAGTTAGATAAGTTAGTTAAATTTAGTTAAGTTAATTAAGGGGAAAAACACACACAAAACGTAGGTTTTTGAAACTTTTCTGGAAATACCTCAAAAAATTCATCAACCTCAAAACCTCACCACTCCTCCATTCCAACCCATATAGTATAATATAAATAATAATAAGCTAAGTTAAAAACTCTGTATACACCAATGTGTATATAAGTACTCAGCCACAATAAATCATTATTATTATTGGAAGATGATGTTATTTGGGTATAGAAATATCCAATGAAAAAAATCTTAATAGATAAGTACTGAAACAAGAATATTGGGTCGCTTAAGAGATATGTTCTGGAAAAACAAATATGAACTTCAAGAATGAAATTAAAATATATAAAAGTGTAGTTAGATCTGTCATTATTTATACAGCGGAAATAAGAATAAAAATCAGCAAGATGAAATAATTAACAAGCACAATGGAAATAAGAATATCTAGATTAATAACAAGCTCTATACTATAAAAATTATGTGATTTATTAAATTTAAAATTTTATAACCCAATGCTGTGATAATAAAATTTCCATCGAAATACACATCAGTTTATAAACAAAAAAAATAATAATAATAAATAACTATGGAATATTTTTTCAATATATTGCGGTGTTGGGATGATAGTTAATTTGTGTAAAAGTGAATTCATTACAATTCTAAAACAAATACTACTGTTATATGTACATATATATCATTTAATATCTAATTTAATATTTTAATACTTATTAAGATCAAAGTTATTTAATTTCGTTGAAGTGATTATCTTATTACGTAATAAATTAACTTGAGATCAACAGTTATAAAATATTTAAAATAACTACTCCACTTAACAATCAGGTGTGATTAATACTGTCAACGTGAATTAAATTGTTTTAGCTCATTAATATATCTTGAATGATTTATTTACTCTGTTTATGAATTTATTCCGTTGTCTGGATACTCAGATGAAAATGAACAACGCATAAAATTTATATCTCCACTAAACATATTATCTAGTTTAAAAGATAAAAATATATTTTTTAAAAATGAACCTAAAATATTGTTAAAATTCCTAAATTACAATGTTTTAATTTTTAGTTTTCAACTAATCTAATGTAATAAACATTTTATATACATACATACATGTATTCTCTCTCTCTCTTTCTCTATTTATAGAAGGGGGAGGAAGGTAGATAAGTAGAGAAAATTTGAAATTATTAATAATAAATTGAATGAAAATCTTTTATAATTCAAACCATGAAAATGTGTTTGTAAACTTTAAAATTTCATTTAGAGAAATAACCAATAATTTTGCATTTACAGTAACATGAATCTATCTACGTTCCTGTTAATAGAATTTCGAAGAGGGACCTTTGCGAATAGTGAAAGTATGAATGGCTTGTCGGTAAATAACCCTATTCAATGAATTCAAATTGAATGGTATTTTATTATAAATCCAGGAATTTGAAATGTATTTATTATGCATTCAATATTGAAATATATTCAATGATTTTGAAACGATAACAGAATTAGAAGAATAAGAAATATTTGAGCTGGTTTTTTTGAAAGTGGTATAAGTCCATTTTTTCATATATTGAGATATTTAAGGGTTTGCATTTGAGTTAATTTAAAAATATTGGCCAACTTTAATCAATTCGAGTGATGTTTTTTACACTATACACCTTTTAAATTTTATTATGAAATAATAATTACTAACATTATTTTACAAAATAAACGATTTTTTAGCTCCACATGGACTTATACCACTTTCAAAAATAACATATTACAAGAAGTAAAAACAAGAGCAAATTTAAGTCCATATTTTTATAGACATAAGCTTTACTGAAATGGATTTTTATGTAAAAAAGTAATAGTTAAAATGAAGACATTTAAATACACGAATAACTAAGTTTATTAAGAGTTTATTTCAGTTATATTAAAAATATAAAAATGAAAATTACTTCGTTAAGATCTTTAAATAAAAAAAAAGATATTTTAAACTTAGTTTTCTTTTACACTTAGCATATTGAAATATTTATGGTGAATAGGTGGTATATAAGGTAATAAACTTATCATATCGTTATATTTCTCTCTTGTTATGCTCCTTGAAGTTTTATAAAGCGGTAACATATTAATTTTTCTGAGGTTTTTTGGTCTTCCCTTTTTTCCAAATAAAAAAATTGTTTTAAATGGAGCATTTTCTTCCATACTAATTTTATAAAACTTTTGTGAGGTTCATTCCTTTTGAACCTCATCCAACATATTTTAAGCCAGTTTACAATTTCTCCGTCCGTATTTTTTTTTCTGTTTGATATTGCCTCTTCTAGAGATTTGGTTGAGACAAAGTCTTCTCTTTTCATTTCATACAAAATGAAGCTGTTTTTTTCGGCAAGCCTTTATTGCATCATAATAATCTGCTAACGAGCAGCGTGCACTGAAGTAGCAATAATCAATAATAATTCCAATAAGAAAGTTGTTTTCATTATAATTATCAGGAATGGACTTATTCCACTTTCAAAAGAAATATTTGTGCGATAGCATTGTACAGCAAAACTGTTTTTGTTTATTTTATATCAAAATAGAACTCTATTGAAATTGTGATTGTAACTATAAAGAGAAGGTGTCTATAGCTCATTAAAATTACCGTTAACTTAGTTTTTTTAAAAAGTGGACTTATACCACTTTCAAAAAAACCAGCTCATTTGTAAAATATTAAAAATATTGTTTGAGATTTTCTATATTGTTATTTATAGGTTTTAATTAATTAAATGTGGAATATTTTCTAGTTTCATTTTGAAACGAATTTTATGTGCTGAGAATAAATATGAATAGAGATATGACAGAAATTAAAAGTTTACTGAATAGACCAAAATAAGTTTGTTTAATGAAAAAGTACATAATTATGTTTATTTTTCACTTTATTAAAAAATAATTTTGTTTCGAGAGTATCATGCAACACTATGTAAACAAAAAATAATATTCATACGTGTCTAGAAAAGATAATAAAAAAATTCAGTAATGTCAATTCGAACGAAAGTTCAAAGTTCAGTGAAAGTATCATGTGTATGTGCACTTATTTCACTTTCATTACCTATAATTGATCACACGGATTAAATAACAATACCAAATTTTCATGTATTAAAGGTGTACGTGTCTGTAGAAATAACATTGCGTGTTACTCGAATTTACCATATTCGGTATAGTTATTGGCGACAATATAAGAAAAAAACAACGCCAGTCTAGAAATATTTCAAACTTGTTCTTACTAACCTACTTTTCGATCGTTCCTTTCGTGGGGTCTTTCTCTCTCTCCTTATAAAAATCTTCAGACTGATATATATGTATGTGAATATGAATATTAGGATGATGTGTACGTGTTGATTTTTCTATGCTGTCTTTTTATGCAAAACAACAAATATATGTAGTTGTTTCATTGACTCAGCATTGGAAATATAAACTAAAAATGTAGACTGAATATATTTTTTTAAATAATAAATTTCATACAAAAGTACTTTCTTTTTAAACGATTGATTTGGAGTTTTAGACGTGTCAAATTTAAAAAAAATCTTTAATATTAATAACTTTATTTTAATATATAAAATATATCTTTAAATATATTTATGCAGGTCCAAATAAGATTGAAAGGTTTAGATATACATTTATGTATGGTATGGTATGGTACCTAATGTTTAAAAACATTAATCTTTTAACTAGTCAAGATGAAGAAATTGTAGAAAAAGTACGTGGATTAATTGAAAATGATAGTTTTATGCTTGTAAGATTAATTAAGAACATCATTAGTATCAGTAAATTGAATTTTGATCAATGATTTGCAACGAAAAAATCTTTATAAAATTTGTTCTACAGAAATTTATTATTAGACACAACTTTTTAACATCAAAAGGTAGCGTAATGCTTAGTCATCCACTTTATTCGTTTGATTTGATATCCTGTGACTATTTACATTTTCCAGCACTTGATGTAAAGTTAAAAGAAAAAAGATTCAACAAAATTTTAGAGTTCTAAATAGCTTTCGACTCATGTTATTGTAACTAATTCTAAAGAAAAGTACCAGTCACGTTTTCAAAAGTTGTATACTCATTACAAAGATTATATGAATATTTGGATATGATTTATAAAAAAACATAGATAAATATTATAAAAATAATCCCATAAGCAGATGAATTATATTAATCATCCAGGAAATATGTTTTCAAATTTAATATTCATTAGTAGATCTTGTATTATTAAACATATTTGTATTTCTCCTATTTACATAGTTCCAACTTATTGTATTACAATGTTGATTATATTATTTCGAGTTTATTCTCAGTAGAATACAATACCAGCTCCCACAGAAATTTATCAATCACGTTTAATTATACCCGTAAAAGATATTTCACTTAGTTGGAAAGGGAATAACACTTTCAAATTATCAATTAAATGTTACGTGAAGAGTAGTAGTTTATTTCTGGAGTTAATATTCAATTTTGAAACATTGTAATCATTTTCTTTGGATTTACAATCATACACACATGTATATATGTAAATGCATATATCATCATCAGCCACTTTTGGATAAAAGCCTCTCTCAAAAGTTTCCACTTCGATAGATCCAATGCATTTCTCTTCCACTTCAACAAATTTTCTTATGTCTTTATCCCATCTATATATATATATATATGTATATAAGTCTCTTCCTGAGTCTTTTTGTTGATACCTAATTAGTATTTTTTATTTTCTCTTGTTGCTATATAACTGACTTATTTTCGTTTAATTTTCCTCACTTGCTATGTCGTTTATTATTATTATTTTTATTTATTATATATCATCAATATCATTACAAACTCTTTATTGACTCTTCTTAAATGTTTCACCAAGATTTTTTTTTATTGTTTCTTCTCCTTAGTTAATCTCTTCTAACGTTATTTAACGTTTTTAACAACAAATATTGATATGTATATTTAAACAATTATAAAATGGACTCTCTAATTAAATATAATGATTTTTAATCACATTAATATATAATATTATAAAATTGTGTTTGAGAATAAATGAAATATTGAATCACTGCCAACTGATAACAAAACGTTTATTCTAAGAAAAATAGATTTTTTTTAAAAAAAATACTCATAAATCTTATTTGAAATATATGAAATAGAAAGTAGAAACGTTGGAAGTGATTTAATTCGAAATTTTCTTGGAAAAATTGCATTGTATAGTACCGGTACGTTTAAAAGATTGTATCGACACTGTTTCCATTCGATTTATACGAAGAGAATAGTATGTTACCGCCACGGACTGTACGGTTTTTACCTCTGAACCGACCGTACAATAAACTTTTCACAAGACATGGCCAATATACACCGCTCGGATTGTGTGCTTCTATTATGAACTTTATACACTTCTGTATATCCGGGAATTTTCACTGTTCTCTATACGTTTTAACTGATTACAGACAATACCGGACGAGACATTTATTGAATGGGCTGTTTTTTATGTGAGATTTTCCTGTTATTTTTTAATCAGTATTTTATATTTTTAGACATTTATTTCGTTCCACGAACATTATTTATAAATGGAATGGAAATAAACATTTAGTGGAGTAAATGTACTATAAAATAGTGTATTTTATTTGTCTGCTGGAACAAAATCTATTACAGCAATAACGAATGTTCTCAGTTAAGAGTTTATGGTGCAACATCTACTAATTAAAATCAGTTCGAAAATTCATTTACTTTTGAATTAAAAATATTATTTTTTTATTGTCATTACTATTTTATTTAGTTAATAATACTAACAAACAGTTTTATTTTATTATAAAAAAAAGTATGATCAAATTTTACCAGTATATATTTTGGTCGCATATTTTATAAAAATAAATAAAAATTTAAATAACAAGAAAGGTTAAAAATATTTTTTTAAAATAATTATTATAACAATAATTCTTTTATGATTGTATCTTTTTCTTCTTTGGATCATTTATTTTATGACTAAGTTGTTCCAGTTCTTCATAATCTTATGTTTAATATATTTAAAAAAATAATATTTCAAATTATCCCTCTTAATATTTATTAATCATTTGTACATAATTCATGCATTTAAGGTATTTTAAAGAATGTCATTTTAAAATATCTGATAAAACTTAAGGGGTTATACGCACTTGCGAGGCGCAAAAACGACGTTTTTTTAGGATTTTTTTTTAGAAACAGTATTTATTTTGCAATTATAAATTATGGTTATTTGAATAGATCCTATTTTCAAGAATAAAATAACATGTCGATCTTAAAAAAATATTGAAGTGCACCGCTCCTGCAGACGATGTCCCGAACGACCTCCAAAAAATGCGCTTGGCGGTGATATCCATATCGGCGGTTTGGATTATTTGAAATCAAAAAATATGGTCAATTCTTTTAAAGGATAGATTAATGCAGGTATTGAACGAAGGAATAAGAAAAAAATTCATTTTTGACAAAATGGCGTCACTTGAAAAAAATTTTTCGTTTTTTACTAAAATTTTCGCTCCAAATTGTTTTTAAAAAAATAGTAATAATTTTTGTAAACCTTATTCCTTCATTCAATACTTGAGAAATATATTTGAGAAGATTGTATGAAAATTTGAGACCGATCGGTTCAGCCATTTCTGAGAAATCGAGATCACCGATTATGAAAACACCGTTTTGAGATAAACGCGTTTGAATTTTCGGAAGTAGTTTACACATAGTTAAATTTTTTACAAATTCAGGTGTATGTCCGAAAATATTTATCGGATTTACTTCAAATTTTCAGAGAATATACTCAAATATATGTGCATTCCGAAAATGCAAAAAAATCGATTTTTTTGAAATTTCTAATTGCGTATAACCCCTTAAGTCATACTGAAAGATGTAATCTTAGAAGAAAAATTGTTTTATTCTTTTTAGAAATATTTAAAGCACTAAATTGGAAATTTAAAGGATTCAAAGAAAATAATGAGATACTTAATTATTTAAGATTTTCTGATAATATTACTATTTTCTCAATAAGCATAGATTAACTTGAAATAAATTAAATAGAGAAAGTTAAAAATGGTCTACAGTAAGACAAAAGTAATGTGCAATGAATTTTCAGAGAAAAAATGAATTAAAATAAGTAGAAACAGAAACAATTAAAAATTATGAATATCTAAGATAAATTATATACAAATAAGTGAAAAAAATGAATCTTAAGTAAAATTAGACTGAACATATTATAAGTAGGTAAGAAAATCAGTTGACAGTAAAAATTATTAATTAGGAGATTAAAATGTTTAGAGATCAAAAAAAAGTTTGATGAATAGTTTTGTATGTACTAGGAGGTTCAGTCCATTACTCGCTACACTCACCGATCTCTCTATACTACAAGTGAGTAATGTCCAGGTAAAAAAAAATTAGAAATTGAAGTAGATATTTTTGAACATAATGTTACAAATTTAAAGTACCAAATCAATGTATTATTAATAAAACATTTAAGTACAATAAGTATAGTAATTTTTTAAACATTATATATGTATATATATTATCATTATATCAGATTAAATCAGTCCACTGTTGAGTGAAAGCCTCGTTGTATATTACCATTTACTGGTACTTGATCGTACTAACCACACTGATCAGGAGGGTAGTTGGAAAAAATGTGTGTGTGTGTGTGTGTGTGTGTATATATATATATATATACATATATATATATATATATATATATATATATATATATATATATATATAAATCCTTTTTTGCCTATGACGTGAATTAAAATATTGATTTTATCTTGTTTTTCATCAACACTTCATTGGCAGCCTTACGACTTTTTTCAAGCAATTAAGAGATGAGCATATAAGCATTCATGTGTAAAATTTCATTTGCACTGTCTATTACAACTCAGTGATGAGTACGTATTATTCTTATAAATATTTCCATTACAGTCAATATATATATATATATATATATATATATATATATATATATATATATGTGTGTGTGTGTGTGTGTGTGTGTGTGTGTATAATAGGTGTTCATATATTGCGTATATTTGTGGCCTTTGTATTTTCGTGTCTGTAACTTTAATGAGAAATGGCAACCGAACAAAATATATTTTACAAGTAATCAATCAATCATTGATTTGATTTTATAAATAACAATTTTGTGTGAGACACTGTAATCATCCATACATAATATTCAATCGAGACAAATCCGTCCACGAAGACAAATTAATAGTCGAGACGAAATCTGTTTGTGCGTGTGTGGCATGCTTTTAAGGTACCAATTAAATAAGTGTAAATATGTGTTGCGGATCGTTCGAGCGGCCATCATTTAACGAACCTCGTGCGTACGGCAGAACGAAACTCACACCGAGGGTAAACTTTTTGCAACGCGTTACGTGGAGATGAAATTGCGTCAGAACCCTTGGCGCGTCAAAAGGTCGAACTCGTGTCCTTAAAATACGTCATCGCAACACTCTTAAAACTGCCTATCTACCGTTGTTGCCTTGACGAATGACACACCACTTATCTTTGTTATACTAGACACTCCTGTTTATGTGGAGGATTCGTTGGATAATGTTCCTAGTGGTAGTATCTTTTTATTTTGCTGTCAGGTTATATATCAAATAATTTTTTTCCTGCTAGACAGTTAAGGCTTTATAACAATACACACACATACATATACATATATATATATATATATATATATATATATATATATATATATATATATATATATATACATACATTTAAGTTGATTGTACATTGTATATTTTATGATGACATTGTTTTTTATTGCAGTCATCTAAAAAGAGCATATTTAAACGTTGATATTAAAATCTTATTCACCCTTATCATTTTTTACAATTTCTTTTTTCTAAACACACAAACACACACACATTATATATATATATATATATATATATATATATATGTGGGTGTGTGTGCACATGTGTATATGTTATACAGAAGAGATAAATATATAAGTATATAAATTTTTAATAGGCCATGATGTATGTCATATGTAATTTGAAATAAATGAATTTTTAATGGTATAATTATAAATTTTTTCGATTATTTAAATAATTTATTATCCATTATAGAGAGTAAAAATCAATTTCATTAGGGGTATTCCAAATATATTCATGAGTTCTTCGGTCACCGTTATAAAATTCAAATGTAAAAACGGTTGAATATTTTATTCGTATTCGATTTTATATAGGTCTACTTAAAAGCAGTTCGAAGTTATCCATTTTTTTATTTTTTTGATTACTAAAATAAATTAGGTATAAATTATATTTAGTAACGTAGCAATTCTATTTTAATAAATATTATTTTTTTAAAGAAGAATTTTTTCATTGACTTTTGTAATTATTTTTTAAATAGTAATTTATAACATTTAAATTTATTTTTCATTAATATTATATGAATCAATATATATATATATATATATATATATATATATATATATATATAGAGAGAGAGAGAGAGAGAGAGAGAGAGAGAGAGAATAGGCAAGGATTTTCAGGACAAGTGAAGACAACCTATTTAGGGGAATAAATTCTGAATAAAATCTTCATTAACTCGCCTGGTCAGCGTAATGATTTGGACCAAGTATTTACTAATGAATGATAATATTCAATAAGGCTTTTGCTCTGTAATGGGATGATATAATAATGATGTATATATATATATATATATATATATATATATATATATATATATATATATATATATATAGATCAGTTCATGTTTATACTTATAAATTAATGTAATCTATATTTTGTAAAAACATATTACTGGTAGTACCTCAATACTCTTTGGAAATA
This sequence comes from Neoneuromus ignobilis, assembly GCA_029203775.1. NCBI lineage: Eukaryota > Metazoa > Arthropoda > Insecta > Megaloptera > Corydalidae > Neoneuromus > Neoneuromus ignobilis. Next base: position 21,524,514 of record CP092095.1, read on the forward strand.
GTTAATATTTTTTCATAGCACTGAATACAAATGTAGATTAGATGGATATTTTTTGAAGACGTTGAAAATGAAAACATATTCGAAAATACTAGTTTATATTCTTGTCATAGCGTTGGCTCGTCAGACAATGTTTATATATAAATATATATATATATATATATTTGTGTGTGTGTACGTACATAAGAATTCGGCATTAAAAACATAAGCCATATAGCTTTGTTATCTTGCATGTGTACAATACATATGTGATATTGGATTCAATGATATACGAAAGGAACAAACCCGAAAATCCCATAATTCCCACGAGTATATTCTTCGTCGAAATCCACTGTCGAGTAACGATAATAATTGGTTTGTGTTTCTAGAAGAGAGATCTTATTGAAATTTATTTTCATATCATTGCGACCAAAATCATTTACTATTTGCACTTTATATATAGCTGTTATTTAAACAGAGTTTATTTATTTTCATTCCTCTTTGTCTATACATAAAAGATGTGTATGTATATGTCTATATATATATATATATATATATATATATATATATATATATATATATAATTATGTAAATAGCGACATAAAGTAATTATGCCATTTAATTATAGATGTAGGCACTTTGCGTCGTTGAGTTCCGTAGTCGTCTTTTCATCAGCGATGAAAATGTTCGTATCTCTATATTTTATTTCTGCAAATTCTCTTTTGTAACGATAAAATGATTCATGGCCTCGAGTTATTTTTACGTAAATATTACTTAATTTATTTCAAATTTGAATTACATATCTCAGTTTTACAAGACTTTAATTTTAAATGCTTTTGATTTATTTTCATAGACCGTATTAATCGTTAATTTTCACTACTCTTTCTTTTTCGTTCTAGTTACTTTTCTCTCTCTCTCTCTCTCTCTCTCTATATATATATATATTTATATAAAGTAACTTGTAAAAGTCGAGAGATTAACAGAACAGTAAATATTTTAAATAAATAATAATTAAAAATTCTATAATGACATCGCTATTTAATAGCTTTTTATTAGATAACAAAATTCATCTTATTAATAAAACCCAAATATATGTTCATATATAACAAAAAACACTTATCTACAGAAATTAAAAAATCGATATCATAAAAGTCGAATAATATTAAGAGTAAAATAATGATTATAAATTTTCTGTAAAATCATTTTAATATATAGTAGAGTTTGAAGACTTGTTAGTCTTCTTATCATTTTTTAATTGAATTTATAATTATTTCCATAAAACAAACACTGGTAAACAAAGTGAACAGGAGAAAAAAATGAAATTGTATCAATTTAGAAGAAATTGTTATATTATAAAATCGAATATTCCTCTATTTGCTTGAATAAAGAGTTTTATAAAAATAAATATACCAGTACTATAATTTAAAATTAAAATTGTATTTGATATATATTCAATATTTTTATTGGTATAGTTTAAAATAAAATATTTTACATATACGGTTGTTTAGTAAAATGTTTTATTTTTGTAATAATTAATTATTTATTTAGTCTAAATTTTAATTATAAGAAATATATATTTTTTAAAATTTAATCAAAACACAATACGAATTATTAAATAATTCTTACTGTTCAAATAACTCCTTTTTATTCAAAATAAGAAACCAAAACAATTCTATTCTTTCTTGTGTTTATAGCTTGTTGATTACAGAACATTCAATATTGAATAAATATGAATAGACGTTGTGGTTTCGCAAACTCAAAGCACTTAACTCTGGTTTTAGGTACTAGAAACAATGTGTTCTCTCCCTTTGTTTGTTTCCCTTACAGACATCGTACACGCATTGATTGTATCACAGTGAGAGAAAAAGCACAAATATGAAGAAAAAAGAACAAGATGTTTGTTAATTACACAGTAATTAATCTTACAGTGAATGTATTGAAATATTTTGATTCTGTATTTGAACATTGTATATTTTATAAATATCACTTAGTAAACTCGGATCAATCATGCTTTGTCAGACGTGAAAATAATTAACAATTTTAATTTTTATTAAAATAATCTCAAAATATTATATTATTTCGATAATCTATTTATATCTGTAGAGCGTTTATATTTAATGAAAATTAAACGCAATGAAAATTGACAGCTTTTTTCATACGCTTGATCATGTCATAGAGGTTGCTTTTCAATCAATCAATCAAAATGGCAATTTAATACGAAATTTATAATTTTGTCAGATTGAAAATGATCTGAAAATGCGTCATTGTGCTGAATAAGTTTCTATTTACAATCGAATCTGTAACAGTTGTATGCTAATAAACTGTTAACACGATTTACAAAACATTATGATTGTAAAGTAATTAAAAGTTATATTGATATTATATTTCAGACTTGTTACAGCTGGTCTTAATTTATAGATGAATTTCAAATAAAATATAAGAGTGAAGAAATTTACAGATTTTAATAACTTACTTTTAGTACATATTTATTATGTAAATTTTTAATGTATTTTTTCATAAAATTTTATATTTTATTATAGTTCACATAAAAATTAGTAATAAAAAATAAAATATATTTTATTTTTTATATTAAATAATCAAGAAAATTTTTTTTTTATGTATCATAATTCCAAGAATTGTTCATTTATCGTATGACTTATCACACCGGGTACATTAATCGAGTAACAAAATACATTCCTTATTTCATTCGTTCACTTTAATTTAAAATATAATTTTAGCCTTTCAAAATATCTCTGCAAAATAGTAAAATATGTGCTTGTTTACTTTATATTTTAAAATTTCATTCTCTCTCTCTCTCTCTCTCTCTCTCTCTCTCTCTATATATATATATATATATATATATATATATATATATTAATATTAGGTTCGTGAGAAAGTTTTTTTGGTTTTCATGTACATAGATAGATCAGAAAGTTTCTAGAATGAAAAAGAAAACATTTTTTTTTGACCAAAATCATATTTATTTTTTTACATAGTCTCTTTGAAGCTTAGTACATTCACTTTAACGTCTTTCGAGAGTTTTCATTCCTTCAGTAAAATAAGTTTTGTCCAAACCTTTGAAATAGCCATTTGCAGTTTCGATCATTTTAGTATTTGATGAAAAAAAAAATTTCACTCGGCCATTTCTTAAAGTTTGAAAACAGGAGAAGATTAGAGAGGGCCAAATCTTGAAAATACGTTATATTTTTAATTGTAATTGCCAAATTGTGCGATGGTTCATTGTCTTGGTGGAACAGGATGGTTTCTTTTGCCAAATGAGGATTTTCGTTTTGATTTTGTCAGTAATTGTCTAATATCTTCTTAAAAAGAGAACGAGTTAATTTTTTTATTTGTAATTTTTTATTTTTATATTATAGTTTTAAAATAAAATTCGAGAAGTTTTTAAAAATGTCATTAATAACAATTAAACTTGAGAATACAAAAAAGATAAAAAATATAATTTATTTGTTATAGAGACAAAGCGAATCATTCAAACTTGTAATATTTTATTAATTTTTCTACTATTTTAATAATTTATAGAAACGTAATGAATCAAATATTATATACGCAATAAATACCAATATTTGAAATTCATTTCTATGTGTGATAATAATTTAGTATTTTGTAATCCCTCGTTCACTTCATATGCTATAATGAGCCATACAGTGTTGATTCAGTTAACGCTTCAATTTTCAGGACCTCGCTTCCCCTGTACTAAACAGCTATCCGCATACTTGGTCATGATTGATTAATTTTTCGATTAAATCGGTTAAAAAGCGAGATAAACTAGATAGATAGATAAGTGAAATAATTTATATATGAAATTGATAGTACAATCGTATAACTAAGTTTATTTGAAATAAATATACAATATGATTAAAATATTCTGAATATAAATTTCAATTAAGAATCTTTATATGTACATATTTAATAGATTTGTGATATTAATATCTGTAGATTCATGTAAATTTCTATATAGATAATTTATGAATACATTTTCTACAACTCAATGAAAATCAAGATATTATATGGTATTATGAATATGAAATTATCTGGATATATGGTTGCGTGTATATATATATATATATATATATACACACACACACACACGCACACATAAATCTACTATATCATAACTCAAACATTTTAAATTAATTTCTAAGAGAATAATAGATATCTGAGATGATTTACGATACAATTATTAAAAATGTTATAGGAATAGTTTGTTTTTCTATGCGACTGACTTTAATAAATCGTTTAATTAAAATTAATATCTTATAAATATTTATATTAATATAAATATCAACTTTATTGATATGACGAAATATAATATAATGATATGAAATTAATTCCCTCGAAAAGTATTTTTATTCGATCGATTGATAAATGAAATATTTTACTTTTATTCTACTCTGTCGATGAAATAGAAATAATAGCATTTAATTAATATAAATATCTACAAATTTTATTATAGGATGGATATATTTCAAATATTGTAAACAAATTTCATAAAAATTTAATAAGACATATAGAAAAAAAATTGACTTAGGTGAAACTTGTTTAAAGATTTAGGAAGAATGAAACAATTTTAAGCTCTATTTTTTCATACAATAGTATTTAATTTAAAAAAAACATAATAGATAAATTAGGTTGATTCAGATGATATATTTTTAGCACTATATAGAGACTCTAAAATGAATAATTAAATTAATGGCTTAACAAGGAATTTTATCGACCAATAGAGTTCAGGTCATAGAGTAATCAGTCCAATTTTCCTTGATCTGAATTGTACTAAAAATCTTTGAGTCGATGTTAATGAAGCTGTTTTTCAGGCGAAACAAAAAAAAATTAAAAGAATTACAGCTAGTAGTAAAATCTTTCTGGGATTCGATTCTTCAAGAAAAATGTAAATATTGAAACTGTTACATGCCAAGATAGTGTTTAGTTGTGATAACCAATAATGGTTAATATGTTTTATAATATTTTTAAATACATTTTTCCCTTTAAGCTGATTATTTATAATATTTAAAATAACTGATATTTTTGTATAGTTAGTAAAAAAATACCTTTTTACAAATACAAAGTATATATTTTTTTAAAAAAATATGTATAAGTTAATTGGCTGAAAAATAATTAATGTAGTAATAACGTGATAAATTGAAATTCATAAAAAATGCGCTCGTGCATAAAATGAATTACATAGCAATGTTATTATTTCCACATGGTATATATATATATATATATATATATATATATATATATATATATATATATATATATTATACTGTATGTGTATAAATGCTGCTCTTTTGCTAAATTGATGTAAATGAATTACTTCCAAACGAAAAAGTTCAGACGTACAGAAATAACGAAACTGGCCAAAGAAAGAACAGCAATACGTATCTGTGATTGCTTCACTGTCTCAATCGATAAATTCACACGTGTCCTATTTCTTTTTCTACTTCAAATGATTCGAGACGTGCGCCGTAGATAAGGCCTGTGGAAATTTTTTTTTTTCAATAATCTTATTGAATCGCGATCGAAAATTTTTCTATTTTCTCTTCCTGCCGTACATAATTCGCGGTTGATTGAATTTTCTTCGGTCCCCTTTTTTATTTTTTTGCACGAATCATATCGACGATTGCTTATAATATGATGCTCTCGAACTCGTAGAGGTTTTCTTGTGGATACTATTGTTAGATAAATATGAATTATTTCGAAAGTACGAATATCATGTCGCAAAATGATATAACTGTTCTCGTTTGTTGTTTGTTCGTATTTTGCATTTTATTATTCGAGCTTTAGCTTTTTATCTATATAAATATATCAAGAGAGAATATTAAGAGTGATTAGAAGACATAGATTAAGTTCTTTAACCCTTTAACTGTTTAATTTTGTTTCGAAAAAATTTTCTGCATGCTTAATTATTTTCCAGCGAAGACGAGTATACTCGACATAAATAGAGTAAAATGTTTCTGCCTATAAAAGTAGGCAATTATGATTAAAAATCAAAAGTTGCGTGTTGGTTTTTTAGAAAATATATATTTTTTATTTATAAATATACATTTTATAAATATATATTTTTTAGAAAATATACAAGCTATTGTGTATTAAAATAAATAAGGTTGCCAGACTAACAAATATTCTAAAATGTACATTTTTTAAAAGATCTTTATTTGCCCTTTTTCAGGGGAAAAAAATTACAGTTGATTCGTTTAATAATAATACGAATGCGATTTTTTTTATCTACCCGACGAGTATACTCGACATTATGCGAAAAATTTTCGTTTCGCTCTGACGAGTATACTCGACATAAACAGTTAAAGGGTTAAACAATATATTTTTTATACAGAATTAAACGATTATTAAAAATGTTGTATTTTTTTCGATTCTTCAGTATAATTGTAATTTTTAATTATTTTTTTAATAAAAATTATTATTCATAATTAAAACGTATAATATTTTAAGTAATTTTCAAATAGAAATCATAATGTTCCAATGAGCTGGTCTGAATTGTATCAAAAGTTGACCTAATAGGCAAAAGAATTCAAAAGATTGCTATAAAATTGAAACTTTTTGCTTCTGAAATCATTATACAGTTTTAAATAGATGTATTATTAGATTTTTATAGACTATCAGTTTTTAAATAGATTACCTTACATATTTGATTAAATAACATTCTAATTAGATTTAAAATTTTAAAAAATACAGATTTTCAAGATTTTTCTGTTTGCAAGGCTAATAAATTTCATATAAAATTCATGTGTTGTTAAAAACAGAAATCATTTATGATTATATTAGGTTGTTGTATATAAAATGGCAATGATGTTGATTTCAATTAATAAAAATATTTTTAAGAAAGTTACAAATGTTTGAAGTTTTATTAGAAAATCTGTCATTTCATATGCAACAACCTAATAAGTCTGTTGATAATTATTAACAATCTACATTTTATTACAAATTTCGTTTTATTTGGTATTTTAAATTTAATCTTAATTTACTTTTAAAGGGTATAATTTCAAGTTTCTAAATCTAAACAATACATTTATATCAAATTTCATATTTTATCTGAACCAATACGTGATGATTAATTTAAAAAATCACTCTATGTAAATTTAAATTTGCAGACTGTCAATATTAATAAGGTAGAGCCGTATTCGGTTTCCAGTAAGACCCTTATAATAGTCTATGATGACTGCGGTGTAACTCCAATTTAGATACAGCACGGACTACACGATAAACATGAACTTTCATTGCTCGTGCAAAATTCAATTTAGTTAACCAACTAACGAGATTTATACAATTACATGCCTGATATATACGATCACTGTATCCGAATTTTGTATGTTCCACTAAATTTCGAAACTGTTGACCAAGTATTTATGAAAATACAGTGAACACTGAAACGTACATCTATTTGCTGTTAGATGAATTCATCTCTCCTATTTCGCGATATTGTGTTAGTGTACATGCATGTCGTCTGTTTTCTAAAAGATAACTCAAACCTTACACAGCGTATTTCATATTAAACTTTCCATGCATGTGAATTTATCCGCGACGCATCATTAAACACTAAGCTGCAGTTGGAAATATATACAGGCTTCTTTGAACAATGTAACATATTTATTTGTAAAAGTTTGAATACATATTGTAAATTACTACTTTTATCAATTTTATATCATGCAACTTTTATTAACTATGGATTCTACAATATGGAAAAAGTCTTTGAACGAAATTAATTTATTTTAAAATACATAAATATAAGAATTAATTATATTTCGCTATTTAAATTTCATTATATATGTGGTATAAATAAAACTGTGGATAGTAAAGAATATTAAGTGATCTTAAGCAAGTAAATGTATGTTTAAACCCTTCAGTCTCATTAGGACTAATCTATATTTAGTAATATGTATTATTTTTAATTATTATAAAACTTATACCAAAATTAATTAGGCTTCTCGTTTTTTTAGATTAGATAGAATTTTCGATAGGGATTCAATTTAAAGTTCTATCACGTTTAAAAAACACTAATATTGACATTCAGTTATTTCAGTTATCACCAACTAGAAATAATAAAATGAATACTATTCTGTCGATTTTTAAAAAAGTTCAAATAGCATGGGATTCAAACTAGAAGCAAAACATATCGTTGATCCCAAATGTACTTTTCATGTTAAAAACGATATTTCAACCAACCAGTTGCGCACGTTTCTTTAAAAATGTATTAGATTAGTGTCCTGTTGAGAGAACAATTCTCTTTTCAACATTATTGCTGTCTCATTTAAGTTAGAATTTTTTTTCAATGTTGTAACTAGAAAATATTTTTCGTTTTTTCATATATAAACAATATTTATTATTTTTGTAAATTTATATATATATATATATATATATTGTATATATGTACGAGGGTAGTCCTATAAGTACCCGGCCTGACCTAGAGATGGCGGTAGTTGTTTGAAAAATATCACTCTATTAGAAAGTACACAATCTATAAAGCATATGTTTCAAGTTTGAGGACGCCACGTTGTTTAGTATTTGTTTGGGAGCCATCAATAGTGAACGTTTTCAGTGAATTTGTGAAAATGGAGAAAATTGGTCATCGTTACGTGATACAATACTTTTATTTGAAAGGCCTCAGCTCAACCAATATAAAAGCTGAACTGGATTCTATTCTGGGTGAGTCTGCTCCTTCGTTTACAACAGTGAAATATTGGGTAGCAGAGTTTAAACGAGGCCGTACGAGCTGCCAAGATGAGCATCGCAGTGGTCGACCAAATGAGGTGACGACTCCAGAAATGGTGAAGAAAATCCACAAAGCGGTACTGGATGATCGTCGACTGAAAGTGCGCGAGCTAGCAGACATAGTAGGCATTTCAAAAAGTGCGGTACATCGCATATTATCTGAAAATTTGGACATGAGAAAGCTGTGTGCAAGATGGGTGCCGCGTTTGCTCACACTCGAGCAAAAACAGTGTCGTGAAGATGTTTCAATTGAGTGTTTAGCGAAATTTCACAGCAATAAAGCAGAATTTTTGCGCCGTTTCATAACCATGGATGAAACATGGGTCCATCACTTCACAGCCGAGACAAAAGAACAATCAAAACAATGGATTAAAAAGGGAGAACCGGCTCCAAAGAAGGTGAAGACCGTTTCATCTGCAGGTAAGGTCATGGCGTCGGTTTTTTGGGATGCGCGTGGGATAATTTTCATTGACTATCTTGAAAAAGGAAAAACTATCAACGGCGAGTATTATGCGAACTTATTGCAACGTTTGAGCGAAGAAATCAAGCAAAAACGGCCGCATTTGGCTAAGAAGAAAGTGTTGTTTCATCAAGACAATGCACCAGCTCACAAATCCGTTATTGCAATGGCCAAAATTAATGAATTAAAGTTTGAATTGCTACCTCATGCACCCTATTCGCCAGATTTAGCTCCCTCGGATTATTTTCTGTTCCCAAACTTGAAAAAATGGCTCAGTGGTCAAAGATTTCCCAACGATGAAGAAGTGATGTCGGCAGTTAATGGGTATTTTGAGGAGCAAGACAGTTCTTATTATAAAAAGGGTATCGAACTTATTGAACATCGCTGGGAAAAGTGTATAGAGCTGAAAGGAGATTATGTTGAAAAATAAATATATTTTTTTCTAAAATTTTTGTGTTTTCTTTGTTGGGTCGGGTACTTCTGGGACCACCCTCGTATGTATAATTTAATTAATGACTATAAAAATATATAAAATATTTATATAGAGAAAAGTGTAAAAATTAAACAATACACAAATTAAATTTTATCAAAATGTTCGTATACAAAAAAGGAAACATACATTCTTTAATCTCAGAAAATAATAAACACTCGTATATTCTATATTTAATGCTACATTTGCTTTTTGTTTCCTTTACTATGAAAAAATGTATGCTATTTAATTCAGAAGATCCATCACGTGTAATATGTTCCGAAATACGGCACTGCACATAACTCAACGTCACATTCTTCATACTGATATACACACATGGATCATATTTTTTTCTTTTATCTCGCCAGAATTACACAACATACGTACGTATATCTAGTAGGAAGGATGGTTGGTTCTTTTCTTTTATTTCTACATGATTTGAGAATTATTTTCACCGTACGCTTGGTCCTTTCCGTTTAATCTCGACAATGTTTCACAAGAACGAGTTCTACATATATATTTTACTTCTTGACCGACAATTTTACTCGTGTAATAATGTAAGAGAAAAGGAAATAAGGTGCTTCTTTACATCTGACTGGATTTACAGACGTAAATTTATTAAATAAGTTTTTAATATATTCATATAAGCATCAAGTGTAGTTTGTTCATGTTTCAAGTAATTTTGGCTTTCTTGTGAGACGTGTTGGTAGACACTTGTTATATCCAAGAGACAAAGAATTACGTGAGATATATATTAGGGAAAACCATAATTACTTATTTGCCAACTCAATATATATATGTATAACAAAAAATATCTATTAAATATTTTTTACGAAATACATAAGCAGCCAATTCCAACATAATAATGCCTTGAATAGCGATCGAATTCTCCTATGATACTTTGCATTACAAGCAGATGAATTTAGAGCGGATTAGCAAGAGTATGCAATTAACTATCGCGATTCGAAACTCCTCTGATCATTATTTAATAAAGCCGTTCTTGGCTTGTACCATACATTCACATTCTGATTGATACAGTTACACCAATAGAACGAGATTACTCACAAATACTATACATTCTTAACTAATGGTAATGTTAATTTCGACCACTGAATGATTGTAAGATATTGAATATAATCTTTTAAATAAATTTAAATTTATTTTATATAAATTTTGTTCTTCATAAATTATTTATCAATTTTCTGTCTTAGTCGATGATATAAAAAGAATAAAATAAGTAAATTATGTAATAAAATATTAAATGTTAAATACCATATTAATTTTTAAAATAAAAAATATTTTTTTTAAATTATTTGGTTTTTATAAAAGTTTTAATGATATTTATACTTTTTACTGTTTCATATTCAGTATAGTTTATAATGAAATTTAAGTATAATAATAATTTAAATCTTTCATCAGTAAAAAAATTATATTTATCAGGAATAATCGATTAAAATATTAATAAAAAATGAATAATAATGAAATCAATTTACTAACATTCTGATCAATCACAAAAGATAATAAATTATTATTAAAAAAGTAGTAAGTTGTATAATTTTTTTAGAATTTTTAGAGTATTTATATGAATGAATCAAAAGAAAAGATAATAATTTTCAGCTAAAAATTGATATTTTTTTAGTTTTAAATATGTGTGTATCATTACATTAGCTTATATCAATCCACTGCTAGATGAAATTGAATGCATATTCTCTCTCTCCATTTATATATATATATATATAAATTATTTTTAAAATTTGTACACAATCCACTATCCATAGAGCAAACTGAACCAAACATATTTACAATTGCATGTTTTAATGTCACAGTAACCAAGAGTTTATATTTGCGCTAGCTCGTATAAAAATTAACAGCATGCTTATCTCCGCGAAAACAAGTATTTATTTCCACCGTTTTCGTAACATTTCCCTGTAATGACGAGTGAAAATGCTGCGTTTTATTAAGCGTCGTGTCTAAATTGTAGGCTGTACTTGACGCTTTCATCAAAGGAATTACTCTCTCTTCTTACAGCGCTTCTTAAACTTGTCATTACTGTGCAATATAAATCGTAAAGGATTTCATTTTTATTGAAGATTTTTTTACTGTGCTCTATAAAATGGGGTACTTATACATGCAAGACTTTTCGTCCCCCATTTCGGTTTTATCGACATGATGCCGAGCTTATTTACTCGACTCGTACACAAAGGAAAAATATTTTTTACGAAAATATCTTAGAAAAAATATTTCAAAAATATGCACTTATATGTTTTTTTAAGCTATGAATTCTTTTGTGCGTTAAAATAATTAAGAAATGCTTCTTATATGAATAATTATAAGTATTTTTTATGTTAAACGATCAATATTAATCAAATATCTTTTTTACTTTCATATTAGATTCTTCAAAGTGAATTTTTCCTTTAATTTTTTTAATATTTATATTGAAAAAGTATATTTTGATGATGAAAAGGTAGTTTGAATGGGAAATTATGTTTTCCCAATCTGACACCATTAGATAATCATCTATTGCTAAGTCTCCAAAAGGACATTATTGGGAAACAGTTTAATAAAGAAATTGATGTCTGAAGAGAGCTTGATTTATTTTTCAACACAAAACCAAAAGAGTTTTATTGCCAGTGCATTGAAATTTTAAGATAAAAATTGGAAGAAGTTATGAATAATAATGGAAAATATATTTTGAATTAAAATCCAAATGTCATTTTTTGTCTCGTTTCAAAATTTTCTCTAGCCCATTATATTTATATAATCCATCTTTGAAATAACTTGCCTATATATTTTTTCTTTTAAACTGATATTTCCTTGTGTGTGCATGAGAGATGTATGTAGATACAAGACCATGTTCTTAGTTGTTATGTACAAACCCTAATTACAGAAGTTTGTATAGAATGTTGTAAAGTAAAACATAAGTAATGTACTTGCAAAAGTTTGGTAAATCAAGACTAATTTGTCAATCTGTTAAGTAAGTAATTCATGCAGTAGACAGATGTGAATTAATGTTTTTGTGTACGTAGAAAAAATGTTAGACATTAAAATGTTTTATAAAATTAACGATACTTCTATAATACTTTTAATTTATTACAGAAAATTTATAGTTTTTTATAATTTTTACAATTAAACAATACAATAAAGATACATCTTATAATATAAAATTAATATATAGAGCTGGTAGAAAATAATTTCGATTTGATGTAAGAAATAGAAAAGTCAACCATATTTTTTGAGTTTATTACAATTCTCGGTCACGTTCGAAAAATGTGTTCAATCCTCTGTTCCGTTTCATGTATTGACTTCTAAACGGATTAAAACTTATATACATACGTTACTTATACTTTATTCTACCCAATTTAATACAAACTTTTGTGATGGAGGAACGCGTACAACAACTCTGAACTCTGTTCTGTTACTTTGTAGCCATCGTTCGTATGTTTAATGAAATATTAATTTTGTATCAGTATTACATAAACTTGTTAACTAAAAGTAATTTCTTGTCTAGACTTTGATCAATATCTCGCATTTTTCACTCACTTGAGAATTCTTTTGTACAATTTGAGCTAAAAGTATTAGAATTTGGTATTAAAGACATAGTTTTAAATTAAAATATGCGTTAGGAATCATCTATTAGAACAAAGTATTTAGTATTCGTGAAATATTTTTTATCAAAGATTGTAAAGTTTTAAAAAGTCATTAAAATATTTTTCGATATTTAATAATTTTTTGTATACTTTTTATGAAATTTAATTTTCAATTTATTTATAAATTGATATTAAAATTATACAGTTGTTTAAAAATACTTATTTTATAATTTTCGTATTTAAAGTTTAATTATATTTTATTTTAAACGATTAAAGGGTTATACGCAATTAGAAATTTCAAAAAATCGATTTTTTTTTTGCATTTTCGGAATGCACATATATTTGAGTATATTCTCTGAAAATTTGAAGTAAATCCGATAAATATTTTCGGACATACACCTGAATTTGTAAAAAATTTTAACTATGTGTAAACTACTTCCGAAACTTCAAACGCGTTTATCTCAAAACGGTGTTTTCATAGTCGGTGATCTCGATATCTCAGAAATGGCTGAACCGATCGGTCTCAAATTTTCACACAATCTTCTCAAATATATTCCTCAGGTATTGAATGAAGGAATAAGGTTTACAAAAATTATTACTATTTTTTTAAACAATTTGGAGCGAAAATTTTAGTAAAAAACGAAAAATTTTTTTCAAGTAGACGCCATTTTGTCAAAAATGAAAATTTTTATTATTCCTTCGTTCAATACCTGCATTAATCTATCTTTTAAAAGAATTGACCATATTTTTTGATTTCAAATAATCCAAACCGCCGATATGGAGATCACCGCCAAGCGCCCTTTTTTGGAGGTCGTTCGGGACATCGTCTGCAGGAGCGGTGCACTTCAATATTTTTTTATGATCGACATGTTATTTTATTCTTGAAAGTAGGATCTATTCAAATAACCATAATTTGTAATTGCAAAATAAATACTGTTTCTAAAAAAAATTCCTAAAAAAACGTCGTTTTTGCGCCTCGCAAGTGCGTATAACCCCTTAAGCAAAAAATAAAGAAAAATAGGAAATACATTTCTTATTAAATTTTTTTTAATCAATTTATTCAACTGGAAATAGTCTATTCATGCCTTATGAAACGGGTACACAGATATAGTGATACGTTTGCTTTTTATTCACTTTATTAATTTTTATAGCTTTTTATGATGATTTCAAGATAAATGTAATTCTTTTTCTCTTTCTCTTTATATATATTAATATGTGTGTGTATGTTTGCGTATTTTGTAAATTTTTAACGCAAATTGTTCCGAAATAAATCAGATTTGTTACGCATCAAAAAGCGTCATCGTCTTATAGTCTAACAATTAAATTGGCACCAATTTATATATTGCTAGGTTATACGGCTTTACGAGGATAATAAAATAGCCTCAAGCGAATTGATAACTGGGTTCGATAGCGCTTTAGTCTTGTTAAAGTTTTACTCCATCTCCGCATACTAATCCCAGTCTTTGTGTTTTCAGTGTTCAAGAATTAAACACACAAGAGTTTTCGGTTTTTCGCTGTACAACACAGAATGAGTCGTATTGTTATTTTTACGCATAAAGGATTTTCGTGCATAACAAATTAATTCTTGATACTGAAAAAGAATAATTAACCGCCCGCTTTTTTACGACGCTTTGTATGGTAATGAACAGTGAAAATGAAAATTGTAAAGAATTTGCTTTGAATTTAATTTAGAGAAAGTTATATGTATGTAATTACATAATCAATTAAACAGTTGAGAATTATTTACGTTTAGATGATTTTTTACATAAGATTCGTTTTTCAAACATTACTACTGTATTACTGACGAATAGTTTTAAATCATATTATTATTATTTTCAATACTATTAAATATTGTATTTAAAAAACAAATAATTAAAATATATTTCAATTGTGTACAAGAAATAGAATAAAATACATTTATCATAAAAAGTGATAAAATATATTTATCACCTATATAATTAATACAATCTCCGATGGATAAAACTTAATGACCAACAGTGAATAAAAATGTTCACACCTTTTTTCACGGAATAACTTTTTTTTATTAAAAGTTATAAACGTACACGAGAACATGACACAGATTTCGTTGATAACGAGGAACAAGGGGATTTTTCTACAAATCTCAGATGTGCGAATCTGCGTATAATCTGTCAATATCGACAAGATGACGTATGTGTATAAATGTGTATATATTCCATATGTAGAAATATACCTCATTCATACAAACATATGTTTTTGTTATATATATATATATATACGTTAAATGTATATTTGTTATATTAAGAGTATGCATTTAAAGCACAAACTCACAAACAGATGAAAAAATATATATTAATATTTTATTTTATTTCAATAAATGGAACTGTTTTTGATACTGACTATTCTGTATATAGAAAAATGAAATTGAATGTCATTTTTTGACATTAGAGTTATTGTAATGTGATGAAAAATTTAATACAGTAAATAGCACAATCGACACATTTTATTTTTTATATTTGATTAAAAGAAAAATGATAAAAGAGTGCAAAAATGTAACACTTTGTTATCGAGTTATGTATTATTACTATCTAATATATTTTCTATTGGTATTTGTAAAATTTGGTTTAGAATATTTTAACAATTTTATTGTGAGAGACAAAGAATACCTGGACATAGATTTTTTTTAAAAAATAAGTTATAACAGAGCTACATTTTTTTAAATTCCAATACTTTATAATTGTGTATACACAACTTGGCTACAATTTTTATAACAATTCAATTTTTAATTACCATGTTTTATTTTCTTTGCAGTCTTCCTAACAATTCAATTAAAATACGTTCTCTAGATCGTACAGATTATATATGAATTAAGTATACACTGCTAATATCACAGGTGGAGCAGAACCGAACGACATACATAACCTATATAAATCGCGATATTAATTTCCGCTAAACCTAATATATGATGAAAGTAGTTAAAACTTACTTATTGAAAATAATATTTGTGTTCAGTTTTGGTCATCGTAATTTCCCGAATGAGACCCAATTGGAGATTTGTGGTAGACCAACCTTAATTACTATATTTGTGAATATATATATATATATATATGTAATGATTAGATGATATATTTTATTCAGGACAATGCAGTTAATGGTTTAAATTTCTATCTCACAGATTGAAAATAAAGTTAATAGGTAATTACTTCACTCTTGAAATTATTAATTTCTATTTTTATTACAACTAACATTTAATTGGCATATATATATATATATATATATATATATATATATATATATTTATAATTATCATCAGTTTTTTTTATCTACTATTGAATGAATGTCTATCCCAAAACCTTTCATTTTTATGAATTTTCTTATTTTTATTTTCTATTTATTCCCTAGTCTTTTCTTGGACCTTTTTAAATATCTACATTCTCGATTAATTATTTTCCTTGTCCAGAAATGGTTTTTTCTTCTTATATATTTAGGATATACATTGATAACAAAGATTTTCTTAGCGAGACATTTTATTTATTTTGAATACATTTGAAATATAAGGCTAATTAAAATATTTTCTTTTATTTTCTATGACTTTCTATTTTATGTTAAAAGGGGTATTCCATAATAAAAGAGAGACATTTATTTTGATCTGATGAAATTATATATATATATATATATATATATATATATATATATATTTTGATACTTGTTCGAAATTGTGTATCGTTTAAACCGCGTTGTATTGATCTGAACAAAAATAGACGAAAGGTGTAATATTTGGAAAGTACACGGAGTAGGCAACAATTTCCCATTTCAACTATAATAATAAATCCTTGTTCGTCTTAGAAATATATTGTAACATTTGTCATTGTCTTAGAATAGTATGACCTTGCGTCATTTATTAGTTACTAATAGTCATTTTTCATCCAATACTTGTTCTGTATGATTGTAAATTATATTTATACAACTTACTAAACCCAACATTTTTGATGTTGATTTGAATGATTAGTGAGGGAAAAATATTTTTTTATGTTTAGAATTGTTAAAATTTATTTATGTTTCAACGTCAGTTAAAATTCTATACAATAAAATTTTATTTCTTTATTTAGAAAATAGTGAAATGCAGTTAATTAGTGAAGGACCAATTTTTATTCTTTGTGAATATTTCCTGTTGCTTATAAATATTTAGAAAAAAATTAATACTTTTGACATCAAAATGATAATTTGAAAATTTTTTGAAACAAAATTCTCAAATAATAATGGATATATAACTTTTTTAATTAATATCACGAAATGTTTTATGTGCTTTTTCTTTTGATAAAAATAAAATATATAACATATCGAATATAGTCATTATTACGTTTATTTTTCACAACATTGAAAAAACGGTAATGACAATAAGAATAAAATGTAATTGTGTCGTTTTTGTACAAGATAGATAATATTAAAAAATAAAAATATTTATTAAAAGAAAATAAATTCTGAATGCAATCAATGCCATTTTTATGAGCTTTATTTTCAATGCAAACCTTTATTAATATGGCATGTGTAATAAAACAATGAATATTTGCTATATAAATTGCTTTTAATTATAGTTCAAAAAAACTATATTCTCACAATACAACAATAAAGGTGACTATAAATTTCTTTGAATAACTTCCATTTGCATTAATTTCGTTCAAACACAAACGTTTCGTGGCTCTCGAACAATACAATGCTCATCTACGCCGATATTGAAAATCGACTTGTACACACCGAATCAATAATTCATTAGAGAAAAAAGCTTACAATAGATCTTGTATAATAAAATTAAATCCATAAGTGGTCAATAGGTTAAATGATAATTTGTATCAAAGGATTTGTGAAGCGTGAAAGTCGCTTGAAAGGCAATTGTACAGTATTACCATCGTTGGAATGATGATGGTGATAGCTCGCTTCTCCCTCAGTCGATTCCCGTTCCATAGTCTGTCTCCACAGTCATGAAACGTGAAAATTTAATGGGCATTGTTCGTGGAACATGCTCGAATGTCGGATGATAATAGAAAAAGAGAACGCGGTGCAATTAAATGACTGTGAATAGAAAATGTAATTAGTCGGCGGGAATCATAAGTGAGTCCATGGTTCATTGTTCGGCCAAAGTTGCGTATAAACACATTAGGTACCCAGAATATTATATCGTTTTCAGTCTTATGTACAAATTTTTATATAGGTCAGTATATGGACTATTTTGTTACAATTTTACAAAATTATACACATTATATACGAGGTGTGATCAAAAAGTAAGGTGAATTTTGAAATTTAGCGGGCTACATCCGTTCGATCTTCGATTTTTTTATTTGGTTATGTTGGTACACTCGTCTCGAATATATGTTCCAAATTTCAGCTATGTAGCATGTTTAGTTTGTTGGTGAGAGGCATAAAAGTTAGAAGTGTTTTGCAGGCTCCACGATTTTCCGCTATCGAAAATCATGGATCAAAGAGTTTGCATTAAATTTTTTGTGAAAAATGGAATCAAGTGCTCCAAAACACTTGAAATGTTGAAAGTGGCATACGATGAGTCTACTTTAAGCCAAAAAAATGTTTACAAGTGGTATAAACTCTTCCAAGAAGGCCGAGAAGACACCAACGACGAACCTCGTTCTGGACGCTCCAGCACGTCAACAACTGATGAGAACGTTGAAGAAGTGAAGAAAATAGTGTTGGGGAATCGTCGAATTACCATTAGAGAAATTGCTGATGATATTGGCATCTCGTTTGGTTCGTGCTAATCAATTTTAACGGGTGTTTTAGACATGAGACGTGTGTCAGCGAAGTTTGTTCCGAAATTGCTCAATTTCGACCAAAAGAACCGTCGCATGAGCATCGCCCAAGAGCTATTGAATGACGTCAACGACGACCCAGATTTACTCGACAGGGTCATAACAGGTGACGAAACATGGGTATACGGTTATGACGTCGAAACTAAGACTCAATCGTCCCAGTGGAGGCATTCCGGATCACCAAGACCAAAAAAGCACGCCAAGTTCGATCAAATGTGAAGGTTTTGCTTACAGTTTTCTTTGATTGCAGGGGCGTGGTGCATCATGAGTTCTTGCCACAGGGTAGAACAGTAAATAAGGAATATTACCTGCAAGTTATGCGCAATTTGCGCGAAGCAATCCGCCAGAAACGTCCGAATTTGTGGAAGAACAAAAATTGGCTTTTGCACCATGATAACGCCCCTGCTCACACATCGTTGCTTGTGCGCGAATTTTTGGCTAAAACCAACACAATAATGATGCCGCAGGCACCGTATTCCCCAGACCTGGCCCCCTGTGACTTCTTCTTGTTCCCGAAACTGAAGAGGCCCATGAAAGGACGGCGTTTTGCAACGATTGAGGAAATAAAGACGGCATCGAAAGAGGAGCTGAACAAGATCACAAAAATGATTTTTGAAATGCTTTGAGGATTGGAAAAAGCGTTGGCACAAGTGCATTATATCCGTGGGGATTACTTTGAAGGGGACAAAATAAAAATTGATGAATAAATAAATATTCTTTGAAAAAATAAAAATTCACCTTATTTTTTGATCACATACTCGTATCGTATATATATATATATATATATATATATATATATATATATATATAAATATCAATTTCATTTTTTTTAGAATTAAAATAAGTTCAAATTCTTGATAAATAAACAAAATATAAATATAAGCTCTAATCGAAAGATTTTAACCATTCATTTCAACAGAAATCACTTACATAAGATAATAAAAAATTCATGAGAAAACAGTTCTATTACTTAAAACACACATAAAAAAGACAAATATTACGAAAAAAAGCAGACACATCAACAGAGAAATGGTTTTTTCCACTCGTACATAAAAACGGGTAGGCAGTAATGATCTTATAAATCTACGTAAGTTCAAAAGTTATTCTAACAAAGATGTAACGTCGTTAAAACATAAGCATATAAAAAGTACGGTCGAGATACGAGACAAAAAATTATATTTAAAAACGTACTGTCTGCATGATTGTACAATGGTGGATAGTAAATTTATTCTATTTGCTTAAGTAATTTGAAACAATATTTGTTTTTTCCACATCCACTACTTCTATTGTGAATTTGTTGAAATGTAATTCGAAATTTCGTTTAAAGAAAATATTTTTAATTCATTAATATTTTTAATACTTCTACACACTTTTTACTTCCGTATATCTATTATTTTTTATGTATTTTTTTTTACTATTTCAAAGATAGATATTGTCATTCTATTGAAATGTTTGAAATTCTTGAACTATAAAATATAAATACAAGAAGAAGAATAGATACCAAAACCAAAAAGATTTTTTCTGTACATAGAACACAAATACATTTATCTTATTTACGTCATATGTTTTCTGATTTCATCAACTAATTGCAAATCTCGAATATAATATATCGTTAAGAATTTCAGCCTTGAACGGTATTAATATTAAACTTGACGTTTTCGGGGATTTTCTCTGTTTCGTATTATTTTTCCTTTATACTTAATATTATTCTCTCCATCGAGAAAACAAACAAATATTGTTTTATAAAGGTCAAGTGAACTCTTAACGAATAAACAATTTGATATTTAAATATAATTGTTACAGATTTAACTCAACAAAGATTATTTTCCTGTTTTCATTTTTATATAATTGAGAATGAAGAAATTTATAAAATCTCTTATTTATCATCGTTATATTTTTACATGTTGTATAAAATAAAATGAAATAATTGTTTTAAATTATAAATGACTTGTAAAAACTGTATTCTTATGTTTATTCTTACAACTGTTAAACATATTTTTTATTAATGCATAACGAAATATTCAAATCCTAGAACAAAAATTTTATAAAATAATAAATGTATATTTACATCTAAGGATTCATTTATATATATATATATATATATATATAATATGTATAATGTAGATAAAGTTCGTCGTAAAAAGGATACTTTAACAGAATTTACTTGATGGAACATAAATAAAAGGTATTTAGCAAATATAGTAGTGAATTTGACGAGAAAGGAAATTTCAATTCCCAGAGGCATCATTTTATTGATTAACTGTTTATCGGGGAACAACACTCGAAAACTTTTTAAAGTCTTGGTAATATTCTCGGTTTCTTGAAATTAAATTACCAATATTCACGTCGTCAAATATTTTATATATTGTAGATCTATACATATCTTATTTTCACACACACACACACAAATAAATAAATATATATATATATATATATATATATATAGAGAGAGAGAGAGAGAGAGGGGGGGGATATGCGATCTGATATATATATTGAGTATATATTTTCATCGAATTCTTTTTTTATGTTTTGAATTAATTAGCATTTTTATGATGATCAAAAAATATCGAATGCTTGTAAAAAGAAAAAAACGTACTACATATATACATGGGCGTACATGCAGAAATAATTCAATATAATGTATTATTCATTTCCTTCTAAGTCGTTAATATGTATTGTATAAACAATTCAATAATGTTTAATTTTTATTTATTACCAGTAAATTATTTTATTTTACAAAAGTTCGTTTTATAGCATGAATCGATGGTTATATGTGATTCTAAAAATTGAAGTAGTTTTAATTATAAGTGATATTATATTCAAAATTATGTTCAATTTATTTATATGGAAATTTATTTTTTGATTGTAAAATAATTGTGGATGAATTGAGGGTATTCACACTAGTCAACATTCATACAGTATTCACGGCCCATTACCACTCGTCTCACACGCTCTTACCCGAAAACTAATTTTTTTAGGTGGGGGAATTTGGTGATAAGAGGGTGTGAGACGAGCGGTAATGGGCGTGAATACTGTATGAATGTTGACTAGTGTGAATACCCCAATTGGATGTAAAATCATTATATACTGGTCAGTCAAAGAAATGTAAATAGTTGTTAAAGTAGTTGCTGGATGAGAATTAAACATAAAACGAAAAAGAGTTTTCCAAACAACTTGTGAAGCAGTTTGTTTAGGGTTGGAGAATATATATATATATATATATATATATATATATATATGTATATGTATATATATAAATAAGATAGAAATATTAATATGTATAAATAATAAGAAAGCATAAAATTTGAAATTTATTGAAAATTCCTTCAATTTTATGAACGTTAATATAATAGTTGAAAATGCTGACGTCTCTTACTCCCTACCATCTTTAATTTAGCTCATTATATAGAATGAACGCGCTGTCTACACAAATGGTTATTAAAGATTTAAGAGAATCCTTATTATAATGAAATAATATTGTCTTTAAATCTGGGTGATATCTTATGACAAATTCGTAAATCGTAATCGTACTTTAAATTTTCGGTTTTCAATTGTATCATTTTCATCATAAAACGTTTTCAACTTGAAAATGTTATTTATTGTATACAATAATATGATATTTAAACGAATAAAGAAATTACATTTATAATTTATAAAAAAATTAATTCATAATAATTCTTTATGTAAAGGATTAATATAATTTCATTGATCATCAAATATTCATTGAATCTCAAAAGAGCTTTTGTGATAAAATGTTCTTTAAATTCTTTATATAAACTCCCCTAGTTTGTTATAACATATTTTATAATAAAGTAGATGTATTATTCTTAAAATTGTTATGAATTAAAAATATAAATTAATATACCTTTATCTATTATTCAGTTAATGAAATTCATTTTTATTTGAAATTTTAAACATTTTTCGAACATCAGTCGGATTGAAATATAGAAAAATATACGAATTTTATTTTAGTTTTTATGTAATTCCAAAATGTAATACCTATTTATTTTTTAAAATAAAAAAAAATATTTGATCTTATTATAAAAAACGAATTAATATTATGAGAAACACTCAACAAAAAATTAATATTGCATCATCAAAGAAGGAATTGGGATCTTATGAATATAGTAGATCACTTCTTAGTCCATATATGCAAATCTTGTTTATTAATGTATTCATCGAGGTGAAGATATGTTACGTTAGTAAACCAAATGTCATGAATTTAAATTATCTTCAGCAAAGCGCAAAATTAGACCACAGGAGTTGATCTCGTGTTACCATTACGAAGCGATTGTTGCACTTGACTTCACATCTTTCCGGGTTATAATTTCAATCAGTAACTGTTAAATTCGTAATACATACAAAATAATCAATATCTTGTTTGTATTCTTGTAATCAATTCTACAAGTATATATTTTTACCTATAAGTGAAAAGAATAGAAGGATGAAACTAACGAAAAACAATACATAACTTCGAAGAATTACGTACGTTGAACAGCACTGATGTTTATTTTAAGGAAAAGCTTTGAGTGGGTCGGTGTAACAATTTATGGGGACTTTATATAAGTACTCCTTTTACACGATGAACATTTTCCTGGATACTGCGTACTAAACTTCTTGAAAATGTATTTACATTATTAACAACTACATATTTCCTCTTTGCGTAAACTATGTCTTTCGATTTAATGGGTAGTGTTTTAGAAAATAAATACAAGTGCTATTTTTTTGTAAAAAAAATATTAAAAATCTATTAATTTTAAATATTATATATATATATATTTTAATTGTAATTAATATATGTATATTTTATATTATTTTATGTAAATGTTTTAATACGTCCATTTTTTTTATTTTTTGAAAGACAAATAAAGTGGGTGGGAGATGAAGCCTCATGGTATTAAAAAAAATAATATTTATACAATCAAGTACTATTCATAATCTGTAAAACAGTCTAAAATTTCTCTATACTTATTATCGATTATGAATTGAAAAAGTTCGAGATCTGCTATAAATATGCATATATGTTTACTTTTAAAGTATGTGTGAATTGTTCAGTTCGTATTAGCATAAATAAACATTCAATATATTTATATATACACACGCATTGAAGCTATCCCTGCAAGGAAATAGAGCGATAACTTACAAATTGCTATTGTAGCAACACTCTTGTAAGGCATCACAACTAACACAGGAGCTGTCGACACGTTGAAAGCAAGAAAGGGCCGTTGAAATAATTCAAATCGATTCAGGTTACCGCGAGAAAACAAGTTGTATTTCTTTACATACAAGAAGGTGAAAAGGTTCGTATTTAAAAACGAAATAGAGGGATTTTGTTACAGTGTTACTTTAATTGATTGTGAATAAACGTGTTTTGTGAGACAGTGCGGATATTTGTTTATTTTTGAGTTTTAGTTGAATCGAAAATAGTGAAATAAATTATTTTCAAAAAACAAGTATATTTTGTCAATTGAAAAAAATTAAAATAATTATATATATGTATATCTGTACAAAAGTAAACTAAACATTTCATAATTGATCTTTGAAGTAGATTACTTTTCAAAGAGGATTTAAATTTCGAGAATGAAAAGTTCACTGGAGCTAATTTTTTGAGAAATTAAGAACAAGAATCATCTTGTGCTTTACCAAAAACTTACAGATGAGGAAAGTCATGTGAGCAGAAGCGTTGTCTTAGTATAATACTCAGATCTTGTTTCTTCATAGATCAGTTCTTTTCTTTGCACTCCCTCCCTCAAATACGAGGTCAGACAATTAAGTAATGCGACCGATTTTTTTCTCGGCCTGTGGTAACACTGCGAACCTGTAACTCCGCCACCGTAATAGCAGATCCCTACTCTCTCGATTGAGACCTTGACCACCCTCGTACGATCATTTCTTCGCCAGCTGTTTAGTGTTTTGTAACAACGCGCGAGTAGTGCATGTCACGAAAATGGAACAGAGAAATTGAATGAACATCGCTCAAGATTGTCTCGAGCAGGTTGAAAGTGATCCTACTCTTCTCGATCGAGTTATTACTGGTGATGAAAGTTGGTTCTTTCAATATGACCCCGAAACTAAACGACAAATCCAACAGTGGCTGTCCCCTGGAGCACCAAGGCCAAAGAAGGCGAGAATGAGCAAGTCCAAAGTGAAAACCATGTTGATTTGCTTCTTCGACAGCAAAGGGGTGGTTCACAAAGAGTTCGTACCACCTGGACAAACCGTAAATCAAGTATTCTACCACAATGGTGCTCGAAAAATTACGAAAAAGAGTGCTCAGAGTGCGTCCAGAGATCGCGAGGACTTGGGTTCTGTATCACGACAATGCTCCCTGTCACAGTGCGTTCAGTGTCTCTCAGTTTTTGGCGTCTAAAGGCATCGCAACGTTACCACAACCGCCCTATTCATCGGACATGTCACCCTGCGACTTTTTCCTATTCCCCCATATGAAAAAATTCGTCAAAGGTCGACATTTTGACTCCGTTGAAGATATCCAAGAATCTATGACGAGGGTACTCGGAGAGGTCCCACAAGAAGTGTTCCAGAATTGTTACGAAAACTGGAAAACTCGCTGGAATAAGTGTATAGATGCGGGAGGGGACTACTTTGAAGGGGATCGCAGCGATGTACCTTAATTTTTAAATATACTCGATTTTTGAATTTTGTCACATTACTTAATTGTCTGACCTCGTATTTCATGACCTTAAAGTAAAACTGTTCAATAATTACTTGAACAGTTCAACAAACTTGTGATTGAGAAAAATTGCTGAACACACAGAAGACTGGTCATTCAATCGTGTATAACTCAATGAAGGAATAATATGGTTTGATTAACCAAACATGAGATTAATACTGAAGATTTCTACTAAATGGGTTGGTCATATATTAAGAAAAAGAAGCATATATTAAGAAGCATCGATTTATTTTATTATAAAACGTTATTATCTATCGAAACATGAATTTAAATCGAATAATCAATACATTGAAACACTTTTTAATAAAGTAATTTTAATTCTATACAGTAATTCCACAATGATGATGTCATTTTCAACAGACATAATACATGATTGTCGCAATTCGTGCAAAGAATTAAAATGTATTTTAATAGCAAGTTCTGTTTTCCTTCTAGAATTTTCATAATGTCACGTTAGTTCACTTAAGACATGCCATTAAATAAACGGTCTAAAAATAGAGTATTAAAATAAAAACGTACTATTTATCAAACATAGTCGTTTTATTTCAGATCATTTGAACGTCGTATGATTAATTATATTATAAACCTGCGTAACTCTAATTTCCTCCATGACTATTTACAATAATTATTATATTATTAGAAATGCAATATAACATCCACAGTTATTTTACGATGACACTTTATCAACGTTTATAAGACCCTTTCCGAAAGCTAAGCTTTCCTGTAGACATTAAATGTGAAATATGGACACAACGATTCGAGTTGGAACAGTACGTGGAGATTATAATAAAGGCCCAACGATTCTGGAACAAATGTTACAATGAACAATATTATATCGAATCGAGAAATGTTTTACAAATAGTAAACGATTTACAATAATATGTTTATTTAATATTTTTTAAACTATATATATACTGGAACAAATAAAATTTAACAAGTAAATACTTTTTATTTTATTAGCTTGAAATATTTTACTAAACATTTTTATTTTATATTTTTCATGTATTTTCAATTTAATGACACAAAAAGTTTTAACAATTTTAATTATGTGAATTAAAAAATCATCACTCAAAAAATTACAATTGATTATATATATATATATATATATAACATTTTTTTTTATCCACAAGAAGTCTCACAATAATCAACAAGAGCATATGAATTTACTGTATTATTGTCGATTCAATGTAAACACATTTAAATAACAAACAAAAATAGTAAAATCTTATTATAACAACGAATCGAGCAGAGAATGTATACAAAAAAAATATCTCAATAGACTTATGTATATATTGAAAATATTAGCAATACGTTGAAAAGCAATCACTTAAAACGAGAACATGGAAAAAATGACTGCTACATAAACGATTTCCAAAAAGGTGTATCAAGTTGAGCGAATACAGTGTAACAAAGAGTACAATAGAGTATGTGACGGTTGAATCTAATGGAATATTTTTTTTCATTTATGTTTTGATGTAGACATCAAAGATATCGTTTCCAAAAGTGACTGTGAAATTATTTCAACGAAAGAACATATTTTCTACTTTTATGGAATAATATTTATTTTTCAACGAATAAATGTTATGAGTTGTATGTAGTTGTACAGTTTTATGTTACTTGTAAATACATATTCAATAATTGAAATGTTTTTTCAAACGTGAAAATTGCACTTTTTGTTAGAAACTGTCAAATATATACATAGAATTAGTATAAATAAAGATAAGTCAAACTAAAAAATAAGTACATGGTAATATAAAACATTTCTTTTTGTTTTAGGATTTTTAAAATTATGTTAATCTGTTATGAACTAAAATCCACAAAATAATTATAAAAATTTCAATTCATAGAGTGCATTCATAAATGCAGTTTTTAAAATAAATTAAAAAATGAAAATGAGAAAATACAAATATTTAAAAAAATATAAAATCATGTTAAATGCAATCTTAAAAATATTATGTGAGTATTTTGTGATATCCTTAAAATATTGATAAATTCTATAGAAATTTTATTCGTCTTCAGTAATCAATTGAATGCATTTAAAATAAATTACAATATAACTGATAACCTAATATGATTAAGAAAAAATCAATTCCATTGTTGTCATTATTTAATGTACACAAATTAGAAGAATAAGAATATTAAATGAACTTAATCTGATATAAAGGCGGTTACCGTATATATTTTCGAGTTGGAATAAATTTTAAACAGACTATTCTTACAATTGAAAAATTCAATTTAATATAATTACGGATGAATAAAAAAGAAACGCATTTAAATACACTCATAAAACATTGATCTCTGTCGTATAATGTCCACAGAATAACCATATGTTATTCATTGCATATGTTTTGCATATAATTACATCACATGCATTTCTCATGACCTTTTTCGTGACATCTGCATACAAGTTCATTATTTATATACGATGGGGGATGTTTTTATGTGCTTTTTTTAAAAACTGATAATAGCTGGATTGTCATTGAGTGTTAGTTTTTATTCGATTTTAATACTCGTAATGTAATTGTTAAAGTTAAACAGCGGAAAAAAGTACAATTGGTTTAATGATGTACATATATTTCATTGTTCTATGTGTATACTAATTGGGTAACTATTTTTTTTTTAAATGATTAAAGAGGACGATTTTTGTACAATGTGCTAAACATCTTTAGATGTTAATTGATAGTTTCATATATGTACTCAATAGTTGATAGACAGTTTGTTAACTTGGTATACACATATACACACATACATAGACCTCTCTCCATATATATAACTTGTGTGTGTGGTTGACCAAAAAGTAATATCGAAATTTTCAGTAAAACCAGTAGTTATTTTTTAAAATATAGGAAATTTTATTATACAATGTATTAACTCTTCTGATCCACAACCATCATCTCACGAACAGCTTCATAATTTAATCATCCACGAACTTCCCATTTTTTTCAACAAAAAGTTTTAACAAGTGCATTTTTCAGACTTTCAGGAAATCAAAATTTTTATTGTTGAGTTTTATAAAGATTTAAACAAATGGTAAACTAAGAGTGTCAGAAGTGAATAAGGTAGATGGATGAATATTCCAAACACGAAAACATTCTAATTTATCTCCCTTAATTTTTACTAAGTCCTTAAAGATGTTTAGAACAATATATTTCGATTAATGTTTTTATTGAACTCTGACATTTTCAATGAGGCCTAAAGTCTACTATATATATAATTTTGATATAAAACTAAATTTTTCCCAATACAAAAATGAATAAAAAAGCAGATAAAAATATTATGTCATAAAAAATATTATCATTATAAATTCTGAAATGTTATTTCCACTTTTGTATTAATTACTAAATTCGAAAATTTCATAAATTCTACATTGATAATTAAAAAAGTTTCCTGAAAAAAATAATTAGAATTAAGATAATTAACTGATAAAAAAGCAATTTGAAGATTATTCGCAATTAATTAGTTAGTCGAAGAGATTCTCGGCCGAGATAATAAAGTCTAGAGACCAGTTCTGCACTTTTTAATGCATCGCAGAGATACAAAGAGAGTTCATTGCACTTTCAGAAAACGTTTTGCGATTATTACATTAATGTGACTGTAAAACAACCAATCAGAATGTCTTGTACGTTACAGTGCATTTGTACTTGAAATTTATGCATAATCAAATCAATGAATTATAATAACTTCGGTAAACAGCCGAACAATGATAACGTTCAACAATAAAACAATTAGAATACATATACATACTTGGAACAATGTTGAACATAAATTAAGATTACTATATAACGATCTTCCGTGTTAAGCTAATCTAAATTATTACACCGTTCAAACATTATATTTAGTAACAGTTGAGGATAATGCTGTGTGAGTAGAGTCGTCTATAAATTGGACTGTCAAGAACAATATACGAGCAGTTGGTCGTTTTCTTATTAAGTAAATCTTTGCCGCTATGCTAGTTCTAGCAAATATATCGTACAAATATAATTAAACTAATCTTTGCATTTGACATCTGTTATAAATGATAATTATATATCAACGCAAATTAACACATATGTTCATAGAAACATCTCTAATTGGGCTGCTTATTTATTTAATGGCGATTTTATTACACGCACAAGTTGAAGAAAGCAGGTGAAATTGTAACATCGAGTCGATTTATATATTTACAGAATTAAATAAACAATCTTCGGTAGTAACTTTTACTAATTTGATGTAATTAAAATTAAAATTAACGAAAATGTATTTTTATCCCAATTAAATAATTTCCAAAAGAAAAAAGTTTGTCAGGTAAAAAAATATTTCAAGATATTTTTTCATAAATTGGCCTAAATGAAATTGAAGTATAGTAAATACATCTCAACTCTGCATACTATTTTTTTAGAAAGATGAGGCACTCATATATCATACTAGTCTATTATACCCATTTTCTACCAGTGGTTCTGTTTTGTTAAGTTTGTATTACTAATACAGAATTGAATAATTGTTTATTATAGATTTTATCATTAATTGCTAAATGATCTTCCAGAATGTGTGTCATCTTTGAGACTAAAAAATTAAACTGTAAGATGCATTTAAATTGGTTTATAATAAATATAGTATATTAACACATATTCGTCGGGTAACTTTTTGCACCGCCATTCACCAAATGCCGGCATTTTTTGACACTATCTGTAGAAATGATATGGTCTATATAAAACTAATGTAACTTGTTAGAAATCATATATTTTTCAGTGAAATCTTGGAAAATGATATAAAACAAATTTATCTTTATATTAGGTTGTCAAATATCTCCCTTCCGCCTTTTTGTCTCTTGAATTTCGCGGCTATGTACAAAAAAAAAAGAAAAAAAAAGCGGAAGGGAGATACTTGACAACATAATATATAAATTTAGAAATTTGATTATGATACCGATTTGATTCTATCGTCATATACTCAAATAGATCATTTCCGATAAATAAACTTGTTACATCTTCTACACTTTCAGGTAAATTTGGCATAATTTTTACACCAGGTACTCCTTCAAAAGGTTCCAAAACGGGTTCTATGTCAGTGTCAGACCACAAGTCATATTCAGAATCACTATCATTTTCAGAGTCACTATATTGTATAGGATTTACACGTGGGGGTCTTCTCACAACAATATCGCTACTGTCACTATCATTATAATCAAAATTAGTTTGTGGAAAATCTGCCTCACAATCAGATAAAATGCCTGCATATATTTCATTTTTGTCCTCCATTTTAGGTATATTTTATTATTTGATAAGAAAGGGTAAAAAAATTAACAATAATACAACTAAATTTGTTTAGTTATTCGAACACCGGAGCGCTTAAACTTTGAATAAAATTCTTTTATACCCAATACCGACTTATACAGTTTTATTTTGTTTTTGATTACATTTGCACCGTTATGCGATGCAACTGAAGCTAAAATCAGTTCTCTCATGGCATTATCTCTGTTTGGTTAAAATTATAATTTAATATACTCAGAATTAAGAGAACAAAAATCAATTATTCTCTGTAATATACAAATGACGAATTTTCGTCATTTGGCTGTGGGCGATTCTCTGGAAGATGACGAATTTTCGTCAAGCGGACGAATATGTGTTAATAAAAAATATTTCAGACGATATATGATTGGAATTTAATGTAAAATAGATAATATTTGTATTTGTCATTTTTAGTTCATTTATTCATCAAGCATCAAGTCAGAATGTTATACCGAATGGGCCTATTCACACTAGTCAACATGCATATAGTATTCACGGCCCATTACCACTCGTCTCACATGCTCTTACCCGAAAACTAATTTTTTAGATGGGGGAATTTGGTGATAAGAGGTTGTGAGACGAGCAGTAATGGACGTGAATACTGTATGGATGTTGACTAGTGTGAATAGCACCAATAAGGTATGTCGTTACCGCGTTTATACTTATCTGTTGTGAAATTTAATTAGGTCAGTGTTTAAATATTTTTAAAAGTGCATTAAAACATCAAGGGGCATTCCAGTTTCGAGTTAAACTGATAAACGAGATGTCTAAGATACGTTGTGAGTTGTTGTACAAATATGGAACTGAAGTAATATAAAATGTATGGAATTATGTTTTTTATATATGTAATACTGATATTAAATATACACATTAACCTACATACACACACATTATATATATATACACCTATATATTATATACGATTTAACCTTAAAATAAAATAAAAACACGTTGAATCAACAAACATAAAGTTACGACATTTTCATGACTTTGAATATTAAGAAAACGTCTGGTTTGACATAAATACCTACATGTATGAAATTTCAACGATATAAAATATGCAAAGAAAATATTTTAGTGATGTTTTTATTATCTTTTATGATCGTTAATTTAATCATTTTACATATTTATATGCATTATACGTGCGCCATTTTATTCTATTTATTTTATTTGTAATAATGGACCTTTATTTTTTATATACCTAAATACACACCCATATATAT
Organism: Neoneuromus ignobilis; assembly: GCA_029203775.1. Taxonomy (NCBI): domain Eukaryota; kingdom Metazoa; phylum Arthropoda; class Insecta; order Megaloptera; family Corydalidae; genus Neoneuromus; species Neoneuromus ignobilis. The sequence continues at coordinate 21,556,730 of CP092095.1, forward strand.
ATATATATATATATATATATATATATATATATATATATATATATATATATGCCTAAACATAATATTTTTTGTTATATTAAATAATGACAAAATGGGGTCTCATAAAGAATAAAATATAACTAAAATACATATTAGAGAGCAGTGTAACAAAGATAAAGTACTGAAAATTCCTCGAATTGAAAATGTATCCTTTTTAATGATTAAATAAAATAAAAAACTATGTATATTAAAGAAATTTAAATCATTTACGAAATTTTATCTGGAAAGATCTAAACAAATCTTTGAAAACTGCTCACAACAAATATTAATTCGTCAGAATTAAATGTCGAAACACGAGATTAAGTTAAATAAAAGACTTGAACCCATCAGAACGGATAAAAATAATGAGAAAACTTCACAAAACTCGTTGTATATTATAAATTCTTATTAAACTTTTAATTTCAAATAGAAATTCATCAACTTCGTACGATATTTCAATGTAAGAGTTTCTGATGCGTACCGTGAATTAAAGTTGACTGTAGACATTTTTGTGCGAACCGAATGTTGTTTTATAAATTTCATGTAATAGAAATTACGATTTTTCACGTAAATTGTTCGAAGTGGAACAGTAATTTCATTGTTTCAAGTGTATTTGAATTTTGTTAACACGTCCATGATTATTTATAGACGTTCTGTTTAAGTTTAAAGTTAATTAAAATCTCTACAACCGGTTTCTGTTTCTTGTTAAATTTATTTAAAGTTTGTAATTTAGCACTTTTCGAAAATGTTGATACATTTCTTCACGAAATTATATATATATATATAATAAATATATTTTTCTCTGACATATTTGAAAATATAATTTTAGTTTCCTGTCAACGCTTAACTGTTTAAATAAATGGTTTATGTGAAAGTATGAAACAATATATTCACGATCAATACAATTTCAGAAAGTATACATTTACTTTTTCTACAAAAATCCATTTATGAGATATAATTACATTTTTTAACAATGACAATTTAATTTCAGAAAATTTAAACGTTTTACACATTTCTCTTTCAGTTTATTTTAAACGTAAATAACCGTAATTGTGTTTATAGCTTTTGTATTTTAAACAGAGAGTTTAAGATTCGTTTCTGGAATTAAATTGAAATAATTTATTTATTCAATATTAACTGTTATTAAACATTCTTTATGAAAGAAATTAAAATACCAAATGTAGAAAGTTCGCATTAATATTTTTTTTCATATATTTATAATTAAAATAACGGTTATCTGGATCTCTTTAAGAGAGTCGTAAAAAAATACTCGTGAAAGGCATTATTTGAGTACTAAAAATTCTTGTTTAAGAAAGTATTCTAGAATTTCTTTTACTAAATAATAATAAATTATTCTGCTTCAGTATACAGCTGGGTCTGTTTTTGTGCGGATTATTTTAATGCGATTTTAAAATTATGCGGTTCATATTTCTTCTTAATATCTTTTTATGCGTATTTTTTTAAGAATTCCTTTAAACGGTTATTTAATTCAACGAAATATCGCAGGGATTTTGGGAAATATAGCCGGTCTTTTAGGTAATGTCACTCTAATATGGGAAATATCTCAAACTCCTTAATAGTTAATTAAAAAATAAAGTAAAAAGCTTTGTTTTATATCAATTTTTGCAGATATTTGAAATTTTTTTAAGCATTCTTTATTTCCTGATTTTTATGCGAATTTTAAAGTAATTTCACATTGGAGCTTTGATTTTATGCGGTTTTTGAAAATTACAGAACGTATTCCTAATTTTTCAATGTAAGTTAAATCTTTTTTGTGCCATTTTTTTAATGCTGTTTTCTGTGAAATGTATCTATCGCATAAAAACAGACTCAGGTGTATTTATAAATATTAAAAAACATTAAAAAAATGTTATGGAGTGGAAAAGGAAAACCATTGATCTATATAAATGGAAAGTTTTATTAGAGACCTTTATTTATAATAAAGTATGCTTGTGAATTGACTTTAAGTTTCTTTTTTAAATTATTTATTTTTCTTATTTTTCAAAGATCGAATTTGTTAACAAATAGGTATATTGTTTATTTAGAGATATATTAAGACTTTTACCTATAAATATACCAGAAGGTCAAATCGTTATTTATTTTCATTTAACTATTTATTTATCGAGTATTCACAAAAGGCGCTGTTTTATGATTATATGATTTTACATGCTGTATAAAATTACGTAAGAAAAGAAATAAATATATTTTATATTTTTTCAATAAATGTTTTGTTGATACAAGGAATTTTCTTTTCATTTTAATCATGCATTTGTTGTTTGATTTTCTGTTAAACATATTAACTAATAAAATAACTATAAATTATAAAAGTATAAGTCAGACAAATTAAAATGTATTATTTTCATAAAAATATTTAAAATAGACAATAAATTTTATTAATAAAAAAAATTAATATAAATATTTCCATAAATCATTCCAAATAAATACAAGTATTTTCTTAAAAAACATTTAATATTTTTTGTCATAGTATAAAAAAATCTTTGATAAAGATTTTCAATCATTCAGATTTATCAAATTAATGTTCATATATTTACAAGATTACGTTATCAGAAAATTATACGTGGCTGAAATTCTCAAATAAAACTGAATTCGATTTAATGACAGCCAATTGGTATGGGAAAATGTGTATATTGGTACGTACAACGTTTGAGAACGACAGACAAATGTTGTCAATGTCCAACAACAGTTTCACAAATCGTTATATTTATTATAGATGTCATGAAGATGAAAGGAATTCTATTAAAAGAGTCATATAGGAAACGGTCGGTACTTTGATTTAATTGAAAATTATTTTATTGAAATTACAGTTAAATCTAATATATATATATATATATATATATATATATATATATATATATATATATATATAATGTGTTCGTGGAAATGAAATGTTTCTAAAAAAATTTATTAGATAATTATTGAAAATATTTTTTGTTAATATCTGACAAGCAGTTACATATATATTTTTCATCCTATTTTATATCCTAACAAATATTTGGCAAAGTGACAGAACCTATACTAATTTTTTTATTTTAAAAAAATATAATACTAATTTATGAATTAAATTACAAAACCTAAGATATAAAGATTAGTTTTAAAAATAGTTATGATTCAGTTAAATAAAAAAAAGTGAACAAATGTATTGAATGAAAAGTGTATACAAAGAATCATAAACGAAATGGTAAAATAAAAGCACCTGTATCAATTCTTGAATATAATTTGGAATTGTGCCTAATGTAAAGTTACATCAAGAAAAAGTAGATGCTATTTTTAAAAAAAATTAAGTAATTTAACAAAAAAAAATGTTTTTGATTAGACTTATAAGCAAATATTTATGTATACTTAGGAGTAAAAATAAAATGTAGTTATTTTTAACTTTAAAAACAATTATTTTTAGATACGTTTTATCAAATTTAAATTCAACAGATCATTTATTGGACATTTCATTTCATATGTATATATATATATATATAGAGAGAGAGAGAGAGAGAGAGAGAGAGTTATTGTTCATTGCTGGATGAAGACCTCTCCTAAAATTTTATACTTCTAGAGATTCAATAGTTTTTTTTCCATTTTACACCAACGATTTTTTGCTTCTTTTTCCATATTTCTAAAAATCTCTTCTTATATCTCTTCATTTCTCTATTTCTAATCAATAATTTCTTTTATACAACAGTGATCTTCTCTTTTTGCTATATATGAATAGCTGTTATTCTCCTTTGAAATGCTATTTTCAGATAATATTTTAATTTTTGTATTTAGTTTAAGCTTTTCGTATTTAATGTTTGTTTCTGACTACAAAGTACTGGCAGTTTATGTCTCAAGTCTTTCAACGCTTTATATTTGAAAATACATGTTCTCCAGTTCTTCTTCATACCACATTTCAGATATTCTAGTTCTATCTTATATATATATATATAAGACATATTAAAAAGTTTCTGAACAGATGGTGTAACATTGTTCACTTTACTGGTGTCATATGGCCGCGTGTTGTTTATTTATTGACTTTTTTGATATATATATATATAAAAATTTGTAGCTATTTGCATTTATAGTTTTTGAAATGATTTTTTTATTCAAATTGTTTGTCTATTTTCGATACACATTTATATATACTTTATTTAAAAAAAAATACAAGAGAAATTTAAATTCATATTAAAACGTGCAAAAAAATATAATGGCATAATGTATTGTTTCGTTTTCTAGAATAATTCGATTACTTAATTTAGTATCAATGGTTATTACATATGTTATCAGTAAAAGAATTTCGTGTAGACATGAAAATTGTTCAGAACATAATTAAAGTTGTCGATGTTTACTATTCTTAGTAGAGTGAATTACTCCGGAAAAAATGTAATTACCTAATGTAATATTGTTAAAAGCTTTCTCTACCGCTGTTATTATGGTTTATACTTGAACTGGGTGTAACTTTTAAGTAGCGGATAATTCAATAAAATAAGGACATTTTGTATATATTTACTGTAAATTTTAAATATTTCACAAACATTGCTTAATGAATATTATATGTTTTTTCAGGGTGAATGAAGCATAAGGCTAATATATTAAAGGCCAGTATATTTTTATATCATATTTTTTAATGAACTTTTTATCTTATTTCATACACATACACACTATGAATATATATATATATATATATATATATATATATATAATTAAGTATCATTAAATACTTGTTGATTTAATATATAGATTATTAAATCATTTAAAATCAAGTTTAGATATTTATAGTCTGTTGTTGGTAACAATATTCATAAAATAATAATTGATTATAATGCAACATAATAGGAAGACGTAATAAATCTTCAAGTCAAAACTATATAAATTCTACTTTGCATACTGTGGCGAATATACGATGTCGTAATTATTAACGAAACATGATAACATTTTCAATAATGCAACCGAGGAAAATCTAAATAAAATTATGGTCGAAGTATAAACTTTAAAATGTTTCTGAGGATGTTTTATTATATCCAGAATGAATATTTTTCATTATTTTGTCGTTTACATGGACATTCATATTATATAAACAATGAATTTAATTTATTTTTATTTTTTTATATAACAAAGAATAAAACTGTTAATATCATTATTTCTGTTTAACACATATTCGTCCACTTGACGAAAATTCGTCATCTTCCAGAGAATCACCCACAGCCAAATGACGAAAATTCGTCATTTGTATATTACAGAGAATAATTGATTTTTGTTCTCTTAATTCTGAGTATATTAAATTATAATTTTAACCAAACAGAGATAATGCCATGAGAGAACTGATTTTAGCTTCAGTTGCATCGCATAACGGTGCAAATGTAATCAAAAACAAAGTAAAACTGTATAAGTCGGTATTGGGTATAAAAGAATTTTATTCAAAGTTTAAGCGCTCCGGTGTTCGAATAACTAAACAAATTTAGTTGTATTATTGTTAATTTTTTTACCCTTTCTTATCAAATAATAAAATATACCTAAAATGGAGGACAAAAATGAAATATATGCAGGCATTTTATCTGATTGTGAGGCAGATTTTCCACAAACTAATTTTGATAATAATGATAGTGACAGTATGTGACTTTTGCAACATTCCCCTTCATACTGGCACATTTTTTGAACAGTACCATTCACTGAAAAATTATTAATTATTTATAAAATTAAAGACTCGAAAATAATGTACTTCATCTAAAAAAAAGAGAATAATAACTTTGTGTTTTTAGAAATTCATTTAAACTTTTTTATGAATTTAATTGTTTTTTTAACTAAGGAAAGCCAAAAAAAATAAAAATTGATATATAAAGATAAATTTGTTTTATATCATTTTCCAAGATTTCACTGAAAAATATATGATTTCTAACAAGTTACATTAGTTTTATATAGACCATATCATTTCTACAGATAGTGTCAAAAAATGCCTTGGCGAATGCCTCAAAAAATGCATTTGGTGAATGGTGGTGCAAAAAGTTACCCGACGAATATGTGTTAAGAACAAAATAATAGTAGAATGAATAAAAATCGTGTTTATTTTTAAACGTTTTCTCCCATACACACATAATTTATTGTTTCCTTTTTAAATATGTTAGATTTTTTTTTAAATACAAAGATGTATTTGTTTTTTAAATATATTAATATCAATTTAAATTTCATTAGGAAAAAGATTTAATTTTTGAAGAATAATTTTCTTGTCTCAGAGACAAAAAATTCATTAAAGTAAATTGAAGAAGAAATGCACTGCATCGTTCAAAGTGAAAAGTTTTGGGAAAGGTCTTCATCCAGCAATGGATAGAAAAAGATTTTCACTATTGATATACAATATATATATATATATATATATATATATATATATATATATATATATATATATATATAAAGTGTATAATGCATTTGATATAATAAAATCAAAATCATTCTATATAAACCACAGATTCAAAATTCAAATTGATTGCTGCATTTATATTGAATATGTCAATTAAACATTTCATGATAATCTACAGACCATCCATATCAGTGCGACAAACGAGAGATATAGCTATTAAATGCCGATTATTTTATAGACGTTCATTGTACGTATGACGAGTAAAACCATCGAATGATATTAATTTGAATTGGATAAGTAGTCGCTCAATTCAACCTGGCTAAAATGGAATGGAGCATATGGTCCTTCACTGCATGAACTTTTACACATACACACGAATACGTACGATGTAAATCATGAACATTCTGTACATCCGAATATTGAGCACGTACTAAATATTATACTATGAATATTTCAACATCTGTGCCAAGTCTCTTGTAAGAATATTAATAAGTATTCATGTATATTTGACATCGATTCAATGCCAAAAATAAAATTCGCTAATTAAAACATCGTTTTCGTGGTCGTGTTTCAATATTATTATTACTTGAGAATGTCACAGATGTGTCTACATTTAAGATGTGTTAAATAGGAAGTAAATTCTTTCTGAGAATTATGGTGTAAATATTGCACGTGCAAATGTAGTAAAATATTTATTACAATATTATTTATAAAAATAATTTTATAATTTACATATATATATCACCTTCAATATCAATCTCTTTTTATTCAAGTTGTTAATCTGTTTATCAAAGTTCTTTCCATAAGTTCATGTAGTTCCAAAAAAATAAATTTTATAATCATTAAGTCATATTAAATTTCTAAGTAATTAAAAATTGAATAAAGTAAAAGTTTTTTCTGAGAAAAAAGTTTCTAATAATCCTTTCTGAATAATAATAAACGTTTATTTATCTATGTAGTCTAGAGACTTCAAGTCTATATTTATCCAGTTTATCTGTTTATTTAATCTATTTTCTGGTAAATATCGTCTTGAGTTTTCAATTACTGTCAGTTTTAGAATATCATTATTAAGAGATAATGATCTTTCAGAACTAGTTTATAACTAAATCATAAAATCATCGAATAGAATTTTTGAACCAAACATGTGTGTTCAATAAATGTATCGTTTTCAATTACATCCTAAATATATCTCGAACAACTTGCCATGCTGATTAATTTTTTTTATCTCGTATAAAATGAACAGAAAAAATTATCAAACGTTGTGTTTTTACTGCATTTGTGTGTTTTAAAACAAATATAGTTATAAAAAATTTACTGACAAAAAGACATCACAACACAATTTAATTTGATAACTCAGATTTAATTATATATATGTAAACTTATAATTTTGAATATAACATTGATTAAAAATCTGTAGACTGGCCAGAATTTAATAATAATTTAATTTAATTTCAAATTAATTATATATTTGAGTAAATAATAAATATTTATTTGCGTCGTTTAAATTTTCATGCTGTGTAAGAAAATCAATATAAGTAAATTAAATTTAAGTACAGCGTCGATGATCATTGAATTTTATGACATAATGAGGAAATTTTTTATAAAGTAGGTCAAGACGCAAACCAAGGACAATTCTTCTGTATAACGTATTTTTCCATGTATTATAAACAAGATATGAGTACGACTTCGTCAAAAGAATATAATAATACAGTTTTTCGTTTTGTTGCATAGGTCTTTATTACATTTTTTTTTTGTAATCTAAAATATATAAGATTTTTTTTAAAGATTGTATCAGTGTTACAAATTACTGTTAGTGAATATTTCAAGGTTTAATTCTGTTATTGTGAAAATTGAATGTAAAATTTATAACTTATTTTATGTAAACTTATTTTTAGTTTATAATGCTACTCTCTCTCTCTCTCTCTCTCTCTCTCTCTCTATATATATATATATATATATATATATATATATATATATTTATGTGTAAGTAAATTGCTTGTTAAAATTAATATTTTCTTGAATATAATTTTATTTCTCAAACTAATTTTTAATAATATTTTTAAAAAAATATAATACTACCAATGTGAAGAATACTAATCTTATTCAAATTGTATTTAAATATATTTTTAGTTACATAAGAATTTTTTTATTTTCAAATACTTTTCAATCAAAAATTTAGATTTATAGTTAGAATTTTTTTAATAACCAATTGTAAAAGGTGATAAAAACCATTTGTTAGTAGTAAAAAAAAAAGATATTTGTCACCAAAAAATGAAAATTTGTTATTAAATGCAAAGATCGAAATACAACAAACATGTTAATGAGATTTCAAGGACGTGATGTATTATGAACTTCCAAAACCGGTGAAGATTAAGTTATTCTGAATTACTTTTATTTTAATGAAGTTCATCATAAGACCAATTTTCTAATTTGCTTTATCTAATTTTTTTATCATTTTCTTCAAATTTCTTTGAGCTCGTTGAAAAAAATAATATCATCAGCAAATCTTAATTAACTATCTTGCCATTTACTTTTATTCTTCAGATTCTCAATTTAGTGTCTTAAATACTTCTAATGTTGCTGTAAATATCTTTAATGATATTGCATTGTTCTGTCTCACTCTAATCATAATTTTAAATGTTCCTGTTTCTTACTGAACTTGTACGAAGAATGTATTATTTATTTAAATATTTCTTAAAAGTTCAATATACGTTTCTTGGTACTTCAATGTATTTAATTCGTCGATGTGTTGACTAATTTGAAGGCTTTTTCATCGTCAGTATATTCGAGACAGAGTGGTATTTAATATTCGTGACATTGGCCTATGACTTCCTTTACTATTTGAATGTAATCCATTGTGTTAAATCAGATATATATATATATATATATATATATATATATATATATATATATATATTTGTTTTTAAATTTTATTCAAAACTAAATTAAATTTATTTTTGTAAATGGGCATAACATTTAGATTTTAAAAGTTCTTTATGAATTTTCAACTTAATTTAACTATCCTGATCAGCAGCCATTACATGTATATTATTATTGTGCTCGATATGGTAAATTAATATAAGTCGAATGATAAAAATCATACAAGTAAACAGATTGCATTAACAAATTTGCATTTTATAAAACGCCAACTGAAAAAATTATCAAATTTATCGATTTCCGTTTTACATTGGATAAAAAAATACATTAGCTTATCTGTTGCATGACATTGTTTGTTTGGTATGATAATTAGTAGACATTAATATTTTTTGTATAAGTGTATGTTACAGATAATCATATATTTGATTAAATTAAAAATCTATAAGTTAATTTTTCATTTTAAAAGTTGTTGTATAAAAAATAAATAAATGTTTATTACTAAACAAAACTTTAAACGAACGATAAATTTTCAAATAGGTGTTTTCTTAATAATTCAACAATTTTTCGATTAAAATAACAAATACTTTGTAAATTTCACAACAGTATTATTTTTTTTTAACAAAATAAGCATGTCGAAACAATTCAACGGATCCTATTTGACATAGAATGTTTGAAAGTTATCGGAAATTTGCTGAGAACAAAATTATACAGTAATTTCAATGCAACTCATTTCCTTTGAATGTTTTAACTAAGTACAGTCTTCTAAAAGCTTTTTAATTACTTTTGATCATTCGCGAAGTCGAGACCGGTTCCAATGTTGTTGTAACATGTTTCAAACGTTGAATGTGTTTGTATAGCTTACGTTACTTTGAAATAAATCAAATATTCATTACATAGACATAAATATGTATGACTTAGTGAAGTTAAGGATAGTATTTTTTTGGGAAAAAATACAGAAACAGGTTGTAGTAAGGAAAGTTTACACTACATATGTGTTTAGTTTAAAATTCGTGTTTGTATTATTTATTAATTCTTACAAAACTTTATATATATAATCTTTATCATCATCAACAACCCTCTCTCACTTCAGTGTAGGATGAAAGCTTCTCTCAAAATATTCAACCTTGACTGATCCAATACTTTTGTTTTCTAGTCCATTTCAATGAATTTCTTTATCTCTCTGTCTCATATATATATATTGTTTATTAAGCATTTTTAATTTTTTTCAATCTATCAAAAGATTTGTATAATAATATTAATAATCACTTAATTTATTAATGAATATTTACTATTAGAAAATGTCATTACATGATTTGTAATTTTGTGTATAAATAAAATATAGTTATTTGTATAAAATAATTTATTCATCGTACATAATATAATATAATCACATACAATAAATGAATAATGTATTTATGTATTACGGTCTCAGACTATTAAAGGAAATGGAATGGACATCCGGTTTTATTGCAGCTTTTAGAAATTCCATCATACAAGAACGGTTTGATGGAATTATCCTTTTCCGTTCAAGAATTGTCATATGAATTGAGGTCATGGTTAATGACGGTTGTTTCAATCAATTGTTACATGCATCAGATAACATTTTCATAAATTAGTTTTTTATAAATAATTTAGAAACCTATTCAAAGTAATATTTTTTTATTAAAGAAACGTATTTTATATATTTACATAAATTAAGTTGTGTGTTTTTATACGATTAATATTATTTAATATTAAATTTTGGTATTTGTGTTAATTTTACTTTACTTTTAACAACATTAGACTACAAATGAATATATGTTTTTGTCACGCGAGTTAAATTAAATATCTTTTATAAAATTTCTATACTAAATTACAGTATGTATTTTCTTTATCAACTAATATTAATATTGTAAATTGATGACAATTGTATATTACATTTAATTTCAAATTGAGAATAATTCAATTCTTATCAAACAAGTCATTAATGTCAATACTACAAGGTTTAATATATTATTTTATTATTTCTGGTGGTGATTGACAACTGAAATGATGTATTTTAAAAATTTGCTGTACATAGTCGCCCAAATGAGATTGAAAGGTTTAGACATACATTTACTTGCTTATTGTCTTTTTCTATTCTTTACTATTTTTCAGTTTCATATAGTCCAACCTATATATATATATATATATATATATATATATATATATATATATATATATATATAACATATGTGTGTAGAGAAGTAATATACCTAAAAATAGCCATTAACCACTATCGTTTCTGTACAAAAAGAATACCACTGTTATAACAATGAAATGTAAAAAAAAAATGTTAAAAACACTGAGTACCCTTGACCGTTCTATTGAAATTCTTATCCGTACGTACAAAGTTCGCATACAAATCACACCGAATACTAAAAGAAGATTTCAAACAGATATATAAACGATTTTATATGAACATACCTTTTTTTGACGAATTTTTACTCTTCGATTTCCGCGGATAAATATTGATCTTGCTCTGTCCACAACCCATTCTCAACGTTGTTGATTTATTACACCTCTTTTTTTTGTAGTCACATAATTAAACAGCGATCAAAAAAAGAACGAACGAAATAAATAAATAAAATAATAAAACATTCACAGACACGTGGAAAATCTTGTACGGCGTTCACGTGTAAAAAACACTGACACAAGTTGGCCGAAAAACCAAATATTTACACAGACATCGAACACATATTGAAGTTATGCAAACATAATGATTAGTATAAATTTTTGTCGAATTTTTTCACACTTCGCGGTCGTTATATGTATTACAACTGGAGTGTCATTGACGGTTTGGAAATATTTACTACACGAAAAAGTACATATAAATCCAACGAAGACCACAACGTTTTAATATAAATATTTTTTTTTTATTTTTTTGTATATTTATTTAATACTCGAAGCGTTCAAGTCAAGTCTGTTCGTTTTTTAAAGATAATATATATTTTTACGTCGAACTTTTCCTATCTCAACGAAAAATTACTTGTAAAACACTATTTTTACGACACGTTTGACACATATTTCCGCAAGTATTGTATCGTAAACGTTATGTTATTTTTATCTTCTCCTGTTTCTTTTCCGTTTTATTTATAATTTAGTTTTTGTGATTCGTGGTCCCACATATACAAATATTTACTGACTTGCTAGGTGTTCGTGATATGAAGATGTTTGATGTTTTTTTTTAGATATGATTGTTATGTTCCCTTAGTTAGTTAAGTTAAGGTGTTTACGATGACGTATATGCAATATTTATCTGAAATAAAAAGAAAATTTATTCAATATTTTATGTCAATGAATCTATAAACATACAAAAGAATTATCAGACACTTTTTTAAAATTCAAGTTTGTTATTTTCTTATATTTCTAAAATACATCCATCGTTATTCGTTTAGTACTTTTGAATGCATTAATCACCTACATCAAAAATATAAGATTTTACAAAATTATCCTTTTTTTAATACAAAAAGTAATCGATTTTGGAATTTTTCTCTTTCTATAAAATGCATTCAGTTCATATTAAAGTTAATTTCTCAACTAAATGCTTACTGTTTATTTTTCAATTTTCAGTAATTATTATTTTTTTTTGAGCTGATATACAGAAATTTTATAATATAGGGCCATCCAAATGTGACGCCTAGATTTGTTTTTTAGTCAAAAGAAACTATACACATGTTTCTTTTTAATAAAACACAAATCTAGGCGTCACATTTGAATGGCTCTATATATAAATGATTAATATCCAAATATTCTAGTTTTACTTTTATGCGACTATATATATTGTGTATCATCGATGTATTTGTAAGATCTTTATCTAATTTTAACTAATCTATTTATTATTCTATTTTTCTGAATTCGCAATTAAACTATCCACAAATACATAAAAAAACTCGAATGTTTCTTTTCTTTGTATGTGTAAATCTTAGTTTATCTGAACATTCATTGAAATATATATCTCCGATTTTCATAATTTATGTACCTAGTGATATTTTTTACTCGATGTAAAACTTCTCTTACACAACTTTTTTTTTCGAACGGAATTTCTACCAAGAAATCGACATATTTACGATACATATCAAACCGTCTACTTACTTATTGTTATAAACATCGGTGTTTATTGTACAAATAAACACTTTTACTCGTAGTACAATAACATTTTTTTCGTGTCCGACGAGATTCGTATGTGTTTGTTTAAGTGTTTTGTCGCACATATGCTCTCATGGTCGATTTCTGTTACGTTCGCCGAACTTATTTTCGTATGTGTTTATTTATGCTTTTCACTCCGAGTGTGTCTTTTTTGATGTGCCCGAGGTTAAGGTTTCTGAAACAGAAAAGAAAAACTATTGATTTATTTTTCGTCGATGTAGTTTTGAGTATATGTTTTTGTTACGGAATATATTTAGAATATTGAGTCAGTGCGGTTTTGTACACAGGTGTAAAAAGATTATATTGGGAATTTCGTTAGAATAGTTTTTATTTGGATTGTATGAAATTAATGGTATGTTCTTTAAATAGATAATTAATTATGAGAGATACGTTCGGGTGACAAATACAAAGTTTGTATATAAACTAGCAACACGTTCACCCATGTAATCTATTTTTTCTTTTTTTAGTTTCGTTGTATGTACGTATACAGTGTGTCACAAAAGTATTTGTAAATTTAAAAAATGTTATAAAATTGTTCAATAATTATTTATTGTTCAAATTATTTATTTATAAGCTGATACGCATTTAAAATGATATGAAATTTGCTACATTATAAAAGCGTTGACGATGATGGCATTGATGTCGAAATGCGAATTAACTTATAAACAAATAAAGTATACAATTTACAATATCTTGTAGTGTTGAAATGATAATTTATTTGTGTAAAAGTAAATTCGTCACAGTTTCAAAATAAATAAGAATAATCATTTTTAGATCAATCATGACTCGCCAGGCTGTGATGCAGATATCAAAAAAAAAAAAAAAAAAATAAAAATAATAGTACATATACTTTAACACAAATGAATTATCACTTCCAATACCACAATATGTTATAAAGTATTCAATAATCACTTATTGTTCACTGTGTTTTTTATAACAACAATGGGTTAATGCGCAAAAAGGCTCTGATGATTACGAAATTGTTGAGGGTGATATTCATTTGTGTTCAAATGAATTTACCACAGTTTAAGACAAACAATACATATATTTTTATGAAATTTTTTGATGTTAGGGGACGTTGATATGAGTGATTTATTTGTGTTAAAAGAATTTGTCATAGAAATAAAATAAACAGCTATATTTTCATTTTGTAACACTCACTCTAAAGTGAATTATTATCAAAATATACATAAATAAAAAGTGAACAATAAATTATCATTAAATATTTTTATCAAATGTTAACATTTGTATGTGTGTTTTTTACAATCAAATATTGAAAATTAATCCATTGATTTATTAACTAGCTTCAGATAGATATTCAATAATATAATTTAAAAAAATCAGTTATATTCAATTAAATCTTCTCAATTATTTAAAATGAAATATTACTCTTTAATAAAACTGAATTTATAATATAAAAATGTTTACTTTTAAACATTTATGAAATTTCAAAATACGAATATATTTTTTGTATAGAAAAAATATTCGATTTATAAAAAGTCCGTGTTTTTTAAATTCGATCTTGGTAGTTCAATTTTCAAACGATACGGGAAATAATTAATGACTACGAATGTATGTATATTCGTAGATTAAGCACATTGAAAATTATCGTTTGAATTTCAAATAGCCGAGCTATCGATTTATGATTACACGATCATGAAAATGCGTACAAAGTTAATCTAATTATTGGATTACTTTTGTGTTACATCCAATATTGGATAACTTCGGAATCAATATATCACAATGAATGCTATAAAGGTTTAAAATAATGCTTCGAGTATACTGATACACCGTTATTTATTTTATTTGTTGATATATCTTTCGATAAGGAATTGTAGATTAACCAAGTCATGAATAAATCATAGAATATATATATATATATATATATAATTATTCTAATAGAATATTTCAACTACTAGTAGTCGCTATCCATAATTTTAAAATTACGTTTTAAATAAACTAGGAACCTTGGTAATCCATTAAAATCCGAACGAAACGATCCAACACGAGCTGTTTAATTATTTTTAACTGTCGTGTAATGGACGTATGTTTGTTTATAACGAAATATACGAATTCTGGACTGAAAATCTTGACACGTTGATATATTTATATAAAAATCATTTTGATCGTTTAATACATATCTATAAATTCCTAACATCGCAATGTTTCAATCTCTACACGTAAATAAATTATATTTTTTTTCTAAAAAAAAAAAACTTCAAATGTAAGTAATTTGTGTAAGAAGAATATATATATTTCTCTAATAAATATTTACGAGTTGTAATTTGTTACAAGTTTTTAACACATTGGCGTTTTTAAACAATTATCGAATGTTTTATGTACTCATAAATTGAAACTATCGAAAGATTTTTAAATTTTTTAAGAATATTTCAGTTCAAGATTTATCAAAAATAAACAAGAATCTTTTATGTTTTATTTAAATAATGATGTCATTTCTATTATCGATGATATTATTTATCATAGTACCACATTTTATTACAGTATTTTTATTTTAACTCAAATTATCAATCATCCCAGAAACTTAGGGTATTATTAAAAATTCAATACTTATTGTTTGCTTTATTCTTTGATGCGTATTTTAACAATCATATTATCCAGAGTAGCACAAAAATTATTCGACTAGTCATGTAAAATTAATCGTTAGTTACGTTTCATTTTTTAGTCGTTAGTCTTTTCAAGTGATTGATAAAACGATTGATTTGAAATTAATGTTTTTTTAAATCAATCAGTGACTAACGACTAAAAAATAATTACAAATAAAATAAAATACAAATAAAGATTTCATCTTTTCATCTTTTAGGTGGTGAAATGGGATAAATGTTGTTTAACAAAAAAAATCATTTTCGAAAAAGAAGCAAATACTTGTTGAGATTTTAGTAGATTTTTATTTTTTAACCAACGATTTAAAAAAAACACTCAAATGATATGATTATCTTTTTAGTCAGATAATTAATCGAATGAAAATTCAGTCATTGGATTTTAAACATTATTATAATTAATAAATTATGATTAAATTTTTAATTATATTTTTTATCGAATGAAAATTTAGTCGAATAACGCCCTACTCTAATACTATCATCATTAAATTATTGAATTATAAAATTTTGTAATACAGATTTTATAACACAATGCTTTTTGATGATTATAATGATGACATGTCCATTTTTTACTATTTTGGATAAAGGAATCGAGAAGTATAAAGTGAAAAAACAGATAGGCAAATATTTTCATATTGATATGAATATGAGAATTTTATATGTGATACTTAAATTACTTCAATGACATTAAGAACATTTTATTGTTTGCCTAGAGGATATATATATATATATATATATATATATATATATATATATATATATATATCTGTGTGTGTGAATCTGTATTTACTGAAATGTTTTATATATTTTCCAAACATATTGAAACGTCGAACACACTGAAAACAATATAAAATTTTATTATATACATTACTGTACGAATGTTATCATTTTCCACATAGTTTCGTCGAATGTGTTCTCGAAAAACATTGAAAATACAAAACAACAGGAGAGCTAGGTTAAGTCTATAGTCCTGAGTGGTAAAATCTACGTCGACCCTCTCGTGGTTTCTTAAATTGTGAAATAAATCTCGACAAATCGGACTATTAGTTTATGTTTGTTCTCCTTTTCTGATTCAAAGATACGAGTTGTATACACGTAGCATGATTTATTCGTACCGTTTAGATCGTTTTTCGCTGCTGTTATCGCGTGTATGTTTCGTGTATTTGTAAAACATGGCACTAATAATTTTAAATGATCGTATATTTCTTATTTGTTGAATGAAACCAGTTGTTGAATTTACGAACTTTTGTTGTTTATTTAATTTATTCTTGTAATTTTTACGTAATCAAATGTCAACAAGAGAAACAGAGTTATTACATTATTTTTCAATCAGTTATTTTTGTAGCTCCAAGTATAACAAATATTTTAAAAAAATCTTTCGCTCATTGTACATGTTTTCCATTACATCTTTAATTATCATCATTATTAAATTCCATATCATCTTTAATTAACAAATGTATTGAGTTGATGAAAAAGTATTTTTGGATTTATTGGTATCAGGTAAAAAGATTGACATAATATCTTTATTAAACTTAATATACTACTGGTCCATTTTCTCTTTATTTAGACTTTGACATGTATTTATTTCGGAATTCGTTGGTTGTAGGTTATTGTAAGACTAATATATTTGGAACATGATTATTAGAATAAATTTAACATCCGGCCTTAACATTTAATTTACTAAACATCTCGTAGTACAAATACATTTTGTAAAGTTTATATATATATATAACTATTTATAAAAATTAAGATTTAATTGTATTATATATATATATATAAAATTATAAACTAAGTGAATATCAACTTTACTTAACATAACCATTCAAATGTCAATGAATAAAATAAACAATTAACAATTATTGAAAATATTTATGAACTCGTTATTAGGGGTCGATTATTCACTTGTGCTTAATAAATGAATTAATATATTAACCCTTATCGGACGTTACCATTTTGTACTTAACTTTCCGCTAGGTCGGAGATATATTTGAGTGCTTATTGTAAGAGAAGAGTAACTAAAGTTACTTGATATAAAAATATAGTTTTGTGCATAATAATTTTTAGGCTCCTGAACATTTCCGAAGATTTGGCGTCCTATATTTGTAAAAGGAATATTTGAAGTTAAACTGCCTTCATCATCACTGTCGATTTCAATCCAATCTTCATCACAATCATGAACAATTTCTCTTTTCATTTCGTTTCCTCTTCACTTCAATATTGAATAGGGATCAATTTTTTTTCTTTGACTGAAATATATTACTTGTATCACTGTCTCCTTTATCACAAGAATTAAAATCACTTGCCGAATATTTAAAATTTTCACATATTTCAATACAACTATCATTGTTATTTTCCATATTGCTATAGTTTTCTTTATTCAGTTTTGGAGGAATAAAATATTATAAGTAAAATAATTGTTGAAATATGACAGAACGTGTTGTCTGCTATCTAGTAAGAATTAAACTATAAAAACATACAGTGTGTACATTCAGTAATAAGGACGTTATTACTTGTTCAGTTTTGTCACCTCGCACGTGACATACGACTGATAGAGTAAAGTTGTAATGTTACGTCAGAGGAGACATACGACCGATAAGGGTTAATTATATATATTCTACTAAAATGAATTAATGAATACATAAACGCACACATTTTTGTATTTACATCTCTTGAAAGGATTTAGCCTTTCTAACAATACTAACCCAGTAGGGCTTTCCTTTTCAAAGTTCCGTAATTGTTATGTTTTTATGAAATGAGGTTGTCAACCTACACCCAACCCCTTACAATTTTTTGAAAAGCTATTAATGAATATACAATATAATAAACAAAAAAGTGATTTAACCGTAAAATATAAAAAAAATTATATATAATGGATTCGAATGAATATAAATAATTGAAAATTAAAACAATTTCTTATTATTATTTAAAATAATAATTACGAATATATATGCACAAGGAGCATATTTATTTACAAGAAATCTAATAAGAGAAGAGAGAATTTAATTTCAATTATTCATTAAGGATTTAATTATCTAATAATTGTCTGTACTCTCAAGTATATTTCTATTTAACAATATATAACTTCAACTCATATATTTTTTAAATATTTTAATTTAGTTAGTAGTGATTATCTGAAGATTTTTCTTTTTGTACATATAATAAAATCCATTAAATACAAGATACTTCAAACAAATTATTTGATTTTATAAGCGAAATAGACGTCACTATATGATTTCCTTGCAAGTAAAACCGTATGATTTAATTTTGTTTGCAGAGAAGAAACTTTATATTATGTTAAGTGAACGTATATTTGATGCGAACTTTATTCAATACTTGTACGTTGTTCCATTAGATGCCATATATACATTTATATATATATATATATATATATATATATATATATATATATATAAATGTATATATAGATAGACAGATGGATAGATAGATATAACGAATCGTTGAATATATACATACAACATATGACGTTGATGCAGACGGATGACGTCGCGCTTCTTGAGGATACTCATCTTATCTAAAGGATATTGGTTCATAGCATATGTGTGTATATTTTTTTTATGTAGTCCAGAGGATTATTACGTCGTCTCGATTGTCCGACTAACTTTTACAAGATAAAATTTATTGTCTGACTTTTTCAACTTGAAAATTCTTTGAAATTATAAAATTCATACTTAATTAGTTGTAGAATATTATAGGAAAATATAAAAATCATGTTTTGATTCTGATTTTTATACAAGAAGATTTTTAAGAAAATAATGAAACTAATGTTTTAGAATTTGACAAAATACTATAAACTTGTATTTAATCTTTTTTTGAAAGAGAGCAAGTGTTAGTAGAAACTTATCATAAAAATTAATAAAAAATTAGGTACGACTTTTCCTGTATGTATTTTTTAATAAATTTTGAAATCAGTCCAATTATACGTTTTCAAAAACTAGTAAGTAAATTGAAATATTTATAATACAACACACAGTTATTTTTTTATTGATCATCTGAGTAATAACATGAATATATTTTGTATATTGATTCCAAGGAAACCCAACATGAAGAAAAATATTTATTTAACAGTCTTGGTGTTTTTTCAAAGTTGGGAGAAGATATAAATGAGATTTTAAGAAAAGATACTGTGATATTCTTCGAATTTTGGTATGTCAAACTAAACAAAGAAAAGTTTGAAAATATTCCTAGTTAAAGTGAATAGGTACTCATCAAAACACAAGTGGAATCAGCGCCGTAAGTCACAATCCCAAATCTTTCAAAAGTGTAGAAGTTGAAAGTTTTCGGAGAGGCCTTCATACAGCAATGTATAGAAAGGCTGATTACATACATACATGTATGTAATCAGATTCTAGATTCTTTGCAATAATATAATTACCTGTTTTTTATTAGTAAAAATATGCAAAGTTTAAAAAAATACAATTTTTATATTTTATCTTCCACTCTAGATCAAAAAGAAATATTGTACATCATTTATAATTTTACTTTCTAAAAGTATCCATCTTCATAAAATTTAATGAGTTCTTTAATTTAAGATTCGAATTTATAATTTATATTTAAACATTTTTAAATATATACCAGGAGTTCTACATTATATGTATATATATATATATATATATATATATATATATATATATATATCAAGATATGTTGAAAAACACTTCCTTAAAGAGATATATGAAAAATTCAGCAATAGTAAACAGTAACGTATCGTTAAAATTTATGAATTCTGAAATACCAATTTCATGAACGTCAGAACAGATAAAAGTATTAGATATAAAATACATGGAATAAAACTTGAAATAAATCTGTACTCTATCTCATTTAAAGTAAAAGTTTTATAATGTAAAAGAAACAGGTACATAAAAACTGATTGTTGTTTTTTAAAAAGGAAATTTATAGATTAGTTATTAATTTTCATTTGAAAATAATTTCCTACGAATAAAATTTAATTAATTTATTAGTTGATTCAAAAAACGTATCAATTTTATAACTTCAATCTAAGAATAAGTTCAAAATTAAATCTTTTAAAAAGATACTTAGGTTTTAAAACTCTCTTCATTCCAATATTTACAAATCATGTCTGTTATCAATAAAGGCTTATAACAGTCAGATTGAAAATGAATAAAATTTAATTAAATAAATATTGTTTCAAAATTTGGAATTCATGGTAAAGAAATGAAACAACAGTTGATTTTAGAGCAAATTTATTAAATTCTGAATTTAATATTTCCATTTGCCTTTTGTAATATAAAATCTTGAAATAAAGTATTTTATTCTAAATTTAATTTTAAAATTAATATATATATATATATATATATATATATATATAATAAAAAAAATAATGTAATCTTAATACTTAAATTACTTATTCTATCACTTTCATTCGTTATAAATACAATATATTTCATATATTCTACAACCATAAAAATCTGATAATATAAATGAACGCTCGATAACCGCACGTAACTAATGGAGCTGCTGTTTTTTTACAGTACAATATCCCTTCAGGTGGTTAATTTTATTATTAGACACGTAGGAGGTAATATTCCTCACCATGGAGTAAGTATTGTGTCTGCTCTGTTAGGTAGCTCGCTCGAGATAGTCATTAATCGCATCTTTGTTTATTGATTACTTTTTAAATATGTTTTCTCATACTTTTTTGAAAAAAAAACAATTACTGAGATAAATTAATCATGTTGTTTTTTGAACTAAATGTTACCGATATGAAAAAATATATATCATTTAGTAATAAAAAGTATTACTTAATTTTTTTATGAAAATATACAATAAATGTGCTCTATTGTTTGTTCTATTATATCAAACACTTTTTTATTATCCTTATATTAAATTACAGATTTTCATATCACGTTTAGAAATTTCTAACATTATCTTTTACATTCTTCACCAGGTTTTCAAAAATTGTTGTTTCATTTCTGCTTAACTGTCCAAGTTTCTGACACCTAAGTACAAGCAGATACTATACATTGATTATAATTTTCTGTTTCAGGTTAAATAGTAATTTGCTCTTCATTATATTTTTCATCCGTTCAAATACGGTTTATGTTACACTAATTCTCAATCTAATCTGACCATAGGAAACCATTATATTGTATATTTTTTTCAGGTATTTTATTTCATCCACATATTATAAATACTGAGTTTCTAAATGTTTATCTTCTATCTCTATAAATCTATTTAACATTATATATATATATATATATATATATATATATATATATATATATATATATTTATATAGTATATATTTGTACTACTGCTACTATCTCTCACTTCATTCAACTGATCAATGCTACAATACAACGATCTCGACAAAACGATACCGCTTATGTCTATACGGTGACAGGTGCGACCAAAACATTAAATTCCCATCTCCCCCAATTGAGAACGTCGCTACCCCGAGTTATCTACCCATATCCTTCGTGACGTCTCTCCAACCACATTTTCTCGCGTTTGCATCTCGACGCGTTTAGTCTGTGGCGTGGGCGTTGTACAGGTGATTTCGATAGACAACGAGGAGGTCATCCACTTCGATCGATACGTTGAAAGTTTTATTACTGTTTTCATGAAATATTCATTCGATTTAATCTTAGTCACGTATGCATTTTGCTTATTAAACAATTTGTATATATATATATATATATGTATGTATGTATGTGTGATATTGTATAATTTAATTAAAAACTAATTTTTAAACATGTTTAAAAATTAATTTTTAGACATGTTTATATTTAAATTATCGTATGAATGAAATATTATTTTTTTATATTATTAACTTTTCTGCCCTTCGTTCATAAATTTAATTAGGCGTATTATTTTCTTATATCAAAAATAAGATGTTAACACGATATTTTGTTACCATTTGCTTTAAAACTGTGGAAAATTCACTTTAACACAAATTAATTATAACCCAAATACCACAATATGTTATAAAGTGTTCAATAAATACTTATTGTTCACTTTGTTGTTTATAACAACTGTATTATATATTTTCAATGGCATCAATTTTCATATAATCGTCTATTGGATAAAGTATTTACAGAAAGAAATTCTTTTAATAAAGTATTTTGGGTTGGTACAGACCTCAATCTGATTGTATATATTTAACAAATTATATATCATTATAATATTGATTTAAGGGGTTATACGCAGTTGTGAGGCGCAAAAACGACGTTTTTTTAGGAATTTTTTTTAGAAACAGTATTTATTTTGCAATTACAAATTATGGTTATTTGAATAGATCCTACTTTCAAGAATAAAATAACATGTCGATCATAAAAAAATATTGAAGTGCACCGCTCCTGCAGACGATGTCCCGAACGACCTAAAAAAAAAGGCGCTTGGCGGTGATCTCCATATCGGCGGTTTGGATTATTTGAAATCAAAAAATATGGTCAATTCTTTTAAAGGATAGATTAATGCAGGTATTGAACGAAGAAATAATAAAAATTTTCATTTTTGACAAAATGGCGTCTACTTGAAAAAAATTTTTCGTTTTTTACTAAAATTTTCGCTCCAAATTGTTTAAAAATAATAATAATAATTTTTGTAAACCTTATTCCTTCGTTCAATACCTGAAGAATATATTTGAGAAGATTGTGTGAAAATTTGAGACCGATCGGTTCAGCCATTTCTGAGATATCGAGATCACCGACTATGAAAACACCGTTTTGAGATAAACGCGTTTGAAGTTTCGGAAGTAGTTTATACATAGTTAAAAATTTGGTAAAAATTCAGGTGTATGTCCGAAAATATTTATCAGATTTACTTCAAATTTTCAGAGAATATACTCAAATATATGTGCATTCCGAAAATGCAAAAAAAAAATCGATTTTTTTGAAATTTCTAACTGCGTATAACCCCTTAACATGTATTAAAGTGATTTTATTAGAATATTTAACACACACACACACACACACACACACACACACACACACACACACACATATATATATATATATATATATATATATATATATATAATCAGAAAAAGTATAGATCTCTCTCACTTTGATGGTGTTTTCTGACAATGCTAAAACCTTGTAAGAGCTATAGGGTTAAATAACAATAATAGTAATACTAAATATAAACTAATGCTATTGTTTATAAAATATATTTTAAAAGAACATTAACATTCTATTTAACTATACAATAAAATATATTAATGATATTATCAATTAATAAATAGAATAAAATAATAGTAGTTAAATATTAAACCGTAGAGTGTATTTACAAAAAAAATCGATGGCATTTATTGGTTTAATTAAAAGATACCGCCGGTTTAAAAATGTATACAAATATACAAAATACATGTTGTTATATACAAAACAAACATATAAAAGACCACCGTGTGTAATTATTATTCAAAACGTTTATTTATTTAAGGATAAACAATAAAAAAAAGCTTTACGTTGTATTAATTTTCTTTTTTAAAAAATGTACAACGATGCTTGTATAATAATATTTCACAATTCTCTATTACATGTATCTGTTATAAATATAATTGCACTTTATAATGAATACATTCTAATAATTGAGATATATTTTTATTAAAATGTTATAAACAGTCAGTATTGAAACACAGATAACATCTGTAATGACGTTATCCATTATTAATATTGATTGAACATTCTTGCCGTTTAGAAACGACTTCATTTTAATCATCGTCGTATCGTATTTTTCGTACGTCATTAATTTTAAAACCCTTGAAGCAATTTCGTACTGGAAAGTTCCTTCATTGGTAGATATTTGTATCAATATTACTGATGCTTGAAATCGAATATAGCTGACTTTTGAACGAATGTTGTATGTGTATCGATTTTTGTGTGAATCAATGTCAATGTTTATTAAAAATCTCCAAATTAATTTATATATTTAATATAAATACTTTTAATGTATCTAATAAAAATGGTATATAGTTGCAATAATTACTTATTTTTGTACAATAAAAACTAAATTTAACAAAATAAAAATAAAACATGTCTTTAATATGAAAAAATTGATAAAGTCTAGTAGGTATTTATAAAAATATATCGATAAATCGAATTTATTTTTATAAATAGCTAGCAGATACTTTTAAATAATCATGATAAAGATACGAAAACGATCAAACATTGAAACTTAATATAAATAAAATATTAAGAGAGCTTGTTTACTTTCCAGTAGTCTGAAGTTATGTTGATCTAAATCACAAATCATCTTTCTCAAAGGTACGAAATGTATCCATCCTAAGTATATTTTGACTACCCACATAAAGATCAAGAGAATTAAGAATTGTTGAGTTCAGAATTCGACAAGACTGTACGTTTACTTTATACCCCAATCGGCCTTTCAGGTAGATGAAAGTACGTGTACGGAATTTAAGCAAATTTATACAAATGATCCTTTATATATATATATATATATATATATATATATATATATATATATATATATAATAATGTGTCAAACATAAATTTTAAATTAAAGAGGACATTTGTTTTCATTTATACAAGTCTACTGAGACTTCTATGAAATGGATCTTCGTGAATAAATATTAATTGCGTAGAATATTAAACGTGTGTACAGAACAGATGTACAAAATAAAACTAAATTAAATCAATACAGGAAATGAAAAATTTTAAGAAGAGGGAAACGACCTAACAATCTATTTATGGATTGAAGTTTAATTTACACAAAAAAAATTATTATATTTTAATATATTTTCGAATAACAAATATTACGTTTAATAAAAATCACATTACATTTTAAAATATTTTATTTTAACTTTTATCTCGAAATGAAATTCGTTGAATTATCAATAATCATTCCTTATTGTTGAAATAATTACATGTTTAATGAAAAACAATAATTATTGAATGAATTCTAATTAATGAAAAATAATTATTAATAATTTGGGGATTCGTCTATAAAATTATATAAAATTGATTATGGTAACAATTTTTACCAAAAATTCGATATTTTTATCATAAATAATCGTTGTATAAATAAAAAATCGTACTTTTATCAGTTTAAAAAAAATCGATAATTTTGACCAAAAAAAACCACGATCTATAGTATGGAAATTTTGTCAAAAAATCGAATGTTTCCAAAATGAATTATTTTGCTCTAAAATCATAAATAATGATGTATCATTGATAAAAACAACGATTGTCCATCTAAATAATGACTTTTATGGAAGAAAAATATTTTTTTTCAATTTTTCGACTTAAAACCTGCGAATAAATGACACAGTTTATAATTTCATCGTTATTGGATAAAAAATTGATATATGTGGAATTTTTATTTCTACATAAATATATATTTTTCTAAGATAGTATATACACGTATAATTAGTTAGAAGAATTTTTCTTGTAGAAATATGTCCATTACTACAATTGATTAAAAAACGAATTTTTCAAAATTTGGTTTTTTGTCTATAAAATTATATAAAATTGATAATGGTAACAATTTTTACCAGAAATTCAATATTTCTATCATAAATAATCGTTATATAAAGAAAAATTTGAATTATTTTCAGTTTCAAAAAAATCGATAATTTTGACCAAAAAAAACCACGACCTATAGTATGGAAATTTTGTCAAAAAATCGAATGTTTCAAAAATGAATTATTTTGCACTAAAATCATAAGTAATGACGTATCATTGACGAAAACATCAATTGTTCATCGATATAATGATATTCATGAGAAAAAAATAATTTTTTTCGATTTTTCGATTTAAAACCTGAGAAAAATATCATTTTTTAAAATTTCATTGTTGTCGAAGGAAAAATTTATATAGCAAGTAAAAAATGTTTTTTCTATACAAATATATGTTTTTATAAATTAATATATACATATATAGTTAACTAAAATATTTTTATAACTTGAAATACGCTTATTTTCACAATAGATTAAAAAACGATTTTTCTGAAATATAGTTTATTGTCCATAAAATAATATATAATAAATAATAGCAATATTTTCTACTAGAAATGCAATATTTTTAACATAAATAATCGCTCTATAAGCAAAAATTTGAATTATTTTCATTTTTTAAAAAATCGATAATTTTGACCAAAAAAAACCACGACCTATAGTATGGAAAATTTGTCAAAAAATCGAAAGTTTCAAAAATGAATTATTTTGCACTAAAATCATAAATAATGACGTATCATTGATGAAAACAACAATTGTACATTGAAATAATGGCTTTTATGGAAGAAAAACATTTTTTTTCGATTTTTCGACTTCAAACCTGCGAAAAATGACACTTTTATAATTTCATCGTTATTGGACAGAAAATTGACATAATATGTGGAAAAAAAAATTTTTTTACATAGATATATAATTTTCCAAGTTAGTATACACATATATAATTAGTTATAAGAATTTTTCTTGTAGAAATACGCCAATTACTACAATCGATTAAAAACCAATTTTTTTTTAAATTTGGTTTTTCGTCTATAAAATTATATAAAATTGATAATGGTAACAATTTTTACTAGAAATTCGATATTTCTATCATAAATAATTATTGTATAAATAAAAATTTAAATTATTATTAGTTTCAAAAAAATCGATAATTTTGATCAAAAAAAAACATGATCTATAGTGTGGAAACTTTGTCAAAAAATCAAAATCAGCAAAAACGATTTTTCTATTATAAACTCATAAACAATGATATATTATTGATAGAAATGATATTTATTGTAAAATATATATTGTAAAATATAGTATATATGTTTATTAAACTATTTCTAATTACATTTTTTCAAATAAATTTTTCATATTGATATATCATAAAGTAATTTGCAGCTAAAATGATACATGAAAGTGAAAGACTATTTTTAAAAAAAAAGAATGAAGTTGTTATTTATGTTTTAAATATCAATAAATATCTATTAGTTATTTTAATTATTGATAAAAAAACATTTCAATTATAACAAAAGTAATAAACA